>CM044564.2:23920282-24542782 GCA_024416835.2 Perccottus glenii | reverse complement strand
ACAGTAAACCATCCCATTATCCCTACAAAGGACAAATGTTTTGTCAGGATACAGGATTCTATTTGACCTCCTCAAGCTCCAGAAGCCGCTTAAAGCCCAAACTCACTCTCACAAACAGGACTAGGATTAAACCCTGTAAAGCCATGTGGGCACCTTTAGATCCTGCAATGACATATTACCAGTAGAGGCTGGTGGATAATTGGGTGGGCTAATGGATTACATCTGTTATTCCAGTTGCATGCTTTGCATTTTACACCTGTGGTGTTCAGTGGTGTCCCCCTGAATTAAACCATCTCCTCATACTGTCATTATAATGCCAATAAGTTGATAGAAAACACTATACAATACAGCAATATACGTAGTATAACATCATTCATATTTTCTCCATAAACACTACGCATTTTGGCAGATATTAATCTTTATTAGACTGTATATAGACTGTGTGTATATATATATATATATATATATATATATATATATATATATATATATATAGAAAGAGAGAAAGAGAGAAAGAGAGAGAGAGAGAGCGAGAGAGAGAGAGAGAGAGAGAGAGAGCATGGCTGGATAGCTCAGCTGGTAAGGACAAGGGAACCAACGGGGGCTCCCCAACCGGAGATTGAGTACAAAGCCCCAACAAGTGAAATAACGCTGAAAGGAGGCAGCGACTGATCTGAAAGACAACATCATGGCGAGAATGAATGCAAGGCAACCCCGACGCTAATTACAACGACACAGAGCAACCATGGGAGCCATGAGAAACAGTACCCACCATGGAAACGAAGGCTGAAGGCTAAGATCAAGCAGACACGTAGAGAAGTAAGCCAACTGACAGAGGCAAAGAAAGGTGCAATGAGAAAACAAGTACCCAAGAGGTACAACCAGATGCCCATACCTGAAGCTCTTAAAACTGCCAGACAAAGGCTCCAAGTCTTGGCCAGCAGCCTAACGAGGTACACGAGAGAAAATGAAGCCAGAAGAATAAACCGGCTGTTCGCAACTCAACCTGCAAAAGTGTACGCTCAATGGCAGGGTAATAACAGCAGAGCAGACCCTCCAAGGCTGGAAACTGATAAATACTGGAAAAGTATATGGGAGAGGGAGGCATCACACAACAGCAATGCACAGTGGCTGGTGGCTCTGAGAGAGGACCACAGCAACCTCCCTGAACAGAATCCAGTTACCATCACAGCGGCAGACATCCAAGAAAGAGTCTCAGGTATGAAAAACTGGACAGCACCGGACCCTGACAGGATCCACACCTACTGGCTAAAGAAGCTCACTGCACTCCCTGAGCGCTTTGCAGCACAAATGAACCAGCTGCCAAGGGATGGGACGCACCCTGAATGGCTTACCGAAGGCCGTACAATCCTGATTCTGAAGGATCCCACAAAGGGTACAGTAACATCCAACTATCGGCCAATAACCTGTCTCTCCACAACATGGAAGCTCATGTCAGGCATCATTGCGGCTAAGATAAGTAGGCACATGGATCAATAGATGAGCAAAGCAGAGAAGGGCATCAGCAAAGAAACCAAAGGAGCTAAACACCAACTCCTGGTTGACAGAACAGTCACCCAAGACTGCAGAAACCTGATTGTCGAATGTAGTCGAATGGTGACAAAGAGAGGGAAGGTAGTCCACACAGAAGGGGTCTCACTCCCGGAAGGAACAATAGCAGACATTGAGGATGGGTACAAGTACCTTGGAATACCACAGGCAAATGGCAACCTCGAAGAGGTAACAAGGAAAACAGCAACTGCCAAATACCTCCAACGAGTAGGGCAAGTCCTAAGAAGTCAGCTCAATGGCAAGAACAAGGCACGGGCAATAAACAGCTAAGCCCTGCCAGTGATCAGATACCCTGTGGGAATAATAAGGTGGCCAAAGGAAGAGATACAGACCACAGACGTTAAGACACGAAAGCTCCTCACCATGCATGGAGGGTTCCACCCCAAATCCAGCACCCTGAGACTGTACGCTAGCCGTAAAGAAGGCGGCCGTGGACTAGTGAGTGTGAGAGCCACTATCCAGGATGAAACATCCAACATCCACAAGTAAATCAAAGATAAGGCCCCAAGTGAATGTCTCAGGCAATGGGGAACAGAGGAAGAGGAGCTGGAGGAGGGACCATCATGGGAGGACAAACCCCTACATGGGATGTACCACCGGAACATAACTGAAGTGGCTGATATCAAGAAATCCTACCAATGGCTAGAAACGGGCCGGACTGAAGGACAGCACAGAGGCACTCATCATGGCTGCACAGGAGCAGGCCCTGAGCACCAGAGCAATAGAGGCCCAAATCTACCACACCAGACAAGACCCAAGACCCAAGGCTAGGCTGTGCAAACAGGCCCCTGAGACAATCCAACACTTAACTGCAGGGTGTAAGATGCTGGCAGGGAAAGCATACATGGAGCGCCATAACCAAGTGGCTGGCATAGCGTACAGGAACATCTGTACGGAGTATGGACTGAAAACCCCGAGGTCAAAGTGGGAAACACCTCCAAAGGTGGTAGAGAATGACCGAGCCAAGATCCTGTGGGACTTCCAGATTCAGACTGACAGAATGGTAATGGCGAACCAACCAGACATTGTGGTGGTGGACAAACAGCAGAGGAAGCCCGTTGGGGTTGACGTGGCAATACCAAGTGATTGCAACATCAGGAAAAAGGAACATAAGAAACTAGAGAAATACCAAGGGCTCAGACAAGAGCTGGAAAAGGCTTGGAAGGTGACCACAGTGGTGCCTGTGGTCATTGGACCTGTGGTAAGAATCGCTCCAGCGGCCACCAAAAGGCTTGTTTGGATTCAAATAATTCTGGTGTTTTATTAACTGCTTCTGCTTCTTTTGACTTGGCAGATAGCCAGAAGTCAACTCATTCAGATTTTTGACAATAGAGGAATAGTCCTTGACGAAGCAAAACCAGAAAATCTGAGAAATTAGCAAAGGTCTTTGAGGTTCTGGGGTATTGGCCAAGATGTTATGGTGGTTATTTTATCAGGGTCTGTCTCAACTCCATACCGTGACACAACATGCCCAAGATATCACACCGACGTTTTTGAAAAATATGCATTTCTCCACAGACAACTTGAGACCAAACTTCTTCAGTCGCTGTAGTATCTTCATCAGCCTCTCTTTTTGTTTTTCCAGTGTAGGAGCGAACACAATCAAATCATCAATGAAGACCAATGCCTCTTTTAGATTCAGATTACCCATGCATTTCTCCATCAACCGCTGAAAGGTACTTGGCGCATTGGTGACCCTTTGTGGCATCCACAAAACTCCCAGAATTCTGCCGGGCACACAAAAGCAGTTTTGCATTTGTCAGACTCCTCCATCTCTATTTGATAGTAGCCAGACTTCAAGTCTAGGGCAGAAAACCACTGGGACCCGGTAGAGTGCAGTAAATATATCTTCCAGCTTTGGCAGAGCGTATGAGTCATATGATGGTCTGAGCATTCAGTTTCCTGTAGTCTATACAGAGTCTCACACTGCCATTCTTCTTTCAAACCACTACAATGGGAGAAGCAAATGGTGATTCCCATTCTTGTATTACGCCAGATACCAGAAGCTCTTGAAGATGTTGTCTGACAGCATCCAGGTCTTGCGGATTGATAGGCCTAGGTCTTTGCTTAAAAGGTGTTGGGTCTGAGAGCTTGATTTGGTGCTTGACTTTCACAGTACAGCCGAAATCAAGATCATTCTTGGCAAAAACCTCAGGAATGCTGTCGAGCTTCGCCATAATACGTTGCTTCCACTCCAGTGAGATGGGAGAATCATCAAAATTGTAGTTCAGCTTTGATTCTAACGACTCTTGAGACTTTAATGATGGCTCACGTTGGCGGATGCTCTGTTGTTTATGGAGGATCGACTGGAAGGCACTCAACTCTGCGATAGCTGCTCTGACAGGGATGACGACATCATGGTCCGACTCATTTTTCACCACTACTGGCAGATACCAGGGATAGAGTGGAAGATGATCAACCAGACATGACTTCATCCGCAGACCACCAGGCAGGGAGAAAGAAGATGGATGTTCGATAACAACCGCCTTTTCCCCTTGGAGAGTTGGAGCAATGGCTAGGGCATCCAAAACCACAGTATGTCCAGCTGAAATGGTTTGAGGACCGTTAGCCTGCAGCTTTAAGATGCCATGATTGTCGTCAGTTGCTAGCCGATGTCTCAGCTCCAGAATCTTTAGCACTGCTCTGTAACCGTAAGATGCTGGACGACATGCAGAGAGCTGAGTCTGGGAGTGCTTGTCGTATACCACATCCAGGGTGTTGGTTCCAATGAGAACAGAAGGCTGTGATGACTTAAGGTCAGGCACCATCAATGCCAGAGTGTCCACATCTACCGTCTCTCCCAGAAACTCCGTAGGGAATGTAATATTCATCTCCACATATCCAAAGTATGGTACGGCCTGTCTACTTCCAGCAGTGCACTGAGTGGCTTGACTTCTTGGTCAGAGAGATGGGCGTTGTAGAAAGAGTGAGTGACCTGAATTTCAGGCAGTGAAATTCAGGTCACTCACAAGACCAAGTTCTTGGTCTTGAAGAGTATTGAGGAACTGGGCAAAAAGTTCTTCTCCATCTTGAACTGTGGCAAAAGCTGAATCAAGCACTTGAATAAATATAGTGGGAAGGGAGTTGGGTACCAAGCCTTTTACAAGATCGGCAGCTGGAGAAAGCAGGATTTCCATAATGCATCTTGAGACATGCAGTGGTGACAAACTGGAATCTGCACTCAGGAGTTCTATATGGGAGCGCCAGGAATCATAATCCGCCTCGTTACTGGGTTTAGGCCTTTTCCCAGAAAACGTACGGAGACGAAGTGGATACAGAGATTGAACAGTGAGATCGTCCTTTCTCACAATGTGTTCCACAACCACTTGCTGTATTTCAGGCGGGTTCAAGTCAAGTCCGGAAAGTAACACCCATGGTCCCAGAGTAACTGAGGTATTAGGATGGTGTGGGGGTAATGGCCCTCGTTGGCCAGCAGCGGAGGGACCAGCCGACTCAGACAGTAGTCCGGCTCTGGTCTCTTCTTGTCTGTCCACTTCATCCTCATCATAGTCGTCGTTGTCATCATCATCTCCTTCCCCAGTTGTAATCAGATATTCACTCATTTGGTTCATCGCACCTTTTAAGACTTCTTCAACCAGTTGTCAAGTTTGCTGGACAATATGTTTTAGCTCCTGCAGGTAATCAATAAGAGGGGGGCCCCTCCCCCCTGTGACTGTGGCTGCCGACTCATCGGCAAGGGATTTTGTTTGCCAATATATAAAATATTTGCCAGCCACACCTTGAGACTTGAATCTATATGGCAAGAGCGGCTGTAACTTAGTAAAAGCTACTGCAGTTTTAAATCAGAATCAGAATTACTTTTATTCATCCCCAAGGGGAATTTCTTTTTGTTACAAACATGCAACCGACCAGTGCAAGAAATAAAAGTTTCTTTTTTAAAGTAGATATAACTTAACTAATCTATTTACATATTTACATGATATATATTTACATATTACATATTCACATGATGTACAGTTTACAAGTGGACTTAATATTGTACAGCAGCAGAATATGACAGCAGTGACTCTACAGAGGATTTACACTACAGAGTTCAGAAGTTTGATGGCGACTGGCAGGAATGATTTCCTGTGTCTCTCGGTGGAGCAGCGTGGCAGTAACAGTCTATTGCTGAAAGAGCTCTTGCAGCTGACCAGTACTATGTGGAGCGGGTGGGAGGGAAAGTCCAGAATAGTCCTGATTTTGGACAACATCCTCCTCTCCGACACAACAGTCAGAGAGTCCAGCTCCTCCCCTACAACACATCCGGCCTGCTTGATAATCTTATCATGTCTATTAGTGTCCCTAACGCGCGGACTGCTGCCCCAGCAGAACACAGCGTACATGATGCACTGGCCACCATAGACTTGTAGAACATCCTGAGCATAGTCCTGCAGATTTTAAAGGACCTCAGCTGCCTCGGCTCAAGCCCTTCTTTTAGACAGTGTCCACCTTCTTGCTCAAGTCCAGTTTATTGTCCAAATACACACCCAAGTATTTGTACTCCTCCACCACGTCCACACTAACCCCCTGGATAGAGATGGGGTCACAGCAGCTTTAGTCCTCTTCAGGTCCACCACCACTTCCTTCTATCTTTATCAAATTGACCTGGAGGTGGTTCTTCTCGCTCCAGATGACCAAGGTATCCACAGCAGTCCTGTACTCCTTCTCGTCACCACCGCTGATGCATCAAACCACTGCAGAGTCGTCAGAGAACTTCTGAAGGTGGCAGGACTCTGTGTAGTAGTTGAAGTCTGTGGAGTAGAGGGTAAAGAGGAAAGGAGAGAGGACTGTCCCCTTGGGCACCCCGGTGTTGCTGATGACAGTGTCAGACACACAGCTCTGCAGCCGCACATACTGTGGTCTGCCAGTGAGGTAATCCACAATCCAGGACACCAGGGGGGCATCTACCTGCATCACTGCCAGCTTCTCAGCCAGCGGCCCCGGCCTGATAGTGTTGAACGCACTGGAGAAGTCAAAGAACATGATTCTCACAGTGGTGGCCGGTTTGTCCAGGTGGGCATAGACTCTGTGGAGCAGGTAGATGATGACGTCGTCCACACTGAGTTGGTACTGATAGGCAAACAGGAGTGGGTCCAGTAGATGCTGCAACATGGGTCGCAGCTGCTCCAGGACGAGTCGCTGTCTTCATGTCTTCATGGCGTGGGAGGTCAGTGCCACTGGCCTGTAGTCCTTGGGGTCGCTGGGACACCCACACTAGGGGGACTCTCTGGAGACTCAGGCTCAGGTTGAAGATCTGATGCAGAATTCCGCTGAGCTGGGGGGCACAAGCTCTCAGGACTATGGGGCTCACGACATCAGGGCCTGCAGCTTTTCCTGATCTGACTCTCTGCAGTTGTTTCCTCAGTGAAAAGTCAGTGTGGAGGTGTCAGGAGGGGGAGGGGTGACGGTGATCAGTGTGGAGGTGTTAGGAGGGGGAGGGGTGCCGGTGATCAGTGTGAAGGGGTCAGACGGGTTTGGGGACATGGTGTGAGCGGGGCCATCTTGCAGATGAGTGGGGGGAGGATGGGGAGGGAAGATAGGGGAGATAGGAGTGGCTGCTGGCTGCCGCTCTGTTGTGGAGACAGGAGTGTGATCAGAGACCGCAGTGTCATAACGGTTGAAGAACCTATTAAACACATTGGCCTTGTCCAAACTGCCCTCGATGCCTCCACCACTGGTTGGCTTGTATCCAGTGATAGTCTTCATGCCACTCCAGACTTCTCGCATGTTGTTCTGCTGGAGCTTCCACTCCAGCTTCCTCCTATGCTTCTTCCTGGCCAGCTTCATCTGCACTCTCAGGTCCCTCTGCGTAGCTCGCACCTCCTCCCTGTTGCCCGCACTGAATGCCTTCTTCTTTTTGTTGAGTGTGATTTTAATGTCTTTCATAATCCATGGCTTGTTGTTTGGGTAACAGCTCACAGTCCTGGCTGGGATAATGTTGTCCTCACAGAAGTTGATAGTAATAATAATAATAAGCGGCGATAAAGACCCTCGCCCCCCTTGAGACCGCGGGGACACATGTACTCGGAGGATTTAATTTCATGCTTTAAAGCGTAAACTTCACAGTAATATCTATAACTGGGCCTGTGCTACTGCTTGAATCTTCTTCTGGCTGGAGCCTTCTTCACCTCGGGCCTGTGCTACTGCTGGGGCCTGCTACACCACCTTGTAATTTGGAGTTAAAGGTCTCCACAATCCCCGTTTTTTCTGGGAGCGGTCTGAACTTTATAAAATAATAGATTATGCTTGGGCTAAGGCGAGAAAAACAAAGTTTTTTAAAAGAGAGGTGTATTCTAAGGCGGTTCACATATTCAATTCAAAATGGCCGCCTTCCCGTGTGTGATAGGGTGTGGTCACCATTGGCTTTTTGGTTCATAAGCCCATGCTGGATGTGTGTACCAAGTTTCATTTGCTTAAGACAAACTAAAATTTTCACTTCCCATTGACTTTTTTCCACATATTTGGGGCATTGCTATGGCAACACATTTATGTTTTCTTATGTATCTTTGTGTTCCGGTCATGAATGTGCACAAACGCCTTTTTGCGTCTAACTTGATCCGAGAAAGCGTTTGAGAGTTAAGAGACATTTTATTTTCACAAAAATGGCCACCTCGTTACAGGCTTGCCACACCCATACCCGATAAGATATCAAAAACAAAGTTACAACTTTGGTTTGCACACGTGTCTAGATGATACTCACCAAATGTGGGGCCTTTTAGATAAAAACACGATGAGTTAAATCTTTTTGCGCATGGGGTGCGATTTAGGTAGCAGCGCGTTCCACCCCACATGGCGGACCTCCTGTTGAGTTTAGGGTGTTTTATATTTGCCATGAGGTGTCCTATGGATGTACTAAGTTTCATTTTTCTACGTTGGAAAAAAGCTACTTTCACTTTCCATAGGCCCAATGTATTTTGACTTTTCCAGGGGTCGCCACTGAGTAATTTTTTTATATTTTTTCTTGCGGACTTCATTTCAATAAATTTTTCGCCGGGCTTGAATTTTGGACAACGTTTCCTGAGTTTTCATGCATGTTCAGGGGGTCAAATTTGCCTGGGCTAAGGCGAGAAAAACAAAGTACTGGCTGGAGATTTGAGATGACTCAGGAATCGCGTCACCCCCCTGTTTAAAAAGGCAAAATGTAAATATTACTTGTCTAAAAGTACAAGTTTACAAGTTCCAAAGGATTCTGAGGAGTTTTCTAAGACTCTAGCCTTGGCTCTGGAGGGGCCTCCTCTAAAGGAAGGATCCTGGCAATTGGGAAATGGCCATTATTTCCCAAAGAAATGGCTGCCTCTTCACAGACTCATTACGACCACAGCCACAAATGTATCAAAAACAAATTGATAACTTTTTTGGCACACGTGTCTAGATGATACTCACCAAATTTGGAGCTGTTTAGATGAAAAGCCTTTAGCACAAGGGGTGCGATTTAGGTGGTCACCCAACATAGTAGATTTCCTGTTGAGTTTACGATATGGCTGTAATAAACTTTTCTGTTTGCCCTGAGGTGTCCTATGGATGTACCAAGTTTTGTATTTCTACATTTGAAAAAATTTACTTTCACTTTCCATAGGCACAATGTATTTTCATTTTCAAGTGGTCGCCACTGAGTCATTTTTCATTCTTTTTCCTCGGGGACTTCAAATACATACATTTTTTGGCTGAAAAATTATAATTAAAAAAATATATAACTTAAGCAAAAACGTCAAGAAAAACACCTGTCTATTGAACACACATGTGTTTAACTCATTTTGTCTAAGTTTGGTGTCTGTGGAATGAAGCAGCTATTTTCTGTTGTTTTTTAAAAGAGAGGTGTATTCTAAGGCGGTTCACATCTTCAATTCAAAATGGCCGCCGTGTGTGATAGGGTGTGGTCCATTTTGGCTTTTTTGTTCATAAGCCCATGCTGGATGTGAGTACCAAGTTTCATTTGCCTACGACAAACTAAAATTTTCACTTCCCATTGACTTTTTCAACATATTTGGGGCGTTGCTATGGCAACACATTTATAGATAGGGGGTTGTTGTCATTGCCTTTATGTTCGTCATGACATAAGAGATGTGTGTACCAAAAACAAAGTTACAACTTTGGTTTGCAAACGTGTCTAGATGAAACTCATCAAATTTGGGGCCAAGTTTTGTATTTCTACATTGGAAAAAAATTACTTTCGCTTTCCATAGGCCCAATGTATTTTGACTTTTCTAGGGGTCGCCACTGAGTCATTTTTCATATATTTTTTTTCGGGACTTCAAATACATACAATTTTGTTGGCCTTGAATGTTGGGACCAATAAAAATGACTTTTCGTGCATGTTTACTGGGTCAAATTGAGGATCATTTCAGGAAAAAAATAAAATAAATTGTGATGTGATTGGTGGAGGGGGTGCATGTGATGATGAGTTCTGGACCAGTTGAAGTTTATGAAGGGATTTTTGAGGGAGACCAAACAGAAGGGAGTTGCAGTAATCCAGGCGGGAGGTGATGAGGCTGTGCACAAGGACAGCAGTAGAGTGTGGGTGTGAGGGAGGGGCGGGGGCGGTGGATGTTGCGGAGGTGAAAGTAGGCAGAGTGGATGACATTATTGAAGTGGGAAGTGAAGGAGAGTGTGCTGTCGAGGATGACACCCAGACTCTTTACCTGAGGGGTAGTGGTAGAGTTTTCAAAAGTAATGGTGAAGTTATTCATTTTGTTAAGGGTGTTTTTGGTGCCTATTAGGAGCAGTTCAGTTTTATTTTAGTTTGAGGAAGTTTGTGGTGAACCAGGATTTAATTTCAGAGAGGCAGTTGATTAGGGAGAAGGGTTAGAGTCAGGAATTTGGTTTATTTGAGAGGTAGAGCTGGGTGTCATCAGCGTAGCAGTGAAAGTCAATGTGACCAAGGGGGAGAAGGTAGATGATGAACAGTAGGGGCCCTAGTACCGAGCCTTGAGGTACACCAGTGGTGACGGGAACAGGATGGGAGGTGAAGGATTTGAGCTTGATGAACCGAGTGCGTCCTGAGAGGTAGGAGTGTGAGATGGCTGCAGTTAGATCCAGCAGAGGAGGAGGTGGATGGAAAAGTGAGCCGGAGTCAGCAGAGAGGAGACGGTCATTATTATTCGTTATTTTAAGGAGGGCAGTTCCAGTGCTGTGGAGGGGTCGGAAGACAGATTGGAATTTTTCATAGAGATTATTGGAAGATAAGTGAGTGAATTTGAGCAGCAACTGTTTTTTACAGAATTTTGGCGATGAAAGGAAGATTAGAAATAGGGCAAACGTTATTAAGGTTGGTGTGGTCTGAACCATGTTTTTTGAGTATTGGTGTGACAGCGGCAGTTTTAGTGATGAGAGGGGCTAGAGAAGGTAATGTGGCTTTGACGAGGATAGTTGGGAGTGGGTCCAATTTGCAGGAGGAGGATTTTGATTTTTTAATTTGAGATGAAATTTGGTTAACAGAGGGAAGGGAGAATGTGGAAAATCAATGGATAGAGGCAGATGGAATAGGGGTTGGTGCGTAAGGGGCAGAAGTGAGTTGCTGGTGAATGTGGGGAATTTTTGATATGAAAAATGAGTCAAGTGTAAGGAGGCTTTGTAATTTTAGTAATGAGTGAGAAAAGAGCCTTGGAGTTACCTTGATTTTAATTTATTAAACCGGAGTAGTGTGTGGATTTGTCTTTGGAAATGCAGTCTCTGTAGTGGAGAGTGTGGTTTGAGTACATGTCCTTGTGCACAGTAAGTCCAGTTTTTCTGTATAATCTTTCCAGTTGGCGTCCTTTTGCTTTTAACCGTCTGAGTTCTGGAGTGAACCAGGATGCAGAGTGAGTAAATGAGACAGATCTCGTTTTGAGTGGAGCAAGATTATTTAGGATGCTATGGAGGTGTGTATTGTAGTGTGAGAGTAATTGTTTAGGGGAATGAAAGTTGTCTACACAGGGGAGGTTTTCAATGTGAAGAGATAAGTTGTCCAAGTCAATTTTTCAAAATTTATAGTGCGTGGAGGCAGGGCCGTTTGAAGGAATTTGGGGGCCCCAAGCAAAATGGACATGGAGGCCCCACCCACAACCCCCCGCACACACGGAAAGCCTACAGGAACCACAGCATAGCCATACAGTTTAAGTTCACCCACACTTTATATAAATAAAAAAGGTTCACAGTGCAAATACTGCTGTTGCATATACTGTGCATAAATAAAAAAAGGTTTACAGTGCAAATACTGCTGTTGCATATACTCTACATAAATAAAAAATGTTTACAATGCAGATACTGCTTGAAAAAATATTTGAAATTTTAGCATTTTCAACCATTGAACATTTGCAAAAAACACCACTGTACCATAAAATCAAACATACATTAAAAAGTGCACAATAACTAAATAGGACGGAGTGGCTCAGTGGTAGAGCAGTCGTCTTATAACCGGAAGGTTGGCGGTTCGATTCCCGCTCTGCCCTGTTCATACTGTCGTTGTGTCCTTGGGCAAGACACTTAACCCACCTTGCCTCCAGTGTCCGTATGAATGTGTGTGACTGTAGAGGTGTGTTTGGTGGTGGTCGGAGAAGGTTGAGCGCCGTGTGTATGGCAGCCCCCCTCTCTGTCTGCCCCAGGTGTGAATGTGTGTGAATGGGGTGAGTGGAAGCACGATGTAAAGTGCTTTGGGTGCCCGAGAAGGGTGCAAAAAAGCGCTATATAAATGCATGCCATTTACCATTTAAATACAACATACTTACACACACACACACACACTCACATTAACATTTTTCAGTTCTCACAAACATGTGCAAATGATCTAAAACTGTTGTTTGCGAGCCTTGTTTTCTGCAAAGGCAATAACAATGTCCTCCATGTCCAAAGACTGGCGAACATCACGCTCAATTGACATGTTCCTTTAGAACTGCCCAGTGTTGCACAGAGGAACTGAATAAGTTATAGAGTCTTTGCAACACACCAAAGAAGGAGATGGACAGCACTGAGGACTTGGCAGCATCTGACACAACCAGGTGTAGGGGCTGTCCACACGGAGACACAAATCACTGTATCCATATACATTTTGTATCGTATTGGCCTTTCGTCCACACGGATCCGGTGTTTTGGGAGACTGAATCCGCTATTTTTTGAAACAGGGTTCTAAAGTGGATAAATCTTTCGACAACACCTTTGCGACACCCTTGCGGTGTCGTGTGTACAGCCAATCCGTATATTTTGTAAAAACGATGATGTCATCGCATCACGTGTCGGCCTCGTCTGCGTAACAGCAACAACAATAATGGCGGACTACATGATTGAGTTCGTGCTGCAGAAGCTACTAAGCCTACTAGCTTTATTACAGCAAAATCTATTGCTTCTATGCAGTTGTGGTGAGCAACAAGCGATAATGGACAACACCATACGCCACATGCTCTTAGATCCACCGCGAAAGAGAACCAGGAGAGCAACCAGGAGAAAATGAATGGAGAGAGAATTTCCGCATGTCCAAAGCACTCAGAACTCAGTCCGTATATTGAAGAGCAAACAACAAACATGAGGGCACCAATTACTACACTCTAAATATATGACTGCAACAATTTGAGAACTTGTTTTTATTAGAAAATAAATATTTAGGTCTTCGTCTTCTTCTGCAGTGCGCAAGGTTATGCGCATGCTCAAAGTCTTCTTCTCCGTGTATAGTGTATAGCTGTGGCAGAATTACAGCGCCCCATACTGGTCTGGCATATATACTACATCGTTTTCAGCCGGTCGTGTGTACGCAGATATTTTCTTGAGACGACGCCGTCTCAAGATCGGATAGGGGATGCACTGGCTTCGAGTGGACATAGCCTAAGTGTATGACTGCATCAAGTCTTGTTGTCTTTGATCTATGGTTGTATTGGTTTGCGGTCTCCTCTGCAGCTCATGCCAGTTTGTCATATTGTCACAATGTGCCTTTGAATATTCGTGTTCTTTTAAATGATGACCTAGGTTTCTTCATGTACGGAAGCCACAGTTGCTTAAGGCATTGTCACGCTTCCCAAAAACAGTGCAGGCAAAACAGAACACAGAGTCTGTTCTCATGGAATATAACATCCATGATCGAAGAATTTTTTCACCATTTTTCATGCTTCTCATGTAATTGTCATTTGTGAATCTTCGAGGTGGATTCTCAGAATTTTGGGGAAAAACAATGTTTGTGACTTGTACTGGTCCTTTTTTAACAATTTGACAGCGCACACTATCAGTCAGGACTGCTGGCCACTGCGCAGGGTCATCTGCTATAATGACAGTGCTTGTGGTACCTTGAGCTGTAGAGCAAACCTCAGTGTTGGGAAGTGGTGCAGGCTCAATTTCTGTTCTGGGTGCAGTGTCTTCCACTGTAAGAGATGGTATTGACAGTGTAGCTGGGGAAAAATAATGTTTTTATTAATATAATCCATATGTTCAGGTACAGAATGCATCAGTGAGAGTCTGATACCTAGAAATTTGACAGGCACTACTGTATATTAAAAATTCTGAACTGTCCATGGGCAAAAGTGACTGGTATTTACACAGTTTGGTGGGAATTCAATAGTGATTTGCACTGTTTTTTCTAATAATATGACAGCACACTTATCAGTTTAAACTCTGGGCTGTGCAAGATATCAACTATAATTATAGAGCTTGTGGTACCTTGTGCTATAGAGAAGACATCAGCACTAAGAAGTGATGCATCTGTTGATGTTGTTGTAGCTGGGAAAATAATTGAAAAAAAAAATCTGAAATTACCGGTGGAGTACGTTTTACCATTTCACTGTTAGCATATTGAAAGAGGTCACTATTAACAGCTCAGTGAGAGAAATTCGCTCTACCTTCATCAGTGGAGGTATCCTTAGGAAGAGCCTGAGGGCTGAGAAATTTAAGCAAAGCACCTTGAGGGAGAAAGAAAACATGGTAACACTTTGTAATAACAATCATTAATAGATGGTAAATTGATAGTTAATTAATCTTTAGTTAATTGTCATTTAACTGTTAGCAAACACTATTATTACTTATTATAAAGTTTACCGTTAGCAATGTTAGCATTTCCATATTTTGGTATTAGAAGGGATGCAGGCAGCTGCTTACCATTGCTTAAAAATATCCCAAGCTAATGTTTGATGCACGGAATTTATTGTGTGTTTTTCCTTTCCTAACCCCCATTTGGTAAATAGATTATTACGGTGGAAAAGTATAGCATGCTATTTGCTATGCCACTTTCATCAAAACCTATTACAAAGCTACAGCAATGTCATGTCATTAAATACGATAAACAGTGATTCTGGAACAGATCTGCGTCTTCTTTATCCCGTTAAAAAACATATTACAGTAACCATATTCCGTCCATTCAAAAAAAAAAGTTGCACTAACTGTTCGTTACAAGCAGCATTTGCCGTCAGCCAGGTAACGTTTGCTAACATAAACATATTTTTGCTAGCCTAACCTAACCTGCTGCATAATTACACCATTTGTACAAGACTGACAAGTAGAGCTATTTTATCCAGTGTAATTTATCACTTACCACTATCTTGTTTTTTTCTTATCCTCCTCTTCCTTTCTCTTCTTTCTCTTCTGGCTTCCTGAAGCATAATTCCTCTTCATGACTGCCGAGGAGGTTTTGTATTTTGCCGGCTGCAGAGATCACGTTGGCAGGCTGCTGTCAGCGACTACTGAGAGGGGCCCCCTTGAGGGGGATCCCGATAACAGTGTCATTGCACTTTACAGCATTGACGATCAAAGGGGCGCTCACACAGTGTCGTTGCATTTATTCTTAACCGGTCGTTGTCCTGGGGCCCCAGACCAGCTCGGGGCCCCAAGCAATTGCTTGGTTTGCTCGCCTTGTCGCGACGGGCCTGCGTGGAGGGTTGGATTTGGATAGTGACAGATTAACATTGAATGAGAGTAGTAAGTAGTAATTTACTTTGATAATACTTATAATGGCTTTTCGTTTTACTCACATTTTAAGAAATTTCAATACAAGCAAAGAGGACATATTATTCGTTTTATTTAAGAACAACAGATAACAAAAAGTGAAAGGATATTTTGTGATTGAACTCCAGAGCACACAATATGATTCCGACAAAAATGAATTGAACTGACAAAAATTAAATTGCTGTTGTTGTGCACCCCCTGACAAGTCTGTTGTGTTAGCTTTTCTACAGATGTCGTAGAACATTTTTCCTCCTTCCAACCTCAGCCACGTAAACTCCTGTTCCCACTGAACACAATACTCCCTCTTCTTCACCTCCTTTTTGCTGCTTGATTGTCCCATAACAGCTGTCAGTGACTGCTCAGTGTTTCCCGTTTGTCCTTCTTCATGCTCTGCTGCATCATGTCCTCTTTTTTCAACTTTTATTAACAATATCAGAACTATTTGGCGGTTTGAAAAAACTGCTGCCGTGGCCTTTTTGCAACTGAATGCAGTGTGACAAAGACAACACAATTCAAGATAATTGCTGACTGATATGTAACATTCGCCACCAACTGGTCAGGAGTAGGAATTACAACAGATCACCCTCAGAATAATCTGTCAAAATGACGGATGGCATTCAGATTTTTCCGTCCCTGCTAAACAAAACCCCGTCAATGACGGAAAATATTCGGTTAATGCGACCTCTGGTGAGGAGTGTTGTGAAGTCCGTAATAAAATCCTTGTTTGAGTTTAGTGGCCGGTAGAGGGTGGCCACAATAGTGGGAACAGATCCAGACAGTTCAAACATAGTGGCCTCGAATGAATGGTAGTCATCTAGACACACCGGTGGTGTCTTCGAGACCGCCTCCTCGGCCAGTGAAACGAGGTTGGGAGATGTAAACAAACCATGTAGCTGGTGATGCACTCAGTAAGATGTAGCTGGTGATGCACTCTGTAAGCCCATCTATGTCCTCTCCGGCATTCTCCAGCATCTGGCCATGGCCCTTTGTCTTCTTCGGCATGTCCCTCTAGCCAATTTTCAGCCCTTTTAACAATGAAATCTGAAAGGGACGTACATGCATCTACTTTGCATCTCCTATCTGGATCAGGAGCTCGTATTTGACGGATCTTATTGTAAATGGCTTGTACATTTCGGCAAAGGCCAATCACGTTATCTATCAACTCGATTAACTCACTCTCAGTGGCTGTATCAGTCAATATTACATTTCTTAATCTTGCCTCATATCTCCATTTTTCATAAACAACATTGTATCTGCGCTTGAGCGATTTGAGCTTGTCTTCTTGAAGCTCTTTTCACTTTTCGGTTAATGTTCTTGTTCTTTCGCTCCTGCGAGTTGTTGCTTCGGGTTAAGTAGTTGGTTCAGAGCAGCTCTTTTCATTGGCTATCTCCCCCCCGTGTGTAGGTCAAGTCAGATTGTATTGTTGTTTTTACTCAATGTAAGTTTAAATATGCAGTAGTATGTAGATTAGTGCATATGTGACTTAAATATTGCTTTAAGGTTACTACTTGGTTGTAATGAACTTGTAAACATGCCATGTTAACTTATACAGCTGAATGAACCTTCGATAGTGTTAATTTCTAACAAAATGCACAAAACTTCAATACTGAAAACAAAAAATTACCAGAAAAAGCAGTAAAGAAAGAACCTTTAAGAAAATGTGCTGTGAAATAACTTTAGTTGAGTGTAACTTGGCTTAAATCACTCTTATTTCCTTAGAGCACAGTCCTTTACTTATTTTCTACTTTACTTCATTTTAATTGACGGAGCTCTGTTGCTGGGGAACGATGCGTTGGTCATCACACATCGGTACCGCAACCCACTGTAGCTGCCGTCTTCAACTTGAGCTTCTCACCGGCTGGGATGGACGAGTTTTCACTGTAACTCCTCAATGACAACACTGCACGCGGTTTCTCGAGTACGTGCGCATTTATTAGCCTTCTTAAATGCGGCCGCCTGTAAGTTTGGAGGTTTTTAGGCGAATATTCAGTCAATTTGTGCATATTCTAGATGTGTACAGTGTAATCAGCACAACATAAATTCACAATTACAGATATTGTACATACAAAATCAGTACCTTAGTTATTATATGTACAAAAGAAGCACCTTATACAGTTGGTAAGCTAACCTTTGGAAGCTGCCTTAAGGGTGGCTCTCGCTCTGAAGGTCTTGAGCATGTGAGGGCGTGTCTATTGTACCTAGCCTGATTGAGAATGCAATCAGCAGTGTTTAAACTCTAATTAAGAAGTGGAAACCAAACCAAGGTCAGAATGCAAAGAAAACCCACAGAAAATACTGGAGAAAAATGTGCAAAATATCATTGAGGCGCTCTTGGAGATCTCAAATGTTCAGTTTATGGAAGACAGCCCAAGAATTTATAAGAACTGGAGGCTTTTTGCCAAGAAGAATGGGCAGCTTAACCATCTGAGAAAATAAAGAGCCTCATCCACAACTACCACAAAATACTTCAAGCTGTCATTGAGGTGGCAATATACAGTATTAAGTATTAACTTTTGATTATGGTCATTTGGGTAGTTTCTGTTGTCATTATGATTTTAAAAGAGTAAACACAATTTGTTTGACAATCAATGGCTCTCTCTGAGTGAAAGAAAAGTTTTTATGTTATCATTGATTTTCTCTAAAAAATGGCCAAAAAAAAAAAAATCACAGATCCTCCCAGGGTATGAACTTATAAGCACAAATGTATACATAACACATGTACCCAATACAAGCCTAGTTAATAGTAACATTGAGGGTTCTTACTTACTTGCTAGCCATTTAATGAACTTAACGTCTCTGAATTCTCAATGCTGTATTTACTTTCAATGGATTCAGTTTAACATCACAAACCTTCCAAGTAGGTGGCCTAATCATTTGTCTAATTTGGCCCACCAGAAGAGAGTCCTCCTGGATGCTTTCGGTACAGGAGCAAACAGAAACACCCCCGGGGTGGAGATAATTATGGCCTGACCGCAGCAATGCATCTCGCACAAGAACACATCTACAACTGCTACTTCCATATGTCTTAGCTCCCAAAATACACCCTTTATCTCCAACCCTACCAACATTCAATTTAGACACCAGGCACCTTTAGAAAGCTTAGCATGGCACGTGGCAGCGTTAAAGTTCAATAAGGCACAGTAAAAAAAAGTGATATATGTTATACAATGTTTAATGCATGATTCTACTCTATTGTCCAATATAAACATAATTTTACCTCATTTCAGAGGCCATGTCCTGAATTCTGGATCATATAAGCATATTTTCCACTCTACTCTCCCCAATAAGAAAACTGTACCACTTTTTCTATTATTTATATATAGGATACGTCACAGCTGCATATTAACTGGCCTAAAGGAAGCATGTAAAGATTGAATAACATGTCAGGGCCATTTGATAAGACTGAAACCATTTAAAGGCAGTTCCAGAGATACCTTTCTGACTCTTTGTTACAGGATTCCATGGTCCACTGTATCAAACGCAGCACTCAAGTCCAACAGAACTAAGACAGAGACTTTTCCCGCGTCTGTGTTCAGACGGATGTCATTCGTGACTTTGATCAGTGCAGGTCTGTGATGGGCCTTAATCCTGACTGAACAGGATCAAAGCAGTTGTTAAGCAATAAAAAATAATTAATTTGCTGATATACAACTTATTCAAGGATTTTCCATAAAAATAGCAGGTTTGATTTGGGCCGATAGTTGTTGAGCACTGTAGCCTCAAGATAGCTCTTCATTAGAAGATATATATACACTCACCTAAAGGATTATTAGGACCATACCAAATACTGTGTTTGACCCCCTTTTGCCTTCAGAACTTCCTTAATTCTACGTGGCATTGATTCAACAAGGTGCTGAAAGCATTCTTGGTGGCCCAATGTTGGCCCATATTGATAGGATAGCATCTTGCAGTTGGTGGAGATTACAACACCACCAGCAGCCTGCACAGTGGTAACAAGGCATGATGAATCCATGTTCTTATTCTGTTTAAGCCAAATTCTGACTCTACCAGAAATCGAGACTCATCAGACCAGGCAACATTTTTCCAGTCTTCAACTGTCCAATTTTGGTGAGCTTGTGCAAATTGTAGCCTCTCTGCTGTTGTAGCCCATTCGCCTCAAGGTTGTGTGTGTTGTGGCTTCACAAATGCTTTGCTGCATACCTCGGTTGTAACAAGTGGTTATTTTAGTCAAAGTTGCTCTTCTATCAGCTTGAATCAGTCAGCCCATTCTCCTCTGACCTCTAGCATCAACAAGGCATTCTAGCCTACAGGACTGCCACATACTGGATGATTTTCCCTTTTCACACCATTCTTTGTAAACCCTAGAAATGATTGTGCGTGAAAATCCCAGTAACTGAGCAGATTGTGAAATACTCAGACCCGGGCCCGTCTGGCACCAACAACCATGCCACGCTCAAAATTGCTCAAATCTCCTTTCTTTCCCATTCTGACATTCAGTTTGGAGTTCAGGAGATTGTCTTGGACCAGGACCACACCTCTAAATGCACTGAAGCAACTGCCATGTGATTGATTGATTGATTAGATTCTCGCATTAATGAGAAATTGAACTGGTGTTCCTAATAATCCTTTAAGTGAGTGTTTATGGGTATGTGCATGTGTATGTATGATTGGTGAATGACATAAACTAGTGCAGTCATGTCAGTCTTGTTGTATAGTTGTGGATTGATAAAGGCACAGTCATCAATGAGAGAAGAGGGGGTGAGTTTATGTTTGCACTTCTTCCTACACCTTTTGAGCACCAATAAACTGTTGATATTTTGGATATAGAGTCAATCTGATTTGTTTATATCAATTACAAAAATAAATCGATGAAATGAAATAAATAGATCTCATAAAGAAGACAGTGCTGTGTTCAGATGTAGCTGAAAAACTACCAGGTGAAGTCAGCAAGTTAGTTGCTTCCTTTAACCATCGGGGACAACATATCTCTTTGACTAATCATCATTACATAAATAACACCTGTTGTGTGGTGCCAATTGTGATTGTGACCTGACCTCCATTCTGTGGCTGATGCTTAAACGGACCCACACAGACTTGTTAGAAATGGCTGGACTTCCTTGGGGACTGCACTGCTCCCATTACAGGGACTGCCAGAAATGAATCATCTGCTATTGATTTGTGCAGAGTCTCCTTCAGCGCCACATTCATCACAGCTCCATTTCACAATCCCTCTCTTTTCTAAGCATCTCCATAAAAGCCTTTTGATTGATTTCTGAATTGGGCCAGTGTGGGTGTTTTCCTGCCGTTTGGTTTCCAGGCGGCAGCAGGATTTGTCCCTTGATTATTTAGCGGGTGAACAAGCTGCTGGCGCTGATTAATTTTCTCCTAATTGTAACCTAGCTGTGCTGTATTGATCTCCCTGCCACCACATCCCCCAGAGCTGTAAATTAATAATATCACAAAGACAAATGTGTCTAAAACTTTAACCTAGGCCTTAATATTGATGACTATTAGAGAAAACAATATTTTCTTTAATTAGTAAATATTGCTTTTCTGACAGAACCACCACTCTGCCTACAATTTGACAATAATGAATTCATTTCTGGAAGCTCTGAGCAGCACATCACCTCAACTGAGTGTATAAACTCTGAATATGGATTTGCTTTTGGCAGCTTTATTAGAAGGATAAAGAAACAGTATTTAATGTAACAAATAGTTACATTAAGCACAGAAATACAGTCCCACAGTGTTCTAACACAGCTGGAGAGACCACAGCTGAATGTAAAGTCTCATGTGGAGGTGGTCAATTAATTTTCATTAAAAGTTTAATGTTCACAGCTGGTGATGGATAATTATAACCTCTGTACGCAGTAGTACAAGTCACAAAACCCTGAATGGTTGATGAAGACCAAGTTAACCTGAAATAATGAAGTCCATTCTGTCTTGAGCTGCATCTGGCTTTCTCTGTGATAATAAAAAATAATAATAATAATAAGTTTTATTTATATAGTGCCTTTCCAGAGCTCAAGGACGCTTTACAATAAACAAACAACAATAAGGACAATTGACAAAGAGAGTGGAACCATAAAGACTACTGCAGTAGTTTGTTCAGAGCTCTTTAGTAGGGAAACATGAGAAAACATCTCCTAAATCATTTGTATCATTTTGTGTGGTGTCATAATCATTTTTGAGGACCCTATAGTGCCCTGTGCATGTTGAGGACACTCTTATATGCTCTATGAATAGTGCAAATCTGACATTTTGCCTTATTGGGAGAGTCATGAGTTCCTTCTACAGACAATTACAGGCATTACAGAACCTGAAACTCTGATTTAGTCACTTTTAGGAAACAGTCTGAGATTAGCCATAGCCAGTGCCCACATAATAGCTGTCTGGTTGTAAAGTGTAAATCCTTTTACCGGGTCAGGTTTGCTAAAGTATGTTTGGGTAACGCCTGAAATGGCTTAACTCCCATGTGCAGTGATGCAGGCAGGCTGGAAGTTTAGCCTTAAACACGCAGCACACAGGTAAATGTGTTGTTAAAAAGCCATAAGAAGAACTTCAACATGTAATTTGTGGTCATCCTTATGTTCAATATCAATTATATATTTTTATGATAATACTCTTTGCGGCAGTTGTTAGAGATTTACAGACATTGGATTTGAGCTCCTGTGTTATCAGAGCCACACACATGAGCACCTCTCTTTCTGACCCAGATTATAAATGTGTCCCAGTCTTTCAATCTGAACTCATTGTGATCTTTGTTGTGCTCCAGACTTGAACAAAGTGTGCAGAGATCAAATATCCACAGCAGGTAAAGAGATTAAAGCTAGTTGCTACTGGATCATGAGGAGGCTCTACCATGAAGCCCACCACATGCTGACAACTAAATGGACAGCAACTATACAAATGTGCTTTTCCAAGGAGCAGAATGTGTTTTATCATATTCCACCTGTCACTGATTATAAGAAGGTTGTACCCTGTCTAGGGTTTCAGTGTCTTCTGGAAAACCTGGCAAAAATTTAGCCCATGTTAAAATACGTTTTAAGTGACATTTATTCAAATAAATAGACAGGTTTTTTTTAGACCTGTTTTAGACCCAGTTTAATATTGGTTTAGGCCCGGTTTACTCCTTTCTTTACTGGTGGTTGTGATTGAAGCTGTGCTGATGATGACCTTTGTGTGAACCCTCAGTTTGTCTCACAGCTGATTAGAGGTTTGTGCATATCTGAGAGACTATTATTTGCTTCCCGTTTCATCTCCATCTGAAGTTTCCTGACACGCCGAAGGCGACGTGAATCGCTCTGAGATCTGTGATAAGTTTATTCCACAGACATGAAAGGGAATGCCAGAATAGACCGTCTGCCCAACTATTTCAGACCGGCAGAGAGTGTGTGAATTTTAATCACACAGCTGTCTTCTTGTGTAGACGCAGCTCCCTCCAACAGACGACATCTTGCGTGACAAATGAAGACTTCATGGCATATTTAGATATAGTGTCAAGCGTGAATTTTAAAGGAGAACAATGAATATGTAGGCCAGTGTCTGTATGTAGCACATAAACATCTATGAATAATATTTGGTCTGTGGAGTAATGCCAACAGACAGCGAGGGGGTTGTGAGGCAGTAAAAAAATCCTATTAGGGGTTAGGGCTATCCCAGCTGATGTGAGGCGCGGTAACAGCGGCCCATTGGTCACAGGGTTAGTTCTTATTAGTGCCAGTTTACCTAAACATACATGTCTTTGAAAGGTGGGAGGAATAATCCACATACAGGTGACTTGATACCTCACATAAAAAAGCAATAAAATGTGGTGAATAAATTAAGTATTGCTTAACATGCAGGGTAAAAATTATGTCACCCTGTCATTTTGGATAACTTCATGTCAGTGTATGCTGTGAATATTTCAAACAGTAGTCTTATTTTCTCTGTCGCCTAGCCTACCAAACTAACACACGGAGGTCAAATTCCAGACCATTCATTTAATTAAAAATTTCCATTATTTGTGATCAAAAACATGCTGAGTATGTACAAATTCTGTGTTTTAGATGTCATAGACAATGGTATATGAACTATAAAACTGCTCTCCCCAACTTCTGTAAGTGATGGTTTCAGTCATGCCTGTTGTCGTTCCTTTGTAAAGGATGTGCTTGGAGATATCAATCCAAAACTCCCTGACGCTGCCGGGGATTCAGTCTGACTTCACTACACAGTTCAAATCCATAACTGCTTTAACCCAATGTAGAATATCAGTATTTTATTATGAATACTCACTAATATAATAGGGTTCTTTTTATTTCTGAGGACTGACAACTCAACCACTACAACTAAAATCCCTTTACAAGGTCTGCCATTGGATTAATTTGAACAAAAATATATGTCTTTGCAATTCTGTTGTAATTATTGAGACAATACGTGTTTGTACCCTGTAAGTGTTAGCCATTCAGCAGCAGTGCTCTAGATTTCACACGCTCATCTTGATGCTGTTAAGCTAGGCCTATTAGAGGACAAAGTGATATAATGCACTGATACTTGCAAACCAAATGGAGGGTGCTGTAAAAATGCTACTTTACTGACTACTGACATGTTCCTACAGAACCAAGGCAAGCAGTCTCAACTGTTTGAGGTAAAAGAGCGTCTTGCACTTGACAGAAATGCTTCAGTGGATCCAATAGATATTTAGCCAACAAAAAAGGCCCAAATGCTACAGTAAAATGTAATAATTTTGGTAAAAAAGGACATTTTGCCAAAGTATGCAAATTCAGTGAACAAAGTAAGATAATAATTGTCCCAGAGTTATCAGTGCTCTGTGTGGACAACGTTAAACTGGAAGAAGCAGCATTATGATAAACTTAGCTGAGATTCAAGATAGATAGACTTTATTGGTCCCCAAGGGGAAACTAGTCTCGTGTGGATCATATTACATGTAAACATAAATAGACACAACAAAGATTACAAGCCACACTATGCTGCCCATTTTTTCAGGTGCAATGATCTTCAGAAAAATGAAATAGAGCATTGTACAGACATACCAACATAACATTATTTGCCATTACAACATACATAACATAAACATACAGACATCAGACAACAGCAGGGTAACAGCTGATGGTAACAGCTGGGCTCCATTCATAAAGTGTAAGTTAACAATGCAGTGCAACCAGTATCCTACAAAAACGAAGACTTACTGCTGAGCATATGATAAGTGTCTGCAGAACTGAAGCAGGTATCTTTTTGAAAGAGTAGATATTTCCAAGTATGTGAGTTCCTAAGAAAGTGCAGAAGTGTGGCTATGTGTTGATCTTCATAATCGCAGTGGCTTTGTTGGTAGAGCAGTTGTCCTAAAACTCGAATGTTGGCAGTTCAATTCCTGCTCTCCCAAGTTCGTATGTGCATCAGTATTTACAATGCTTCACCTTTTCCATATTGTGTTATGTTACAGCCTTATTTCAAAATAGATTAAATTCATTATTTGCCTTAAAATTCTACAAACAATACCTCATAATGACTAATCTTTACAAATTTATTTAAAGTTTAAAAAAAAGTATTTACAGCCTTTGCTCAATAGTTTGTTGTAGCTACTTTGGCACTAATTACAGCCTCAAATCTTTTTAAGTATTGCAACAAGCTAGGCATACAAATTTTTGGGCAGATTTTCCCATTCTTCTTTGCAGAACCGCTCAAGCTCCATCACTATTTTCAGATCTCTCCAAAGATGTTCAATTGGGTTCAGGTCTGGGCTCTGGCTGGACATTCACAGAGGTGTCCTGTAGCCACTCCTTTGTTTTCTTGGCTGTGTGCTTAGGGTCATTGTCCTGTTGGAAGATGAACCTTTGCCTAAACCTAGCCCCCTAAACTTTCTTTTCTACAAAGTGTCCCTGTACATTGCTGCATTTATCTTTCTGTTGATTTTGACTAGTCTCCTAGTTTCTGCCAATGAAAAACATCCCCACAGCATGATGCTGCCACCACCATGCTTCACTGTAGGGATGGTATTGGTTTCCTCCAGACATGACGCTTGCTATTAAAGCCAAATAGTTCAAACTTTGTTTCATCCGACCGGAGAATTTAGTTTCTATTGGTCTGAGAGTCCTTCAGGTGCGTTTTTGCAAACTCCAGGCGGCTGTCATGTGCCTTTTACTGAGAAGTGGCTTCTGTCCATCACTCTACCTAACAGACACTCCTCTAGACTCACTTCTAACAGGCCTGATTGGTGGAGGGCTGCAGAGATGGTTGTTCTTCTGGAAGGTTCTCCTCTCTCCACAGAGACATGCTGGAGCTCTGTCAGATTGACCACCTGTTCTATTCTATATCCTTATGTTATCCAGAGAGACACGTAGACAGAGTATATTTTAGAAAGCAAATGGCCAGGTTTAATTCTTGCAAGAATGAAGCAAAAGCACACAAACATATATCAACGGTACAGAGTGGGTTTTGCTTAAGGAAGTAAACAAAACATGAGATTTTATATCACTGCAGTGGGGGCTGTTAGAGAGGAGGTGTATCTTTCA
Organism: Perccottus glenii; assembly: GCA_024416835.2. Taxonomy (NCBI): domain Eukaryota; kingdom Metazoa; phylum Chordata; class Actinopteri; order Gobiiformes; family Odontobutidae; genus Perccottus; species Perccottus glenii. The sequence continues at coordinate 24,516,842 of CM044564.2, read as the reverse complement.
TACACACTCCCCAAGGCCCCAGCTCCAGGTGCAGATGTCCCGTGGCAAGCCATGGATCTGTCTAGTTATGTCTACTCCATGCTTGGATTAGAAATAATATAATAATAAAAATTATTATAACACCACCGGGTTCTTAGTCACCTCCCTGTCTAAGGCCCTTTTCCTCCGATTGCTCTGTTTGGCCAGGTGGCCAGCTCTAGGAAAAGTCTTGGCGGTTCCAAACTGTTTCTATTGATGGATGATAGGGACCACTGTGCTTGTAGGAACCTTCAATGCTGCAGAAATCTTTCTGTACCATTCCCCAGATCTGTGCCTTAATACAATCCAGTCTCGGAGGTCCACAGACAATTCCTTGGACTTCATGGCTTTGTTTGTCTCTGACATGATGTGGTACTCTGGGAAGGGAGTGTGCCTTTCCAAATCAATAAATGTCCAATTATCTGAATGTTCTACAGGTGGACCTCAATCAATTTGTAGAAGCATCTCAAAGGATGATCAGTGGAAAAAAGGATGTACCTGAGCTAATTTTGTGTGAGTGTCATGGAAAAGGCTCTGAATACTTATGCATACATATGTAATTTTTCAATTTTTTATAAATTTGCAAAGATTTCAAACAACCTTTTTTTCACATTGTCATTATAGTGTATTGTTTGTAGAATTATTAGGTAAATAAATAATTTAATTAATTTTGGAATAAGGCTGTAACATAACAAAATGTGAAAAAAGTGCTGTAAATACTTTCCAGATAATCAGTTAGTTAATCCCCACATCTATGATTCTGATTTTTATTTTACCCTAAAGTAACATACAAGAAAACACAAAAAAGCATGAAGCATGAAAATGAAGTCTGAAGGCAAAAGTAAGGGAACCAAACAAATAGGCTACTGGGTATTTTCAGGAGTTCTTCAGGTGTACTCAGGTGTGAGTGCCTGTCTTTTTTCTCAATTCTTCTGGAACTAAAACACAGACCCGGGTCCAGAACAAAATGACAGGCTCAGTCCATGAACAAAGTCACTAGCCCCTTTTCTAGAACAGAATGACAGGCCCAGTTCTAGATTTTAGTGACATGCTCATTACATAAACAAAATGAATGTTAGGCCAGAGCAAAGTGTAAGGCCCAGTTCTAGAACAGCGTGACATGAATAGTCCTAGACAAAAGTAACATGCCCAGTTCTAGATTTGAGTGACATGCTTTTTTCTAGATTTAAGTGAAATGCTCATTAAATAAACCAAATTGAAAGGCCTAGTCTTAGAACAAAATGACATGCCCAGTCTTTCAACATCTGTTTCAACATATGTTAGGACTGGTACAGGCTCAGTTCTGGAACGAAATGACAGGCTTAGTCCTACAACAACATGACAGGCCCAGTTCTAGATTTAAGTGACATATTTTGTTCTAGATGTAAGTTCCAGAACAAAATGACAGGCTTAGTCCATAAACAGAGTAACAGGCCCAGTTTTAGAATGACAGACCCAGTTCTAGATCAAAGTGACATGCTCAGTCTTTCAACAATATGCCCATTTTCAGAAAAAAAATGACAGTCTCAGTTTATGAACAAAGTGACAGGCCCAGTTCTAGAACAGAATGAAAAACTCAGTTCTAGAATTACAAAATAAACCCATTTTAAGTACAAAGCTGTAATCTATCGCCCTCTGGGTCCCTACTCTTCTTTCTTGGAGGAGTTCGGAGCTTTCCTCTCTGACTTAATAACCCACTCCGATAACATACTTGTCCTCTGGCCAGAGCATTTCAATCACTGCCCACAAACATTAGTGGAAACTATCTTGATCTTGTTTTGGCTCATGGAAACTATGTTTCCCATCTCTTGGTCTCCTCTCTTTTGTTCAAGATATTTTTAAAAGATAAGTTACACATTTCCCTCAAATTCTGACAAATGCTTAGTTAAATCCCGAAACTTTAGTGCAGCTGCAATGAAAATGTTTGCGACACGGCTGGCCAGTGCTGGTCATCTTACTTTAAAAAGTAATTAGTTACAGTTACACATACTTCTCCAAAAAAGTAAGTGAGTTAGTAACTCAGTTACCACAATGTAAAACTAATTAGTTACTCAGCAAAGTAACTGAAGTTATTTTTTTATGTTCTAAAACACTATTACATTCTATAAAATCTTTAATATTGCCTTTAATTTCAATTAACGAGAAGTAGTGCCAGTACTTCCAGTTCAAGAACGCTACCTTTGAATTTTCCCGGCTCGTTGCCATCGTCGCTGATGCTGTCTTGTGTTTAGAGGTAGTCAGAGTGTGCAGTGAGACCGCATGAGCAGGGCACCGCCCACCCAGCCAATCATCATCGCATTTGCAACGGTGTCATCATCCTCACCCCTGCTCTCTCCAGGCAGCTGATCTGTAGCCAAAGCATGACCATGAATGTGATTTAACTAAATTGTAGTAACGCAACACTTTACATTCTCAGTAAGATAATGATGGGAAAAGTAATTAATTAGACTACTTCGTTACTAAAAAATAAACTACGTTAGTAACGCCGATATACTCTAACGCCGTTACTTCCAACACTGAGGCTGACCAATGTCCTTCAAAATTTAATTACATCTGGAAACTCAGTAGAGGCCTACACAGAGGAGAACCATCTCCTTGGCCATCATCGACTCATTGCTCCCCTCAGGACAAAGCCCAGACCAACCAGACGACCTACAACATTGAATAACGAGGAAACACAGGCTTTGAAACTGGCCTGCAGGAGTTTTGAACAAAATTGGCGCAAGTCAAAAAATTATCTAAATTATCAAAAGTGGAATTAGTGTGTTAATACCTATAAGCACACCCTCAGCACTGCAGCTCTAAAACCGGCATAACCGCGGGTTTCTCTTTGGGACAGTTGCTAAATCCAACCAAAAACAACTGAAGACTCTTCTCCCTTTAGTGCACAAGACCTTTTAGATTCCCTTAATCATAAAATTGAAGTTATCAGGAATAATATTTTGTCTTTGTCTTCCTCAGCTCCGTGTCCCATTCACTTAGATCCACTGACCTCTCGTCTCTCAGTCTTAGATCCTGTGTATCCCTCGATGAGCTGACAAAGGTGGTTTCTTCATGTAAAGCAACTACATGCCTTCTGGATATCCTGCCAGCAAAACAGCTTAAAGAACTGTGGCCCTATGTAGGGAAAATTAATGTTAAACATTATAAACTTGTCCCTGTATACTGGCACTGTTCCTTCCCTCTTTAAACAGGCTGTGGTCAAACCCCTGCTCAAAAAACCTACTCTGGATCCTGGATGCCTAAATAATTTCCTTCCTGTCTCCAATTTACCTTTTCAATCTAAAGTCCTCGAAAAAGTCGTTTTAAAACAACTTACTCTATATCTATCGGAAAATGACCTCCTCGAGCCGTTTCAGTCTGCATTTAGGGCCTCTGATTCCACTGAAACAGCTTTAGTTAAAGTGACTAACGATCTCCTCCTTCAGATTGACAAGGACTCATCGGCTCTACTGTTATTGCTAGATCTCTGCGCTGCATTTGATACGATCGATCATGCAGTGAACAGACTAAAGAATGTGTTTGGCATCTCTGGCTCTGCTCTTGCTTGGTTAGAATCCTATCTGTGTGATAGGTCTCATTTTGGCAGCCAAATAATGTTAAAATAGTTATTAGGTTCGGCAAGAATTGAGATGACAGAGACAGCCAACTTGGAATTTGGAATAGATGGTCACAGTTTATTATCTTGCAAGAGGAACACTTCATACAGCATTTGGTGGTACAGCATGAAATGGTTCAACGAGCATTACATACAGACAGTTTTTACATATGAATGTGGAAAACAGAGCATCCTTGAAGATTGGTTTAGGTGTCGTGGCTGATTACCCTGACGCAAAGAATATATCTGAATTTATCTGGTTTTTCTATTTTTCTGACCCAGCTTGATCAACACAATGTCAACACTTCCACTGTTATGCCGATGATACAAAGCTGTATCTTCCAATAAAAGTGAATAATTCTACTGACATCACGCGTCTAGAGGCCTGCCTCATTTCAATTAAAACATGGATGTCTCAAAACTTCCTCCATTTTAACTCGGATAAAACAGAGCTCTTGTTAATTGGTCCTGCCAGTCATCGGCACAAGTTCAACAATCTTACTGTCTCGATCAACAACTGTGTGCTGGAGCACGGCAACACTGTGAGGAACCTCTGTGTCATTTTTGACCCCACACTATCACTGCAGCAGCACATTAGTGAGGTCACTAAACTAGGCTTTTTTTCACTTGAGGAATATCTCAAAAATTCGCTCCTGCCTCCAGCTGATGCTGAAATTCTCATTCATGCATTTGTCACATCCAGGCTGGACTATTGCAATGCGTTATTCTCTGGACTGCCGAGGAAAAGTACTCACAGACTACAAATGGTCCAAAATACAGACGCCAGACTTTTAACAAATACCAGAAAGTTCGATCACATTACTCCAGTCCTGGCTAGGGATGGGTATCGTTAAGGTTTTAACGGTATTACTACTCTTACTGATACTGTTTAACGGTCCGGTACTTTAACGGTATTCTTATCGGTACTTTAATTCATTTATATCCTAAAAATTAATATAACTATATCCTATACTGTGTAATGTATATGACAGACCGTTACCTAAAACAGTTGGACTCCACTGTTGCAAAGGGGTGTAGGCCTTTCACTATGAACTTGGTCAAGGCTAAGTGGCAGTCGTTCACCCTCTCCTCTGGCATCCTCCCACTAGCTGCCAGGGTGAAGGGGTTTTGGGCTTGTCTTGGACCAGAGGTGTTAGGAGGAGTTGGTTGGTTCATAGTAGCTGCAGCTTTAAAAAAAAAAAAATATATATATATATATATATATATATATATATATATATATATATATATATATTATATATATAACTTTTGTCCTTCACCCTCCGCGGGTGGTCTCATCCTTCGAGCTCGGGTCCTCTACCAGAGGCCTGGGAGCTTGAGGGTTCTGCGCAGTATCTTTGCTGTTCCTAGTACTGCACTTTTCTGGACCGAGATGTCTGGTGTTCTTCCAGGGATCTGCTGTAGCCACTCTTCCAGTTTGGGGTTACTGCCCGAGTGCTCCGATGACCACAGGCACCACTGTCGCCTTCACCTTCCAAGCCTTTTCCAGCTCTTCTCTGAGCCCTTGGTATTTCTCTAGTTTCTCATGTTCCTTTTTCCTGATGTTGCAATCACTTGGTATTGCAACGTCAACCACAACGGCCTTCCTCTGCTGTTTGTCCACCACCACAATGTCTGGTTGGTTCGCCATTACCATTCTGTCAGTCTGAATCTGGAAGTCCCACAGGATCTTGGCTCGGTCATTCTCTACCACCTTTGGAGGTGTTTCCCACTTTGACCTTGGGGTTTCCAGTCCATACTCCGTACAGATGTTCCTGTACACTATGCCAGCCACTTGGTTATGGCGCTCCATGTATGCTTTCCCTGCCAGCATCTTACACCCTGCAGTTAAGTGTTGGATTGTCTCAGGGGCCTGTTTGCACAGCCTACACCTTGGGTCTTGTCTGGTGTGGGGGATTTGGGCCTCTATTGCTCTAGTGTTCAGGGCCTGCTCCTGTGCAGCCATGATGAGTGCCTCTGTGCTGTCCTTCAGTCCGGCTCGTTCTAGCCATTGGTAGGATTTCTTGATATCAGCCACTTCAGTTATGTTCCGGTGGTACATCCCATGTAGGGGCTTGTCCTCCCATGATGGTCCCTCCTCCAGCTCCTCTTCCTCTGTTCCCCATTGCCTGAGACATTCACTGAGCACGTCATCTGTTGGGGCCTTATCTTTGATGTACTTGTGGATCTTGGATGTTTCATCCTGGATTGTGGCTCTCACACTCACTAGTCCACGGCCGCCTTCTTTACGGCTAGCGTACAGTCTCAGGGTGCTGGATTTGGGGTGGAACCCTCCATGCATGGTGAGGAGCTTTCGTGTCTTAACGTCTGTGATCTGTGTCTCTTCCTTTGGACACCTTATTATTCCCGCAGGGTATCTGATCACTGGCAGGGCGTAGCTGTTTATTGCCCGTGCCTTGTTCTTGCCATTGAGCTGACTTCTTAGGACTTGCCTTACTCGTTGGAGGTATTTGGCAGTTGCTGTTTTCCTTGTTACCTCTTCGAGGTTGCCATTTGCCTGTGGTATTCCAAGGTACTTGTAACCATCCTCAATGTCTGCTATTGTTCCTTCTGGGAGTGAGACCCCTTCTGTGTGGACTACCTTCCCTCTCTGTCACCATTCGACTACACTTCTCAAGCCCGAATGACATCCCAATGTCAGAGCTGTAGATCCTGGTGGTGTGGATCAGTGAGTCGATGTCCCGCTCACTCTTAGCGTATAGCTTGATGTCATCGATGTAGAGGAGGTGACTGATGGTGGCCCCATTCCTGAGTCGGTATACATAGCCAGTCTTGTCGATTATTTGGCTGAGGGTTCAGGCCTATGCAGAACAGCAGTGGGGATAGAGCATCTCCTTGGTATATGCCACATTTGATGGATACTTGTGCAAGTGGCTTGCCATTGGCCTCAAGGGTGGTTTTCCACAGCCTCATTGAGTTTGCAATGAAGTCTCTTAGAGTCCTGTTGATGTTGTACATCTCCAAGCATTCAGTGATCCATGTGTGTGGCATTGAGTCATATGCTTTCTTGTAATCAATTCAGGCAGTGCACAGGTTGGTGTGTCGGGTTCTGCAGTCTTGGGTGACTGTTCTGTCAACCAGGAGTTGGTGTTTAGCTCCTCTGGTTTCTTTGCCGATGCCCTTCTGTGCTTTGCTCATGTATTGATCCATGTGCCCACTTATCTTAGCCGCAATGATGCCTGACATGAGCTTCCATGTTGTGGAGAGACAGGTTATTGGCCGATAGTTGGATGGGACTGTACCCTTTGTGGGATCCTTCAGGATCAGGATTGTACTTCTTGTCTTTCTTGTCTTTATCATGCTTGTCTATAATTTTCTTTCTATTCTCCTGCGACAACTCTTTCCTTCGCTTCCTCTGGTCCATGTTGAGTGTGGTACACAGTGACTACCTGAAGCCCTATAAATAGGCCCACTGACTAATTACAAGATTGTACACACCTGTGATGCTAATTAGTGCACACACCTTGAATTAACATGTCCATTTGGTCACATTATTTACAGTCTTTTCTAGAGGTACCATCAATTTTGTCTAGACCTGTTCCATGAGTTTATTTTTTTAAATAAATCTGTTGAAGCATGGTTGAAAAGCAATGTCTGACTTTCATTGGTTAACATTCATAGAATTTTTTATTTATTATTACTTTTGTCAGAATAAAGTTTTTTCTGTGACCATTGTGAGTTTTTCTTTCATTGACCGAAGGGTACCAACAATTTTGTCCATGTGTGTATATAAATAAAATTGCCTTACCTTGCAGTCTATTTCTTCTATTTATGTGTAGTTTTTATTAAGCTGCTGTGCATCAACATAATTTCCCTTATTGTTTTCTGTTAAAGTTAGAAGAGTTGGATTATCAAAACACCACTTAAGCTCCTTTCCTTCATCAGTAAGGAAATCTTTCCAGTTCTCTGTATTACCCCATGCTGATTTCAAACTACCGTATTTTTCGGACCATAAGACGCACCCGACCATAAGACGCACCTGGTTTTTAGAGGAGAAAAATAGGAAAAATATTCTGAACCAAATAGTGTAATAAAATATTTAATAAAGTATAACAGAATAATATTTGAATTATATGACTGGAGTGAAGGGCATGCGCACTGCTGTGTACTGTAACACCGCCTACTACATGCTATCCTCCAATAGCATACGGCGGTGACACAGTACAGCAGCATTGCGCCTTCCTGCACACATCGGCTTCCGTAAGGAAGGTGAGGGAGGACCCGCGCTGCCGCTCTGCCACTACGGTAAGGCAAGGCGACACGAGGGGGTGGGGGTGGGGGGGCGCTGCCTCAGTGGACTACTGAGAAGACTGGACACGGGGCGGGGGAGGGATGATGCAGTTTCAAGGGACACGGAAGGTCCGGGGACTCGCTGCCGCTCTGAGATGAGTTGCAAAGCGGCAGCGGGTCCTCCCTCAACCGCGAGGGAATACCGTAAGATATGGTCCGAATACCGTAATATATGGTATTCTGACCATAAGACGCAGGCACTTTTCCTCCCACTATTTGGTGAAGAAAAAGTGCGTCTTATGGTGCGAAAAATACGGTAATCTTGCCTATGGTGCCAAAAAGACACGAGTACAGACCCTGGGTACAAACATAAGTGTCAAATTTTATGTCATTAAAGATTTGAGTCCAAGTCCAGGTTTGAGTGCTCACTGGCATGTAACTTAATATAGACAACGTTGATGTCTCAAGAGAAAAAGTAGGACAGAAGCATAGAAACAAATAAAAATACTTGCAGTAGGTATTTGTAAGTTTTATGCAACATAAAAGCAGCTCAGCCCCTAAACACCAATGAAATTATTTGAGTCTCAGAAGCTGTGCCTTCCAGACATGTTGTGTAACTAAAATACTGCTCTGCTGAGAAGACAGTGTTTGTTGTGGTTAGTGTTCAGGATGAAGTTGAATCTGTGAAGCCAAACATCATGGCAAACTCACACTGACAGGAGTCAGTGTGAGGCCAACAAATTTGAGGGGGCCCAAATTGATACAAATGTTGGCAATATGAATCACTGGAGAATACAGATAAATAAAAGTATAGGCTTCAGCACAATGGGGACTGTCTACCACTTTGACAGCAAAATGTACAGTTTTATTTTCAGTTTGATCATCAAAACACAAACTGGCAGATACCACATATCGGTACTGCACAGGCCCATCACTTGTCTAAATGTCTTTGAAAGAGAAAGAAACATTCGAACACTTCCCATGCTTACGTCCATATTTATCTTCTTGTGATTATTTACCATATTTTAAATAAAGTGGGATGCACACACCAAGTTTTTGGTAAATTTAAAGTGACAGTATTTCCACACCTCCTGAATGGGACATTTATATGTTATCAAGAACATATACCACTATAACTTTGTGGCATAAAAACGGCATCGGTGTATTAGGACATACTAATCTAATAGCTCCAGAAAACCTTGACTTTTCTTTTGAAACACAAAGCAAATTCATGCTCTATAAGACCAATGAATATTGAGCATAGACGTGCATATTGTATTGTCAGATATACACATAGAAATATTTTGAATAAAACCAATGTGTCCAGAATTATTTATTAAGCATCATTGAGGCTCTCACTTTCAGTGCACTTTCTGAACTAGGGATAGCCAACCAATACCAATAGCAACTTTTTGTCCCTTAAAAGAAAATTACATGATTGCATTGTGTTTATTAATAACTTTATTGCAAGGGCAACATAAAATAAACATTACTTGAAAAAAATGCTAATAAAATTATAATAAATATAAGCTAATATGAGCTTGAGCCTTTTGAGTCTGTCTTTGAGTCAGATCCATAGATGTCCGATAATCATGTGACACAGAAGCCTATCCTCTAAATACGCCCAGGCTGGTTTTTACACATAGATTTACACAAAATTAGTGTCTAAAAAGTGAAAAAGATATTAGCATAGTGGTATCGCAACATTTTAAAAAGTAAATTCCAAAATATTGACCGGCGGGTAACAATTACGCCCAGCCTATTCTGAACCCATTCCTGGTCACTGTTATATGGTGGTGATTAAGCTGAAGTCTGGCAGTGGAATTGGCACCAGAGCTGTGGGGGCTGTGAGGTGCCACACAGATGCACAACATTTGAACAAACTGTGCTCTCAGTGAAAGGAAGAAAATATTGGAATAGCCTACCACTTCCAATAAGAGACTGTTCAACTTATGAAATCACACTAGATGACTAGAGACACTAGAAAAAGTGGATAGACTCAAATCAAATCTGTGCCCACTTTTACATTTGAGGTGCCACAAGTTGGTGCCACACAGATTTGAAGCAGTTTTCAAAAACTGGGGTCATACAACTAAATATTAGTTTAGTGATTCACAGGATTGATAAATCCTAGAAACAAAAAATAGTTTTGAGTTTGTACAGTCAACGGCAGACACTGCTATTTTTTTGAACACACCCCTTTCAATTGCCCAATTGCACAGCCTTAAAAGCGTACATATCATAAATGCTGGATCTTGTTTTTCTGAGAATCAAGAATCTTCTGCACCTACTGGTAACTTGTTTGCCATGTAGCAATTAAAAATATACTAAAAACCAGGATTATTCTGGTTAGTCACATTGTGCTGTTATTATTTTGAACAATACTGTATATACTATATATATATATATATATATATATATATATATATGTATATATGTATATATTAGCGCTGGGCAAGTTAACGCGTTATTTTTGCATTAACGCATTAATAAATTAACGCCGACAATTATTTTATCGCGCGTTAATGTCGGCCGATTAGTATAGTGAAAGATGTCGGTCTGAAGATTATTCTTAGGATCGCAACGAATGACTGCACGTATGAGCCGCCCTCATCCAGTGCTTAAGGTGGGCCGGAGAGTACCGCCACTTCTCTGTGCGCCCAGAATGTGCTTTAAGCGTACCGGTACGCTCATTTGGACATCTGTTTTAATAGAGATTTTAATCCTTTACCTGCGCTGCCGCTTTCCAGAGCGCCCTTCACAATGCACTCTTCCTAATTCGTCCCACCGAGAGCAGAGACTACATTACCCATACACCCTTGAGTTTTACAAGTGAAAAGCGCAAAACTCAACTCAACGTGGAGGGTGTGTTTCACACACCGTCTCACCCGGAGAGGGTGTGTGAAACGCGCGGGAACTGCATTCACATGCTCTGACTGTAATGAAAACACAAGAGAGACATTTATATTGTTTTAATTGTTATAATGTTATGATTGGAGCTATGGACATAACTTGTTTTTCTATAACAAACTAAACAAAATATTAATGCCCTGGCAGTGGCAAATATTTTTGGTTTAATATTTAATTTGAATTAATGTTTAAGTTGAGATTTACAAGAAAAATTTGAACTGCTACTAACCTTAACTGCTGTAAAAAGCACCTTATTTGTTTAAAGTGTTGTTTAAAGTGCAAACCAAATGTTATTGCACTTTTGATCACATAGCAGTTATTTCAAAATAATAGTATGCAGTACAGTAATTTATTAAATTTTGTGTATATATATATATATATATATATATATATATATATATATATATATATATATATATATACACAAAATTTAATAATATATATATATATATATACCATAAGACTGCAAGGAATTTGCAAGGATTTCTGCTGTAGACCAGCCCAAGAACCGTCCCACAGGGATTTATCCTGGTTCTTCTAATTAGCCACGCTAGCCCCGTTTCAATCCATCATTGTGGACAGCATTAGAAGTAACTGAGTGTCACAGAGCTTTGACACTGCTCTGTACAGTGACTCAATAAGCCTCATACATCATCATCTTACCCAGTCTTCACTTAATTGTTGGAAATTATCTCAAACTCTATCAAACTCGTATATTGCAGTCATTTGGTGTCAGAGTGCAATAAAAACCTTCTTTATTGCTCCTTTAAGTGCTAGAAGCCATGAGTGGAGTAATTTTGAACAGAGCGACAGACTTTATTGTATTTTATATTGTTGGCTTCATACAGTGATCCTTTACATTGACAGCATGTCATCTTTCCTACTTCTTTTTTACTTCTTCTTTATTATTCTGAGGTGTGTTGGAACTTGTGGAACTGCGTGGGTTTAGAAAAATACACAGCCACTTCACACAGTGTCAATGAGTTCACTTTTTTTTTAATTTAAATTATATATCTTTGAAAAAAAACTTTCAAATCTACTTTCAGGAAAGTTTTTCCATGTGTTATTTAATTTGTTAATTGAACTCAGAGGTAAATTAAATGCAGGAATAAAATAAACTAAGCCTAATTCTCAATAATCTTTTCTTTAAAAAGTTGGACTAAAAGCAGTTTCTGTGACTGATATCTATCTAAAAATGCAATATGCTAAATTTATCATAGTTTTAAAAAGCATCTGGGATAGACTCCAACCCCCCATACCTCTAATATTTAAAAATCTTGTATTGAAGATTAATATCCCTGACATAAATTGCATATAATGTTCTCTTATAAAAACTACACTTGATACTGTGTAGTTCTTGGCAAAAAAGAAAAACGGTTACACGGTTATTTTTAAACAAAAAAGTGAAACACCTTGTTATGACTTATGTTGTACACACACACACACACACACACACACACACACACACACACACACACACACACACACACACACACACACACACACACACACACACACACACACACACACACACACACACACACACACATATATATATATACACCCTGCAGTTAATATATAATATAGCTCAGCTGGTAAGGACATGGCCTTTCACACGGGGGACCCAGGTTCGAATCCCCCTCGGGGTGCTATCCAGTGTGGGTCCTTAGGCAAGACCCTTCGCGCTACTGCCTACCTCATAATGATGAGAGACAATAAATGCTATGAGAAGCCGGATCAGGCGACGCCCGGCCAAACAAGGTCGTCAGGTGTTGGGGAACCAGAGCAACTTGATGACAAATGGGCTACTGGAACAAGACGGAGATGGGCGAGATGCGATAACAAGGCTCTGTTGGAATGCTACTACTCCAGTAACCCTAGTCAGAGGGGTTACATGAAGAGAATGTGGGATGAATGGGTACTACGAAACCCACAATCCAGGCTTACATCGAAGCAACTAGTAGCTCAGTGTTCCAACATCCACAAGTGGCAGCTGCTATCACAACTTGAGATTGACGAGATACAACACAAATGCTACGTCAAGGGGGAGCCAGGACACAAGGTCAGAGGGGAGCCCCTGTTGGCTCCCCTCTGACCTTGTGTCCTGGCTCCCCCTTGACCGGGGATCGAATGTATGAAGCCCCAACAATAACGCTGAACGAGGCAGCGACTGACCTGAAAGACAAGATCATGGCGAGAATGAATGCAAGGCAACCCCGACGCCAATTACAACGGAGTACCATCAGAAAGTCTCCTAGAAGATGTGAATGCAGCATTGAGTGCGATCCCTACCACATCCATCACTGAAACCAATGAGCTGCTATACAACTCCGCAGCAGTGATCCTCGAGATGCTTGGCTATAAGAGCAACCATGGGAGCCATGAGAAACAGTACCCACCATGGAAACGAAGGCTGGACACGTAGAGACACGTAGAGAAGTAAGCCAACTGACAGAGGCCAAGAAAGGTGCAATGAAAAAACAGGTACCCAAGAGGGTACAACCAGATGCCCATACCTGAAGCACTTGAAACTGCCAAACAAAGGCTCCAAGCCTTGGCCAGCCGCCTAAAGAGGTACACAAGAGAGAAGCCAGAAGAATAAACCGGCTGTTCAACTCAACCTGCAAAGTGTACACTCAATGGCAGGGTAATAACAGCAGAGCAGACCCTCCAAGGCTGGAAACTGAACAATACTGGAAAAGTATATGGGAGAGGGAGGCATCACACAACAGCGATGCACAGTGGCTGGTGGCTCTGAGAGAGGACCACAGCAACCTCCCTGAACAGAATCCAGTTACCATCACAGCGGCAGACATCCAAGAAAGACTCTCAGGTATGAAAAACTGGACAGCACCGGGCCCTGACAGGATCCACACCTACTGGCTAAAGAAGCTCACTGCACTCCACGAGCGCCTTGCAGCGCAAATGAACCAGCTGCTAAGGGATGGGATGTGGCATATACCAAGGAGATGCTCTATCCCCACTGCTGTTCTGCATAGGCCTGAACCCCCTCAGCCAAATAATCGACAAGACTGGCTATGGATACCGACTCAGGAATAGGGCCACCATCAGTCACCTCCTCTACATGGATGACATCAAGCTATACGCTAAGAGTGATCTGTATTTCTTCCTTTGGCCACCTTATTATTCCCGCAGGGTATCTGATCACTGGCAGGGCGTAGCTGTTTATTGCCCGTGCCTTGTTCTTGCCATTGAGCTGACTTCTTAGGACTTGCCTTACTCGTTGGAGGTATTTGGCAGTTGCTGTTTTCCTTGTTACCTCTTCGAGGTTGCCATTTGCCTGTGGTATTCCAAGGTACTTGTAACCATCCTCAATGTCTGCTATTGTTCCTTCTGGGAGTGAGACCCCTTCTGTGTGGACTACCTTCCCTCTCTTTGTCACCATTCGACTACACTTCTCAAGCCCGAATGACATCCCTATGTCAGAGCTGTAGATCCTGGTGGTGTGGATCAGCGAGTCAATGTCCTGCTCGCTCTTAGCGTATAGCTTGATGTCATCCATGTAGAGGAGGTAACTAATGGTGGCCCCATTCCTGAGTTGGTATCCATTTACATTTACATTTAGCAGCTGCTTTTATCCAAAGCGACTTACATTAAGGTTCCACTCACCAGTGTTACAGTTGGAACACCACTGGAGGCAAGGTGGGTTAAGTGTCTTGCTCAAGAACACAACGACAGTATGAACTGTGGGGAGAGCGGGAATCTGTGACCATTGTGAGTTTTTCTTTCATTGACCGAAGGTTACCAACATTTTTGTCCATGTCTGTATATATATATATATATATATATATATATATATATATATATATATATATATATATATATATATATATATATATATATATATATATATATATCCGGTTCGAATCCCCCTCAGGGCGCTTTGAACTATCCACTGTGGGTCCTTAGGCAAGACCCTTGGCGCTAATGCCTACCTCATAAAAATGATGAGAGACAATAAATACTATGAGAAGCCGGATCAGACAACAACCGGCCAAACACGGTCTGTGTCAGGTGTTGGGGAACCAGAGCAACTTGATGACAAATGGGCTACTGGAACAAGAACACTGCGCAGAACCCTCAAGCTTCCAGGCCTCTGGTAGATTAAATTTTTATTGAAAATGGCAGGGTGGTCTGAGCTTACCTAGCCCATTGATACCAACCACCCCTGGTGTTTTCCATAGCGTATTGCTACGCATCATCTCGTTCCCACTTTTTCAGGGAACAGGGTTACAGTCAAGTAACCAGAGATGTTAACCCACTGAGTACTGAGTATAGATCCTTCTCACAGAACACCACCTTATCACAATTCTGCCAGTTCACCGTAAACAATATACATCTTTTAATCTTTTACAGTTTTTCCTGTTGTTTAACTGATGTCATAAAACTTATACAATGCATAAGGGCAGGACCAAGTGACTTTTTGTTGCCTTGGGGGGAGGGGCACCATGCTCGATAAAATGCAGAAGAAATCCTGCTGTTAACATCTGCTTAAATTGGCAAACTTTCTACTTGTGGACAATAAATTTCTATAATGGGCTACATCGGCCAGCTGATAAATTGTTCGAGCAGTGGTAACAGACATAACGGTAATCATGTTCGAGTGCAGTCAACTAAATACCAAACTATTAATACTTTTCCTTTTGGTCTAATACCTTTGTACCTTTTTAGTATGTTTTAGTCTTGTTTTGTTCCTATGTAAAATGCTTTTGTTTCACTATGGCTTCTTATTGCTTATTTTTACCCTAATATTAACCAGCATGTTCTGATGCTGTACTCCAAGCCTAATTGTTTTCCAGGAGCCATACGTCTTGAACTAGATGTATCTTATCTGTGTGAGGATACTGTATTTATTTATTTTTATTAAAATGTATGTCATGAAAATTAAAGAGGCAGTACAAAGCCTTGTGTAAAGCCCAGTGTGAGCCCTGTGATGGCCTTAAGCACCTCAGTGAATAAATTCTATCCACCAGTATCCAGTGTCTGATTGGCTGTTCCTCCATTCCAAGCTGGACATTCAATTATTCTTTAAATTGGAGACTTTCTTCATTCTAAGAGCTCCCATGTTCACCTTAGCCACCCAGAAAAGAAAGGCAATAACCCTGTGCTGCTCCGAGGGGACAGGAAAGTTCTGTGCTCACCTTCTCTCAAACTTCACTCTTCCTCACACTATAGCAGACCACCATCGCTCACCATGACATTTTACTGCAATATCTGTTTGGGGAACTCAAAATCCCTCAGATGTAATTCTACAAGAAGGTTGCTCTGTTGAATTCTACTGTAAACTGCAATTTTCAGGATATTATTCCAATGTCAGCACTAAATGTTATACTGATGTTCTGGAATGTTCAGATCATTGTTAATCATAACAATGAAGGAAAGGATATTAAATAATAAATACGTGCTTAAAAATACCTGCCTGTTGGCATGACTGTGGATATGATAAAATCAGATACTTGGGAGTCCAGAGCAGTCATTCTCAGTACCATGTTCTGTAACTTGTTAATTAATATGGCTTTACGAAAAGACTTTCCTTCTCTCTGTCTGCCATCTTAAACAGGGCTTTGTGACACTCACTTAGAGAACTGCATTAGCACGCTGCAGGTTGGCACTCGTTCATTAGTCACTAATTACAGAGAGTAACCCCGCTGCAGAGGCCCTCCATAATGACAAAATAAATCTCATATATTAATATGGTGGAGCCAAACGGCTTTTAGGCCAACTGGAGGGTCAGCCCTGAGTCAAAGTCACGTCCCTGTGTGAACAATTCGATTTGGACATTAGAATAATACAGAATAAATTGGGCCATGGGTCTGACACAGGTTTAGCTCTGACATGACGTTACAGCCAGAAGAAGGATGTTTAATTTACTATAGACTGCAATGGGAAGTAAAAACACAATATGAACAGGCTGTGCAAGTGAATTATGAGAGGATTTGTTCTTATTTGCAGTAGCAGTAGAATGTTTCCAGAGAACATGTTGAATAGGTACAAAACACCTCTGGACACATTTTTAAGCTCCGGTTCACAATAAAAGTCATCTCAAGGCACTGATTTACATAGATAATGGGTTTATAAGTTACAGCATAGACCAGACTGAGGTGTGTGATTCTCACCAGATTTTTACATTCATTCTCACACTGACACACTCTCTACACCATCTCAACTTTACCTGCATGTCTTTGGACTCTACACTCATCAGACTCTTCACTTTTATCTTCTTCCGTTTGATAAAAATTAAAAAATATGAAAAATAAAGTAAATGTTAAGAACAAAAAAAGTCATAATTTATCACTTATTGATACTTTACAAATCTCTTTAATGTAGTGCCCATTTGTGGCAGGGCTGTTGTTGAGTTGGTGCAGTTTTGTTGGCTTTTGTAGTTTATTAAAATGTTTGTTTAGTTAGGTTGTCTGTGAAGGTTCTCAGTCAATCTTGAAAAAAGGTTGAAGTAAAAGCAAGGTTTTTAAGGTGAAGACTTTATCAATTCTGACGTTTAGTTAGGTTCAAACCAAACTAGACAAGAGTGTGTCATTTTAATCTGAGTTATGTCTGATCCAGTGAAGAGTGCTTTGTAAAGCCGCACAATGGCACTGTATGGGGCATTACCTACTGAAACCCCCGGACTTCCAGACCATCTACCTACTGCCTCTTTAACAAAAGCAACAGTCGCTGTGTTTCATGTGTCTTTAAGTGGATTAGCAGAGACAGAGCTGATGCTGGGCTCCTCCACAGTGCACAGAGCAGTGTGAGATGACTGATAGGACAAATAGAGATTAGGGGATTATGTTCTTCTATGAAACAAGAGTAAGAATCTGTGGGTGCTGTTTTTGGAGATAAGTTAAAGTGTTGTGCTCTTGTGTCACAGGTTAACAGTAAAGGACAGTTGGACCATTTACCATAAGGAAGGTACTCAAAGTCCTTTTTCTAGATCTAAAAGTGTTATTATAATGCAATGCAGCAAGTCATATTTTATGAAATAAAATATTCCACTCACGATAAAAAGTCTCTCACTGCTGAGGCTTAATTTGGAAATAAGACAACTCTCTAACAGAAGATTTAGTCTGGGATCTTCAAACGGATGCTCAAAACTCCTTAGACCTCAGAAATATTTAAACATTTAACTTGTCTCTATTATTCCATCTTAGTCTGACTGACAGTGTGAAAAGAAAATACCTGTATAGTTACACACGTCGACAAAAATGTTGGTACCCTTTGGTCAATGAAAGAAAAACTCACAATGGTCACAGAAAAAACTTTATTCTGACAAATGTAATGATAAATAAAAATTCTATGAATGTTAACAAATGAAAGTCAGACATTGCTTTTCAACCATGCTTCAACTGAATTATTTAAAAAAATAAACTCATGGAACAGGCCTAGACATTGATGGTACCCCTAGAAAAGACTGTAAATAATGTGACCAAATGGACATGTTAATTCAAGGTGTGTGCACTAATTAGCATCACAGGTGTGTACAATCTTGTAATCAGTCAGTGGGCCTATTTATAGGGCTTCAGGTAGTCACTGTGTTGTCTGGTGACATGGTGTGTACCACACTCAACATGGACCAGAGGAAGCGAAGGAAAGAGTTGTCACAGGAGAATAGAAAGAAAATTATAGACAAGCATGATAAAGGTAAAGGCTATAAGACCATCTCCAAGCAGCTAGATGTTCCTGTACAATTGCACATATTATTCAGAAATTTAAGATCCATGGGACTGTAGCCAACCTCCCTGGACGTGGCCGCAGGAGGAAAATTGATGACAAATCAAAGAGACGGATAATCCGAATGGTAACAAAAGAGCCCAGAAAGACTTCTAAAGAGCTCCAAGGTGAACTCCATGCTCAAGGAACATCAGTGTCAGATCGCACCATCCGTCGTTGTTTGAGCCAAAGTGGACTACATGGGAGATGACCAAGGAGGACACCATTGTTGAAAACAAATCATAAAAAGCTAGACTGGAATATGCCAAACTACATGTTGACAAGCCACAAAGCTTCTGGGAGACTGTCCTATGGGCAGATGAGACAAAAATGGAACTTTTTGCCAAGGCACATCAGCTCTATGTTCACAGACGGAAAAATGAAGCATATCAAGAAAAGAACACTGTCCCTACTGTCAAACATGGAGGAGGCTCTGTTATGTTCTGGGGCTGCTTTGCTGCATCTGGCACAGGGTGTCTTGAATCTGTGCAGGGTACAATGAAATCTGAAGACTATCAAGGGATTCTAGAGAGAAATGTGCTGGCCAGTGTCAGACAGCTTGGTCTCAGTCGCAGGTCATGGGTCTTGCAACAGGACAATGACCCAAAACACAGCTAAAAACACCCAAGAATGGTTAAGAGGAAAACATTGGACTATTCTAAAGTGGCCTTCTATGAGCCCTGACCTCAATCCTATTGAGCATCTTTGGAAGGAGCTGAAACATGCCGTCTGGAAAAGACACCCTTCAAACCGAAACAACTGGAGCAGTTTGCTCATGAGGAGTGGGCCAAAATACCTGCTGAAAGGTGCAGAAGTCTCATTGACAGTTACAGGAATCGTCTGATTGCAGTGATAGCCTCAAAAGGTTGTGCAACAAAATATTAAGTTAGGGGTACCAACAATTTTGTCTAGGCCTGTTCCATGAGTTTATTTTTTAAAATAATTCCGTTGAAGCATGGTTGAAAAACAATGTCTGACTTTCATTGGTTAACATTCATAGAATTTTTATTTATTATTACATTTTTCAGAATAAAGTTTTTTCTGTAACCATTGTGATTTTTTCTTTAATTGACCGAAGGGTACCAACATTTTTGTCCACGTGTGTATGTGTTATTAAAAAAACATGTATCTTTAATTATTTATGACTTTAAATTCTCATAAATTACTTTGAGTTCTTGTCAAACCCTTTCTAGGTTTACGTGAACTTTTACTCTTTGTATTTTCTTAAGGCAAGCCAAAGGCTTTTTAGAATTCTCTTGTTCCATTCTTGATGCATCTTTTTGAACCCCTTTCCCCATCATTACTAAATAAGACTGATGCTGTCACCATTAGCACCCCTTAGAATCTTGGTTACACTCTGGCTCGACACTAGAAACTGGGCACATATGTGAAACATATTTGACATTCTGACCATTCTGCTGTACAGTTTTCTTTGACACTACCTAATTGCCAGGGTAAACCATAAGCCACGGCACGGTG
The DNA here is from genome assembly GCA_024416835.2 of Perccottus glenii. NCBI lineage: Eukaryota > Metazoa > Chordata > Actinopteri > Gobiiformes > Odontobutidae > Perccottus > Perccottus glenii. The sequence goes on along the minus strand of CM044564.2, from coordinate 24,496,858 downwards.
AGTATTCATAAATAACTACAGATGGCGCAAACACTAGCCTTTAGTCAGGTTTGTGTTCATTTGCTACAAACAGTGAACAGTTAATATTCCTCTTAGTACAACTTGATAATAAAAAATGAAACAAGAAGGAAGAAGCAGTTTGAAAACATTTTGACTGTACTGTAACTGGGCTCTGTTTCCCAGACATCTCAAGGAGCATTATTAAAGCTACTACAGAAGTGTCAGTCCAACAGCTCTGAGCACATGAAACTCTTATTTGACATAAGTAGCTCATCATTCCACTCCAGTGAACTGCTGTCTCTGATCTTCAATGTCACCTAATTCAGTGAAACTTTCTTTTGTTGCTTTAATCATGACAATTTCTCTCGCATTGGGACTAGTGTTTTTGCCAAGGTTTCACTAAATCTGGAGTCAAAAAACTTTGTTCTAAATTATGATGATACAGAGTGTGGGCAACCTTTTTCTTTACTGAGTAATCCATTGTAAAATTATGAATTCACATTGTGAATGTGTAGTGGACTCAAGTATAGTGCAAACTTTCCAAGTTACCAAGACCCTGTGGGACTCAGAGACCTGTCCGGTGCGAGCAAAGATTGTGCATTTATATCTAATGTATTTAAAAAGAAGAGGCGGGGAGTATTTACCTTTTTTTGAACGACAAATTTTAGCACCAAGCCTCTCTCATGGAACCTCTTAAACGGTCGTCGAGTAAGGGCGCCGCCATATGGCGATTTACAGCAAAATACAGTGATATACCGTCGTCCACCAGAGGGCAGGCTCTATAAGCGGAAATATAAGGAGAAACCCAATGGCGACTTTACAAGAGTAAAACTCACGTTTACAGCCTGGTACAAAAGATGGCTCAGGTCTCTAGAGCTAAGTTTTTACTACGTGACAACTCTTTGGGGAGGGGGTGAATTTTTTATTAATATGTCCGTTTATCTGAAAACTATTGTTAAACTATGGAGTAAAAGCCGAAAAGCCCGGATGTAACCGCCATTTTATTGCCTTTTCATAACGACAATATCGGTGAATAGGGGACCAATGGGATTACATCCATTTTATAAACAATCTATGGTTAGCACTGAACAGTTCAAAACAAGTGCCATAATACCAACTCTTATTCAAATCGTGTAGTCTGTGCAGTGCTGTTGTTTGTGTTGCAAAAAAGACAATCTTCTGTTAAGATTATGTGTGAGCAGAGGTCGCACTAGACTCTCCGTCATTTTGACGGACGGAGTCATAACATTTCCGTCCTCGTCTATTATTATTTTTAATTTTCATACTTATGAATACTCATATAATACTTAATGGCTTTTCGTTTTACTCACATTTTAAGAAATTTCAATACGAGCATAGAGGACAGATTATTTGTTTTATTTAAGAACAACAGATAACGTTACAGAAAAAGTGAAAGGATATTTTGTGATTGAACTCTAGAGCACATAACATCATTCCTACAAAAATGAACTGAACTTAGTTAAATTGCTGTTGTTGTGCACCCCCTGACAAGTCCGTTACTTGTGTTAGCTGTTCTACAGATGTCGCAGAACATTTTTCCTCCTTCCCACCTCACCCACGTAAACTCCTGTTTGCTGCTTGATTGTCCCATAACAGCTGTCGGTGACTGCTCAGTGTTTCCTGTATGTCCTTCTTCATCCTCCACTGCATTATGTCCTCTTTTTTTTACTTTTATTAACAATATAAGAACTATTTGGTGGTGCTGCCGTGACCTTTTTGCAACTGAATGCAACGTGACAAAGACGACATGGTTCAAGATAATTGCTGATTGATATGTAACATTCACCACCAACTGATCAGGAGTAGAACTTACAATAGATCACCCTCAGAATAAACCGTCAAAATGACGGTTGGCATTCAGATTTTTCCGTCCCTGTGTGAGATACCACTCAGTCACAAAAATTTGGAGATTTTAAATCCTGTTGTTGAAGGAATCAAGTCACGGTGAGACAGTTGAAATAGAAAAATTTAAGTGTCGTTTTGGTAAATTTTCCATCAAGTTTTGCAGTCACCATATGCATTTGGACTGGGACTGTATTTTAAACATGTAGCCTACCAAGAAAAATACTGTACCTGCTGAGCAAACTAAACATGCATATGGCTGCTGTATCACCCGGCTGTGGGGGAAACTGCTGCTATTTTTCATCTGTTCCAACAGTGTCTGAACCACTAGAACAATGGAGAGAAATATTAATAAGTCAACACTCTTGACAGCAATCTAGTATAGCTATTTTATCTAACTGAGGAAAATACAGTTAGCTGCCTTGAATGGTAACAGTAAGACCTCCTGAATGTTAGTCTTGTTGGATTTCATCTAGCCTCCTAAACTTTACAGTGACTCATTATTTTGAAGGGTTTTAAGCACAGCTATAATCTACTGCTTCTGCAATTACAAAAAAGTGCTGTTTTAACTCTCATGGCAGAAGAAAGAATATGCGTGTGCATGCTGGGTTAGCACCCAGGGATATAAAACAAAATTAATGAACAATGTGACTGTACAAACTAATGTCACTTATCATAGCTGCCCAGAGGGCAAAGTCAACAAGTCTCATTTTAAGTATTGCTGCTAAAAGCTTCAGGAGAGAAGAGTAAAATGACATTTGGCTGATTGTCAAGAGAAAATTAATGCTCCATCATCATCACAAGGGCTGTGAGTTTTAATATATACAGTAAAACTCACAGATCACAAATAAACTTTAAAAAGCGTGGTGGGGGTGGGGGGGGGGGTACTCTGCAAAACAACATGGTGACCTGGGATAATTTTATCTGACAGCACATAGTACCTAGATAGAATTGTTGTTATATTTTGTATCATTTCAATTCAATTTTATTTGTATAGCCCAGTATCACAAGAGCAATTGCCTCAAAGGGCTTCATAAAAACAAAAGGCAGTAAATATGCAACAAGTTGAACAGGACAACATTCCCTGTCCTTAGACCCTCCATCAGGGTCAGAGAAATTAAATTATACAATAAAAAAGAAACCTCAGGGAGAGCCACAGAAGGAGGATCCACTTCTAGGACGAACAGGCCGTGACATAGAAGTGTCCAGGACAGTCACTGACAAATAGTTCATCATATGTACAAATGAATGAGAATGAATATGCCTATAGTCCATAATTATATTACTATGATCAGTTTATCTGTCTGAGTGAGAGCAACTGGGGTCAGGGGGTCCTAGGTTGGGACAGGATCACAGATGGAGCACAGTTAGCTGTGCTCCATCTGTGATCCTGATGGTCCAGTCATCAGTGGAATGTCAAACAGCGGGCCAGACATCTGCAACAGTATCCACTCCCAGAGGAGAGTGGGACAGAGGGACAACTTGTGAATTTCAACAAACTAACCAGAAATGTAAAGGATAGTAATAAGAGTTAAGACAGAACCAGAAAATAGAAGCTCTGTGTCATACTTCCCCCAGCGTCTAGGCCTAATGCAGCTTATCTCGTCTACTGTATATGTCCTGACCATAAGCCTTGTCAAAATAAAAGTCTTAAGTCTAACCTTAAATGTAGAGACTTTGTCTGACTCTTTAAACTGAGCTGGAGCTGTTTCCATAGAACAGGAGCTTGGAAACCGAAGGCACTACATTCCAATGTACTTTTGGAAACTCTAGGAATAACCAGTACGCCACTACGTGGTCTCTGAGACAGGATGTAGCCTTACCACAGAGGGCCTTATAAGTCAGAAGAAGGCTTTTGAACTTAACGTATAGCCAAGTGTATTTCTTTTGTTTGCATATTTACATGTACAGTATCTGTTGAATCTACAATATTCTGATATATAGTTATAAAAATGATTTCTTCTTCACTTGAGTCACTGGAGTCTGTCACTCCACAGTCAGTTTAAGATGTTCTACTCCTCAGAAATGCAAATATCTATACCATAAATTTAATCACATATCAGCATCTGTAGGCCTGGTCAAGGCAAGCTGCTGAAGTGGAATGACCATGTTTAGCTCTTAACAATCTGTCATGTGCCAGTTCAAAAACAGGGCCTTAAGTTTATAGTTTGCATGTTTAACTTTAATGACCACATCTTTTTGTTTCTTCTTGTTTCTGGTAAGAAATGTAATATAGTGATTGTCACAGGAACCATTTTATGTTTATGCAAAGATTTTAGACCAGATCTTTTCTGGTGGAGACTACATTTAGTAAAAAGACAGAGTCCAAGCCCAACAGGCACTAAGCTACAACAAAGTCTTAATAGTACACAAACCTAGCAGCAGGCTGTCACTCACATCTGTGAATGACCTCCCACATGAAGGAAGGAGGGAGTAAAGACTGGTCTACCCGGTAAAGGTCTGGAGGAAAACCTGTACCTCAGCTGTATATACTACTTATCCTTTCTCTGTCAAATAGGTCTTTAATCAGCTTTTATCAGCTGTAGCTTTGAGAAAAGTAGAGCTTCTTGAATTAAAGTAAGAAATGATCATTTATAGAAATAATTGAGGTCACTTCACAAAAAATGACAGATTTGCTGAAGCAATCATGTCTGCTTTCAAGCAGTTTACTGTATGTCCAGACTGTTTTTCCCAAACAGAAAAGATTTATTCTTCATATGTTTCTGCAACTTCACCAAAGATTTGTTTTAATTTATCAAAACTAATATATGATTATTTTGTAAGTAAGGTTTATGATAGCACTTCTGTGCATGACCATGTTCCCATTTAAATTCTCTGTAATGTTCTTGCAGATGACTGTTGTACACAAACGCAACAAGAGACCCAAATAAAACAGTATGATTTGGCAGCTGTTTTTAGAAAACCCATTATTGCAGGAAAGGGATCTGTTTATCCCTAAAACCATAACTTTGATGCCGCAGCCGTAAACCTACGATATTCTGTATTAGCTTTTTTTGCTGAACCTTGACTGTATTTCCTGCAAAGCCGCTTGGCACGTCTTGAAAGTGCATGAATAGATGCGAGAGCAATTAAAAGCTGCAAGATGAAATCATCAGCGCTCAAATGTTTGGCTCTATTCCCCTATCAAGGAAACACGGCTTCTCTGCGGTAATCCAGCGTTAATAGGACGGGTTCAACTGGAGTGTCAAGAGCAGCCAAAAGCAGGGGATTTTTACAGCTCTGTCACAACTAACCCACTTCCAAAAACACTCTATCAGCATTGGGATAATGAAGCTTAGTGCCAGACAGAAAATGTGGGGCACAGTGAGTTAAACAAATACACGTTCTTTTATAATTAGAGCTGGGTTCATGGCGAGTGCTGTTTTCCATGAACTGAAGCATCAAGGAAGAAGATACGCTGTTCAACCTTGTAATACAAGCTGTGTTTAAAAAAAATGTTTTGTCTTTCATCTTATTCAGGGAGACAGTGTGACCTCATTTTAAACAATGTTAAGATTAGTGTGTGTAAACCACAGCCAAGAATAAACTCAAGCCATGGATAGGTATTAAGTTATGCACTTCCTGCAGTTATGTACGAAGAAATGAGTTCACAACAACTGTTGTAAAACAGTGCATCACTGTGCATAGCACTTTATTACACTGCATCTCGACGAAAGGAAGAGCAGGTGACATATATTTTATCCTTTATTTAACCAGGATCAAAACTCACTAAGATTAAAAATCCCTTTCATGAGAATGTCCTGACCAAGACAGCAGCATAGTTAGAAAATGACATAATAATACAGTTTAACAAGCAAACCAATCATACATTCATCAATCAATAAATAAATAAATAAGATGGTTATAATTAAATAAAAATCAGCGTCTGAAAACAACAACAAAAGAAAGAATCTGCTTCAAAGTTACTTAAAAAGGTTTTAAAATTTCACAAGAAGGCAGATGTTGAAAATATTCATGGTGAGATAAGTATATATTTATGAAGAACTCATTCTTTCCCTCTGCCATAAGACTCCTAAACAGCAGATAGGAGTCTACATTCACAATCACAACATTACATGAACAATTGTTTACCTACTGCACTACCTCACTTTACTTTACACCGTCACTTTACTTTACACCGTCACTTTACACCATCACAACTGCACTACCTCACTTTACTACTTTACTCCTTTTTCCCTCTTGTATTTTTTTTTTTGTATATTTGTATTTTTTGTACTGCATTATTATCACTTGTATATTTGTCTTATTTTTTTTATATTTTTACTTACTTGTGTGACATTTTACTGTGGACGGCAAAGTAAGAATTTCATTGTACAGGGAAACATGCTTTCTGTCTGTACACATGACAATAAACACTTTGAATCTTGAATCTTGAATCTTGAATATATATATATATATATTATAAGTATATGTATATTAAGTTGAACATAACATTTTATACACTGTACAGTTGATTTTATTAAATTAAATTAAATGAGAAGGCAAAATTTTAACTTTTTAAAGTGTTAAACATAATTTTCTTTAAGTGCTTAGATTTTACATGAACCTACTACTGCAGGTGGCAGAGTGGTTAGCACTCCTGCCTCACAGCAAGAAGGTCGTGAGTTCAAAACCCGGCCGACTCAAACATTCTCGGCCGACTCCGGTCTTTCTGTGAGGAGTCTGCATGTCCTCCACGTGTTACTGTGGGTTCTCTCCGGGTACTCCGGCTTCCTCCCACCGTCCAAACACATGTATGTTTAGGTTAATCAGTAACTCTAAAGTGTCCCTAGTGAATGAATGTGAGAGTGAATGGTTGTTTGTCACTGTCTGTCTCTAAATGTTAGCCCTGCGACTAACTGGCCACTGTCCAGGGTGTACCCCGCCTCAGGCCCAAAGCTGCTGGGATAGGCTCCAGTCACCCGCGACCCCTAACGAGACTAAGCGGTAGAAAATGAATGAATGATACTATCGCTATGTAAGCAATTCTATTACATTGCACAGCAGCTGGATTCCTGCAACAGTAAGTTCACAAACTTCACAAGCCCATGGCCCCCTCAAAGCTGATTTCTCTGTGATGTCATTACTAATTAACACAACATGGTGTGATAGGTGGTTACTGGTGGGAGGTTTGTCCAATCACCTCCAGGTTTTCAACCAAAGTACCTGCTTTTTGCAAAGGCTTCCCATTGAAGTCTCTCAGATGGTTCTTTGTAACAGAATCTGGCCAGTCAGGTTCGTAGTTCTGGGATAAGCCATGTTTGCTACATTTTTTCTTGACCAGACGATGCTGCTTAACACCACCAACTTGTCCAGGATATTGAGAAAAACACTCAAAACTCAAACTCCTTAGCTTTCTGGAAATATCTGGTGTCAGATTAAGCAAACAACATGCCAATACAACTCGGTTTTGTATGAAACCCATAATCAGAGTCAAGACAGAGGACATGGACATCTGGGTGACTGTTCACAAAAGTAATGAGAAGGTTTATGAGCAGGAAGGTCCTTTTGATAAAAGGTGTTAGGGGGTGCACCAGTGGGACAGTCACTCAAATACATTAACATTATTTGACCTCAATCTCCTTAACTTCTTTGGAGTTGGAAAACACTTTAATCACTTGCATTAATTGGTTCTGAAGTATGTTCATGATGAATCGATTGCAGAGGCTTTATGCAGAGAAGGTTGAACGAGGCCAGCTTCTGCAGGGTTTGTAATGTTCAAGGCTCTCAGACTGACCTCTGCTGACCACCGCACTGATCATTTCAACTGAATTCACACAGAGATAGCATTTGTAATAGATTTATTTCATTTAATTGAACTCAATTATCACTAATAATTATAATTCTTCTTAAAGAAAAGGGTTTTTCCTCACACATATATATATATATATATATATATATATATATATATATATATATATATATATATATATATATATATATATATATATATATATATATAATACAAACTTTTTTTGTTATGTTTTCTGAATCTATAGAAAATTAAATGTTACAAACACTTTCTGAAGGAAAAAGGTTGGAGACACCTGGCCTACACATAATGTAACTGATACCTTATGGATATTTTCAAATCTATGCAAACATGTCCAATGTGAAGACTAGAGAAGGCACCTGGTTCCATATTTTATACTGATATTGAACCTTAACATTCTTAAGAAAATCTATAACACTGTTTTAAAACCGTATCTTTCAGCGTGAAGAATAAAAGAATCTGAAGAAGAAGCTGTAGAAAGTTCTCCTGTTGTAATTACACACTCAGCTAAATGATTTTGCAGAGAACCAAGGCGCCAGTACATATTAGCGCTGATGCTGGTGAGGGTCCCGGCTTCATTAAGAATTTCAGCTTTCCTGATTACTGCACTGCTTCCCCAAAGAGATGCCCGCCTCAAGACTTGGAGTCTGTGTGGTGGAGCTGGCACTGCAGTGTAGTTTGGCCACAGATCATCGAGTGCTCGGCGCTCCGCTGATGAGGGCTGCTCTTGGTCTTCTGTGGCCTGTCTGCCTGATTGATTTTGTTTGATCTTCTGCTCACCGGTGAGCTTCTGAATTACACTGGTGTAATAATAAACTTTAACTTTAACTTAAAAAAAATCCATTATATGGTTAATCTTGTTTCAAGATTCAAGTTAATCAAGTCCAATGAAACAAAACATTAAAATCAATGTGTAATGGAAAGCAATAAATGTTGACCGTTTTCTTTATAAAATTAATGAATTATTTTAAGCTTAATAAAAGTCTGGACCAGCCATAACATTATGACAGGTCAAGAGAATAACTGAATAATATTATACAATATACATACTGTATATTATGAATATAATGAAATATATGTTATATTCTTATATACAGTATATTATGTGGAAATATTTGTCTGCTAATAAAAAAAAAATCTTAGGCTAAAGGCTGACTAGCATGTGTTAAATATGAATAGTAAATGATGGGCACACAGTCACCCCCTCCCCCTGATCAGGAACCTCGGAGTCACTCTGGACCCCACCCTATCTTTCAAAACTCATATCCGGAACATCACCGAAACATAATTTTTCCACCTCCGGAACATGGCTTGTGTCCGTCCCTACCCTCTCCTCCTCTGCTGCCGAAACACTCATCCACACCTTCATAAGCTCCAGACTGGACTATTGCAACAGCCTCCTCTACTGTTTCCCATCCACTAACCTCCAGAAACTTCAGTACGTTCAGAACTCAGCTGCCCGGTTACTCACCCACACCCGCTCCAGAGAACACAGCGCCCCCGTCCTCCAGCAGCTCCACTGGCTTCACATTCAGTACCATATTCACTTCAAGGTCCTCCTCATCACCTACAAAGCCCTCAATAACCTTGCCCCCCCATACCTCTCAGATCTCCTTCAACGACACTGCCCCTCCCGCCGTCTCTGATCCTTTGGCTCAAATCTCCTCACCCCCATCACCAAATCCAAGCATTGTACCTTGGGGACAGAGCCTTTGCCTCCCCTTCCCTCTTGAACTCCCTCCCTCCACAAATCCGAAACTCTGACTCACTCAAAACATTTAAGAAAAACTCACCTTTTCAAGAAATGTTACAACCAGTCATAAACTCCTTTGCAATATGTTGCTTTGTTTATTGTTTGATGTGTTGTGATGTGCACGTGGCAGAGTGGTTAGCACTCCTGCCTCACAGCAAGAAGGTCGTGAGTTCAAAACCCGGCCGACTCAAACATTCTTGGCCGACTCCGGTCTTCCTGTGAGGAGTCTGCATGTCCTCCACGTGTTACCGTGGGTTCTCTCCAGGTACTCCAGCTTCCTCCCACCGTCCAAAGACCTGCATAGGTATAGGTTAATTGGCAACTCTAAAGTGTCCCTAGTGAATGAATGTGAGAGTGAATGGTTGGTTGTCACTGTCTATGTCTAAAGGTCAGCCCTGCGACTAACTGAAAAATTTATGTATTTGAAGTCCCCGAAAAAAAAAAAAAATACGAAAAAAGACTCAGTGGCGACCCCTAGAAAAGTCAAAATACACTGGGCCTAAGGAAAATGAAAGTAATTTTTTCCAATGTAGAAATACAGAACTTGGTACATCCATAGGACACCTCAGGGCAAACAGAAAAGTCAATGACAGTCACACCCTAAACTCAACAGGAGGTCCGCCATGTGGGGGGAAACGCACGACCACCAAAATCGCACCCCTTGCGCAAAAAGATGCAAATCATTGTGTTTTAATCTAAATGGCCCCAAATTTGGTGAGTGTCATCTAGACATGTGCCAACCAAAGTTGTGACTTTGTTGTTGATATCTTATCAGGTATGGGTGTGGCAAGCCTGTAACGAGGTGGCCATTTTTGTGAAAATATTTTTATAACCGGGACTTTTTTTACACGGTTCGGCCGTTCGTCCACACGGGAACGCAGTATCAGGTCACTGAAACCAAACATTTTTGAAAACCCCTGCCAGGGTGAGGATTTTCAGAAACGCCGGTTGCAGCGTTGTCGTGTGGACAGTAAAACCGGCGTTTTTGCCTTGCGACGTCAGAGTGTGCGCCGTTATCCGCTGGTCTGATTGACCAACATTCCTTTATGATTAGGGTGATATTGCCGCCTGCTGGTGTGGCATGCTCTTGACAGCGCTTGATAGCGGGTTTTTGCGTTTTCATGCGAGTGTTTGTGGACAAATTTTTTTTTTAAACGCAGGAGGAAAAACACCGGTTATAAAAATACCCGTGTTAGTGTGGACTAGGCCTTAGAAAACTCCTCAGAATCATTTGGAACTTATAAACTTGTACTTTTAGACAAGTAATATTTACATTTTGTCTTTTTAAACAGGGGGGTGGAGTGATTCCTGAGTCATCTCAAATATCCAGCAAGTACTTTGTTTTTCTCGCCTTAGCCCAAGCATAATCTATTATTTTCAAAGGTTCAGACAGCTCCCAGGAAAACCAAGGATTGTGGAGACCTTTAACTCTAAATTACAAGGTGGTGTAGCAGGCCCCAGCAGTAGCACAGGCCCGGTTTTTTTGACATTACCGTGAAGTTTACGCTTTAAAGCACGAAATGCAATCCTCCGAGTGCATGTGTCTCCTCGGTCTCAAGGGAGGCGAGGGCCTTTATCGCCGCTTGCGGCTTTAATTATTATGATTATGATTATGATTATTATTATTATTATTATTATTAATAAATATGATAAATATATTATGAGCCAACAATAGATTTGTACATTCTATCATAAAGACATGAGTTTAATGCTCAAAATATGGATAATTAGTGCTGTAAAGCAAATAGATTGCCTGCTTCTGTCATTTATTACTGGACCTTTACTGTACCAGTTTACTGTATCTGACTGTTGTACCTTGGATGACTGGTGGACTCCTGATAATTCTTACTTCCTTTAAAAAGTGAAAACAAATGTTACGGACCGGCAAGACAACCCAAATGCAGACACACACTTAAAGGAATATAACCAGATTTATTGAGACACGAAGGAATAACGAGTTCTTCTGGGATAACGAGAGGACACAGGACAAGACCGGGGCTGGACTGGAACGGAATCGAGGACGAGACTTGAAGGTATAGGAGCGGGCAGAGGCGGAGCAGGAACAGGACAAACGGCAGGACTGGAAGGATCTGAGACGAACAAAGGAACATGTAAGTAATACGAAATACAAATAATCAATAGCAAGCTAGATGTAGGACTGACTAAAGTTAGTGTTACGATCTGGCAACGAGGAGCAGGCTGCGGTGCTTCTTATCCTCTGTTGATTGCCAACTCGGCTCAGCTGGTCTTGCTCCGCCGGCGCTCCCGCACACCTGTTTCTCATCTGCGAGTCTGTAGGGGCGGGGGAGCCGGAGGCGGAGGCCGCGGCCAACTCATCAGAGTCCTGAGCGACCGTGACAACAAAATGTGTGTGTGTTTTTTTTTTCTTCTCTAGACTTAAATCCCACCCTCCTTTCAGCTAACGCAACAGACATGACACATTAGACCAAGACAGTAAAGTGCTGTTGAATGCTGAATGTTTGTACATTACATTACTGACTCAGGAACAAGCTGATTTCACAGAACAGTTTTCAGACACTGCTAATAATTCCATTTTTTGCTGCCACAAGCTCTGGCCTTGTTTAAGCACAGTTCAGAGAGCCTTGACGGCAGGGCTGCCCGGAAGAGATGGTGTGTCAGGGTGAGAAATAGGCAACCTAATGAGGATTCTCACAATATTTTAGCTGCAGCCTAATGGGGCATTTAAAAGAAGACAATGCATCTTGTAGCACATAACCACTCATCTTTACTGGCTCATTTTGGAAATCATGTTACAAGGGGATGCAATTAGCTAATGCAGTGATAAAGAGCCGCAGAGATGTGTTTTACAAAAACATTTGCACTTCAGAGTGTGCATTAATCATTATAGACACTAGATGGATACAGCAGAACCATATACAAATTAGGATTGAATTTATTCATCAGTGAATGTAAGGCATCTACAAATGCGAAGGGAGTATGGCATGTTGTAATGCAACAAGATCACAAGCAGCTCAAAAGGGATTTTCCACAGAGATCACAATGATCATTTTAAACTACTGACAGTCTATTTTAATTTTTTTATAGCACAATCTGTCAATATCCCTTTTCTGTCCAAGGTGACGACGGCTGAAAAAGTAGAATGGGTCATTCAATAACTGGAAGGTTGGCTGAAGCCCACCTTGCATCCAGCATCTGATAAAATGGTTTGTGAGTGAGAGAAGTGTCATCTAAATGCAGCCACTAACCATTTGAAGAGTTCGTTTGCAAAAACAGATAAATTCCATTTTGGAAATCAGTGAACCAAGGCTTGTAATTTATTTTTGCATAGCCTTATTTTCACCATATTAGTGGTCCTAATTGGACAAAGCCACTCAAGTTTAGCAAATAATAAAATAAAATTATGACAATAAAAACTGACAATTTAAAAAAGTTATCTGCTTTTGCAAACGAACTCTTCATTTTTACCATGGTTAAACGTTGAGTCAAAAACATTAAATGTGGAACTGTCAGTCCCATCCTCACATGGTTTTGTGATGTAAACATGCCATGTGACCTCTGCCTGTCAGCTTGGTCCCCATTCCTGCATCAGACCAACTGCTGAATGTGGTTGTTCAAATCTGCCATAATGCATTTATTTTATGTTTACTACTTAACACTAGCACTATGCTACATCATGTACAGTCTAAACAATCTAAGGATGCATTAAAGATGCACAGCTTGCTCTTATTAGCCCTTCAGTAGCAGTAATAATTGTTACCATATTGTGTTAACATAACTTTAATGAAATCATTAGTTTTGGCTGGAATCTGCAGTAATGTGATGGATAATATTGAGACTGCGAGTAATTTGAGCTCGTCCATCTTGTTTTGTGAGTGTGGGGCACCTGGCTGCCTTCCCAGACTCGAACCAAACGCACACTTTTAGAATCGGAACACAATGCACTTATGCTCTGATGTCTGCAATAGCAACAGAACTGAGTCATTTGCCAAGGGGGTAGCACCAAAAGTTAAAAAATGTAGATCATGATGGCAACTTTATGAGTGAAATAAACATGTTTACAGCAAAAAAAACACATCTCAAAACTATGTTTCTACTTCTGACAGAAATATAGGTGTTACAATGTCTATAAATGGTCTGTTGCTACAATATACAGTACGGTATCTTTTTACTGGACACAGGCCACTACTATTCATACAAGGAGCAGAGAGTGTGGTGGTGACAGGGAGGAGACTAACTCGGGCCGCGATTCTAAACCCATTATGTTGTAACCTGTTTTAGTGTTGGCGAGAGGCAAGCTACCATAATTCTAATACTAATTTCGCTGAACGCTACATTGTCAGATACAGAAGTTCAAAGTGAAACTTGTGTGTATAATGTAACAAACTAGAATTTTAAATAGATAATAACACTGTTGTAATTAGCTATAAACAATATCAAAAGTGTCCACTCTTGGAATTGTTTATACTGCAGAACAATGTAGTTCCAGACTGACTGATGTTTCTGTACCTTCATTTTTGGGCTGTTCATAATTCAGTGAACTGCAAATGTATTGCCTCCAATCAGCTATTCCCACATTATTGCTCTCCATTTTTGAAGTGTGCTTAAAGTCATAAGAATAATTTGTGCCATGATGTGGACCACTTCATTCATTCATCCTTTTTTCATTCATTTTGGACTAATTGCTTAGTCCCGTTAGGGGTCACAGGTGACTGGAGCCTATTCCAGCAGCTTTAGCCCTAAGGCGGTCTACACCCTGGACAGTGGCCAGTTAGCCGCAGGGCTGACATTTAGAGACAGACAGTGACAGCCAGTGTTGGAAGTAACGTCGTTAGAGTATAACAACGTTACTAACGGAGTTAATTTTTCAGTAACGGAGTAATCTAATTATTTACTTTTCCCATAGTTGTAACGCCAACATTGTTACTGAGAATATAAAGTGTCGCGTTACTACAATTTGGCTGAAAAAAGCGCAAGGTGTCATGCTTTGGATACACATCAGCTGCTGCTGGAGAGAGCAGGGGTGTGTGGGCGGTGCCCTGCTCACGCGGTCGCACTGCACGCTCTGACTAACACTAAACACAAGACAGCGTCAGGGACAATGGACAGGAGCCGGGGAAATTCAAAGGTGGCGTTCTCGAACTGGAAGTACCGGCACTACTTCTCGTTAATTGAAAGTAAAGGCAGAAATGTTTCTGTAACATGCTATGTCCAGGAAAAAAGACTTTGTCCATGTCTGCCTCAAGTAACTCAAATCTTATGAAGCACCTCACATCAACACATGCTAACACGACACTTGTTGCTGCTGCTAACCCCAAAGGCAGCTGCGTGAGTTCCATTGAAGGAGACAAAGCCACTGTTAAAACAAGCAACGCTCGATTTTACGTGTCAGCAACAACCACTGCTTTAGTTGTTAGATGAGAGGAGTATTTTAGAATAGATTAATGTATTATTAATTTTCTATGAGAATGAACATGTTAATCTACAGAGAGTTGGATTGTGTTTTGTTTATTGTGCAATAATTTACAGGTTCAGAGATTTGCACTACTAAATGGCCAGGTCTCCCTTTGTTTCTTTTTACACAAGTTTACATTTGTGTTAATTTTGCCATTGAATTTTATTTTCAATATTTATTTTTATATGTTTTTATTTATATCATCATTTATATCAGGATCAGCCCTGCGACTAACTGGCCACTGTCCAGGGTGTACCCCGCCTCAGGCCCAAAGCTGCTGGGATAGGCTCCAGTCACCCGCGACCCCTAACGGGACAAAGCGGTAGAAAATGAATGAATGAATGAATTTATATCATATGGCAGACTGCAATCTATTGAGTTGGAATAAATACCAAATGTTCTAAAATACTATATATAGTGTTTTTATTCTTCAATCAGTTAATTTTAAACATCTTTGATATTTAAGCTGTTATAGAATGTAATACCCTTATAGAACATAAAAAATAACTTCAGTTACTTTGCTGTGTAACTTAGTTACTTTTACAATGTGGTAACTGAGTTACTAACTCAATTACTTTTTGGGAGAAGTAATTTGTAACTGTAATTAATTACTTTTTTAGTAAGATGACCAACACTGGTGACAGCCAACCATTCACTCTCACATTCATTCACTAGGGACACTTTGGAGTTGCCAATTAACCTATACATGTCTTTGGACGGTGGGAGGAAGCCGGAGTACCCGGACGGTAACACGTGAATGTCATGCAGACTCCTCACAGAAAGGCCAGAGTTGGCCAAGGATGTTTGAGTCGGCCGGGTTTTGAACTCACGATCTCTGACACGTGCACCCCCTTTAATTTATACTGTATGGAGGTCATCTGTTTTTCACTCCTACTATATCCTCATCATGGTGTCTTCCCCTTGTTTTGTTTCAATGAATATGTAGAGGGAAAGTCTCTGTCACCACTGCTGGCTGTCTCAGCTTTGCCAACTAAACCCTTCCTTCATCTTTGATATGACTTTTTTATCAAGGCTAATCTTGTCGCTGTAAAGTCATTGACATATCCCACAGATTACAGAGCCTCAAATCAAGGTAACAGGGTTTCATCACCCGAGCATCATTTAGTAGACTTTACACGCCATGCAGCCCTGTCATTGAGAAGCCAATGCTCATTTGTTTGTTAGCTCCATCAAGCTAACTAAGCATCATCCCCTGCTCTTCTCTCCCCCCATTCCCCAGGACAAGTCATGAGCATACATTAACAACGCAGCTGTTTTGTAGAAAAGGCTAGACTTTTATTTCACATGAAACGTAAAGTGCTTGGTGTATGGCACACTCATTTTCAGGGCATGTCCAGAGCTGGCACATTGTTTAATGAAAGGCTGGACATGGCATAAACAGCAGAGTTTTTGGTTTTTTTGCTGATCATCACAGGTCCAAATACCATCGCTTTGGCGCCCCCAAGGTAGTAAATTTGAGAGATTATTTGGCCCTCACCTTCAGAGAAGGAAAGTTACTGTTCAACTAAAACCTGTTAAAATCCAACAAAAAACTTGTTCAAATCCATCTAAACCCTATACTATTTGTTGCTTTTAATTGTTGTTCTTGAGTATTTTAATTATAGGCTATTGTGTTTTTACTATTGTTGTAAGGTGACCTTGAGTGTCCAGAAAGGTGCGTTATAAATATAATGTATGTATGTATGTATTGTATGTATGTATGTATGTATGTATGTATGTATGTATGTATTATTATTATTCAAGTCCAACTAAAAACTATTTATATCCAGCTAAAATTGTTCAAATCCACATAAAACCTGTTTAAATCCAACTAAAACCTGTTCAAATTCAAATCAAACCTGTTCATATCCAACTGAAACCTGTACTTGTAGAGACTGTATTTGCAAAAAGTTTGGACACCTCTGTATAAGACTGTTAAGGTTTATTAATACAATTGCAAACAAACAAGAAGAATTTTATTTGTACACTTTTGTTTTTGCATATTGGTAGTTGTCTAAACCTCTTAGTAGCAGTTCTTTGTAAATACTGTGTAAATACACTACAATGTATTCTCTGGCAGGTAGAAAGTGCTACTATCTGTTGTTTTCTTGTTTTCAATGAGATTGGTGAACATACTGCACAAACACTAGCACAATAGCTTGATGTGCTTTGCCTGTCTGTTTCTTTGGAGGCCTAACTAGAATCACAATAAATTCTTAAAATATTTTTTTCTTGAAACATAGTTCCTGTTCTGTTGTACCTTTGAGATACCTGAATACACGCTTTACTCAATTCCAATGCTCTACTGTTGGTTCACTAAAATGCTGAGAGAGTTTACTGACAACAAAATTTATGTCAGGTCTGATCTTTGAGTGAGCATGCCTTTTGTCACACTGCTTGATAACAATAGTCCACACTAGTGTGTAATTTGTCCATTGTGTCATCAGTCTCAAAATGTTGTAGATAAGCTGGTGTCAGCCAATACAATCTGGCAGATATTTAAGCAGCCAACACACAACCCGCGTTTCTAGATTGTTCTACTACTTTCAGATGAACACATTCAGTGTTACTTGTTCCTGCTAACCTGCTCCTGCTAACCTGTAACCTGATCCTGCTAACCTGTTACCTGCTCCTGCTACCTGTTCCTGCTAACCTGTCCTGCTAGTCTTCTGTTCTCACCTCCTGTACCAGCTCGTTACCGTGTGTTGCCGGCCATTCTTCGGGTCCGACCGAACACAGTAATCCACACCTCCTGGGTCTACTACTTCTTGTATCATTAAAAATTACACATCATATCAGTCTGAGTCTGGTGTTGTGCATTTGAGTCCTGAGTCATCCGTTACAGTAGTTCCACGAACAGTCTGATTGTTGTCTGATCAATCAGTAAGCATCTAGACATACACACAGGGTTCACCAGCTTCTCTCTGCTGTGCCGTCTTGGTGGGGCAAGTAAAGGGCAGATGTCTTGTGTCTGATTTTATTCTTTGTTAACGGTGTCTGAAAGTCTGATTGTAAACTCAGTGCCGTTATCTGAGTGTATGCACTTTACTTCTCCATAGGGTGCGATGTCAGCTAAGAACTTTTGGCAATGCTTTACAAAACGCTTAACAATTACAGACGATACTTACAACGCAAGTGCTAGGTAACAACAGCTAGATAATTACAGGGTACCTACAGGACAATATTTTTTGTATTTACCAGGTACTTACCGGGTACAAAGCGGTAAGTTTAAGTACTCAAAACAGTGTGCAATTATTAGTATTGTTCTTGTTTACATTGGATAAATAATGGGTTGTAATTTCATACCAATTTTCTTTCTTTGAAGACCAATAACTACATGTGTGTATTAATTTGATTTAAATATTGTTAAGGAAATGTTAGTCCATCCATCCATCCATCTTCTACCGCTTATCCGGGGCCGGGTCGCGGGGGCAGCAGTAAGGCTGGGAAAAAAATCGATTTGATTTAAAAATCGAGTTGGTAGGTCAAATCGATCGAATCGTATCGTGAATCGTAAATCGAGATTTTTATAAAAAAATCGCAGATTTTTTTAGGGGAAAAAATCGCCCAGCTCTAACCGGTAGTGATGGATATTACTCTGGGATTCTCCTGCTATGTAGAGGAAAAAGAATGGTGTTACCAGTTGTTACAAATTCTGAAGACCTGCAATCAAGTGAAATGCTTGACGGCTCTTGAACAGTCCCTCTTGAACTTTATATGTGGACACACAGTTCTCAGCAATTGATTTACAGATTAAAAGTTCCTAAACACGCAAAATTAATATCTCATTAATATCTAATATCTCATAAAAACATACACCTACACTCTCTGTTCTTGGCTGGGGTCCACTTAGGAGTTAGTTAGATTTTAGCTCAGAGTTCTCTATTGTGCTGTCCTCATAACCCATCAGAAGCAGATAGTCAAAGATAAGCAGATGCAAAAACAACCGTGAGAGAACTCACTCTGCTAACCTTAGTGCCAAAGTTTAGCTGCAAATGTATAGACCACTAACTCCGATGCAGTTTTAACACTATTCTTCTAAGACATGCTTAGCATGGCTTTCAACATTTTTATTCATAATGATGAACCTATTTATTAAATTACGAATGTCTTTAACTTTAATGGCAACACATCTAATACAAGTTGTGCGTAACTTGAGCGGGACACAGCAAAAGTAGTAAAAAGAGAAAGCAGGACTGCATCAAAAGTCAAAAGCACCCTTGAGTCAAAAGGGCAGAGTCAGCTGAAAACATCCTCTGTTTGTAACGACCAATCAATCATTGTAAAGCATAGGTTCACACATTCCACTTTATAGTTGCAAAGGCTTATGTGACTCACACCCTAAATTGTAACGCAGAGATGAAGAAGTAGACAAAAAATATATATATATATATATTTTTTTTAATAAAAAAAAAAAAAAATATATATATATATATATATATATATATATATATATATATATATATATATATAAACTTTGTCCTTCACCCTCCGCCGGTGGTCTCATCCTTCGAGCTCGGGTCCTCTACCAGAGGCCTGGGAGCTTGAGGGTTCTGCGCAGTATCTTTGCTGTTCCTAGTACTGCACTTTTCTGGACCGAGATGTCTGGTGTTCTTCCAGTTTGGGGGTTACTGCCCCGAGTGCTCCGATGCACCACTGTCGCCTTCACCTTCCAAGCCTTTTTCAGCTCTTATATATATATATATATATATTTTTAGGGCTGGGACTCGATTAAAAAAATTAATCTAATTAATTAGAGGCTTTGTAATTAATTAATCAAATTTTAATTGCATATAAATATTTGACCTGAGAACAGTGAGAAGTAATTTTTCACATGGATTTTTAGTATACCATTGAATAATGACTGAATACATAAGCTTAATCAACAAAATATTGTTTATTTATTTAAGTCCAGCAGACCAGTGCAATGTTTGCCATTAAGTGTAGCAGTGTAGTTAACCTGGTCCTTGTAACTTTACTCGGAGTCGGGCTAACGTCCACGCTAACTCCTATATATATATATATACATATATGTATATATGTATATATATATACCCACTATCTTGCTTTAGATCACATACCGCGTTCCCAACGCTAACTACACTGTAGTTACCCAGAAACTACATGGTACTTACACAGTAATAACGGGGTACTTACCTAGTAAGTATGCTTCGTGTAATACTTCACGTTTGCCTTACGTTCTTTTCTTTATCGAGTTATTCGCTTCAGTTTAACTTTGTCCGCTCCCGCACATGTCTGTCTGGGTTTCCGGGCCCATAACCTGTTAAGGCTATTAAAAAAAGGGCGAATAAACAAGAATAGAACAGGACAGGAACAAAATAAAAGCTTAACCTGCAGTGAGCAAGAGTGCAATACTCAAAGACCCTCAATCACTAGCTCCTGTAGAGATGTACCAACCCATTGCTAAGGGTCACATTCATAGTAGACCAGTTTTTGCTATTGTTAAGATACATTATTTATCCTCGTAGGAAAAAAAAAAATCATTCTCTGCATTTAACCCTTCCATTCTAGTGTTGCTGTCACAACTGCTGCTGCGTCACATTTGTGTCAATTTTATTTGTTAGTGTATGTCTCTTTTATGGTCACATTCTCCTTGCCTTTAAACCACTGTGTCACCGCTGTTCAGATATACGATCGTGACACTCTGATGAACATTGGAGTGTATATGGAAAGACTCTGTAACAGCTGGGAGAGTTACGGCTTCGGGGCCGTGGAAATCCCAAGAAGAGACGAAGGAGAAGGTGTTGCAGAGCTGGCATTCGGGTTGGGACGAGGCTGTCGCGGCGGCCGCGGTGGCTGCTGCCGCGGTGGCTGCTGCCGGTTTTCCTTCGGGATATATGTGCTAGTGGCACTCCGTCCCAGGGTCGCCCTCAGGTCATCCTGCCCATTGGACGAGATCCCCTTTTGTCATCGTGGGGCAGAGGTGGAGACGCAGTTAGGAAACTGCAGTTTGTGGCCGACCTCCCTGACCAGCATTTGGCCGCACGACACCGCTGGAAACCACGTGACTGTACCAGGTGTTTGCGGCCACTACAACTTGCCAATAGAACGGTCTTGCTAAGGAGAACGGTCTGCCATCATCGCTCCGTTTAGCGCTGCTCAATGCTCGTTCCATCACTAATAAGGCGCATGCCATCAACGATCTTTTCACCACGGAAAAGATGGATTTTATGTTCCTTACAGAAACGTGGCAAAAGGATAAGGAAGCTGTTCATTTAAATGAGCTCTGCTCTGCAGGCTGCTCAGTGATTGGGACACCTCGAATGGCTCGCCGAGGCGGTGGCCTTGCTGTTGTGTATCGTGACAGATTTTTATGCAGAGAAATCCACTATGAAACCTTAGTGTGTTAATTTACCGCCCTCCTGGTTCTGCAGGTATCTTCCTCACTGATTTTACTGACTTTGTAACCTCTTTGATCAAGCTGGAGAAAGTTTTAATTATTGGAGATTTTAATCTCCATATTGATGATATGTCATGTATTGCAGCTACAGATCTCCTATCCATTACTGACTCTTTTAATTTTACGCAACATGTCTCAGGACCTACACACTTGTTGACCTTGTTTTCTTATTAGGTCTTGAGATAGTAAATGTGTGTGTGGAGGATGTACATGTGAGTGATCATAGTTGTGTTTTCTTTAACCTGAACTTCCCTCGGGACCCCCCGCCTCTAAGAATTAAGGCCCAAAGGAGAGTTATTAACCAGGATGTTGCTGGGAAGTTTGCTGTTTTGTTTGATCCATGCCAGCTAAGGGGTTGCAGTGATGTAAATGTGTACGCTGAGTCTTTTAACAGCCAATGTTTAGCAATTTTAGATGAAGTGGCTCCTATGAAATCAAACACTGTCTCTATTAAAAAGCCCTGTCCGTGGATAAATGCATCTATTCAGAGCTGTAGAAGTAAACGTCGGAAAATAGAGCGCTTATGGAAAACAACTAAACTTGAAGTTCACAGGCTTTATTTTAGGGAATTAACTGCTTCTCTAAATGAACTCCTGAAAAGTGCTAGAACTAACTACTTCTCTCAGCTAATATCCTCTAATAAGAAAAACTCCAAATTCTTGTTTGATACCATTAATTCTATCGTTTGGCCATCTGTTTCTCCAATTGCGGAGCTTTCTCTGCCAAAAAGTAATGTATTCCTTGACTTCTTTGTTGAGAAAATTAAGGATATCAGAGCTAGCATTTTACCTCATCCTGCACACAAGGCTTGCACTTTTGCTCTTTCCCATCCATTTACATTACATTTACATTTAGTCATTTAGCAGACGCTTTCATTTAAAGCGACTTACATTAAGGTTCCATTCACCAGTGTCACAGCTGGAACAGCACTGGAGGCAAGGTGGGTTAAGTGTCTTGCCCAAGGACACAACGACAGTATGAACTGTGGGGAGAGCGGGATTCGAACCGCCTACCTTCTGGTTGAACGACGACCGCTCTTACCACTGAGCCACTGCCGCCCCCGTGTTTCTCCTTTAAATTAGTGACATTACATGATGTTACCACTCTTCTAGATAAGTTGAAGCCCTCTTATGGCCATAGTGATGTTCTCCCGACTTCGCTGTTTAAGCAAGTTTTTGATAGTATTGGCCCCTGTGTTGTAGAAATTATCAATACTTCTCTTTTAACTGGTGTGGTTCCTGACTTTTTAAAACATGCTATTGTTGAACCTGTTCTTAAAAAGCCTAGTCTAGACCCATTACAACCCATAAATTATAGGCCTATATCTAAACTCCCTTTCATGGCTAAGATTCTGGAGAAAGTGGTAACGGAGCAGCTTACTACTTTCTTAGAGATAAATGATATTTTTGACAAATATCAGTCAGGGTTTCGTAAAAAACATTCTACGGAAACTGCACTGGCGAAAGTTTCAAGTGATATTTTGATGTCAGCTGATTCTGGGAAACATACAGTGTTAGTTTTACTGGACCTTACATCTGCCTTTGACACTATTGATCACAATATTATGCTTAATAAACTTCAGGATCTATTAGGGATATCTGGATCAGTTTTAAATGGTTTTCATCTTACCTTACCGGTAGAAGTTTTAGTGTTTTTATAAATCAGATCATGTCAGATACTGTAGGTTTGTCGAGTGGTGTTCCTCAGGGTTCTGTCCTGGGACCGATTCTTTTCCTTCTGTATATACTTCCTCTAGGACTGATAATAAGCCAGTTTGAGGATGTCTCTTATCACTTGTATGCAGATGACATTCAGTTATACTGTTCTTTTAAGCCTACTGAGTTATATAAATTGTCATCTTTAATCAACTGTTTGAGTAAGATCAAGAATTGGCTAAATTATAACTTTTTAATACTGAATTCAGCCAAGACTGAAACTTTAATCATTGCCCCTGAACAGAGCATTCCCCAGATAAAACAACATATCGATGCCTTAGGTTCGTCTGTTCAGCCGAGTCTCAGGAGCTTAGGTGTTGTTTTTGATGCGGCCATGTCTCTGGAGAAACACTCGAATCAACTTATTAAAAACAGTTTCTTTCAATTAAGGAACATTTCTAAGATAAGAGCATTGGTGTCAAAGGCCGAGTTGGAGATGATTATCCATGCTTTTATTTCGTCTCGTTTAGACTATTGTAACAGTCTCTTTATTAGCCTTAATAAGAAGGATCTTTGTCGTCTCCAGACTGTCCAAAATTCTGCTGCTAGGCTTTTAACCCACACGAGTAAAAGGGCACATATTACTCCAATTTTAGCTTCTCTTCATTGGCTACCAGTGAAATTTAGAATGCACTTTAAAATTTTGGTTCTAACTTTTAGAGCCTTACAAGGACAGGTGCCCCCATACATCTCTGACCTGATACAGCTGCGTACGTGCTCACGTAGTCTGAGATCAACAGGCCAGAGATTTTTAGTTGCCCCTCTTACACATTTTAAAACTAGAGGGGACCGTTCGTTTCAAGCTGTGGCACCTCGGTTGTGGAACGCTTTGCCTCCTTCCATACGCTGCTTGGATTGTATGGAAAATTTTAAAACCCAGTTGAAAACTCTTCTTTTTAAAGAGGCTTTTAACTAGACTGTAGGGTGGCCTTATGTGTACTTCTGTTTATCTTGATTATGTGCTGTAATGTATTTATAAGTGTTGTGTATTCTAACTATTGTTGTGAAGCACTTTGTGATTTTTATCTGTGAAATGTGCTATACAAATAAATTTTACTTACTTACTTACTTACAACCTGTCAGGAGCACTAACAGACACTGAGCAGCGGCCGGACCCTCTACAGATCTTGAGGCAACATGTTAAGCGAGGGACACAGCGGTGGAATCAAGTGCACAATGGCAGGACACAAGACAGATGGATGTAACTGTTCTTTATTAGACAGATAATGGTCATTACTGTTGGATATAGATAAAGCCTGGACGGGAGCGGGGCCGCTTGACCGAAGGCTGGAGCCTAGTCAGGATCTAGAACTGAGCTAAACCGACGGCTGGAACAGTGTCAGAAACTAGAACCTAGCTGAAGCATAGGTACGGGACCAGAACTGTACGGGACCAGAACTGGACAGAACCGGAGAGCCGGCTGGACTCTATCGAAAGTAGCTGGAGCAGGTAGCAGTACTGGGTAAGCAGGAACAGGTAGCAGGAATCAGGTAGCAGTACCAGCTTAGCAAGATCTTGTAGCACTTGATCCGGGTCCGCACTTGATGGACATGTTCCTCGCGGGTCTTTGAGAAGATGAGAATGTTGTCAAGATAGACAAACAAACTTATTTATCATATCTCGGAGGACATCATTGACTAGCACCTAAAAGACCACTGTAGTGTTGGTAAGGCCATAGGGCATGACCAGATATTTGTAATGTCCAGTCTAGGTGTTAAATGCGGTCTTTCATTTATCTCTCTCCCATATTCGCAGATGATGATAGGCGTTCTGTAGATCCAACTTGGTAAAGATGGTAGCCCCTTCCAGAAGCTCAATGACAGTTCTCAGCAGAGGCAGAGGGTACCGTTTCTTGACCGTAATCTGGTTTAGACCTCAGTAGTATATACAGGGTCGCAGGGTTGTATCTTTCTTCTATACGAAGAAGAATCCAGCTCCAGCAGGTGAAAAGGGTGGACGAATTGAAACGGCGAAAGACCGGTGGCTGTACTGAGTAGGTAGTTGTGATCATACGTTGCCCATAATAGCTGACTAGCCCAGATGGAGTCTTAAACCTGTTGGAACAGGGTTCTGCGACAAGATGCACTGATGTATAGCTCCAGGTCTGAGATATGGTGCTGTCTGGTGGGTTACTGTCCACAGCAGGTGTCCATCAAGGCCTCTAGCAGGCACTGGTCTCTGCAGGAATTAACGGGACAGCCCAAGTTGTGTGATCAGTGAAGAGAATAGAGCAGTTGGGGTCGACGATGGAGTCTATGTTTACTGGAAACTCCACTGGAGTTAGCTAGGCTCTCTATATCTAGCTCTATCTGGTCCATCAGAATCGTTGAGGGCCTGTTCCTGCGGAACTGCCACACAACGCATGTAAGACGACACCGAGGTCAGAAGAGAATCATGACACTGTAGAGTGTTCTCTATCAGAGAAATCCTTTCCTGGATGTGTCCTGCACTGGCTGAGTCCATGTTTGGCCAGATTATTCTGTGAGGGAAGCAGCATTGGACTCAAGTGCACAAAGGCAGGACACAAGACAGATGGACGTAACCTTTCTTTATTAGACAGGTAGTGATCAGAACTGTTGAATATAGATAAAGCTCGGACAGGGAATTGCAGGGCCAGAGTAGGAGCACTTAAAGTGTAACTAAACCCCTGGTCAGAGCCTAACTCCACCCACTCACAAAATTTGAAAAATGCTGGAAAAGTAGGCAGAGCCCAGCAGAGACAGAGGGGACGAACCGAGGGCGGAGCTCAGTGGGGCGTGAACCTGAGACCCGCAGTGACGTATTGATTAACAGCAGCTGTCGGACTCGTAAAGATGGAGACTTGAAGGACGCAGAGGCTTTTTACTTTGTGTTTGAAAGTCACTGTCAGTTGCACTTATTGGGAGCGAAGATGGTGAAATGCAAGTGTTAAACAGGCTGATCATAACTTCATGAACTGTTCCAAAACTTTAAAGAATCTTGAGTGTGTTCAACAGTGTATTAGTGTTTACATTAGTCTAAATGTAGTCTTCAGAGACTGAATCTAAGATGATATACAGCAGCAAACTTGAAGGATGAAGTATCTTCAACAGTGATGCAGGAACAGTAACCAGGTCCTGAAAATAAAATAAACATATAAACATGATTTTATTTTTTAACTTAGACCATTTTAATGACAATAAAAGATAGATTATCACACACCTCATGTGTTCTTGTTAGAGTATTTAAAACAAGTAATTGCACTATAACAGTAAAAAAACAACAACTAAAGAATGGGAATAAACGCATTACCTTGTACAGTTCATGGTGCTCTCACTTCCATCTGGATGTTAGCTGGAGTCATCAGTGGACACCTCACACCTTTTTCTTATTATTGGAGTAGAGCTAGTTCTGGGACACTCTGGCAGCTCCATCAGTGTCTGTGTCACATGACATATACCTGTTGGGCCTTCTGGCCTGGGTGGCTGCAAAAACAAGAGTTTAACAAATGATTTGTTATCTTCAAGATTCAAAGATTCAGATTCAAAGTGTTTATTGTCATGTGTACAGACAGAAAGCATGTTTCCCCGTACAATGAAATTCTTACTTTGCCGTCCACAGTAAAATGTCACACACGTAAGTAAAAATAAGACAAATATACAAGTAATAATAATGCAAGTATACAAAAAATACAAATATACAAAAAATACAAGAGGGCAAAAGGAGTAAAGTAGTAAAGTGAGGTAGTGCAGTTGTGATGGTGTAAAGTGACGTGTAAAGTAAAGTGACGGTGTAAAGTAAAGTGAGGTAGTGCAGTAGGTAAACAATTGTTCATGTAATGTTGTGATTGTGATTGTAGATTCCTATCTGCTGTTTAGGAGTCTTATGGCAGAGGGAAAGAATGAGTTCTTCATTCTGGAAGTCCTGCATTTCACACTTCTGTACCTCCGTCCTGAGGGTAGAAGTGTGAACAGACCATGTTGGGGGTGGGAGGGTCTTTGAGGATGGAAGCAGCTCTTCTGTGGACTCTGCGATGGTAGATGCTCTGCAGAGAGGGCAGTGGAGTCCTGGTGATCTTCTGCGCAGTCTTCACCACTCTCTGCAGGCGTTTGCGGTCCATGACAGAAGTGCTGCCGTACCACACAGTGATGCAGCTGGTCAGGACACTCTCAATGGTGCAGCTGTAGAAGTTGCTGAGGATCTTGGGCGACATGCCAAACTTCCTCAGCCTCCTCAGAAAATACAGCCGCTGTTGAGCCTTCTGGACCAGCTGCGTGATGTGAGGTGTCCAAGTGAGGTCCTCATTGATGTGGACACCCAGGTATTTGAAGTTGCTCACCCTCTCCACTTCAAGCTCCCGGATGAACAGTGGCTGAGGCGTTCTCCTCTCCCTCCTCATGTCCACTATCATCTCCTTTGTCTTGTCCGTGTTGAGGGTGAGGTTGTTGCCTTCACACCATGACACCAGACTGGCCACCTCCCTCCTGTAAGCTGCCTCGTCACCGCCAGCGATGCGTCCTATCACTGCAGTGTCGTCAGCAAACTTCAGGATGATGTTGTCCATGTGAGAGGCGACACAGTCGTAGGTGTACAGGGTGTAGAGGATGGGGCTGAGTACACAGCCCTGTGGAGTACCAATGTTTGTGATGGTGCTGGCTGAAGTCCTATTACCAATCCTGACAGACTGAGGCCTGCCAGTCAGGAAATCTAGGAGCCAGTCACAGAGGGTGGGGTGCAAACCAAGTGTGGACAGTTTGTGGGTGAGTTTGTGTGGGATGACCGTGTTGAAGGCGGAGCTGTAATCTATAAAAAGTATCCGTAGGTATGAGTCCTTGTTCTCCAGGTGTGAGAGGGAGTAGTGGACGGCAGTAGCGATAGCATCTGAGGTGGACCTGTTGGGCCGGTAGGCATACTGCAGGGAGTATATGACCTAAAGATCTCGGTCCACAACTCACAAAAACTGCACAATCCCTAAAAGATGCCCTGCCTTTGCACAATCAGTCTTTTCATTACAAACCATCAAACAACGGAAACAGCTCCTAGACAGTCTGAAGTTCTAAATCTGGTACAAAGCATATCTTTTCTTGTGAGATTAATGTTTTTGTACATGGTGCTTGAGAAATAAAGAATAAACTAAACTAAACATACAAAAGCGTCACAGTATTCAAACTCACCTTTGCTTCACCTGCAGATCTGCAGCGACTGGTTCAAGCTAGCACCCAGTTTCTCTGGTCATCTTAGGCAAAACAAAAGATTTGCATTATTGTTTATTTTTAAGATTTTAAAATGTTTATAAATGATATTAATAACACAAATATTCTCACAAAGCAAAAAATCTAAAGAAGACATCTAAACACAAACACTCACTGTTGCCATAGCCTACATGTTAGCGTCCTACTGGAGTCTGAGTCACCACTTTTCTGTGGATCTCCTTTTATTGTAATTTGACTCTGAACAATTATTACTGTATATCCTCCGTGAAAGCACTAGTCTTTTCCGTGTGTACTGTCTCTGGGTCGGTCTGGTTAGCTGCGGCCTGTGATACACTGTCTCCTCAGCAGCGCCAGCTCGGCTCGGTTTACCTTGAGGAGCAGCGATAAACAACATACACTGATGGTGCGCGCTTTCGCGTTCAATCTAATTAGCAAAGTTGACACGAAATGCACAAGTCCAAGACAGTTTTTGAGTCTGTGTTGAGTCAAAACTCACGGTGTTACACGAGTCATGAGATGTTCATGTTCAGTCAAGTCCAGAGTCACGAGCCAGTGACAGGTCTTTTGTGCCAAGTGCTGCATCTCTGCTACAAGTCCAGCAGAGTGCTGTCCTTGTACGAGAAATAACTAACGGAATATTGAGTGATAGAGTAAAGCTAGATGTCTGTGTGTACTGAGCCACAGTATCAACATGCAGCAGCCCTCATTAGCGTTAGCCCGATATCAGGAGCAGCTGAAGCTAACGTTTAGCATACTTTACCTAACTAGCAACGTGACAAAATTTATCAATTAACTTAAGCTTTACTGGGAAGAAACATAAATTGTGTTTAAAAATATATGTTCACTCACCTCAAGACGCCACTGTGGTGGTGGGAATCCATGCAGGAGCAGCGTTTGGCTCTGTGTTGCTTTTCAGCGGGAGCTGTTTGGAGAAGCACATTTCCACCTCCATTGCGTTGGAGAAGCAATCCCGCTTAAAATGCCCGCTGCAAACACATGGTGTTCCAGGCCAGGTGCACGCAACCACCTGCGCCTAATTTCTAAGTCAACTGGAAAGCAATGCAGTCCAGCAGTGCTGTTGCAACCAGCAACAACCAGCTACAAGTACATGCTAATATAGCTAACCTGATGTTTTCAACCCCCGCTACTTGGGAACAAGATGTTTTTATACCAGGGGTGTGAGCCACTGCCAAGGGTGTGAGGGTGTGGGTAGTGAGCCGTTAGTCGAACCAGTATACGTCACACAAGGAAACAAACTCAAATCGAAAAATTCAACTGCAGTAATCACTGTTCAACCTGAAGAAGGCAGCACTTTCAAACATACTACCTTAAACCTTTAAGTTCACATTAAAAGTAACTTTACTTAAAGATTGATGGGTCTTCATTCTGTATGTTTTTTTTTTCTCAGTTCCTTGTGGCACATCTGAAGAGTGCAATTAAAGTGTCCTGTATTCTAATGGGCTGGAGTGTTGGCAGCAGGTTGATGAGAGATGGGGCCAGCAGGTCCTGCCTCTCTGGATATTGTGTCTTCATTATATTCCACACAGGGCCAAACGGGGCCAGCATTGTTTAGGGAGGCAGCCCCTGTCTCTTGAGGCTAATCCAGCTCAGCACAAGGCTGACTGTCTGGGTGCCATGAATCATTTGGTAACACAGCATCTTTGTGAAGATTAGACAATAATAAAACTCATATCACAGCCAATAGTCACCCCATGGGATTGCAAATGTTCTTTGAAAAAACACTTAGTCAAAGAAGTTCTCAGCTTTTCTATGCTCTCAGCAAACCAGCAACTAATTAAAGTATTAATATCATATTTCACTCAACATTTTGGTGAAGGGGGTATATTGTTTGTATTTGCAGGGTACAGTGTTTGGGAACAGTGCTGGTTAAAAATGCATGAGCGTCTAATAGATGCGGTGTGCTGCTGTCTGGCCCATGCAGTGATGACACGGCATATTTTCTCTTAAACAAACTTTAAAACTTGAGTATTGTGTAAAGTGTTTTTTTGTTAGTTGGAGGCAACCTGTGGTGCTTTGGAAGAGGTTTGATAAGCTCTTAAAAAGAACAAGAGTGGCATGCTAGAGACATTGGAATTAAGCAAATAACTCAAATATAAACAAATATCGCTAATGGCACAATATTTTATTCCACATGAATTGATTTGGCCGGCAAGTCAATTCACATCACTGGCCCAAAAAATGAAGATGTATTGTGTTAATTTAAAATAGCATAAAATATATATTTTTTAAACATAATGTTGGTAGCAATATGTCTGTGAAGGTTCTCTGTCATCCAGGTCATCTTGAATATAAGGTTAACGCTAAAGCATCTGGACTTAGTTTTCAAGGTGAAGACGTTTCGTCTCTAATTCCAAAAGACTATCAATTCTGAGTTCAACTGGTAAGAGCACTGAGCTTATATCTCTTGATGGAGGAGTTTCCCCTGAAACCAAACCTGATGGTACCAGGCTGTTCTGGTCTCTTCTGTCCTGATACATCCTTATGTGAAGCTGTTGCTTTGTTTCTCCAACACACCTGTCACTGCACTTATCACTGAACTGCATAAACTACATTACTACATTTCTGTCTGTTTGGTTTCTGTGTCCTCTTGGTTTTGTTGAATGTCCATCTAGGGTATCGGGAGTCTTTCAGGGCTTTACAAATGTGTAGTTCTATCCGTTTACCTTCTGAGGTT
Organism: Perccottus glenii; assembly: GCA_024416835.2. Taxonomy (NCBI): domain Eukaryota; kingdom Metazoa; phylum Chordata; class Actinopteri; order Gobiiformes; family Odontobutidae; genus Perccottus; species Perccottus glenii. Next base: position 24,466,033 of record CM044564.2, on the reverse strand, counting down.
GAGGACACCTCTTGTGCTCTGTGCTGAAAAGTCCTGATGACTCCCAGCTTGTGCTGCAGAAGGTGGTGGAAATCAAACAGCAAAAATTGATCAGTGTGTGTTGGCTTCCTATAAACTTCTACTTGGAGTGTTCTGTCCTCACAAATAACCACTGCACAGTCTAAGAAGACCAGGCGGTTGTCTATGGCATCTTCACTGATGAACTTGATGTTCTTGTCCACTGCGTTCTTGATGTTCTTGTCCACTGCGTTCTTGATGTTCTTGTCCACTGCGTTCTTGATTTTCTTGTCCACTGCGTTATTGATGTTCTTGTCCACACTGAAGCATATTTGGGTCTGCCAGTATTCTTCCGTAACACATTGCTTGTGCTGGAGATCCAGACTGTTCCACAGTTTCACCCCACATACAGACACAAAAACTCTTACGGGTGGTTCTTACCTTTGGTAATGTAAAATTTGCATACCCTCTCAAACTATGAGCTCTCTCTTTACTGTGAAAAACTACATTACTTAGTAATAACTTATTAAATGCTTTGAATAAAATGTGTACTGTATAATATTTCACAAGGTAGTAGATTTTAAAACTTTTTAGCTTGAATAAATAAATTATTACTGTGTTCTAGAAATCCAACCTTGTGTATGATCCGTACTGCTCGCTTTTGTAATAGAAATAGTGGATGTATTGAACTTTGATAATTGTATACCCACACTTCAACACAATAGGTAAAGTAGGGTAGTACCAAAGAACAGTATAATGTGCATTTTAATCAAGGAATTGTTATCCTATAAATTTATTGAGAGGGTTTTAAAAGGTTCTTATGTCTGATGTTGTCTTTCCATGATAATCTGGGACCCAACACCGACCCCTGAGGGACACCACAAGCAATACAAAGATTCCTTGATGTAATCTGTCCCATTTGAACATACTGGACTCTTCCTGATTGATAACTTTTTAAACAATTCCCAGCCAACCCGTCTGATGCCAAATTGTTTCCATGAGTACATTCCAGTCTGTTCTCTTAAAGCAGTCCCTTTGACTCCCACAAGCCTCTGCTGTCCATCTTCGATAAGTCTGTCTAACGACTGTGGCTGTGTTAGATCTGCAGTGATGGTGACATCCACAGCAAACTTCACCTGTTCTGTGAAATCACCTAATGGTGTGTCCAATCTCTTGGCCGGTTGGATTTGTACATTCAGTCAGTGTAATAAAAAGAGAAGTACATTCCGGCTTGCTTCTTGATCATCATCATCCAGCCTTTAGTTCATACCAGCCAGTGTTTTATTTTCTTTTAAACAGAAACTGCATATGTGGATAAATGCAAGTACACTGGAGCATCTCAGAGTCAGCGGTGCAGTAAAGCAGATTTTATGAGATCACACAGCTGGGTTAAGGCAGATAATGAGAGAAAACTAATATGCGTATGTCATATTTCTTTCTCTCAACAATTTACTCTGACTTTGTCTCTGAGTCACAGACACCATTCTTCATAAGCAGCAATAACCTTGAACAGATCTGGTGCTTTATTAATACAGCTCTGTCAGGAATGAGCTTATTTGAGGCAGAGCCAGCCACTGATTACAGTGTCAGGAACTAAACCCCCGCGGCAGGTGGGAACTGATGGCATATGCACCTTCACGCACAGCTGACAGCATAAAACATCACCGGAATATACACTTGTCTGTCAAAAAGAAAATGTTTGTCCGTGGCACATTTGTTTAACCTGAACTTAGAGAGAGTACATTACACCAGCCTCACTAATTTTATGTGACTTTTAGGATTGATTTTGAGGCTGTTGGTCACTTACAAACCATTAAATAGGAAAAGGCTTTGTTTTTAAAATTATTATTTTATGCAATATATATAATGGTCTTATATATATATATATATTTTTATTACCAATGAAATAAATATTATGAATTTAGATAAATAAGCGATTACAAATTACAAAACTACAACATTGCGTTATAAACATGCCAACATCAAACAACCCTTTTGTTTTACTTGCATCAATCTCCAATCAGAATGGCTGAAAAAAAAAACATCCGTTATTTCTGTGTGTGATTGTCACTGACAGATGGCACCTTCACTGATACTGATAAGTTGTCATTATGTCACAAGTAATCCTATCTGATGTCTAATATACATTCATTAGAATTTGTTAAATAATTTATTTAATTTAAGATAAGAAAAACCTTCAAAAGACAGAGGTAGGTAATGATGGTCAGTTTATCTATGTTTTTGCATTACCATTTAGTTCAACGATGTAATGTATAACAATCTAACGCTCATCATAAAAATTTGACACTCCACCCAACAATGACAGGGTCTAATTTTTCCAGGTCCTAAGCTATATAATATCTATGAGAGTGTCATGAACTAGCCCCAGCTGGAGACAGACAGTGGTGATCCAAACGCAGGCTTTAATGAAGGAGGATCCAGAAAACACAACGAGTACACAGGCAGAGGGACATATAAATCTTTATTTAAAATGAGTTCTGCATAAAATGTTGCTATATAAAGCGTAAATCTTTATTTAAAATGACTGAGTCCTACAAAGGGTAAAATGTTTTTATATATATGTATTATATATATGGACTTTAGCAACTTTAAAATTCAATTTAAATAAAGATTTACGTTTCTCCTCTGTTTCATGGTTATAACATCATAAAGTGTAGTTAGTAGGACATTGCTGCCATGCCAGATATACTGAACAACAAACACTTTCAAAATTTATTTTGACATGACACTGTAACTAGTGTATGCTAGAGAAGTGAGTTTTGTGCATGAATACCAGATGTAATTATTCTTGCTGTTTGTGTGTTTAAGCTATAATGTGGTTTAGGTGCTGCCATATTTTTATAGTTTCACTATCATCAGCTTTTAATAATAAAATGTAACACCCAATGGTCACATATAATCCTCCTCTTCTCTCTTCAGATGCACTTTTGAAATATCTGAACCCCGTTACACCAGCCTCACTAATTTTATGTGACTTTTAGGATTGATTTTGAGGAACTGTTGGTCACTTACAAACCATTAAATAGGACAAGGCTTTGTTTTTAAAATCTTCAGTAAGCTACTATGCAGTTACCACCTGCTGGTCTTAGACGTTTCAAGAAACAACAGATTTTCAGACATTATAGGATGAAATAAGTATTGTCATTTAGATAAATAATTACAAATTAATAACACAATGCGTTATAAACATGCCAACATCAAACAACCCTTTTGTTTTACTTAATTGCATTGTTTGACATAAACTTCCAATCAGAATGGTAGAAGAGATCTAAGTTATTTCTGTTTTTATTTCTGTTTATTTGCACCTTCAACACCACACATCATGCACTCATTACACAAGTAATCCTACTGATGTCTAATATACATTCATTAGAATTTGTTAAATAATTTATTTAATTTAAATAAACCAATTTTTTAACCTTCAAAACATCTTACCTTTTGTTGTAGCTTTTGTTTTTTGTTTTTGTACCATTTGGACCATTTGTAATGGGTATAACAATCTAGCACGTTCATCATAAAAATAGACACTCCACCCAACAATGACAGGGTCTATTTTTCCAGGTCCTTTTTATTTTCTATATAATATCTATGAGAGGTATAAACCTAGCCCCAGCTGTTGGCTCTGTAAGCGAGCATGCCCCCGCCCTTTTTTAAGTAATTTAACACACAGCAAGTTAACATACCGCGTAATGATACATTCATTTGATGAAAACAAATCAGAGTTTTGTAAAATATAACTTTATTGAAGAGTTTTGTCGAAAGCAAAGACATATGCATCATGTTAGGTTAGTCTTCAAAAAAGCCACAGGTCTGCCCCTCCTGCAGAGTTCAACATAGGACACAAAGGGTAAGAAACAGCGTGTTTATAATCATACAGGGAGGGTTATTCCTAACTCTGGGGACTTCTGGAGACATGCTTCGGTATAATGTGCACAAACACAATATGATAATTCAAATAAACAGGACAACAGTTCACTTTGTGACTTTTTCAGACGAGGTGAAAAGAGATGTATTACCAACAGGATGATGTCATGTACACTGCATTTATATTTCCTAAACTGCAACAATAGTGATACCCCACCTTTTCATAGCAAACTGACTGTTTCCTCTTCTTACATGACACTGAACATACCTATCACAGCACTAAATAGTGTTAGATTATTATATCTGATCATCCAGTTGCTGTTTAGGGTCGTAGCTACAGAGACATGCTAATGTGAGTTTGCTAAAGTGCTTTACAGAAATAAAATGTCAGGGCCATTTGGTCTGATACACAGTTACCAACCGAAACAAAGTACTTCCTGTCTTCAAGATAGGACTGAAACCATTTAAGAGCAGTTCCAGTGGTACCTATCCATTCCTCTAATCTTTGTGACAGGATTCCATGGTCCACTGTATCAAATGCAGCACTCAAGTCCTACAGAACAGTGCTCAGACGGATGTCATTTGTGACTTTGATAAGTGCAGTCTCAGTGCTGTGATGGGTCCTGAATCCTGACTGAAAAGGATCAAAGCAGTTGTTTAGCAATAGAAAGTTGCTGATATACAACTTTTTTGATGATTTTACCTAAAAATGGCAGGTTTGATATGGGCCGATAGTTGTTGAGCACCGTAGCATCAAGACTGCTCTTTTTAGGAGAGGCTTAATGACCTTGGAAATGTTCTAGACTGCATTGTTGTTGTATGCCCTTTGGATTGTATCGCATGTTTAATGCCTTGAACCTTGTCGTTGGAAAACAATGCAAACTCATTGCATTTAGTGGAAACTAATTCTGGAGGAAATGGAGCTGGAGGGTTTGTTAATCTGTTCACTGTAGCAAACAGGACATGAGAGTTGTTACTGCTGTTGTTGATGATCTCTGAGAAGAATATTTCTCTTGCTTTTTGCAAAGTTTGATTGAAAACATGCACAATTTACGCCATTTTCTTTCGGTTTTTCGGCATTCCCTTTTCTGTGCCCTGACAGAATGAGCATTGCTCCACGAAGCCTCTTCCTAATCACTGAAGTATAACAATTCAACAAAACATCAACTTGACCTGATGAGGCATTTTCAAACCTGACTGCCTCCATAAACTGTGTCCTGGTGTTATCAATAATGTGTCTCTTCTGTACAACTGAAGCTTCAACAGCAACTTTTGGAATTGTGGACAGATAGAAAAAGACACAAGAATGATTAGATAGAGCAACATCAATCACAGTGACAAATATGAACACCTTTAGTAATGACCAGGTGCAGGGTATGACCTCTGTTATGGTTCGGCTCATTGTGGGTAGAGCAGTCGTCCTTCAACCGGAAGGTAGGCGATTCGATTCTCACTCTCCCCAAGGTAAGGCAAGGCAATTTTATTTATATAGCACAATTCATACACTGGTCTACAAGATTTAGATTAAGAAATATAAGAAAAAATTTAAAACATAAAAAAAAAGAGTGCAGATAAAAGAAAAAACACTGAAGGTTGTAGTGTAGGCGGAGCTAAAGAGGAAGATTTTTAACCTCCCCTTGAACATTGTTAAAGCTGAGGCTTGTTTTACTTCATCTGGGAGGCTGTTCTAGATTTTTGCTGCATGAAACTTAAACACTGCTTCACCTTGTTTAGTTCTAACTCTGGGCACGAGCAGAAGGCCTGTCCCAGATGTTCTTAGAGTCCGAGGAGGTTCATAAGCAACTAGCATGTCAGAGATATATTCTGGTGCTAAACCATTTAGAGACTTGTAAACCAGCAGTGCTGTTTTAAAGTCTATTCTCTGAGCAACAGGAAGCCAGTGCAGAGATTTTAAAACTGGCGTAATGTGGTTGTACTTCCTGGTTTTGGTTAGAACCCGAGCAGCCGCGTTCTGAATAAGCTGCAGCCAGGGACGGACTGGGACTAAAAAACGGCCCTGGACTTTGACTAGGCCCGGCCCGAAGCAATCGGCGCATGGAAACTCAACAACAACAACAACAATAACGCCTGGCATGAGTGTCACAAGACTTTAATTGTGGCTCATGATACTATACCATCCAAATTATAACAGTAGCACTGATGTTGACTAGATGTTGTGTTAAAAGCATATTATTCTAGTTTAACTTGAATACTCACATAGAAATTGAGGTCTCAACACACTCTCTGTGAGCTACAATTTGGGGACCATGTAGCAGGCTGGCTATATCTGATTTAGATGCCCTCAAAAAATATGCCTCAGCACAACCTCTGTGCATGTTGCTCCTTTCATGTTCCTCAACTCTTTGACTGATATGGTTCCAGTCCTGCATTCCACTTATGAAGGGACTGGTTTCAGTTGGTTTGGCAAATGCTAAACATACTGCACAATACAGAGTATGGTTCTCTTCACAGTATGTAAGCCATTTTCTGTCTGTGCCATCTTTGTGTTTAAACACTCTCTGTACTGTCAGGTATTTTGTCTTCTTCTGAGGGTGGTATGAAAAAAAACCTCTAGGCTGTGACTATCTGACTTGGGGCGCTTAAAGTAATTTAAAGTTGAGCTGGAGTGGGTGTCTTTCTCTGCTCTTGGTCTAAGCTCAACCTGAATAAACAAACGATGGAATGGATTAAAAAAAAAAAAAACAGGTTTTATTCTAAGAGCATGGAATAGATTGTATAATATGCTGTTATAACAGCATATTATACAATCTATTCCATGCTGTCTTCAAATTAATTTATTACTTAATAATCTTAATTAATTTATGCAGTAATTAATCTTACTGTACAAATAATACCACATCTAAATGAAAATACACCATTACAAATGTAACTTCTATATTCAAAATCTTCAAAGTTTGTAAGGATTAACTGTAATGTTAATCAACATTTTTAAAAGTAAAAGCACAACATTTTTCTTAATATTAGCTACTGCACGTGGCATTTTACTAAAATTTTGAACTTTAGCTGTTTTACTACTGTAATGATGAAAAATTTAGGAACCTGAATGTCACTTCCTAACATCATCCCTAGCAAGTAACTCTCTTTCTCCTCTCATGCTCCATACTTACTTGCCCTGAATCCTCTGAATCTGCCTGTGGAACCGGCTCATCTTTCTGTCCCTCATCATCAACATGCTGCATAGCTGTCTGGCTCTCTCCTTCACTGTTGGTCATTTTTAACTGTGAGGTGCTGGAGCTGGCTGTGCTGCTAAAAATTTCACTGTCTAAATTCCGCAATTTTTTTTGTCTCGCCTTCTCAGCCCCACCCTTTTCTTTCCGTTTTTTACCCGCGGCCGCGTTATGCATGATGATACTGTTTGTTTCTGTTCTTCTTTTCTAACGTCTTTCCTGTTGCTTCCACTCACTGCTTATTCTTCTTACTTGGCGGCCACGGCCAGTGCAGCGGGCATCCAACTTAAAGGTGCATTGCTGCCACCTACAGTACTGGAGTATATAACAGATTAGTGGGAGAAAAAACAGGTGATGATGACTGCGTGAGTGGTGGGTGGTGGGCCGGCCCGCCGGCCGTCCTGGAGTACCGGCCGTTCTGTGATTCTCCAGATCACACAGATGGCCAGTCCGCCCCTGGCTGCAGCTGTCTTAACCCTCGTTTTGAGAGACCAGTGAGCAGGCCGTTACAGTAATCTAACCTGCTGGAGATAAAAGCATGGATAAGTTTCTCTAAGTCTGGTTCAGATATCATCCCTTTGACTCTGGAAATGTTTTTAAGGTGATAAAATGCAGATGATGTAATTGACTTAATGTGACTGTGGAAATTCAAGTCTGAGTCCATGATGACCCCTAGATTTCTAACATGATTTTTAGATTTTAGAGAAAGAGACCCGAGGTGACTGCTGACACTTTCTCTTTGTTTCTGTGGCCCAAAGATGATTAGTTCAGTCTTGTTTCTGTTCAGTTGGAGAAAATAATTTTCAATCTGTTCGAATCCGGTGACACAGTGAATGAATTGGTCAATTTTCACCTGCTGTGAGTGAAATGTAAATCTGAGTGTCATCTGCATAATTATGGTATGATACGTCACAGCTGCATATTAACTGGCCTAAAGGAAGCATGTAGAGATTGAATAATAGAGGTCCCCAGATAGACCCCCGTGGAACCCCACATCTCAGGGCCATTTGGTCTGATACACAGTTACCAACCGAAACAAAGTACTTCCTGTCTTCAAGATAGGACTGAAACCGTTTAAGGGCAGTTCCAGTGATACCTATCCATTCCTCTAATCTTTGTGACAGGATTTTGCCTGTGTCAGTGCTCAGACGGATGTCATTTGTGACTTTGATAAGTGCAGTCTCAGTCTGTGATGGGGCCTGAATCCTGACTGAAAAGGATCAAAGCAGTTGTTAAGTAATAGAAAGTCATTAAGTTGTTGATATACAACTTTTTCCCTAAAAATGGCAGGTTTGATATGGGCCGATAGTTGTTGAGCACTGTAGCATCAAGACTGCTCTTCTTTAGGAGAGGCTTTATGACAGCAGTTTTTAAGGCACTTGGAAATGTTCCAGACTGTAAGGAATTATTGACTATATCAGTGAGTTGTGGTAACAAACTGCTAAGTACTGATTTTAGAAATCTAGTGGGTAAAACATCGAGGCAGCAGGTGGATGAACTCAGGCTGGAGACAGTTTTTTCAATTGTTCTGTCATTAATTTGTGTAAAATGTGTTAAACCAACCAAGTGTCTCCTAGGTGGCTGCAGTGTTGTTTTATGCCCTTTGGACTGTATCGCATGTTTAATGCCTTGAACCTTGTCGTTGAAAAACAATGCAAACTCATTGCATTTAGTGGTGGAAACTAACTCTGGAGGAAATGGAGCTGGAGGGTTTGTAAATCTGTTCACTGTAGCAAACGGGACACGCAAGTTGTTACTACTGTTGTTGATGATCTCTGAGAAGAATATTTATCTTTCTTTTTGCAAAGTTTGATTGAAAACATGCAAATTTTCTTTGTATACCTCATAATGAATTAAGTGTTTCAATTTACGCCATTTTCTTTCGGCTTTTCGGCATTCCCTTTTCTGTGCCCAGACAGTGTGAGCATTGCTCCATGAAGCCATCTGCCTCGTCCTGATCACTTTAACCTTAACAGAAGCAATGGTGTCCATAACATTTAAAACACCTGAAGTATAACAATTCAACAAATCATCAACTTGACCTGATGAGGCATTTTCAAACCTGATTACCTCCATAAACTGTGTCATTGTCAGGATTCATGTTTGTTTAAGTAGTCTGTCTGTTTTTGTTTGATGTTATGGTTCTTTTAAGGATCTTAGTGGGTTTCATTATTTATTCTGATTTCTAGTTTGGGTTATGTTTCTGATTGTTGTTTTAGCTTGTATTAGAGTTTTGGTTTTATTTGTGAAATGTCTTGACCCTGTCTGTGTATGTTTATTGACTTCCTGCCTTGTGTCTTTCCCTCCTGTGTGATTGCATGCTCCGCCCTGATGTGTTTCACCTGTCCCTTGTTGTCTGTGTCTATTTATACCTGTGTGTTCCTCTGCTCTCCGTGAGTTTGTTTTGTGTTTCCCAGGGTCTTATCTTTCGTAGTCTGTGGTTTCTGTGGAGGTTTTATTGTTTTCCTTAGTCTGGTTTTTGCTTGCCTTATATTCCTGGATTGTTCTGCTCAGACCCTAGCCTTGGTTGTTTCCTGTTCCTTGGACTTTGTTTTGTATCTGTGGGACCAATAAACTTTATTTTAACTCTTTGCCTGTGTATGGGGTTTTGCATTGGAGTCTTCCGGTTCCTGGGCCATTGGCCATGACAGTACGACCTGGGCCACCTAAGAGACTTCTCAGCGCCTACCTGGGCCACCTAAGAGACTTCTCAGCGCCTACCTGGGCCACCTAAGTGACTTCTCAGCGCCTACCTGGGCCACCTAAGAGACTTCTCAGCGCCTACCTGGGCCACCTAAAAGACTTCTCAGCGCCTACCTGTGCTACCTAGACTTCAAGGAGACTCTGCATTCTACGCCTGGTTCCCTCTACGCCTGGTTCCCTCTACGCCTGGTTCCCTTGTGTGCCTCCGCCGGACCCTCGTGTGCCTCCGCCGGACCCTCACCAGCCCCAGCATCTCCGTGTGGCCATCACCAGCATCTCCGCGTGGCCATCCCCAGCATATTTGACTGTTTTCCGTGTGGCCATCCCCAGCATATTTGACTGTTTTCCGTGTGGCAATCCCCAGCTTTCCTGTTCTGGTCAGCCCGAGCTCATCCGTCTGGTCCTTCCCCGGCTCAGGGTCTTCATTTCCCGGTTCCCTCTTCCGTGTCAGCCCCGTCCGGTTCCCTTTCCCGTGTCAGCCCCGTCCGGTTCCCTTTCCCCTGTCAGCCCCGCCCGGTTCCCTTTTCCTTGTCAGCCCCGTCCGGTTCCCTCTCCTTTGTCAGCCTTCCCTCGGCCGGTCTTTTTGTCATTTTCTCCCTCGCCCGGTTCTTTTGTCATTTTTTCCCTCGCCCGGTCCTGAGTTCTTTGTTTCCCTGCCTGGTCCTGAGTTTTTTGTTTCCGTGCCTGGTCCTGAGTTTTTTGTTTCCGTGCCTGGTCCTGAGTTCTTTGTTTCCCTGCCTGGTCCTGAGTTTTTGTTTCCCTGCCTGCTCCTGAGTTCTTTGTTTCCCTGCCTGGTCCTGAGTTCTTTGTTTCCCTGCCTGGTCCGGAGTTCTTTGTTTCCCTGCCTGGTCCTGAGTTCTTTGTTTCCCTGCCTGGTCCTGAGTTCTTTGTTTCCCTGCCTGGTCCTGAGTTCTTCGTTTCCCTGCCTGGTCCTGAGTTCTTCGTTTCCCTGCCTGGTCCTGAGTTCTTCGTTTCCCTGCCATGTCCTGAGTTCTTCGTTTCCCTGCCTGGTCCTGCCCCTGCCTGATTCTGTCCCGCCTGATCTTGAGTCCTGCCCCTGCCTAGTCCTGAGTCCTGCCCCTGCCTGATCCTGAGTCCTGAGTCCTGCTCCTGCCTGGTCCTGAGTCCTGAGTCCTGCCCCTGCCTGATCCTGAGTCCTGCTCCGTCTGAGAACGCCCTGTCTAAGTATCCTGGGTGCCCCATGTCTGAGTCTGTCTGTCCCGGCACACCTGTTTCCCCCCTAGTGCCTGTCCCGGCACCGCCTCCCTTCTTGAGCGCCTCGTCCGGCCGACCAGTTTCGAGGGCCGGACCCGACGCCTCTGTTGTCCCCGAGCGCCCCGTCCAGCCGACCAGTTCCGAGGGCCGGACCCGACGCATATGTTATTCCTCGAGCGCCCCGTCCGGCCGACCAGTTCCGAGGGCCGGACCCGACGCCTCTGTTTTTTCCCCGAGCGCCCCGTCCGACCGACCAGTTCCGAGGGTCGGACCCGACGCCTCTGTTCTCTTTGAGCCCGTTCCCAATATGTGTCCTGTGCCAGTGTCAAATTTTCTTGTTTCCCTCCTTCCGGACCCCCTCCTCCCACCCAGGTTATGTCCATGGATTGTTTTTTGGTTAGGGGATTGTAGGCCGCCCGGTGTTCGGCCTTTAGGGGATTCTGTCAGGATTCTGTCAGGATTCATGTTTGTTTAAGTAGTCTGTCTGTTTTTGTTTGATGTTATGGTTCTTTTAAGGATCTTAGTGGGATTCATTATTTATTCTGATTTCTAGTTTGGGTTATGTTTCTGATTGTTGTTTTAGCTTGTATTAGAGTTTTGGTTTTATTTGTGAAATGTCTTGACCCTGTCTGTGTATGTTTATTGACTTCCTGCCTTGTGTCTTTCCCTCCTGTGTGATTGCATGGGTCGGCTCATTAACATGCTGACAAAGACCAAAAGAATCAAGAATAGTAGAAAGTTCTTTGGCATTTCTGTCACAAACATTATCCACATGCACATTAAAATCACCTGATATGACTATTTGTTCAAATTCTGTGCAAATAACCGAAAGCATTTCAGTAAACTCATTAATAAAATCATGACATTGTTGGGGTTGTTTGTAAAGAACTACATATAAAATGGATGGAGAAAACCTCAACTCCATTCTAATGACACATACTCAAATGATGAAAACTCTCCAAGTGATAGCTTCTGGATAAGAATATTATCCCTAAGAAAGGCACATACACCACCACCCTTTTTGTTTTCCCGTATTTTGGATAAAAATGTGAAATTCGATGGGGTGGATTCAATAAGGACCGCATTTCCAGTCCTGCTGTCTAACCATGTTTCTGTTAAAAACAAAATCAAGCTTATTTGAAGTTATAAAATCATTAATTAAAAAAAGATTTGTTTCCCAAAGACCTGACATTGAACACTGCAAGTTTTAAGTCCGTTTGAGCAGGATCTGACTTAATCTGTTTGCAGGGGATTTGAATCAGATTTGTCTGATTAAACAATCTAACTGTTATTCTCTTCTTCAATCTGCGACTGCTGACTGTAGTTATGGAGCTAGGGGGGAGTGTTCTCTCCCAGGGCCTCAGGTTGATAAGTGGTTTATTATGATGAAAAGTCCTGGAACAGCAGAGGCCCTCAGTGTCCTAATCACTGATAGTAGCCTTGATGCTTGATAGTCAAGGCTTTGGGAGCTGGTCTGGGAGGAGGGGGTCTAATAGAGGTGACTCTAGGTAGTGGCCGAGGTGAAGCAGTGGTACTCCTGGGTGGTATTGGGGGTGATGTTTTTAGTGATGATGATAGAACCTGTGACCTGGCCAAGTTAGGTGTAAGGGGTATCATCTTAATTCCAGATTTAACTAAAATTTCCAGGTGATCTGGAAATCCCATTGGTGAATCCGGAGATGGGACAGAGATGGTGAGGTCAGCAGAAGGTGTTGATGTTACTGGGGGGGTCCATGGTCCTATTGAGGGGTCCATTTCAGTGGTGGAGGTGTTGATGGTGGTACAGTCAGATGAGGATCCTTGGCTGGTGAGGCAGGAGTGCTTTTTTCATTCAGTGGCTGAGGACCCTTTCTCTGTTCAAGAGGGTGCCCAGAACCATTTAGGTGTCTCAGGGAGTGCAGGAGATTATCCGTTAGCCTCCTGACCCCTCCCCTGTTTAGATGGTGGCCCTTTCCTTTGAACAGGTCGTCACGTTGTCAAAACAAGTTAAAGTTATCAATGAAGTGTACTCCTCTTGTCTCACAGGCCTTGGACAGCCATGTATTCAATGCAAGCAGCCGACTGAATTTATTGATCCTTCTGTCGATGTTTGGGAGTGGTCCACTGATAAAGGATTGCACTTCCAGGTTTTCAAGTTTGTCTAAAAGCCTGGAGACAGTTCATACTGTCGTTTGTGTCCTTGGGCAAGATACTTAACCCACCTTGTCTCCAGTGGCTGTAACACTGGTAATTACATTAGAACAATGTAAGTCGCTTTGGATAAAGTTCGCTTTCATGCCCAGTTCATTGTATTTTTACATGTTCATTATATTTCATTGTAGTAGTTAGTTCATTGTATTTTTACATGTTCTGTATTGTCTTGTGCTATTATTTTTAATCCTTATGTCCTGTTTCTGGATGTGCATTTTATTTAACAGTTGTCCCGTCTTATATGTTCCCACTCAAGGCCTGCACCTTGTTATGGTGAGTAGGCTTTCAACCAAGACAGGCCAACTTGAATTTGTTTTGTGATTTATTTATTTTTTTGTCTGACTTTCCACAGGGTCCCGCCCTGCAGCAGTCATTTTAAACTCCTCATCACATCCTCGCCACGTCCACCTTCACCTTTACAACCTGATGGGACAAGGCTTCGTTTGTTGCTTCTCAAACCTTTTGGAACTGCATCACAAATATGTGACACCTTTTAAACACTTGAGCATTAAAAAAAAAAAATGTTTACAATTCATTTGCACTTTTTTATTTTCAATGAAATGTATTGTATCATATGTTTTACAATTTTAAACAAACTTTTTTTCTGCTTTAAGTATGGGCATGCCTTACTTATAATTTAATCTACCATCTAGTGGTATAAAATCAAAAACTACAAAAAACTGCTGCAGATGTTTTAACAGATGTTTCCAGGTGCAGAAGGCAGAAGCAGAGGGCAGGTCCATCATGAAAACTACAAGAGAGAGTTATGTATAACGTGGCTATAATTAAGTAAAATATAGTCTCCAAAGTAATGTGTAACTGGACTTGTCTGGGCAGTGGGCTCTTGAGAGTGAGCAATTTGAACCGTGACCGTTTCCATATTTTAAACTACAATAGAAAAAGTTAGATTAGCATGCTATATTATAGCTAAATACCACAAACATTATTCGAAAGCCTTGTTAACTATATAACATATTATAGAGAGATACATAGCGTGTTCATAAATCTAAAATCATTTTATTAGAGTTGATTTCAAATTAGTTGATAATTGCAGTCAAAGTCATGAAGTCCACTTACTATCGACGAACGAGAGCAAGCCAACAATGGCAACGAGAGAAGGGTGGAAAACCCCACTGAAAAAAACAAAATGTAGCTCGGGCGGGAAGCTCCACTTGCGTTAGCCTGGTGTTAGCAACAGGTTAGCAATTGCCTTAGCCTCGACTACAGCGGAGTGGGCGTAATTACCCACGCACGCGCTCATTATGCCACCCACGGGCTTACGATGCAACACTCCCATTGCCCATTTTAGTAACATCCTCTGACGAAGGAGTCTGAAATATCCGGATGTAATCGCCATTTTTTTGCCCTGACTTTGAGGCTAATTCGGCAAATAGGGGACCAATGGCCGGATATAATTCATCCATAATTATTATACAATCTATGGTGACTACATCTACTCCATCATACCCTGGCATAATTTGTGATTTTTTTCAGGCCATTTCTCAGAAAATATGAATGATAACACAAAAATATTTCTTTCACTTATACAGGTGCTGGTCTTATAATTAGAATATCATCAAAACGTTTATTTATTTCACTAATTCCATTAAAAAAACTCATATGTTATAGTTATGTGTTTGAGCCAGTATCACTCTCTCTCCTCTCTGATGTGGTCCAGGGGCTGAGACCGACCAACTGTCCTCTGGACATTATACCATCTAAAATGCTTAAACAGGTTTTTAACACAGTGGGCCCATGCCTCCTCTCATTTATAAACAGCTGTCTGAGTTCAGGTTCTGTACCAACTGTATTCAAGCACGCAGTGGTCAGGCCTCTGCTAAAAAAACCAACCTTGATCCTACTGTTCTGTCAAATTTTAGACCTGTGTCCCATTTACCTTTTCTATCCAAGGTTTTGGAAAAGATTGTTTTCTTACGGTTACAGTCTTTTCTGGAGAACAATCAGATCTTTGAAAAGTTCCAGTCTGGCTTTAGGACACGACACAGCACTGAGTCCGCTCTTCTCAAAGTACAAAATGACATTCTCTTGTCCCTTGATGAGAAAAAGCCAGTGCTGCTCATAATTTTGGATCTTACTGCAGCATTTGACACCGTGGACCACTCAGTCCTCCTGTCTGGAAGGACTGAGTGGTCCACGTCTGGAACAACAGGTTGGGCTTCAGGGACCTGTGCTGCAGTGGTTTAGGTCGTATTTAACAGAGAGGACTTTTTCTGTCAGGATTGGTGACTTCTCCTCCTCCTCGGCTCCCTTGTCCTCTGGTGTGCCACAAGGTTCCATTTTGGGCCCTGTTTTATTTTCCTTGTATATGTTGCCGTTAGGTGCAGTTATTTCAAAGCACAAAATGTCTTTTCATCTGTACGCAGACGACCTACAGGTTTACCTTCCGGTTGTCCGTGCTTGTCCTAATAGTCTTCAGTCCATCATTGGGCCCTGTTTTATTTTCCTTGTATATGTTGCCGTTAGGTGCAGTTATTTCAAAGCACAAAATGTTGTTTCATCTGTACGCAGACGACCTACAGGTTTACCTTCCGGTTGTCCGTGCTTGTCCTAATAGTCTTCAGTCCATCAACAGATGCTTAGAGGACATCAGATTGTGGCTGTCCCAGAATTTCCTCTGTTTGAATGAGGATAAAACTGAATGTATTGTGTTCGGCACATCCAACCTGCCCAGTGTCTCAGCTCCTGGTCTTTTTGCTTTGGCCCCTCATCTCAACCATGTTGTCAAAAACCTGGGGGTAAAACTAGACAGCAGTCTAAGATTTGATAAACAAATAGATTCGGTGGTTAGGGCAAGCTTTTTTCAGCTTCGCCTCCTTTCAAAGGTCAAACCGTTTTTAAGTCGTGCTGACCTGGAGAAAGCCATCCATGCTTTTATCAGCTCCCGCATAGACTACTGCAATGCGCTCTATGTGGGAGTTAACCAAACTGGACTTCACCGTTTGCAGCTTGTGCAAAATGCTGCTGCCCGAGTGCTAACTAACAGTCGTAAACACGAGCACATAACACCTGTCCTGCACTGGCTCCCTGTCCAGTTTAGAATTAATTTTAAAATCTTAATGTTTGTTTTTAATGCACTCACGGGCCTTGCACCTTCTTATTTGTGTGAGATTCTGACCCCTCACAAACCCAGCAGAGCTCTACGTTCTGCTGGGCAACATCTGCTGATGGTGCCCTGGTCCCGGTTCAAACAGTGGGGCGATCGTTCTTTTGCAGTGGCCGGTCCTAAACTCTGGAACTCGTTGCCCATTGAGTTACGTTCCATCACTGACCGGCCTCTGTTTAAAGCCAAACTTAAAACCTTTTTATTTAAAATGGCTTTTGGCACTTAATGGCTCTGTGAAACTGATCTGTTTTTATTGTGTAAATATGTTTTAAACCTATTTGTAAATATGTTTATTTTTTACTAATGTTGTTAAGCACCTTGGTTCAATCTGTGGTCGTTGGAAGGCGCTATATAAATAAATATTGATTGATTGATTGATTGATTGATTGATTTATTCATTACACACAGACTGATATATTTCAAATGTTTATTTCTTTTAATTTTGATGATTATAACTGAGAACTAAGGAAAATCCCAAAGTTAGTATCTCAGAAAATTAGAAAATAACTTAAAACCAATACAAAGACATTTTTTTTTAGAAATCATGGCTAACTGAAATATATGAACATGAAAAGTATGAGCATGTACAGTACTCAATATTTAGTTGGGGCTCCTTTTGCCTAAATTACTGCAGCAATGCGGTGTGGCATGGAGTCAATCAGTCTGTAGCACTACTCAGGTGTTATGAAAGCCCAAATTGCTCTGATAGTGGCATTAAGCCACTTCTGCATTGTTGGGTCTGGCATATTGCATCATCCTCTTCACAATACCCCATATTATCTATGGGGTTAAGGTCAGGCTAGTTTGCTGGCTAATTGAGAACTGCTGTACCATGGGCCTTAAACCAGGTACTAGTTGCTTTGGCACTGTGTGCAGGAGCCAAGTCCTGTTGGAAAATGAAATCTGCATCTCCATAAAGTTGGTCAGCAGCAGGAAGCATGAAGTGCTCTTAAACTTCCTGGTATACGGCTGCATTGACCTTGGACCTCAGAAAACACAGTGGAACAACACCAGCAGATGACATGGCACACCAAACCATCACTGACTGTGAAAACTTTACACTGGACCTCAAGCAACGTGTATTGTGTTGCTCCTCTCTTCCTCCAGACTCTGGGACCCTGATTTCCAAATGAAATGCAAAAACTACTTCAGAGAACATCACTTTGGACCACTCAGCAGCAGTGTTGTAAGAGTGGCTTGACACAAGAAATGCGACAGCTAAAACCCATGTCTTGCATACTTGAAGCTGTCCACTCTTTCTGAATCCCCCCCTTTTTTAATGGGTTTTGTTTCACAATCCTCTCCAGGGTGTGGTTATCCCTATTGCTAGTACACTTTTTTGTCTAGCCCAAAATTGAACCTTTTTACAATATTAAAATTTTCTGAGAAACTGAATTTGGGATTTTCCTCAGTTGTCAGTTATTTGACAAACATATATATATATATATATATATATATATATATATATATATATATATATATATATATATATATATATATATATATATATATATATATATATATGTGATGAGAGACAATAAATGCTATGAGAAGCCGGATCAGACGACGCCCGGCCAAACAAGGTCTGCGTCAGGTGTTGGGGAACCAGAGCAACTTGATGACAAATGTGCTACTGGAACAAGACGGAGATGGACGAGATGCGATAACAAGGCTCTGTTGGAATGCTACTACTCCAGTAACCCTAGTCAGAGGGGTTACATGAAGAGAATGTGGGATGAATGGTTACTACGAAACCCACAATCCAGGCTTACATCGAAGCAACTAGTAGCTCAGTGTTCCAACATCCACAAGTGGCAGCTGCTATCACAACTTGAGATTGACGAGATACAACACAAATGCTACGGCAAGGGGAGCCAGGACGCAAGGTCAGAGGGGAGCCAACAGGGCTCTCAACCAGGGATTGGGTATGAAGCCCCAACAATAACGCTGAACGAGGCAGCGACTGACCTGAAAGACAAGATCATGGCGAGAATGAATGCAAGGCAACCCCGACGCCAATTACAACGGCTAAGTGAAGTACCATCAGAAAGTCTCCTAGAAGATGTGAATGCAGCATTGAGTGCGATCCCTACCACATCCATCACTGAAACCAATGAGCTGCTATACAACTCCGCAGCAGTGATCCTCGAGATGCTTGGCTATAAGAGCAACCATGGGAGCCATGAGAAACAGTACCCACCATGGAAACAAAGGCTGGAGGCTAAGATCAAGCAGACACGTAGAGAAGTAAGCCAACTGACAGAGGCCAAGAAAGGTGCAATGAGAAAACAGGTACCCAAGAGGTACAACCAGATGCCCATACCTGAAGCACTTGAAACTGCCAAACAAAGGCTCCAAGCCTTGGCCAGCCGCCTAACGAGGTACACAAGAGAGAACGAAGCCAGAAGAATAAACCGGCTGTTCACAACTCAACCTGCAAAAGTGTACACTCAATGGCAGGGTAATAACAGCAGAGCAAACCCTCCAAGGCTGGAAACTGAACAATACTGGAAAAGTATATGGGAGAGGGAGGCATCACACAACTGCAATGCACAGTGGCTCTGAGAGAGGACCACAGCAACCTCCCTGAACAGAATCCAGTTACCATCACAGCGGCAGACATCCAAGAAAGTATGGTATGAAAACTGACAGCACCGGCCCTGACAGGATCCACGCCTACTGGCTAAAGAAGCTCACTGCACTCCACGAGCGCCTTGCAGCACAAATGAACCAGCTGCTAAGGGATGGGACGCACCCTGAATGGCTTACCGAAGGGCGTACAATCCTGATCCTGAAGGATCCCTCAATGGGTACAGTCCCATCCAACTATCGGCCAATAACCTGTCTCTCCACAACATGGAAGCTCATGTCAGGCATCATTGCGGCTAAGATAAGTGGGCACATGGATCAATACATGAGCAAAGCACAGAAGGGCATCGGCAAAGAAACCAGAGGAGCTAAACACCAACTCCTGGTTGACAGAACAGTCACCCAAGACTGCAGAACCCGACACACCAACCTGTGCACTGCCTGGATTGATTACAAGAAAGCATATGACTCAATGCCACACACATGGATCACTGAATGCTTGGAGATGTACAACATCAACAGGACTCTAAGAGACTTCATTGCAAACTCAATGAGGCTGTGGAAAACCACCCTTGAGGCCAATGGCAAGCCACTTGCACAAGTATCCATCAAATGTGGCATATCCCAAGGAGATGCTCTATCCCCACTGCTGTTCTGCATAGGCCTGAACCCTCAGCCAAATAATCGACAAGACTGGCTATGGATACCGACTCAGGAATAGGGCCACCATCAGTCACCTCCTCTACATGGATGACATCAAGCTATACGCTAAGAGTGAGCGGGACATCGACTCACTGATCCACACCACCAGGATCTACAGCTCTGACATTGGGATGTCATTCGGGCTTGAGAAGTGTAGTCGAATGGTGACGAAGAGAGGAAGGTAGTCCACACAGAAGGGGTCTCACTCCCAGAAGGAACAATAGCAGACATTGAGGATGGTTACAAGTACCTTGGAATACCACAGGCAAATGGCAACCTCGAAGAGGTAACAAGGAAAACAGCAACTGCCAAATACCTCCAACGAGTAAGGCAAGTCCTAAGAAGTCAGCTCAATGGCAAGAACAAGGCACGGGCAATAAACAGCTACGCCTGCCAGTGATCAGATACCCTGCGGAATAATAAGGTGGCCAAAGGAAGAGATACAGATCACAGACATTAAGACACGAAAGCTCCTCACCATGCATGGAGGGTTCCACCCCAAATCTAGCACCCTGAGACTGTACGCTAGCCGTAAAGAAGGTGGCCGTGGACTAGTGAGTGTGAGAACCACTATCCAGGATGAAACATCCAAGATCCACAAGTACATCAAAGATAAGGCCCCAACAGATGACATGCTCAGTGAATGTCTCAGGCACTGGGGAACAGAGGAAGAGGAGCTGGAGGAGGGACCATCATGGGAGGACAAACCCCTACATGGGATGTACCACCGGAACATAACTGAAGTGGCGGACTGAAGGACAGCACAGAGGCACTCATCATGGCTGCACAGGAGCAGGCCTTGAGCACCAGAGCAATAGAGGCCCAAATCTACCACACCAGACAAGACCCAAGGTGTAGGCTGTGCAAACAGGCCCCTGAGACAATCCAACACTTAACTGCAGGGTGTAAGATGCTGGCAGGAAAGCATACATGGAGCGCCATAACCAAGTGGCTGGCATAGTGTACAGGAACATCTGTACGGAGTATGGACTGGAAACCCCGAGGTCAAAGTGGGGAAACACCCCAAAGGTGGTAGAGAATGACCGAGCCAAGATCCTGTGGGACTTCCAGATTCAGACTGACAGAATGGTAATGGCGAACCAACCAGACATTGTGGTGGTGGACAAACAGCAGAGGAAGGCCGTTGTGGTTGACGTTGCAATACCAAGTGATTGCAACATCAGGAAAAAGGAACATGAGAAACTAGAGAAATACCAAGGCCTCAGAGAAGAGCTGGAAAAGGCTTGGAAGGTGAAGGCGACAGTGGTGCCTGTGGTCATCGGAGGCAGTAACCCCCAAACTGGAAGAGTGGCTACAGCAGATCCCTGGAAGAACACCAGACATCTCGGTCCAGAAAAGTGCAGTACTAGGAACAGCAAAGATACTGCGCAGAACCCTCAAGCTCCCAGGCCTCTGGTAGAGGACCCGAGCTCGAAGGATGAGAGACCACCCGCGGAGGGTGAAGGACAAAGTTTTTTATAGGTCAAACAGAAATTAAGTATTGCCTGAACTACATCTCAATACCATCTTCTCCAAAAAAAAAAAAAAACTTTCTTGGTAATGTGACATACTTATTTGCTCCTCCATATACCACAGATCCATCTCAGAGGGATTGATCTCTTTGCTTTAGTCACTTTGGATATAAACCAAAAGGCATTATTTATCAAGACTATAAGCATTGTGATTCATAAAATGCAGGCAGAGGGGTTTTGCATTGGTCTTAAGTGAAGTAGTAAACCCTTCAATTTGCTTTAATCCCTCTCTGAAGTGGCCAAGGAGGACTTAGTTTCAATAAAGGTTTATTTTCTAAATGCTACAGTGAAGCCAGAAGTAAAGTAAGGGAAATAAGAACTCTTCAGCTTAGCCCTTCACAGTGTCGTCTCTGTCTCTTCCCTTTCCCTCTCTCCCTTATGTGTGGGGCGTGGGCAGAGTTGACTGGGAACTGCAGGCTTTACATCTGGCGGCTATATGCAATCAAGCTGCTGCATACAAAGACCCAGCTCTCCAGCCAGACTCTGCCAGATTGTTCCATCAACTGTTGATTTTTCCGGCGGCCTTATCTATTTTGTGCTATTTTTGTACTACCGCTGTTTTCTGCACTTTCATCTCCTGTAAAGAAGACTCCAGTTACAGACCTGCTCCATTCCCTTCCTGGCTTTCCATCCATGACCACCGCTCCTGTTCCTGTTTGGTCAATGAAGACTGATAATCATTCAGCTCCATTCTTGTGTTTACTTTTGGATCCGATTCTGCTAAGCCCTAACAGACAGCTTTATTCAAACGGCTGCCACTGAGCCTCACAAATGTTAAGATGTGTTTTGGCTTATTTTATTTATTTCTTAATTTAGCATTGTTTAGAATTGTAGCAGTCCAAATAGTTTGGTTTCTTGAGCAGATTGCCACAGTATATAAAACAACCACCACATCGGGGCAAAGAAGCAAAAACAGACTGGGTAGTCTGGTTAAAGTGGCCAGTAAGATTTCAGGGAGGAGTCAAGCTCAGCTGGGGGACATTTACAGCAGACAGGTGCAGAGGAGGGCTGGTGCTATAACGCAGTCCCAAGACCATCCCCTTAGAAGGGAGTTTGAGCTGCTGCCCTCTGGCCGGCGCTACAGAGCTCTGGGCTGTACGACTAAAAGATTAAACATGTCATTTTTACCGACAGCTGTGAGGCACTTAAATGGCACCTAGCACTTTGTAAAAATTTGCAGAAAAATTACTGCTTGTTTGCACATTGTATTTATTCATGTTTTTAATTCCATTTTGCACTTTTTTATCTTTGGGTTTTTAGTGATTTCCATTGTTGATCCTGCTCTTAAGTTGTTGTTGATGTGTACTTTTATCTTAATAATCTTAATAATTAAATATCTTAATAATTTCCCCAAGAGAGACAATAAAGAAACTTTGACCTTTGAACAGTCCAGTCTGATGTATGATGGTCTTAATTCAATTTTGCTTTTCTCTCAGATGCTCTGGATATCTGGTGTTTACAACAGCATCTTTGCATCTTGCCAGTGCTGCACTGACATTTCTGTATTCACGTCATGGGGAAAGCAAAAGAATTGTCAAAGGATCTGCGGAAAAAGGTAATTGAACGGATGCCAATTAGCAATGTTCAAAATGAGGGATTCTGTTGAAACCAAACCAAGGTCAGGTAGGCAAAAAAAAAATCATTTGCCACAACGGCCAGGAAAATTGTTTGGGATGCAAAGAAAACCCCAAAAATATCTTCAGCTGAAATACAGGACTCTCTGAAAAAAAATTGCGTGGCTGTTTCAAAATGCACAATAAGGAGGCACTTGAAGACAAAGGGCTGTATGGTCAAGAAAGCCATTACTACACAAATGCCACAAAGCATCCCGCTTACAATATACCAAACAGCACAGAGACAAGCCTCAAAACTTCTGGAACAAAGTCATTTGGAGTGATGAGACCAAAATTGAACTTTTTGGCCACAACCATAAACAAGAACTCTGAGTCCCAACATCTCAATACAGGGGTACCACAGGGCTCAGTTCCATATACATGACATCCCTTGGCTCTGTCATTCAGAAGCATGGCTTTTTCTATCACTGCTGCAGATGACACTCAACTCCACCTGTCATTTCAACCTGACGATCCGACGGTCTCTGCTCGCGTCTCGGCATGTCTGAGTGACATCTCACTTTGGATGAAGGACCATCACCTGCAGCTGAACCTTGCAAAAACAGAACTGCTTGTGATTCCGGCCAACCCAAAGACCCACCACAACCTCTCCATTCAACTAGGCTCATCAACCATTACACCATCCAGCACTGCCAGAAATCTGGGAGTGGTAATTGATGATCAACTAAACTTCACAAGTCATGTCGCCAGCACCACCCGGTCCTGTAGATTCATCCTCTACAACATTAGGAAAATGAGACCTTTCCTATCAGAGCACTCTATGCAAATTCTAATCCAGGCTCTTGTCTTGTCCAAACTCGATTGTTGCAATGCTCTACTGGCTGGACTCCCTGCCTGCACAACCAAACCTCTGCAGCTGATCCAGAATGCAGCAGCAAGAGTGGTCTTTAATGAACCGAAGAGAGCGCACGTAACTCCTCTATTCATTAGGTTACACTGGCTCCCGGTTGACGCCTGCATCAAGTTTAAAGCTCTGCTCTTGGCCTACAAGACCACCACTGGTTCTGCACGCTTATATCTTCACTCACTGATATAGACCTATTTTTTTACCAGATCCTTGCGCTCTGCAAATGAACAACGTCTGGTGGTACCGTCCCAAAAAGAAAGAAAATCACTCTCATGTACCTTCTCTGGCTCTGTTCCACATTGGTGGAATGATCTACCTGCTGCTACAAGATCAGCAGATTCTGTAGCCATCTTTAAAAAATGCCTGAAAACACATCTCGTCCATCAACACCTGACTGACAAACACTGAATTCTATTTCCTTTCTATTGATTCCTTCTCTTAAAAAAAAAAAAAATTCTTTCTTATCCTTAGCTTTGTATACTGCGCTGGGTTTAAACTGACTAGTTTTGTGTGCCCTTATGCTTTTTGTACCTTGTGTTGTTAAAATTGCTTCCATTGTTTTCCTTACTTGTAAGTCGCTTTTATAAAAGCGTCTGCTAAATTACTAAATGTAAATGTAAATCTTACATTTGGAGAGGAGTCAACAAGGCCGTTGATGAAAGGTACATCATTCCAACTGTGAAACATGGAGGTGGATCGCTGATGTTTTGGGGATTGTGAGCATGGAATGCACCAACAAAAATCATTAAAAATAAAGCAAAAATTGTTACGTTAGTATACCAATGGGAGCCAGACAGACAATCTTTGTCCAATTTGCTGCCAGGGACAAATTTTTTTCTACAATTGTATTTTTATGCAATTGTTTTTTTTTTATATCTTAATTTAGAACTTAAATTGACTGTACAACAAATGCTAAAATATGGATGTGCTGTGTTAAAGCAACATATTTTACCCCAAAATTTAGCACTTGTCATATAAGTCAAGTACGTGGCTTGTTGCATTAGGCGTCCTTTAGTTGAAAAACATTCTGACACATAACTGATAAAGACTTGTCAGTATGGCCATAATGTTTCAATTTTTTCATCAGAAACAATTTTTCAGGTGTTTTTTTTGCAAAAGAAGAAATAAGCCCTTTGTCTCAAATGCCACTTGTCAAAATTATTTGACTGACACAGATTGTAGAGGATAAGGTTTTGAAACACAAATTTGTAGCATGACGTACTTTGCAAATCTGGCTTAGCAGTGAGGCATAAAGAACTGTGGCGCTCCCTCCCCGACATTTACTTTGGAGAAAAGTTTGTTTCTCTGACTTCCTGACAGCTTCTCAGCTTTACTTCTCTCCAATTTACAACTGTCAGTGTGAAGCTCCTCACGCCATGCTTTAGTTATTCTCACACTCTTGTCACTTAGACTGGCTATTTACTTATGCCTCTGAGTGGACTGTCCCTATCACCAGTTTTGTATCGTTCGAAAGGCAGCTCAATTTATACAACTGCAAAAAGGTATTTGAGGTGCAATTTTGTAGATTTGTGCAACTTAGAATCAAAACTCTCAAACAGACTAGAATGACTATATATTGAATAATATGAAGATATAAAATTAATTAGTAAAGAAAATATCAAGTCAAATTATGCTGTATACTACAGTTCCCTGTCAAAAGCTACACTCAATGCTGTGTAGAAATACACTATGGGTAACAATGTTTGTGTGACCAGTTGTGAAGCACGTGTGTCAAACACGTGTGTCAAACACGCCAAGATTTTGCATAAATAACCCCGGTTGGTGACGCAGCTTGATCACCCACACCTGGGTGACAGCGCAGCTGAGTGTGAGTAAAAGCACATGATGCTGAAGAGTCTTCAGGTGGCCAAGGGGAAGGACGTAGTGGCGTCAGAGCACGGCCAAGTGAGCGAAATTGAAAATGGAGTTAGTCAGGATATGGAGCACAAAAAGAAAAGGAAAAAGGATAATGAAGCGAGTGATTCCAGTATGTATGTGGAGGATGAGAGCTACCTAGTTTGTGTTTGTTTGTGTGACAAAAGTTGGGAGACGTGGCAGTGAAAATAACAGTAACAACTGGTGATAATCAAATTTATTTTGAATCAACAAAAAGATAAAGCTCTGAAATTAAAGGCTTTTGAAGAAAGTTCTTGGGGTGTGAAGTGTTTTCCGCTGTCAGCAAAAGGACAGAGGAAAGGAAAGAATTGTGTAATAAGTGGTGTGTCACTTAAAGAAGTATAATTTTTAATTATCACTGGAGTGTGTGAAGATTGTTTTGATTTCGAGACGGAGCAAAAGAAGAAAACAACTTCTATTTGTCTGACTTTTAAATGGGAGTTGCCTGATCAAGTGTTTCTGGACTATGTTTTTTGTGTCAAGAATGTGGACATAGAGCGGCAGTGTGGCGTAGAATTAAAAAATGGATAAGATGTGGAGAACCTGGATGTCACAATGACTAATATATATATATAATGTGTATGTATATATTTTTAATGCAGAAAGACTCGGTTAAGAGATGTGTTCTTCGGGGCCAGAGGCAAATCGAAACGAAGTTCAACCTGTTAAAAAATTGCCGCAGCTGTAGGTGGCTATGAGCCACTGCAGCAAACAAAGCTGCTCTACTTGACTCAAAAGGCGTCTGCAGGTCTGTTAGTAGTCATGTTTGCTGCAATATTTCTACCTAATAAGCCAATATCCTACAAAATGCTGCAAATATGTCTGAGCCATTGTACTAAACCAATGAAAAAACAAGTAACCTGTAACGGCAACAAAAGCTGGGCAATGTTCCCTGTTAAAAAGAACCAGACTTTTGTTGAAGTTTTTGAGGACTATTTACTCACGGATCTCGTGATCTGATTTGTTTTGCCATACACTGGTGTTCCTGTGTATGTCTGTTCATGTCCCTCCTGTTGTTGTCTATTTTCCCGAAGCCATGCCTTGCTGCCTTTCCTGGTGTCCTCGGGGCGTGAAGCCAGTGGCTCACCTGAGCTTTAGTTGTTCTTGTGTGGTGCCACCGGTGGGTGACTGACGTTAAGATTAAATCCAAGAAAAGACGCAAAAATACTGTTGTAACCATTGGAAACTAACTATGCTTAGATTCTTGTTATTTTAATCTGTTATTTATAGGAAATATTTAACTCAACCCAGGCCTTGATTCAAATGCATTTATACCACAACTATGCAAGTTTTCTATCCATCTATACCAGCAGTAGCATATTTCATTCAACAATGCCCTCTATTTATTCCCCCTCACCTGTTTTGCTAACAACAGATATCCACCCTAGTTTCCCGGTACCTCATGTCCTGTAGTTTCCTCTGTAAATAAACAAAGACAAAGATTTCATTCCTACAAAAAACCTACAACTCTGTCAGCTTGGGAGAATGAAAGGATTTAAAAATCTGCCATCTCAATATATGCAACCTTACTCCTTAGATGTAAGGTTGCATGAATGAACTTGGATGATGTATCTTGCACAAAATCTAACCCGCACATAATGGCAATCTCTGAATCCTGGCTGACTCCAGCAATTCCTTACTCCTTTCTCTCCATTGGTTATATCGGAGACACTGACACAGAAACATTACAACTAGTCAACATTATTATTACGTACAAACCCCCAGACATTAATACCAATGTCTATCTGTCTCAACTCTGATTTAATAAAAGCCATTTATTATATTTGATAAAAGCCACTGTTTCTTTAAAACTGTATAACTGATCAACAAAAACCTCTGAAAGCAAAAAGCCATTCATATATATCAGAAACAAATGTATAGTTGAGCTTCGTAAAGCTAAAATTATTTACTTTCAAAACAAATTGCCTAGGCTGCCTCTAATCCAAACACCTTGTGGCAAATGCTTAAAAACATAACCGGGGACAATAAAAAGAGCAATTCAAAACAAATCTAGATAAATTTAAATGATACTCTTGAACATGAATTGATTGCAAGTGCTTTTAATGATTTTTTTTTGTATCCTCTGTAAATACATTAGCATCCAATTTCTGTTCTAGTGTCTTTACAGTGAGTTCACATTCTTCCCCATTTTTCTTTAGAGATTTCTCAGCATGAACTATACAACACGTTACAGTCTTTGAACAATTCCCATTCCTGTTTGTGCCACAGTTCCATCATTACATTTTTGTATCAGGTATTCTTGTCAGGATCCTGCCTGGTGTTGGAGTAGTCTGTTTTGTTATTGTATTTGAGTGCCTGTTTTTGTATTGTATCTGATTTCATGTTGCTTTTGTGTATCTGGTTTTTGTTTCATTAGTCTGATGACATCTGATTTCCTGTTTTATTGTGAAATGTCTTAACCCTGTCTGTGTCTTTTGATTGACTTCCTGCCTTGTGTCTTTCCCTCCTGTGTGATTGCATGCTCCACTTTGATGTGTTTCACCTGTCCCTCGTTGTGTGTCTTTATAACCTGTGTGTTTTCCCCTGCTCGGTGCCAGGTCGTCTTCATCCCTACTGTGAGTCTGTTCTGTGTTTCGTCTGTTGGAGTCTGTGGTTTCTGTGAATGTTCTGCCTTGTGTTTCCTAGCCTGGTTTCTTCTGGTACTACATTCCTGGATTGTATGCTTGGACCCTAGCCTTGTTTCTCCCTTGTTTCCTGGTCTTTGATTTGAACTTATGCCAGCTAAATAAACCTTTTTTTTTTTTTTTAACCTTCT
This sequence comes from Perccottus glenii, assembly GCA_024416835.2. NCBI lineage: Eukaryota > Metazoa > Chordata > Actinopteri > Gobiiformes > Odontobutidae > Perccottus > Perccottus glenii. The sequence goes on along the minus strand of CM044564.2, from coordinate 24,437,755 downwards.
GCCGTTGTTTGGGGTTTTGCATTGGAGTCTTCATAGTCCTGAGCAGTTAGGCCATGACAATTCTGTTTCCATTTTTCTGGAAAACTGCCCAAATCACGTCTATATTCAAATCAGGTATCAAATCCTCATGTATTTCAAATTACAGACCAATAGCAATCCTTCCAACAATATCAAAAATACTAGAGAAAATCTTATATAATCATCTCCTTAGTGAGTTCCAATGCTACAAACAATCCACTATGTCTGCTCTCCTTTTGTTTAAACAACACATACGTTCTGCTTTAAAAAGAGGTTATGTCAAACGTACAGTATTCATTGATTTTCATAAAGCTTTTGATACTGTGAACCATTAGCATGGCCAGCCACGACTAACTCTCTTTCTATTTTATACAAAGAAGTTAGTCTGGTACCTTGTTGCTGGCATTTGATTTTAAGGGCGGAGTTTACAAAAAAAATGTTAACCAGAGAAAAGCTGGACGCAAAAAAAAGGCAGCACTATACAGCAGTTTCTCAACAACGAAGCCAAGTGAGCGCCGCTAGTTAACATGGCCAGCAGTAGAGCGGACACCAGAGCGGTCTCGTCGTTTTTATACTTTGCTGGTTATCCAAAACCATGGCGAGAGCATAAATAAACAGACTCTCGGTAGCAGCGTCCGCCATGTTGAATGTTTTGGACTAGCCGCGCAAGCCAACATACTTGTGTATGACGTGGCTAGCAAACCACATCCTAATGCAGACAAATGGCTTGTAATTGGTTCGTCCACAAAATTGCCAAGTAGGGGATTCGCTGTGAGAAAGGGACCAGACCGTCCTCCTTTAGAAAAAAGGAAAACGGTCTGGTATACTAGGCTAGTGAACATTCATATTCTGTTAAAGAAACTTTAGTCCTTTCAGTTCTCCTCAAATGTCACACATTTGTTTGTCAAAATTGGTCTGACTAAATCTTAGCCTTTATATATTAGAGTGCCGCAAGGCAGTATTCTTGGTCCTTTACTTTTTCTTTTATATATAAATCATCTCCCCCTTATGTGAAGTTATTCAGTCTTTATTATATGCCGATGATAGTGATATTTTATTCTGGTGGACATCTAAACACTGTAAACTCAAAATTGACATCTGATCTTACAAACATTGAACATTGGCTGACTGAGAATCACCTGAGTATTTAGTTGTGCTCATTAGTTTACATACCCTGGCAGAATTTGTGATACATTTTGGGCCATTTTTAGACAATATGAATAACAACAAAAAATTATAATCAAACAATTGTGTTTACTCTTTTCAAATCAAAATGAAAACAGAAACTACCCAAATAACCCTGATCAGTTCTTTTTACACACATCAATGACAGCTTGAAGTCTTTTGTGGAAATTGTGTATGAGGCTCTTTATTTTGTCAGATGGTATTCTAATTCTTGGGCTGTCTTGCATGAACTGCACGTTTGAGATCTCCCCAGAGTGGCTCGATGATATTGAGGTCAGGAGACTGAGGTCAGTCCAGAACCTTCACTCTGTGCTGCTATAGCCAATAACAGATTGACTTGGGCTTGTGTGACATGCTAGAACGTCCAAGCACATCCCAAGCTTCTGGGCTGATAAGTGAAAATTTTCCTCCTGTATTTTCTGATAACATGCTGCATTCATCTTTTCATGTGTCTTTTGTAGCTCACACATCCCCAAAACATCAGCGATCCACTTCCATGTTTCACAGTAGGAATGGTGTACCTTTCATCATAGGCCTTGTTGACTCCTCTCCAAATGTAACACTTACGGTTGTGGCCAAAAAGTTAAATTTTGGTCTAATCACTCCAAATGACTGTTCCAGAAGTTTTGATGCTTATCTTTGTGCTGTTTGCCGTATTGTAAGCAGGGCTGCTTTGTGGCATTTGCGTAGTAATGGCTTTCTCAACCATGCAGCCCATTTTTCTTCAAGTGCCTTCTTATTGTGCATCTTTTTTTTTCCTTTGCATCCTGAACAATTTTCCTGGCAGTTGTGGCTGAAATCTTTGTTGGTCTACCTGACCTTGCATCCCTTATTTTCCATTTCTTAATTAGAGTTTAAACACTGCTTATTGGCATTCTCAATTCCTTGGATATCTTTTTTTATCCCTTTCCTGTTTTATACAGTTCAATTACCTTTTTCCGTAGATCCTTTGACAATTATTTTGCTTTTCCCTTGACTCAGAATACACAAACATCAGTGCAGGACTGAATGAAATATGTAAGGGTCTGTCAGGAGCTCAGAAACTCACTGACCATTTATACACACACATTAATTACAAGCAAACAGATCACAGATGAGGATGGTTACCTTTAAGGTGCGTTCACACCAAACGCAAATTAAGCGTTAGGTGCGAGTGATTTACATGTTAAGTTAATGCAAAGACGCGATTAGACGCGCGTGGAAGTCCTGCGGCACGATTCGTGTGAATGAGGCGGTGTGAATGAGGCGGTGCGAATGACGCGATTCGCGCGAATGAGGCGGTGCGAATAGCGCGAATTGAGCGTTTGACGCGCAAAACGCGTCGAAAACTCTGGTAAGTTGCAAAAAAACCTTTTAATTCTTTAGAGTCGTATATATTGAGCCAACTAGCTAGCTAAAGCCTGAGCTAATTTGCCGTACTTTATAACTAGTTTTCCACCGCCGAGTTTATAGAGGATATGTGTTGTTTGTGACTGGTGTAATGTTCAAATGTTAACTTGTATTATAATTTAATAATATAATATGTATATTATATATATTGTCATGACAGAGCTGACTTTTGATGCCAATGAGCCTGCACCCCGTCCCCTGCGAAAACCTGCTACTGCAGCTTCCCCTGCCCCATCCACATCTGCTGCTTTATCCACAGGTGTGTACAGGCAATAAATACATATCATATACAATCATTTACAGTAAGCTCTCATAGCCTCTTACATTCAGATACAAACACAACCCTGGTGCTTTGTTAATGAGTAGATAATGTTTTTCTGCCTTTTTCATGTGTCATTTAATGCAGAGCAACCAAAGAGAAGACCCCAGGAGAAGACCGAGTTCAGAAGCTCTCAGAACACATGCTGTAGCTCCAGCTCCAGGTTCAGAGGATCTTCTCTTGAGTCTGGTCCCTTCTCTGCAGAAGTTGCTGTCTTGGACGAAACAATTTGTCAAATTTCAAATATATACATTAATCTTTGAAAGCAGCACAGTTCTGCTTCATTTGGAACCCAGTGTATAGTTTTTAAAATGATGCAGCTGTCACAGCAGGAAATAAACCAGACTATCTCTGTTCTCCTCTCCTTCACTTTAGGATTCTTTTATTCCTGCTCAGAAATAGTGCATTAAGTTTTGTGTATAGTTTCATAATTCCATTTTTTTAAATAAATGTTTTATATAATGACCAAAGGTTTTGATGTGTTTGTCACAAACATTTCAATATTTCAGACTGATTTATTTAGAATAAATAGAATAAAGTTTATAATGTTCAGTATTTAAGACTAGATTACTTATGGTAAACATTTGTTCATTTTTATTATATTCTATTGCAAACACATCTACAATAGTACAGTAAGAAAACAGTTATTTATGATTGGACCAGTGATGTATTAATGAGAAACAAGCCATGAGTCAGAGATTCCTTTTGGAGGCTGGCTCCTTTTATTAAAGAAATAAAAACAAATAAGAGATACAACACAATGTTATAAATACAATTCTAAATACGATTTTATAGACATAATACTATATTGACTGTACTGATAACTGTGTTCAGAAGACTGTAGTTGTCCACATATTAATTACTCATAATCACACCAAATATTGACTGGAGACAGATGGACAGACTTGAATAGAGCGTCAGTAGTTGCTGTCCTGCGGGAAATCCTTGCACCGACCCGGGACAACAGGTCATCGTACTGGGGCCGGGTCAGTGGGAAGTACCGCTGAAAGCGGCCGTCATCCAGGCGCAGCTCCTGGAGAAGTTTGTGAAACTTACGGAGCTGGGTCCACCTCTGAAGCATCCGATGTAACTCCGCACAGCGCCGAACGGTTCACGCCGTTTTTCAGTCCTCTAAAGTAAATAGAGCACTGCTACTTTCACGACAAAATCCATCTCAACCATTCTTCAACAAGACCGGAAGACAACCCGCCTGGCAGAAGCCCCTCCTATGACGCGAATTCGCGTCTGTTGTTGAGTGAATTTCACGCGCGAATGAAGCGAGTAAACTCAAAATGTTCAAGCGTCCAACTACGCGTTTGGTGTGAACGCAGCATTAGTATCCATTCAAACCTATTTGTGTCAACTTGTGCGCAAGTTATCAGGCCAAAATCACCAGTGTATGTAAACGTTTGATCAGGGTAATTTGGTTAGTTTCTGTTATTATTATTTAAAAAGAGTAAACAGTTGTTTTACAATTAAGTGGCTTCCCTCAACTACTATCAAAATCAGAACACACTTGTCTATGGCTGTTTCTAAACTTACTTGCATGCAGTGGTTGTTTCCACCATTTCCTACTTTCTGCATGTCTGCTCTCTGACCACAAACAATGTCCTGGACCCTACAGACTCTACAACAGGGCATTTAAAATCCACTGTACACTTCCTGGCTTGGCCCATCATTGCACTGCACTGTTCAGGTGTGATGCTCTGACATTTGAAAACTATATATATTTCCAGATAAAAAAACAACTATCTGTCACCTGTGCAAATGGCCTTACTGCCAAAAGTCAACACACAACGATGCACATCAATTGTCTCGAGAATAGGGCTGTATTTCTGGCCCTGAAATACTTCCTCCAGAGGCTAAGGAGCTACCTGGTGGACAACACTACGGTTGTCTCTTACATAAATAACCAGGGTGGACTACGTTGGCACTGCTTGAACAAGCTGGTTTGGGCTCAGGAAAAGTTCCCATCCCTCAGGGTGATTTACACTCCTGGGCGCATAAATGTGGGAGTGGACCTACTATTCTGACAGGCTGTGGCACACGAGGACTGGAAACTCCACCCCAACACAGTCAGTCAAATTGAGAAATGCTGGACTTACAGCTGGAGAAGTCAAGACTATTCTAAGTGCTAGGGCTCCCTCTACCAAAAGACGTTACGCCCTTACATGGTGTGTATTTGAGGCCTGGTGTATTATACACCGCAGACCCAGTTCACTTCCAGATTGTTTCAGTGCTGGAATTTCTGCAGAGTAAAGTCCCCTCTCTCCTGGTCTCATCATCCTGCCTAGATTTTGCCCCCGGGCTGTTCAAGGTTATTTTGCACCCTCACCCAAATTATCTCCTAAAGGTACCATTCTCGCCTTCAAATCCGGTCATTCTTGAAGCCTTCTGTCTTCCACCATTCACGTCACCGGATCAGGAGAAACTTCACCTGCTATGTTTGGTGCGTGCTCTGCAGATTTACGTCCACATTAGCCAGTGGTATAAGTCAAAGCATCTTTTTACGTGCTATGGGGGCTGCAACCGGGGCACTGCGGCCACTAAGCTGACTATGTCTCATTGGGTTAGGGATGCTAAGGCTTGTGAGGCTTGTGGTCAGCAACCAGAGGGGTTGCATCCTAAATGGCTGTGGCAAAGGGGATCTCTTTGCAACAAGTGTGTAATGCGGCGGGCTTGTCCTCTCCACACTTTTATTCATTTTTCATATTTTTGTTCGCCATAGTACATTTCTACGCAGCATCAATATAGCTTTTGATAGGGAACGTCTTGGGTTGCTTGACTGCATGTCGTGTTCACACCCAGCTGGTCTCTCACGCAGCTGCAGGTGGTCAAGCTGCATCACCAACCAAGGTTATTTAGGCCAAATGTTGGCGTGTTTTACATACGTGCTTCACAACCAGTCACACAAAGAATGTTCCCCATAGTGTATTTCTACCTGCATTTTCAGGGAACAGGGTTGCAGCAACCCGAGACGTACTTCTCACTGCACTGCATGATGTGAATCTGATAAGGAAGCATTCACTTTATGACTTAGCTCAGTGTTTTGCAACAAATTTGTTGGTCCCCTTCGGTCAATGAAAGACAAACTCACAATGGTCACAGAAAAAAACTTTATTCTGACAAAAGTAATAATAAATAAAAATTCTATGAATGTTAACCAATGAAAGTCAGACATTGCTTTTCAACCATGCTTCAACGGAATTATTTAAAAAAATAAACTCATGGAACAGGCCTAGACAAAATTGATGGTACCCCTAGAAAAGACTGTAAATAATGTGACCAAATGGACATGTTAATTCAAGGTGTGTGCACTAATTAGCATCACAGGTGTGTACAATCTTGTAATCAGTCAGTGGGCCTATTTATAAGGCTTCAGGTAGTCACTGTGTTGTCTGGTGACATGGTGTGTACCACACTCAACATGGACCAGAGGAAGCGAAGGAAAGAGTTGTCGCAGGAGAATAGAAAGAAAATTATAGACAAGCATGATAAAGGTAAAGACCATCTCCAAGCAGCTAGATGTTCCTGTGACTACAGTTGCATATATTATTCAGAAATTTAAGATCCATGGGACTGTAGCCAACCTTCCTGGACGTGGTCGCAGGAGGAAAATTGATGACGAATCAAAGAGACAGATAATCCAAATGGTAGCAAAAGAGCCCAGAAAGACTTCTAAAGAGATCCAAGGTGAACTCCATGCTCAAGGAACATCAGTGTCAGATCGCACCATCCGTCGTTGTTTGAGCCAAAGTGGACTACATGGGAGACGACCAAGGAGGACACCATTGTTGAAAACAAATCATAAAAAAGCTAGACTGGAATATGCCAAACTACATGTTGACAAGCCACAAAGCTTCTGGGAGAATGTCCTATGGACAGATGAGACAAAAATGGAACTTTTTGCCAAGGCACATCAGCTCTATGTTCACAGACGGAAAAATGAAGCATATCAAGAAAAGAACACTGTCCCTACTGTCAAACATGGAGGAGGCTCTGTTATGTTCTGGGGCTGCTTTGCTGCATCTGGCACAGGGTGTCTTGAATCTGTGCAGGGTACAATGAAATCTGAAGACTATCAAGGGGTTCTAGAGAGAAATGAGCTGGCCAGTGTCAGACAGCTTGGTCTCAGTCGCAGGTCATGGGTCTTGCAACAGGACAATGACCCAAAACACACAGCTAAAAACACCCAAGAATGGTTAAGAGGAAAACATTCTAAAGTGGCCTTCTATGAGCCCTGACCTCAATCCTATTGCATCTTTGGAAGGAGCTGAAACATGCCATCTGGAAAAGACACCCTTCAAACCGGAAAAAACTGGAGCAGTTTGCTCATGAGGAGTGGGCCAAAATACCTGCTGAGAGGTGCAGAAGTCTCATTGACAGTTACAGGAGTCGTCTGATTGCAGTGATAGCCTCAAAAGGTTGTACAACAAAATATTAAGTTAGGGGTACCAACAATTTTGTCTAGGCCTGTTCCATGAGTTTATTTTTTAAAATAATTCCGTTGAAGCATGGTTGAAAAGCAATGTCTGACTTTCATTGGTTAACATTCATATAATTTTTATTTATTATTAGTTTTGTCAGAATAAAGTTTTTTATGTGACCATTGTGAGTTTTTCTTTCATTGACCAAAGGGTACCAACATTTTTGTCCACGTGTGTAGCAAAACACTGAGCTAAGTCATAAAGTGAATGCTTCCTTATCAGATTCACATCACGCAGTGCAGTGAGAAGTACGTCTCGGGTTGCTGCAACCCTGTTCCCTGAAAAAGCAGGTAGAAATACACTATGGGGAACATTCTTTGTGTGACTGGGGGTGGGTGGGTGTGGGTGTGTGTGGGGGTGGAAGGGGGTAAGACTGCGGCTTTAAATCAAAAACCAGAGTACATGTGTACTTCCAAAGCAGAACCTGGTTAGAGCGTTCACCTGCTCTCTATGATTCCATGTGAGGGCAGTTATTTCGCACACTGTCACTGCAGTGCCTCAGGTAATTGTGCAATAGATCTCTGCCAGATGGTGACCCGCTGCCAGCTGCGCAATAATGGGGACTGGGCTCTCGCAGGTTAATTTTCTCTGGCTTGAAGAGAGATTTTCCAGAAGCCCCTTCGCTCTTTGATGGGGTTTAAGAGCCACTCCTTGACTCTGAGCAGCTACTTCCCGCATCATTTAGTCCAGCCAATTTTTCAGTGACACTATTTCATAGGATTTGTCTTCACAGCAGCGAGTGGTTTCAGGCGGATTGAAACAACAACAATGTGTCATTAAAGACAGACGCAACAACACTTTACTGGCTCATTTGTATTCTGCGGCCCTATGTCTGTCTGTTATTTACAGCCTGTCCATCCACCTCGCCGCGTTGTTATAACCATCATTGCTCAGAGACTAGCCTGAAACAGCACATCCTCAAATTCTCTATAAAGTATGACAATTTTTAGAAATGTTTCTGCTGAGATGAGCTCTGTGCCACTACACCTCCATCACTCTTCCTGGAGGAGAGAAAAACATCTTTGTGGCTTTTTCTGGTCCAGGTGAAGGTCATCACTGACACGATGCACACCACTCTATTTCAAGCTGTCACTAATAAAGAGCAACAGCAGTGAGCACTCACTCTGCTGTCACAGTCCCACAGCTGATCAGCTAGACATAACTATTTTCTCAACCAGTCTTCAATTTTATATCTAACTCACTAATGTCAAATGATGGATGTAGAAAAGTTACAACATAGCATTTCCTAGACCCACTAAAAAAAATTAAATTTGATTAGAAATATGGTTCATTAATTTATTTTTTTATATAGCGCTTTTCCACCTACTGTAGTAGGCACTTTATGGGCTTTACATAGATTAAGCTATTCACCAGTGTTACAGAACACTCACTGGAAGCAATGTAGGTTAAGTGTCTTGCCCAAGGACACAACGACAGTATGTGGGGGAGAGCGGGATGTTATGATGGTTTTTTTTTTGGGATGGTTTGAGCGGGGATCAAACGCCGGTTGAACCCGCCGGTTGAAGGATGGCCGCTCTACCCACTGAGCTCCTGCCGCCCTATTTTACTGTCCAGAAAAAAAAATCACAAACTAATATGGCAAAAGCATCAATACCAAACTACAGTACTCTGTGAGAGAACTGCTATCTGGTAGCTCACAGGATCAACTATCCTCGAGCAGATGCTGCAGAGCCCATAAATGCAAGACCAAAGTCTAAAGCTGTTGTTCATCCCTGTGTCCATTGTTGCTCAATATAAAAATCCATAGCCTGGTATTTTTATTAAAAATATTTTGCACTTTGTATGCACAGTTTAATTAGTTCTTATTGCAGGTTTAGCTAAAGACTAGGCACCTGGGCATTACAGCAGAGACTTTACAGTGCATCATTTCTTCTTTTTATAAAATGAATGGATGCAGTCACTCACATAAAATTCAGCTATTACTTGTGCTATGTTGCAATGCACTACATATTTTGAAAATATATTTTAAAGAGGAGTTCTGCTGACAAACTGACGTGAGGAGGCTTCCACCTTACAGTACTCAGTCATAGGACTAGACGCTGGAGGCTTTAGAGCTCACACCTCCCTCCATGCCTGACGTGAGAACAGTCTAACTAAACCATCAGCCAGAGCACTTTGTACATATTGTAGACAGAAATAACAATATACCAAAATATATCCAAGCTATTTCTTGCTTAAAGGCAACATGTAACCTTAATATAATCTATGCTTAATCAAATTAACCTAGTTTGCTCTGGTATCTATCCATGCTGGTACCAGCAGCTACATGTTGTGTTTATATAAACAAATTTACTTTCTATTTAAAATATCTCATTAGAATATATTTAAGCAGTTACATTTGAAACAGACACGAAAACGTGCCTCTATATGCTCAAGTGTGTTGTACGGGTCCTGCTGTTGTGGTGGGACCCTGCTGCCTGAATTAAAGTCTCTGCATATAATATGTTGCTGAAAGTTAATTAAGTATAATTACACTTCATTTATCCTCATAGGGAAATTTGTTCTCTTAATTTAACCCATCCATTCCAGTGTCACAATCTTTCAGGAGCACTGTGCCCTGAGCATCAGCATCAGCATTCTACATGAGCAGAAGAATGACAATGACATGGTTACGTCCATGCAGCACTGCATTTATAGCCTCTTTTAAATGTAATGTCTTTATCTCATAATATTTGGAAACAGAGTTCTATCAATCCAGTAGCTTTTTTTGCAATTTCTAATAAAAAGTGACTTTATATTGAATCAACCATGTCTATTGATGAGCCATGACCTTGATAAACCTTGAGTGCATTTTGAAACACCAAGAATGTGTGTGACTTCTAAGAAGTAAGCCAATCCCCTGTGCTCACTCTGGGTTTCTCTCGGATGAAAAGCTCTGCCAAGGTTCTGTTGCTGACACAGATGCCGCACAGAGGAGCATTTTCTCTCGGGACGCTCTAAAAGCCATTCTCGGAAACACAGAAAATAGCTAGTGGTGTTGATAAGGTAGCTTAAGGGAATGTAGTTTAACTCAAAAATAAATGACACCACTTCATCACTCATGGGACACTCTGGTGATCATAAACTGATGAGAATTAACAGTGGAGTAGTATCCACAGGTATATTTTCATTCCCCTCTAAGTATGTGTTGCATGAAACTTTTTTCTAACAAAAAACACAAAAAATCCCATTCCACTGAGGCCCCATTTCTTAAAAGGAGTTTCAAAATACTTTCTCAGAGCCCATATTTATGCCTCAGTGCAGGACTGATGGCTCCATTAGTACCACCAGGACCATTTAACCTAGTTACCGCTCATAAAGTAAATTAATGTTTCACTTCAGTGTTTGGGAGTGCCTGTAATGGGCTAATATCTACCTTTGTCCATTGACAGTGAATTTCTTTTGCACATATTTAGCAGCAGCCACAAGGCTTTTGCAGACGTAGGGAGTTGGTTACCACTAACTCCCATTTAAGCCAGACATTTGGTTTTATTGAGTTGTAATTTTGGTTTGGGAGAGAGGGCAAAAACATAAGCTTAAAGTTTGACGGGAGTGACCAGTCACTCCTTTTACTTTGATCGGTCTATCTGTGTGTCATCCAGGAAGGCGTGGCACAGACAGAACATAGGGTGGGGCAATAAAAACTTTACCTGGGTCTGTGTAAGAGCATAGAACATTTGAACAATCGCTTCACACTGACAGATGATATTATCTAACACATTTCGGTTTAATCCCTTGGCACACCACCAGGGTAAAACAGTTGGTGGGGAAAACTGGAGTACCCGGAGGAATCCCACCCAAGCACGGGGTGAACAACTTTCTTGCTGTGCGTCGCCAGGCCACCACCATTTGTTCATTCCAGTTATTATTACTCTAATGCACTTAATCTTTTTGAGTCATCTTTTATGTAATAATTGATAGGTTGATGTTGGCTTGTCAATGATGATGTCAATAAAAAATTAATTTGCACATAAATAAATAGGTAACATTTCATGGCTTTCCAGACGCTTTTTTCAAGGACATGTTATAACAGAGAATAGCACTGCCACTACTATGTAGCTAAAGGAGCTTGAATTTGTAATGTCCCAAAAGAGTGGGCTCACTGCAGTGTGGCAAGCCCTGATTACAACAAGTGACAGTCTGCACAGCCACAAGAACAACTGGGACTCTTCTGTAGGAGTCACAGGAAGGGAAGTGCTGCCTGGATAAATCACTCCTCACTGAGTCTGTCTGAGGATTCCTTCAAGTGAGCAGCAATAATAATGTAAGTGTAACCTACAGACTGTGATCACTGGCCCATCTCCTCATCTACTGACAATAATGGAGCCATTTAGCACCTTGTGCCCAGTGCCAAGCCACCTGCCCCACTGTTGTTCACACGGGTCCTTCTGCAATAGTGTTTAAAGTGCTCTGACAGGGGACTCTGCCAAATGTCTGTCCAGCTTCCTCCACATGATGGACACCCTTCACCCTTCACCCTTATACTTGAACACGGTGTTTGTTATTGACAAACTGTGACTAGCACAGAAGTCCAATAACAGAACACCGCTCGGGTTCAGATCAGGGGGGCCGTTCCTCCCACGCACTTTCAAATGTCACTTAGCGTTGAAGTCCCCAGGTAGAACAATTCAAAAAGTTGGGCCGTAAGCACAAACAACAATGAGAGACCAATTCCCGACTCGAAGGTACAGGGAAGCGACCTCCTCGTTCACCGGGGTGACCTACAAAACATGGCGGCTGGGCTGGAGAGCTATGAGCAAGCCCACACGTTGGCCGAGGTTGGCCCCACGTTGCTCTTGCATTCAAGCCCCTTCCCTGGGCCTGGCTCCAGGGTGGGGCCCCGGCTGCGCCATGCCAGGCGACGTCACAGTCCTTGTTTTTATTCTTTTCATAAAGGGCTTCTTAACCGCTCTTAGTCTGTCCCATCACTTAGGACCTGTTTGCCTTGGTAGACCCTACCAGGGGCATACACTCACCTAAAGGATTTTTAGGAACACCATACTAATACTGTGTTTGACCCCCTTTCGCCTTCAGAACTGCCTTAATTCTACGTGGCATTAATTCAACAAGGTGCTGAAAGCATTCTTTATAAATGTTGGCACATATTGAGAGGATAGCATCTTGCAGTTGATGGAGATTTGTGGGATGCACATCCAGGGCACGAAGCTCCCGTTCCACCACATCCCAAAGATGCTCTATTGGGTTGAGATCTGGTGACTGTGCGGGACATTTTAGTTCAGTGAACTCATTGTCATGTTCAAGAAACCAATTTGAAATGATTCGAGCTATGTGACATGGTGCATATCCTGCTGCATATACATGGTGGTCATAAAGGGATGAACATAGTCAGAAACAATGCTCAGGTAGGCCGTGGCATTTAAACCAATGCCTAATTGGTACTAAGGGGCCTAAAGTGTGCCAAGAAAACATCCCCAACACCATTACACCACCACCAGCCTGCACAGTGGTAACAAGGCATGATGGATCCATGTTCTCATTCTGTTTACGCCAAATTCTGAGAAATCAAGACTCATCAGACCAGTCTTCAACTGTCCAATTTTGGTGAGCTCATGCAAATTGTAGCCTCTTTTACCTATTTGTAGTGGAGATGAGTGGTACCCGATGGGGTCTTCTGCTGTTGTAGCCCATCTGCCTCAAAGTTGTGCGTGTTGTGGCTTCACAAATGCTTTGGTTGTAACGAGTGGTTATTTCAGTCAAAGTTGCTCTTCTATCAGCTTGAATCAGTTGGCCCATTCTCCTCTGACCTCTAGCATCAACAAGACACCAACAACCATGCCACGCCCCAAATTGCTTAAATTACCTTTCTTTGCCATTCTGACATTCAGTTTTGAGTTCAGGAGATTGTCTTGGACCAGGACCACACCCCTAAATGCACTGAAGCAACTGCCATGTGATTGGTTGATTAGATTCTTGCATTAATGAGAAATTGAACAAGTGTTCCAAATTATCCTTTTAGGTGAGTGTATATCCCTGGACAACACAGGTCCTAGGATCATTCGGGTACTCAAACCCCTCCACAACAATAAGGTGGTGGTTCAAGGAGGAGTAAAAAAAGGTTTGATTAAAAAACATAGTGATTCTCAGGGTTACTTCTCTAATGTACATTAAACATTGCCTTTTTATGTCAGTACTATTTATTAAATCACATTTTTCCTTTTAAATTTGGTATTTATGAAATAGTAAAATCAAGCCAATAAAAAAGGGCTAATTTCAATACTCTGAAATTAGAATTATAAGAGAATTACCTCAATTAGACCTAGTCTACAGCCAGATACGGAGGAGGTAACATGGGATTATAACGTGCTTCTCGGACCATTTAAAGGTTTCCTGAGTTTTTTGTAGAACTTTTTCTGAAATTTTTGACTTTTTTTGCTACTCACTATAAATATCTGCAAATTTTGGATAATTTTTGCACTTTGGAATGGGCACAATAAACACTACCTTCAGCAGATTTTCTGACTATGCCTGTGTATTTAAAAAGAGCCCTGCAACAAATACAGGCCCCAATTAACACATAAACATGTCCACACACTCTACACTGTCCATTGTAGTCCTTTAGTTCATGGAGATGCTCTATACCCTAGAAATGCTGTCTTATTTAAATTTACATTTAGTCATTTAGAAGACGCTTTTATCCAAAGCGACTTACATTAAGTGTCAAGTTCCCTCACTCTAGTGAAGTTCACCCTGCAGTTTACCCCACTTGAAAAGGGTATGCTTGCTCCTGAAGGTTTGGACTGGATTTTACTCAATGACCAGGAATCAATTCTTTCTTTTCATTCTTTTATTTGAAAGTTGCCATGGCCACAAGCAGGTAAAAAACCTTAAACACAAACACAAGTAGATCAAGAAAATATACAATAAGCCCAAGTAACCATAATAAAGCATCACAACCCAGGATCAAATACTTAAATTTAAACACAAATTAATCTTGCAACTAAATGGAAAGAAAACCCACATATCTAGAGCACCCAAATAAATTGAAGACACTTTTAAAGCACTACTCAAATAATTCTACCCTTAAACTCCAACAGCTTTAATCTATAAAACCACAATTCCAGCTTTCTTAACAATCTTTACAACACATTGCTTTTACCTATACCCTCATAAATGTTAAATGTATAACACTTTAGCTTACAATCCAAACATGATTTCATAATATTTATACATACATTTTCCTTTAGCATAAATTGCATGATTTACTTAAATGCTAAAAATCCACCACACTGCACACCCAAATGCTCACCGACTCCTTCCTTGTAGAAACAAACTTTAGTCCTGCAGTATCACTTTTCAGCCCAGTTTCTCCACACCTCTGCCAACCTGCTGTCTATCCTGCAAGTGACTGATTCCCTTAAAATCACTAGGTCCTTACCACCTGGTGACTAATTAACTAACTATCTGCAGCTGGGTGCCACACCCAGCACCAAAACCTTCCAGGCAGAAAGGGTGTGGTCTGCAGCTCAGCTCAACACCTTTCCCACTGATCTTCCCACGGAAACCGCTGGAAAGATCGCACACAGTAAACTAGTAATCAGAGATTTCCTCCTGGGTCCCCTGCCTGCTCCTCCACTGGCGGTAGGACCACCAATCGCCGGACATCCCGTGAAGAATTGTGGACTGAAGGTCCCTCCGAATGCTGGAGACGTGATGCTTGGGTGTAGGATATTTGGATGCTGATGTTACAGGCCTCACTTCCGGAATACAGGAGCTTGCCACAACTCTAATATTCACATCCCGCATAATGTCTCTAGAGTCAGGATTGACGCTGATGACTCTTCCAAGCTTAAATGGCCCTCAATGCATTCTGATCACAGAGCCAGACAATATCTCCAATTGCAACATTCCTCTGTGCAGTGTGCCACTTGCTCCTCACGAAAAGATTTGGACCAGCAAGTTGGCTCCAGAATCTCCAGAATTTGTTAACCTGATGCTGCATTTCCTGAAGTCTCTTATAGGGATAGCTTGTAAAGTCAAATGTTTTCCAGTCCCCACTTGATGATGCTCGTCCCCAGCAGGAGTGTATTTGGCGTGATGTACTGCACTGTATCTTCAAGGCTCTGCACCCTGGCATCAATGGGCCGCCATTTGCCAGATTAGCCGCAAGCTGAAGCGCCATATGAAGCTCGCTGAAACAGAGCCCTGACTCTCTTCCCAGACTCTGGAACGCCTTCTTCACAATCCAAACAGCCGCTTCCGCAGAGCCATTCCGATGAGGTGAATCAGCTGGCAGGATTTTCCAATGCCAGTCGGTTCCATTTTGCGCTGAAGTATCCTCCACAGCAGACCTATCCAGGCTGTCCAGGAACTGATACAACTCCTTCAGAACAGACTTGGCACCAACAAAATTAGTCCCCGGATCGGACCATATCGCCTTAGGGTGGCCTCTAATTGCTGTGAACCTCTGATAAGCCATCAGGAAGCTTTCAGTTGACATTGTGTTGGCAAGTCTGTATGGATTGCTCTGCTGACCATACAGCAAAATACAACTCCCCAGACTTTCATTTTTACTCTTTTTCTGACATCATCTTTGACCTGATAGGGTCCAAACAGGTCAACGGCTGTGAACTCGAATGGAGATGCTGGCCTGGTTCTCTCTTGAGGCAGATCACCCATCACTTGCTGACATCTTCTCACTCTGGCTTTCTTGCAGACCACACAATTTTCAATGACCTTCGAGCAATTATTCGTCCCTTGATGATCCATGCTCTCTTTCTCACCTTCAATAGAGTGGCAGCCACACCTTCGTGACCCTTGCTGTGAGCTTCCTGAACAAGCAATGTTGAGACCCAGGAACTGCAAGGTAAGAGAGGGACACTAACTCGGTCTTCATTAAAGGCTTGGACTCGCCCACCACAAACCAGTAACCCAGTTTCTCCTTCTTTGAAGACGACCAGCCGGTCTATTGTGGTTGCTGGAAAGGTCACCCCCTCTTGTGTGGCAAGAAAGAGATCCCTTAAAGCATCTTGGCGCTCTATCGTCGTGATGACCCTGGCTGATGAGACTGCCTCCCACTTTGGAGCTCCCAGGATCTTACTTTTAGCTGCAAAGCATTTTGCTGCCCTCCAGACCCAGGCAATTGTCTTGACCAGACGAAGTCAGGTTGCTGAACCGCCCTTCATCCACCAGGTTTCGACAGCAGCCCCAGCAGGTGGCCTTCGATGCTCCAGGTTTGGTGGCTCCTTCACCTTAGCTCTTGTGAGAGCCGCAGCAAATGATTTCTTCTGCATCCTTCCAACACTCTCCCTGGCAGTTACTGATACATCCTTTGCAGACTTAATCGGCCACTCCTCAACCAATAGACTCAGGAACTTTGGTCCTTGCTGCCATGGTCAATTTTCAGCCAACTCTTTGGGCCAGACCCACGAGTAATGATGTCAGCGATGTTCAGGGATCCAGGAATCCACCACCAATCCTGAAGTCGTGTGCTGGTTTGGATTTCTCCAATCCTGTTGCCAAAAAAGGTCTGAAAGCCATAGCTTTCACGTTGAATTGAACAAAGTACGGTTTGACTATCAACAAAGTGGTACCATTGCTTAACTTGAATTCAGCCATGTTGCTCAAAGTACCTTTAACCGGCGGCGAATACTGCTCCACATAGCTCTGCCTTGACTGCTTCCCCCTTGTGGTCTAGGGGAGCCAGTTTAGCTTTAGACTCCACCAGCCTCACTGTTGACCTTGATCACAGTCCCACCGCAGATACAGGACGGCACCATAGGCATGATCGCCCATCAGAAAAGGTAATTGCATCAGGCTTAGCTGTCACACTCACTGGTGTCAAGGCTCTAGGGAACTTGACTTTGCTCAGCTCAGCGTATTCTTCAAAAAGGCTGATGGCATCTTCTCTGAGGTTTTCTGATAGCGCAAGGTCCCAAGTGTCCCTGACAGTGCTGCATTTGTGTTTGGCCTCTTGAAATGCTCTCCGAACCAAAATGGCTCCTTTCTGCTTTACAGGTGTCGTCAGACCAACTAGGTCATACAGCCCAGAAACTTGACTAAGCAACTCTCGTCGTGTCAGTGGGTCTGGCGTCTGAGCTCTCACCTCTTCCTTTTGAAGGTCTTGGCCAACTCTCATCTTTCTCTTCCTCTTTGAAAAGTTTACACCAACCATAACATGAAGCTTGTCATCCTCCAGGGTGTAGCCGAGGCCAAGAGCTTTGTTGTCCTCCTCCTTGAGCTGATTTGGCAGGATTATCGTCTTTGGAGTCCCACAACTGAATCCCTGAGGTTGCTGGCTTTGTTGACGATTAATGGGGATCACGCAGGTATGTTCTTCATACTTTACCGCAGCAGTTCTCATAGACCTTGCGAAATGCTCGATGTGTGGGCTAAAACAGTTACCGCTCGAACAACTCAGGATGGGTTCCAGCAACTGTCTTTCCCATTGGTCCGTCCCACAACACAAGGTCCCCCACAGTGCGGATTTTCTGTGGAGCCAGCTGTCCTTCCTTGTGACTTACAAGAAGGTGGATCTCCCTTGGCCTTGCCAGGTCACTGAGTGGAATGTCTGGGAAGAACTCTTGTAGTTTTTTGGCTGACACATGTCTTTGAATGTCTGCAATACTGTCTAGCCCATAGCAAACCAGCTGGTGGGATCTGAGAGTGCCTCTTAAGGTGTTGACCCGAATTTTCAGGAGGTACCGCTTGTCTTGACAAAGGCTTTCATGCCTCCTACACCATGGACTACAAGCGTGATGTCTTCACTTCTGAGATTGAGCCGACCTGCTGCCTCATGGGTGATATAATTAGTATCTGAAGCTAGGTCGATAAGAGTCCCAATTTTCTGGCCAGCATTTGCGGTTACCTCCAACAGCATCATGATAACAGGCCACTCCGCTAGGCCGCTCTCTACCAGAAGATTTGAATGACTCTTTGCAGTATGGGAGGTGCTCGCTGTCGTGTTACAGAATGCATCCCGACATTGTTTGGCTAATTCAGGTGAGAGTTTTCTGAAGAATTCCTCCTGGGCCTCGGTGTAATTTCTCCAGCTCTCACCTCCCACTGTGGTTTTTCTCCTCCTCTGAGCCGTACTGTCTCTGGATACCTCAGCACTGGGACACAGGTAGTAGTGATGCTCTGCAACTCTCTGCTCTCTACAATCAGGACTTCTGCACAGAAACAAATTTTTGCAGTGATTACCTCGCCATGGACCTCCAGACATTTCCAGCAGGCTCCCAGCTTCCGCACCGCATCCTTCTTCTCTGTGAGCTTGAGCCCACGGAACCTTTTGCAGAAGTACAGTTTTTTTCTTATGCTTGATGTCCCCACAGACTACACATCCTGAGAGGTTGCTACTTGACTGGATTGATGACTGGATTGATGCTCTGGTCCTTGCCTGCCTTTGCTCAGGTCGGATTTCTTTCCTCAGTGGCTCTTCATCCCTCAATTGATCCAGCTGTTCGTAGAGATGCTCTTGACTCTTGAGAAAGGTCAGAAGACAGTCGAAGCGCTTCTCTGGGTCAGTACTGCTTTTCTCAGAAGCCACTCTTTCTTCAGTGCATCTGGAAGCTTACTTTCAATTGACTTTGTCACCAGAGGATTCCTTAAAGCACCAGTGTCACCTAGGTCACTCAGGTCTTCAAGGGCCTTCTCCACGACTTGGATGAGCTCAACAATTTTCTTGGGCTGGTGACATTTTACAGCTGGAAGTCTCTGGAGCTCCTCTACTATTTCAATAGCAATCACAGTTTGGCTTCCAAACCGATTCTCTAGAACACGAAAAATATCATCTGCTGTGTTATAGGTTATCAGTCGAAAATCTCTCATTACTTTCTCATCCAAGCTGTCAAGAAGCTGAAACTTTTTGACTTCTTTTGACCCAGTGGGTTCTCCTTGCCTCTGGAGGGCCTCCCAGTCCCTTTTCCAGCGATGAAAGTCTCGCCTGATGCCAGTAAACTTGGGGAGGGAAGTAGCCTTCAGTCTAACGGCTGCTGTTGGATAGCTGATAGAAGCTGCACTCACAACTCTTTCAGCGTCTTCTTTAGCTTTTGCTTGTATGAACTCAGCTTTTCTTGACATTAACTTGGGGATGATCTGCTCAACACCTCTGACCCGCAGCTGGAAATCTTTTTGTTCAGCAGGAGGAGCCCAACACTTCCACTGTGCGTGCAGCTCTTTTGCTCTCTTAACCAGTTTTTCCATGTATTCAAACATGAAATCAAAAACCTCTTTACTTCCACCAGGTCCAAAGGATTCCACTTTCTCTACTGCCTCCTCCGCAGCCTTCACTGCCATTGTCAGTTCCTCTTCTCCAAAGTTGGCCCAGAGTGTCTTTTGGATAAGCTCTTTGAGCTCATTCAATCTCATCTCGCACTCACTTGCAGTTTTCCCAATTTTGCTGCTCATTCAACCTGGGAACTCCTTCGGAATCTGTATCCAGCTCGGCTTCTACAAGGTACTGGGCCCCTACATCATCATTGGCTTCCATGACCTTGTTGGCCTCATTTATGAGCTTTTTGAAACTGTCCCTGAGCTCCTCTTCAGGCGTGATGGCATGCATTCGGACTATGTTGTTAGCCAGCCGTGAGAATTGTGCCGCTCGCTGGATGTCCTATTGCTCTTTAGCTGCTCAAGTGTCTTTGAGTCAGCCATCTTCTTTTCAGCAGGATTGGGTGAGAGGATTTCCTGTTTTATCAGGACTGGCTGGTTGCTGTTCAGGATTCTCTGTTCCAGTCTTCACATCGGTTTTTTACTGTCAAGTTCCCTCACTCTAGTGAAGTTCACCCTGCAGTTTACCCCACTTGAAAAGGGTATGCTTGCTCCTGAAGGTTTGGACTGGATTTTACTCAATGACCAGGAATCAATTCTTTCTTTTCATTCTTTTATTTGAAAGTTGCCATGGCCACAAGCAGGTAAAAAACCTTAAACACAAACACAAGTAGATCAAGAAAATATACAATAAGCCCAAGTAACCATAATAAAGCATCACAACCCAGGATCAAATACTTAAATTTAAACACAAATTAATCTTGCAACTAAATGGAAAGAAAACCCACATATCTAGAGCACCCAAATAAATTGAAGACACTTTTAAAGCACTACTCAAATAATTCTACCCTTAAACTCTAACAGCTTTAATCTATAAAACCACAATTCCACACACATTGCTTTTACCTATACCCTCATAAATGTTAAATGTATAACACTTTAGCTTACAATCCAAACATGATTTCATAACATTTATACATACATTTTCCTTAAGCATAAATTGCATGATTTACTTAAATGCTAAAAATCCACCACACTGCACACCCAAATGCTCACCGACTCCTTCCTTGTAGAAACAAACTTTAGTCCTGCAGTATCACTTTTCAGCCCAGTTTCTCCACACCTCTTGCCAACCTGCTGTCTATCCTGCAAGTGACTGATTCCCTTAAAATCACTAGGTCCTTACCACCTGGTGACTAATTAACTAACTATCTGCAGCTGGGTGCCACACCCAGCACCAAAACCTTCCAGGCAGAAAGGGTGTGGTCTGCAGCTCAGCTCAACATTAAGCTTTTATTCACTAGTGTTACACTGGAGGCAAGGCCAGATGTCATGCCGAGGACACAACGACAGTTTGAACTGTGGTGAGAGTGCGAACCACCTACCTTCTGGTTGAAGGGCGACCGCGTCCCGTCTTATGCCTCTTTAGGTGTGGGAATAAGCACTGTTTTTATTTTATTTTGTGTTGGCCACATTGAGATCTGTGGAGTGAGCTTGTTGTGCCTTGAAGTCTAGAAGGACATGCCGCAGACCTCTACCCTGTGAGCCCGGTCATGCATGCTCCTCATATACTCTTCATCCCGCTGGCTGGATTACAAATATGTTTTTAGTTTGTGACTTGCTGAATGTCATTCTGTCACTCCCCCTGAACCTCAGACACTGTGCTGCCAAGGCTTTATTATGTCATTGCTTGTCTTTCATTTACCTGCCCACTTCAAAGAGCAATGCATAGTCAACACCCTTTGTCAGATGAGGTCAAACACATACACTATTTTTTTTTATTACCATAAATGTCACTAGTTCTCTTCATCCTCCACACACTTTTATTACTCCGGTGGAAATGTCAAATGTATTTACAAGAGTCAGAGCAGTAGAGGCAGAGGAAGGAGAACTATCCCACCAGGAATGGTGGCACACTGAGGTGCATTTCAATTGTGTAAAGTATGCCAAATTTAAAACCACATCTAATGTGAGCGCATCTCTATTGAGATGAAGACATAATTCATGTTAAAAAAAAAAAAGCTTAATGTACTGTATTATTTTGTGCAAAAAAAAAAAAATATTCTGAAATCAGAATTATAAGAGATAGGCTTCAATTAGACCCAATACATGTAAGCGTCACCACAAGCACAGCAAGAGTAATAACTGTGTATGTTATCATCTACCTTGAATATAAGATATAAGATTCTTTAGGATGTTTTGGTCATTTATTTACCAAGCCATTCGATACAGATAATCTATGGAAGATAGTTTAAATAAATAAGTTCATGTTATTGGTATTAGCATCAACAATGCCAACTAAAAGTTTTGAAACAGCACTTTTATTTCATTTATTTGGATGGGACAGTGCATATTACTAAACGTACAATGTTTTATTCACACAAGATTTCTGTAAATACGCCGGATTTAGCACACTGCTAGTTTCCCTCCCTCAGAGAATGAAGAAAAACATAACACCAATACTACAGACTTACAGTGGCAAGATAATGTATGTGAACCCTTTTGATCTGATTTTCATCAAAATCAAGGGTATTGACAAACGAAATGTGTCTAAAAATAATTAGACAAAAAATATCTGATCTTTCATGTCTTTATTGAACACACTCATTTAACATTCAAAATGGCAGTGGGAAAAGTAAGTGAACCCTTAGAATTAATAACTGGTTGCCCCCCCTCTGACTTGGCCACTCCAAAAGGCAGATTTTGTTTTTCTGTAGCCATTCTGTTGTGGTCTTGCTCTGGTGTTCTGGGTCGTTGTCCTGTTGCGTCAGCCACCTTCTACACAGTTTCAGCTGACGTACAGACATCCTCACATTATCCTGAAGAATTGCCTGAAATACTTGGGAATTCCTCTTCCCCTCAATGATTGCAAGCTGGTCAGGCCCTGATGCAGCAAAGCAGGCCCAAATCATGATGTTTCCTCCTCCATACTTTAAAGTTGGGAGGATGTTTTCATGATGATATGCCGTAGCGCTGTGTGTTTTTTCCCAAAAACATTTTTCCAATACCACTATGGAGTGTCCATGTGCTCTTTTGAAAACTTCATCTTCCTTTGTGGTGTCCTGCCGTGGATACCCTGCTTGTTCAGTGTTTTACATATCGTAGACAAAGGGGCAGAGATGTTGGCAAGTTCCAGTAATGCCTTCTAATCTTTGGTTGTCATTTACGGTTGTTTCTTTACCTCATTGATGAACCTTTGTTGTGCTCTTGGTGTCATTTTGACTGGGCGCCCACATCTTGGTATAGCAACAGTCCCAAAGCGTCTCCATTGGTATATTGTTTGCCTAACTGTAGACTGGTGAATTTCTTTGAAATAACTTTGTAACCCTTTCCAGCTTTATGTAAGAAACAATTCTTGATCGTAGCTCCTCTAAAAGCTGTTTTTGATGAGGCATGGCTCACATAAGCGTGTTGTTCTTGTGCAGAGTAAACACCAAAAGTTTGAGGGTTTTTTATTCAGTCAAAGTAGCTGTAGTCCACATCTCCAAACATATTATCTTAACAAGATTCCAGGTGTGCTGAAACCTGACTCCAATTAGCTTTTTTGAGGTCATTAACTCAAGGGTTGACATACTTTTATTACAAGCACTATGAGGTTTTTTGGTTGTTCTCAAAATAAATAAATAAAAAAATAAATAATAAATAATATTTATTACCAGCGGGTGGGCGGTTCGATCCCCGCTCGAAACATCCCAAAACATCATAACATCCCACTCTCCCCCACATACTGTCATTGTGTCCTTGGGCAAGACACTTAACCTACATTGCCTCCAGTGATGTTCTGTAACACTGGTAAATAGCTTAATGTATATAAAAATTATTATTAGTAGTGTTTCTGATTAACATCGGTGTCTCTGGTAGCTCGGCTCTCCTCTGCTCAGCGTCAGAGCACTTATTAAGTCTGACTCAGCTCACGGAGTGAGTGCGCTAATCTCTAACAGTTTGTGCGCAGCCAACAGGTTTTAAACAGATTACCGCCAAACATTTTAAAACTAAGCACTGCAGAAAACATTGTTCTGTCCTGTTACTGTAGTGTGCGCTACTAAATATAACAATAACATTAGCCCCTCCGCCCAATATCACCACCAGCCACTACTAAAAAGAAGCTACGCCATGAATCATTCTTGGAACCAACAACCTTAAACAGTTCTCTTGAATAACTCTATGGATGGCTAATGCCTTTCTTTCTTCCTCCATATCGCTGCTGAAAATACCACACAACACTTTCTCTTATTTTGGCACTTTCCTCTTCCCTCTGTGTTATTTACGTCTTTTATGTTACGTTGTCATCCGCGGAGGTAGTAAAAGTAACGAGGCTGTTTTGACAATGAAAGAAGTAGAAAGTACAGATATTTGTGTTCAAAAGTGGGGAGTACAAGTAAAAAGTTGTCAGATAAATAAATACAGTAACAAAGTAAAAAAAAACTTTTTTACTTCCCACCTCTGCAACAGTTATAATATAACAAACCTACCACCTAAAGTGCAATTTTCTAAAGTGCATACTTGGCTGTGAATATTATAAATTCCTTGTTTTAAATTTACCTATTTTAAATATTTCCCTAATGTTCACGATTCTGATTGCTATTCAACGTTTGCTGCTCTAAATGTCCTGTACTGCTTAGTAAAGACAGAGCTGATGATTCTTGAATGTTCATGCAAAATGACTACATAAAACACAAAGCACATATTTATTACTCCATCTGTAATCTTTGCTTTTCATGTTGATGAGCCATTGAATGAATTCCCTCTCAGGGGTCATCAAATATGTATTGTCTCTCAATGTATCATCCCAGCAATGCTTCACAATGACAAGTTAGGATATAAGAGTATGAACTGAAGGAATATAGTTGTCATGAAACTCTGGAGCTTGTCTCCTGGCTTCACTTGGTCTCAGTGCCCAGCCAAAGGCAGTACCTCAGTGCATGCATAATGAGAACTCCAAAATGCATAAATTGAATTTGTTTCCTGACAATTTCTACAGTTCTGCATGTTGTCAACATGGTGAGAGTTGTTCACATCTTCAGCTTGGCCAGGCAGAGGCTTATTAGGGGTGACATGGTGCTGACATGACGCCTTCACAAGTTATTGGCATTCTGTGGCTCACTGCACCACTGTCTGTCGTTGGCTTTGTGATGTCGTCATTGAGAAAGAGGTCATTAAAACTTTGAGCTTGTGTTATCAGAGGCAGTGAGGTAAATATAAAACACACCTGAGGGCGCAGCAGGTGCACCAGCTTTCCTCCTGCTATGTCCTATAATATACAGTGGGGATCGAAAGTTTGGGCACCCCAGGTAAAAATTTATTAATGTGTATAAGGTACAAGGTATTAACTATGCAGGGTACCCAAAC
Organism: Perccottus glenii; assembly: GCA_024416835.2. Taxonomy (NCBI): domain Eukaryota; kingdom Metazoa; phylum Chordata; class Actinopteri; order Gobiiformes; family Odontobutidae; genus Perccottus; species Perccottus glenii. The sequence goes on along the minus strand of CM044564.2, from coordinate 24,412,780 downwards.
TTTTGTAGACACCATTTTTTTGTTTTCTGTTATTTTGAAAGTGTAAATGATGAGAAATAAAATCTATTGATGCCTTTTGGAGATTTTTACATCTTTTCTTGGTGTCTTTATGCACATTAATAAAAAAAATTACCCAAACTTTTGATCTCCACTGTATGTTACATTACAAATAAGCACCCAGAGTGGAGGATAGCAGGTGTAGTATGTGATAGAAAAGCCTGCATTAACTGGTTAAAGTTTCCTTCACTGTTTTTTCACATCATTCTGTTGATGTGGATAACTATCCCAACTGACAATCTCACTGTGTATTAGATTAGATTCAACTTTATTGTCATTAAACATGTAACAAAGTACAAAGCAACAAAATTGATGCAGTTTAGCATCCAACCAGAAGTGAAAAAAGCCGCAAGTGCAGAATGATCAGTATAAACTGTATATACAATGTGTATTACATAGATGGACATTTACAGTTAAAATGTACAGTATGTACAGTCTCAGCTGTATGGACATAATATACAGGTGTGTATGTACAGTGAGAGGAGGGATTATAGACAGCCATAACACTATTTTTAAATAATTTGTAATAGGAAGGTTACAATATGGTTACAATTCATTTAGGGGAGTTCGGATATATAATTCATATTTATTTCCAAATTAGCTTTGACACTGACACAAAGGGGGTCCCTTTGCAACAATTGTGTGCAAGTGTGATGCGGCATGGTTGTCTTCTCCACACACTTTTATTAAATTTTATAGTTTGGCTGTCCGTTCAATCCCTGATGTTGACCCTCGGATCCTTGGGTCAACATCAGAGTGTCAGGTCTGAGACCTCTTTTTTTTTTTTGTGGACGCACACTTCACAATCCTCGAGTGTAGCTTTTGATAGGAAAGGTCTCGAGTTGCTTAACTGCAACTCTGTTCCTTGAAAAAGTGGGAACGAGATGCTGCGCTTCAATGCCATACTGTGGGCGTGTCCTTTCAGACAAAGTTAACCTAAAGACATTTATGCTTCATTTGTATTTATGTTTAGGGAACAGGCAAATGACTCACAATGTAGATGTTTAACAGGCTTTTATTCCGAGGCAGAGGTACAAAATCACAATCCAGAAGACGGAGTCGAAACAATGCTGGGGTCAGAACACACTAGAAGATCGCTACAATAAACATGAGGAAATGGTCAGAAAGCTCACACAAGGGGTGGAGACAACAAGGGGTTAGAAACTTCACAATAAAACACAAGAAACAAGATAAAATGCATACAACAGACCAAGAGGGTGGGACATGACATTTATAACCTCCAGGTGCCCTCTCACCCAGATGCGAGTGATCAAGCTACGTCACCAACAGAGGTTATTTAGTTCTTCTTGGCGTGTTTGAAGCCAGGGGCAAAGTGGCCTCCTCAGGCTCAATTCTGACCAATCACAGAGGAGCAGTGCCATGAAAAGCAGTGCCATCAAAGTCTCACCTGATTGGTTAAAAATCAAAAAACAAAAAACAAAGGGAAGCCATCCTCATGTTTGGCCTTCTCTGAGAACTCAGAGCGGCACCATGCCTCTCCGCTCATTCAACACAAAACCTTTAGAGTGCGGCGTTTGAGACATGTAAAAATCTGAATAATTACAGAGAAATAAAGAAATTAATGAAACTACACAAAATATAAACTGTATTTAAAGTTTATATCAACACACATATCATCACAACTTTGGTCTGACTTTGGTCCCTTGGCGTCTGGGAGGAAACGCCAATGTCCATGTCTAATAATACACCCATGAACACCTTCACCATAAAAATGAAGATTAGAACAAAAAAAAGTCTGAAATTAAAACTACATCATAAGAAGCCAAAAAACAACAAATGCAGAACCACAAAATGTCACTGTAGGTTTGGTTTTTGCTTTTAGACAAATCACAGACTTTTACTGAGCTCCTGTTTTAATAAACATATCAAATAAAAAAAATCTTCAAAGTGAATTTCCACATTGTGGGTTCCATAAAGTTTGTTTTTCAGATAATGCTTTATCACCTGCAACCTGTACTGAGATCAAGAAGTTCATTCATTCATTTTCTACTGCTTTGTCCCGTTAGGGGTCGCGGGTGACTGGAGCCTATCCCAGCTGCTTTGGGCCTGAGGTGGGGTACACCCTGGACAGTGGCCAGTTAGTCGCAGGGCTAACATTTAGAGACAGACAGTGGTGAACAACCATTCACTCTCTCATTCAATCACTAGGGACACTTTAGAGTTGCCAATTAACCTATACATGCATGTCTTTGGACGGTGGGAGGAAGCCGGACTACCCGGAGAGAACCCACAGTAACATGTGTAGGACATGCAGACTCCTCACAGAACTTCAGAATGGAGGTTCTTGGGTGCAAACAGCTTCCCTACAGGACACGTGCTAAGGCCTGGATGACTCTAAGGCTGATTTGACACAGTCTTCAAACGGATAGGTAACTGCAGCAACCAGATGAGATGAGGATGCAGGGTCAGTGGTGGAATCTTCTCTTTCAAACTGACTTGAGAGAGCATCTCGCTTTTGGTTTTGGGAGCCGGGTCGATAGGAGAGGGTAAAGTTAAACTTTGTAAAAAAACAGGAACCTGTCGGCCTGACGGGAAGTGAGGCATTTAGCAGTATTTTATATATTCTAGATTTTCGCAGTTTGTTCAAACTAGGAATTGATTGCTTGGCTACATCCAACAAATGACACCAATTATCAAGGGCCAACTTAACAGCTAGCAGTTCTCTATTGCCAATGTTGTAGTTTTCTCAGCAAGAGTCAAATGGCGGGATAAGAATGGCGGGAAAGGCAGTTTCTGGTCAGAAGAAGAATTCTGAGAGAGACCTGTGCATCGACTCTAACATCAGAGGTATCCACCTCAAGGATGAACTGCCTGGAAGTGTCTGGAATTGTGAGGACAGAGGCCGAAGTGGTCATTCTTAAACCGCCTCCTTATTGTGGTGGAGGGGTTTGAGTGCCCGAATGATCCTAGGAGCTATGTTGTTGGGGGCTATATGCCCCTGGTAGGGTCTCCAAGGCAAACAGGTCCTAGGTGACGGGCCAGACAAAGAGCGGTTAGCAACCCTTTATGGAAATGAAAAAATCAAGGACCGTTACGTCGCTTGGTATGGCGCAAACAGGGCCCCACCCTGGAGCCAGGTCCGGGGTTGGGGCGGGTCTTTCCCCATGGGACCCGGCCGGGGTTAGCCCAAAGGAGCGACGTGGGGCCGACCTCCCGTGGGCCCACCACCTGCAGAAGGAAACGTAAGTGGCCGGTACAATGTGGATTGGGTGGCAGTCATAGGCAGGGCCCTCTGCGACCCAATCCCCGGAAAGAGAATCTGGCGCTTGGGACATGGAATGTCACCTCGTTGAGGGGAAAGGAGCCTGAGCTTGTGCGGGAGGTTGAGAAATACCGACTAGAGATAGTCGAGCTCACCTCCATGCACAGCTTGGGCTCTGGAACCCAAATCCGCGAGAGAGGCAGGACTCTCCACTACTCTGGAGATGCCCGCGGTGAGAGGTGGCGGGCTGGTGTGGGCTTGCTTATTGCCCTCCAGCTCAGTTGCCATGTGTTGGAGTTCACCCCAGTGAACAAGAGGGTCGCTTCCCTGCGCTTTCGGATCGGAGATAGGTCTCTCACTGTTATTTGTACTTACGATGAGATGAGATACGCCTAGAGTACCTCAAGTCTCTGGATGTTGTGGGCAACATCGCATGGCATTTGTGGATAGTACCTCTGGACTGGCAGACCGGGGTGGTGGTCCCTCTTTTTAAGAAAGGGGACCGGAGGGTGTGTTCCAACTACAGAGGGATCACACTCTTCAGCCTCCCCGGGAAAGTCTATGCCAGGGTACTGGAGAGGAGAATGCGGCCGATAGTCGAACCTCGGATTCAGGAGGAATAATGTGGTTTTTGTCCCGGTTGTGAAACACTGGACCAGGTCTATACCCTCTCCAGGGTAGTGGAGGGTTTATGGGAGTTTGCCCAACCAGTCCAAATGTGCTTTGTGGATCTGGAGAAGGCATTCGACTGTGTCCCTCGTGGCGCCCTGTGGGGGGTGCTCTGGGAGTATGGGGTCCGAGGCCCTTTGCTAAGGGCTGTTCTGTCCCTGTACGACCGGAGCAGGAGCTTGGTTTGCATTGCCGGCAGTAAGTTAGACCTTTTCCCGGTGCATGTTGGACTCCGGCAGGGCTGCCCTTTGTCACCGGTCCAGTTCATTATCTTTATGGACAGGATTTCTAGGAGCAGCCAGGGGCCGGAGGGAGTCTGGTTTGGGGACCACAGGATCTCGTCTTTGCTTTTTGCAGATGATGTTGTCCTGTTGGCTCCATCAAGCCAGGACCTCCAGTGTGCACTGGGACAGTTTACAGCTGAGTGTGAAGCGGCTGGGATGAGGATCAGCACCTCCAAGTCTGAGACAATGGTTCTCAGTCAGAAAAGGGTGGCTTGTCCCCTTTAGGTTGGTGGATAGCTTCTTCCTCAAGTGAAGGAGTTTAACTATCTTGGGGTCTTGTTCACTAGTGAGGGGAGGAAGGAGCGTGAGATTGACAGACGGATCGGTGCAGCTTCTGCAGTAATGTGGTCAATGTACCGGTCTGTCGTGGTAAAGAAGGAGCTGAGCTGCAAGGCAAAGCTCTCAATTTACCGGTCAATCTACGTTCCTACTCTCACCTATGGTGATGAGCTATGGGTCATGACCGAAAGAACAAGATCCCGGATACAAGTGGCCGAACTGAGCTCTCTTTAGAGATGGGTGAGGAGCTCGGTCACTCGGGAGGAGCTCAAAGTAGAGCCGCTACTCCTCCACATCAAGAGGAGGGAGCTAAGGTGGGTCGGGCATCTGTTTTAGATGCCTCCTGGACGCCTCCCTAGGGAGGTCTTTAGATTGTTGAATGCGGTTAGTGCCTCATCTGACCAACGGAAAGGAACCTTGGCGGAGAACTGTAGCCACAAATGAAGTGCCTTTAGAAGTTGGCAAAGCCAAGGAAAATTTGCATCTGGGTGGGGGCCAGTCTTGAAAGGCTATGAACTTGGATGACTTTGGATATGATTTTCAGACACAACGTAGTCCAGAAACAAGACGGTTGAGGTGTGGAACTCACATTTCTCAGATTTGACAAAAAGTGAGTTCTGGGGCAGGCATTGCACAAAAGACGTGATGGATGTGTTTTTTCAGGAAAAGATGAGAATGTCATCAAGATAGACAAAGACAAATTTATTGAACATGTCTTGCAGGATGTCAAAAACAAGTTTTGAAAGATGGGCAGGGGCGTTGGTCGGACCAAAAGGCATTACCAAATATTTATAATGGCTGGAAGGGGTGTTGAATCCCATCATCCATTCATTTGATGCGGACCAGATGATCAAGCTTAATGAAAATCGTGGCCCCTTCAAAGCAGTTCAAAGGCTGAGGAAAGAAGAAGCAGTGGTTTGCGGTTCTTTAATGTAGCTTTGGCCTTGTTGAATACTTCCTTGAAGTCATTGTATTCTGCCGAAACATTGGCAGGACAAGAAAATGAGTGACATGAACGGCTCCATCCCAGGACTGTCCCAGTGTCCCAGCCAATGGGCGGGTTGTGCCATCTATGCCAGGGGTAGCCCGGAATGAGAGGAAGCAGGTGGTTGAAGCAGGTTGTAGTAGGACCTCTCCTTGCGGTGGGCCTGGATTCTCTGGTGTAGTGTAGAACTATGTTGAATAAACATATATCAGATTAATTTTAATAATTTTAATAATTAACTTTGAAATTAATATTAATTCATTAAAATTAATTTCTAAGTAAAAAGGGGGCACCACTCTGGTTTTGGACAGGTCCAATGAAACTGTTTAATCTAGTCTCATTAATCAAAAAGGAAGAAAATTCTTCTGGTTTTCGAACATTTCTTAATATAAACAGAGAAACATTAATGTCTTTTATGGGGTTTTATAAAAATTACACAAATGAATAATGGTGAATAACATGATAGGAACAGGGAAAGGATTGACAAGACATGGGATAAACAGGTATAAACACAGGGATAAACATCTGCCTTCAGGGGGTATCGTGAAACCAGGAATGTTTAGACATGTTAATCTATACTATGGCAACTTAACAGGACTTTTAACGGGGAAATGAGATGGCGGCTTTGGGCTAGAGTTTGGACAGAGTACAAAGACGCTAGGCCGTTGTGTCACGTGAGGACTTACTCTGTGGTCCGCGGATGCTGGTGACACCAGTGTTCCGAGACGAAGCATCCTAAATGTTCTCCAGAAGGTTCGTCGCTCACTGATGAAGCCGGGGCGTGTCCTATGCTCTCTTCCGGGCGGAACCTTGGAACATTTGGACGGAGTTAAACTAAGTTTAAAACATTCCTCGCTTCGCAATGTATTTGTTGGTTTTTATAAAACACAAAAACATTCGCACATGTAGGATTGTACAGAAAAATGCAGAGTATTATGAATATGCAAAATATTGTAGAAACATTCCTTACATTTCTTTAAAACCAAAACAGAAACTGCAAACAAGGGTAAGGAGTTATTTGGTCACAACTCTGCTTCCTGTAAAAGAACAGTATAATTGTTAGCGCATTACACAGTGTCTTTTATTCAAAATAATACAGAAATGTCTCTTCGATCAAGTCGAGGTCATTCGTCCATTTGACCACCAGGGGGTAGTGTTTGACCATTGTATAAAGGCCAGGGGCTCCTGGGAGATTAAACACATTTCTGGGGGAAGAAGGAGGTTATGTTTCGACAGTTCAATAGCCTTCGTATCTCCGAAGTTCTGGCGCCAGGTAGACTAGCTCACATCTTCCTGTGAGGCTACCCAGAGTCATAAGCGGAGCTCATCTGTGACTTAAGAACACTGACCATCTGGGGAATGGTTAGTCTGTGTGGAATCCGGAGACTGATCTGCTACACTGGTCAACTCTAATAGCACAGTGGACAAGTTTGTCACGGTCTGATGGCAGCTCTCGAGGGGCAAACTCGTCATTCATGTAGTCTACCAACCCGAGGAAAAGGGCTTGGTGAAAGCCAGGAGTATTAAATCCACTTTGACGGGCAAGAGTCTGGAAGTCAATTGGATAATCAGCTACTGAGCGAGACCCGTGTTTTAGCTGGAAAAGCCCCCTTGCAAGCTCAGAGTCACTGTCCTCTGCGGCGAACACCTTCAAAAGTTCTGCAGAGAAGGATTGGAAACCTGCTGGAGTCAGGAGTCCGTTGCATGCTGGAGTCCGTTTCGCTTATTCTGCAGTTCCCCAGAGGCGATCACAGCTTTTCAGGGGGTTTATGGCAAATGCAATCTTGGCGCTCTCTGTAGAAAGCGTGTTGGGCTGAAGGGGGAACAAAGAAAATACAAGATAGTTCAGACTACAGACAGGGGGCGTAGTCAAGCCGAGCTGAGCACCTAGAGTGCCAGACCACATGCAGGGGCCGAGCTGTGGGTGAGGCATAGCCAAAACCAAGAGCTGGAGCCAAGCTGAGAACTGGAGCCAAGCCGAGAACTGGAGCTGAGCTGGAGCCGAGCTGGGGACAGGTAAGTACTCAAAAGGTGCAGGAAACAAGGCACGGAGAGGTGGTTCCAATAACGAGGAGTTGCACGGGGTGACTGTTCACATGAGCACCGATGAGTCATTAGAACAATGTGTCTGCCACAAACTGGCAGTGAGGAGTTGGATTGTGGCTGCTTATGTACTGGCTAAATTGTAATGGGCTAAAGGTGTGAAGACAGGTGTGTGAAAAGAGGTGCCAGAGGGAGAGAAAGGCTGGAGTACATGGATCATCTGACACCATATGGCAATTATATACACAATGTATTCTCACTTCAAATACTACCTACTCACCCTACTCACTACTGGATAAACAATGAAAATTAGGGGAACCATAACATGTTCCACAGAAAATTTGATAAATGTCCAAGTGGTGTAGAGGATGTTGGCAATACTACAAGATAAATAAAACCAGAATAGCTGATCTTTAAAATATATTGGAATTGAACATGTCCAACTCCCCAGAAGAGGAGGAGATATGAACGCTCTTACAGAGAAGCTTTTACATTCTCCAGACCCTCTCTTTTAAAGCGGCACTTTGCAGATCTGGCAGTTTCTCTGCTGTTTTCATTCATATTCTTCCCAATAGAGCTCCCCCTACAGCTGCGGTGTCATGTTAAAAAAAAAAAAAACAATTGTAAAAACTCAATGGTGATAAGTGTCTCCCGACCCTCCTTTCTTCCCGTTTGAACACAATGAATGTCTGAGACTGACTGGGGCGAATGTTTATGTATGTAGTGTCATTACGCAATTTGTTTTTCGTGAGACCTGAGACTACCGCAAGACTTTTTGTATCCAAGGTACGGCAGGTTGCCGGCCATACTTATTCTGCAAGGCTGGTTCCACTAAGACACACCAGAGGGGTTTGGGAAAGACCGCATTCACTGCTAAATTAGCCATTAACCCATCCCAATGACTCCAAATATATAATATTAAGGTGAAAATCCTGCAAAGTGCCTGTTTAAAGGTCTTAAACAGTAGTTTGACATCAGACATTTTTATACAGTTATGCTCATAAGTTTAACCTGGCCATTTTTCAGAGAATATGAATAATAACACAAAAAAAACTTTTTTTCACTCACAGTTAGTTGGGTTGGGTTAAGCCAATTGTGTTTACTATTATTAAATCATAATGACAACAGACACTACCCAAATGACCATGAAAAAAAGTTAACATACATGGTTGTGGCTAAAAAGTAAAATTTTGGTCTCATCACACCAAATTGCCCCCTTATTGTACATCTTGAAAAAGCCACAACACCTTTTATTAGCGGAGCCTGTATTTCAAAAGTTCAGGAGAAAATTGTCTTGGACAAAAAGGCAATACCACAGGACTACATAAAACACAGTCACACACAAGATGATAAATACATAAATAACAATAAGGACAAGGACTATATTTCAGCTAAAGATTTTTGTGGGGTTTTCTATGCATTCCAAACCATGTTCCTGGCTGTTGTGGTTGAAATATTTGTTGGTCTGCCTGAACTTGGTTTGGTTTCAACAGAACCTATCATTTTGAACACTGCTGATTGGCATTTTCAATTTCTTGGATATCTTTTTATATCTGTTGCGAAGGTCACTATTGGTCAAGCGGTCAGTTACAATGTTCGGGAGTCGCCCCTTCTGTGAGGACTCCCTGCTATTTCCTATTTTTATGAGACTCTAAAACAGTTCTTGCTTCTACACATTAATGACTTCTGCGGCTGACAGATCACTGTAGGCGGATGCCAGACCCGATTGCAAGCCTGGTCTAACCCTAAAACAGCTCCGTCTGTGCCCCGAGTGTGTGACTCCTCCAGTAAGTGCTATTCCTCAAGACAGTCCCACCTATTCATTGAGGATTTTGGTAGAGGACTTACCATAGGCTTATGTATGGTGGACGAATCTCCCTGTTATTCTGATGTCCAGTGGACGAATTGTGGACAGCCTGCCTGTTAGTGAGTCTGATTCTTAAAATGAGACCTCTGTGCTGATAGGAGAGGCTGATGTGAGTTTAAAGAACAACGCAGAGATTGAAAATGTCTTCATCCTAGTTTTGTACTAGGATTTTATTAAATGGTTGAATAAGACTTACAGAATGAATATTGACAAGCAAAATATCTCTCCTTTCTCACAATACATTAACAATAACAATAACATTTTACACCTCACAATATAACATAGTTATAGGGCCTCAACTTGAGAACCAAGATTGGGAGAGTGAGACAGATTTTCTAGAGGAAGTAGCTAATCTCCGTGTTATACCCAGATTGGAATTAGAATCCTGGGGGAGATTCTTAGGGATAGTGGTGAGGGAAGGAGTAGACTGTGTTTATGTGAATGTGGTTTGAGAGTGGAGAGAGTGAGACAGATTTTTTAGAGGAAGAAGTAGCTAATCTCCGTGTTATACCCAGATTGGAATTAGAATCCTGGGCTCTGACAACATTTTTTACACCCTGTGAACTCTGTGTTTCCCTGTCCTCTGTGAACTCTGTGTCCCTGTCCTTTGTGAACTTTGTGTGTCCTTGTCATCTGTAAACTCTGTGTGTGTCCTTGTCCTCTGAACTCTGTGTCCCTGTCCTCTGTGAACTCTGTGTCCATGTCCTTTGTGAACTCTGTGGCCTCATGACTTCCTGTTCTCTGCTCGCAGACACAGAATTTGACATATATTTTAACTAGTTAGATTTAAACTATTGGTTCTCGTTTACACTTAATACATTTTGTTCTTTCACATTTTTAAAACACTATTGATGTATATTTAACTATAACAATACTCTTAAGCATTTTACTTCTTATTCTTAATTATTTTTAAGTCTTCACTTTTACACAGTGTCCATGTGGATTTGTGTCATCCTTGGTCCTCGAAGTTCCACCTAATCTTCCGCATTCACTACATATCCTTTTTCTGTTTTATACAGTTCAATTTCCTTTTCCCGCATCTTTTGACAATTCTTTATCTTTTCCCATGACTCAGAATATAGCAGAGGCGATTTCTTTAAGACTGCAAGGGAAGCTCGGCTTCCCTTATAATGTCACAAAATTAATGGTCAAATATGTACTATTGTATTAACATTTTATTGACTAAAAATGCGTTAGAAAACGTTCATCTCAAAGACGAGTTCGTTCAGAATCAGTTACATATAGCAGGTCGGCTGACTCGATTTCCTTCTCATACATTCCCGCAGCGTCACAGTGCATTTACCTATTGAAGCCCAGCGTCCATTGACTTCAATGGGGCTGCTTTGAACGTTTTTCAGCGCTTGAAACTAGGACGGTCATTGGATAAACGCTGCGATTATGTCCCGCCCACGGACGCTCAGCGTCTCTGGGGGTGAATGGGGAGTGGGCTGGCCCGGACTCCGAGCTTCTGCGTGATGATTGGAGGTCCTGTCGAAGACTGCATCTCCTTTTGAATGACAGCGATTCTGTACTATAAGGAATCACTGAAGCTATTCGCGCTCAGTCCCATCGCGGATTTCTCAAGTTCAGTCGAAATAAAAACTGCTGCAACCTATTTCTTTGATATTTGCTTGCCGAAATTGCTTGATTTTCATCATACATTTCACACAATTATACACCACATTCCTTGTTTCAGTTTTACAGAGTTTAATATTTTTTTTTTTTAGATCGTTCATTCATTCATTCCTTCATTCATTCATTCATTCATATAACGTTAGTAGGCTAGGCTAGCGGCGTGGGTGAAACTGCGCACGATGGCAGACGGTGCTAATATTGTCGACCTGATTTTGGCGAAGCCATTTGAAAGTGTTCCTTACAAGGAAAAACTTAGAATTAAACAGCAGGGCAGATCAACACCTAAGATTGATTTAGTGCAAAAGATAGGGAAAAATAACAGGTCTTTTCAGCTCTCCTGGTATGACAAAGTTAGCTGGCTGACTGGAAGTGCTGTGACAAATAAAATGTACTGCTGGCCATGCCTCTTGATGAAACCATCTCACAGATGTGTTGTTTGGTCAAAGGTGGGGTTTGGAGATCTGTCTAACTTTGACAGGGCATATATAAAGACATGAAAAGAGCAATGAACATGTGAGTGCATGTGCAAGATTAAGTTGCATGGGCAGGATCAGGGTTGAGCATGCAATAAATGAAGGTGCTCGCATTCAAGTGGCTAAACATAATGAAATAGTCAAACAAAACAGGGCCTTCCTAAACCGCCTTATTGATGTGACATCCTTGCTTGGCGGCAGGAGCTGTCATTTAGGGGACATGATGAGAGTGAATCATCCAACAAGGGAATTACAGGAGTTCACAGAAACATTAGCTAAATATGACTCTGTCCTGTCCACACAATTCGAGTCCTCAACTGTGTTTTCTGGTATGTCCCATACTATTCAAAATGATTTGATCTCTGCTCTTGCAGCCACCGTTTCTGATCAGATCAGAGATGAAATTCAGGATGCTCCCTTTTTTGGATGGCAGGTGGATGAAACAACTGATATATCCTGCCGTGCCCAACTCTCTGTCATTGTTCGCTATGTGGATAGTGCAGGTAAAATTCAGGAGCGCTTTATTGTATTTTTGATGTTTCGGGGCTAGATGCCCAGTCCGTTTTGAAATATTAAATGAGAACATGCAGGGCTACAATTTTAAGGACAAGCTTGTGGCACAGACCTATGATGGGGCTGCTGTCATGGCTTCAGATCTCAATGGTCTGCAGGCCAAAGTGAAAGCAATAGCTCCCAGTGCAATGTTTGTGCGTTGCTATGCACACCGACTGAATCTGGTGCTGTCACAGGGGGCTAAATGCTTGCCTGAGTGCAGAATTTTTTTTGCATCACTCTCTTTTTTTCAAAATCCACAAAGAGGACATCTTTTCTGGAGTCTGCAGGCTGTTCAAGGTTGCCCAGAAACGCTCCTACTCGATGGAATTTCACATCACGGATAGTGAGCACTGTGGCAAACAATTATGATGGCCTCCTGCAGACATTTGAGAACATCATTGCAGATACAACAATGGATGATGATACACTGGATTGTGCCAAAGGCTTTGTGAGGAAACTGGAGGATTTTGAGTTTGTGTTCATGTTGTACACATATGAACAAATCTTCTCTGAGACTGATGTGGTCTTTGATATTGTCCAGCAGAGGGCGATGGATGTTCTTTACTGCAAGAACAGAATTGAATCTCTTCTTGCATTTGTCAAAGAAAAGAGGTCAGAGGGGGGCTTTCCAAGCCATTTATGCCAAAACAGCAGATCTCACATCAGACCCACGAGATGGGCCCATGAGAAAGCGCCGTCTGACCCAATTGCAGGATCCCCAAGTGCGATACAGAAATCTGTACATGGCCATCCTTGATAACATCTTGGAGCAGATTCCTCGACGTTTTTCAGATTTGGAAAGCATGCTCTTCTTAGAATTAGTCAATCCAGGGAAATTTGATGACATGAGACAGGTATTTCCAGAGGAGGCCTTCCAAAGTGTCCTGAAATGTTATGGCCATCACTTTAATTCAGGAAGACTGAGGTCAGAACTTCAAGTCCTGTATTCAGATCAGGACTTGCAGGGTAACAGGGGAAAGCTGTGTGATTACTTGGTGTTCCTTAAAGACATGGAGTTGGACAGTGCAATGCCTCAGCTTTACAAACTGTTCTCATTAGTGGCAACAATTGGAGCTACATCTGCAGGTGTAGAAAGGAGCTTCTCCTGTTTAAAGCGACTCAAGTCCTACACCCGAAACACAATGGGCCAAGGCCGTTTAAGCAGCCTAGCTCTGCTGGCCATTGGTGCACGCTTTTAACACCATCCATGTTGACTTCTTCACCCTTAGGGAATATGTCACAGTAAAAATGTTATAAAAAGTAATAGTTTAATTAATGCAGCTAAGATGGGCATAATGGGAATGTGTCTAAATTAATTTATGAGGCTCGGGTCATGAGGAAGCAATGTCATATTTAGAATATGCTCTTGTTTAGTTGTATCGACGTTCTGTCTGCAGTGTACGGTCATTAATTTATTGTTTGACAGCTTGAGGAAGCATCAGTAAAAATCAAAGGCTACGTTAATAATACAAGTGTCACGGTCGCTCAGGACTCTGATCAGTTGGCCGCGACCTCTGCCTCCGGCTCCCCCGCCCCTACAGACTCGCAGATGAGAAACAGGTGTGCGGGAACGCCGGCGGAGCAAGAACAGCTGAGCCGAGTTGGCAATCAACAGAGAATAAGAAGCACCGCAGCATGCTCCTCGTTGCCAGATCGTAATACTAACTCCAGTCAGTTATACATCTAGCTTGCTATTGCCGTGTTGTTTATTAAATTACTTACCTGTGCCTTTGTTCGTCTTAGACCCGTCCAGTCCTGCCGTATGTCCTGTTCCTGTTCCGTCTTCGTCTGTTCCTGTACCTTCAAGTCTCGTCCTCGATCCAGTTCCAGTCCAGCCCCGGTCTTGTCCTGTGTCCTCTCGTTACCCCAGAAGAACCTGTCATACCTTTGTGTCTCAATAAATCTGTTTATATTCCTTTACTTGTGTGTCTGCATTTGGGTTGTCTCGCCGGTCCGTAACAGTACGATCTGGCCAGAATGAACCCAGCAGAGCCGCACACTCTTCCGCAGACTGTCGCTGCTCAGACGCGCTTCTGGAGCAGCATGATGCTACTCTCCAGGCTCTCATGGCCCACATGAAGGACTTCTCGTGCTGAGTGCCCAGTTGACTGCAGTGAACTCACCGCCGGCTACCAGCGCTCCAGCCGCTCTACGCTGACTACGGAAGCCCCGCCTCCAGGTTACAAGGAAGCGTTTGTACCGCCACCTGCTCCATACAGTGGAGATCTCGGCTCTTGTGGTGCTTTTTAACCCAGTGCTCTTTGGTTTTGAACTACAGTCACAGACTTATAAGAGTGATCGTTCAAGAATTGCTTTTTTAATTGGGTGTCTAAGGGGTCAGGCTTTACAATGGGCCTCCGCTGTCTGGGAGAAGCAGGAGGATTTGTGTTTCTCTTATTCCGCATTCATCAAGGAGATGAAATTAATTTTTGATCATCCTGTTCGAGGAGGAGGCTACTAAAAGACTGTTTTCCATTCGTCAGGGGAATCGCAGTGTGGCAGAGTTTGCCGTGGAGTTTCGTTCATTAGCCGTGGAGAGCGGTTGGAATGAGGAAGCTCTTCACGGAGCTTTTTTAAATGCGATTTCTGAGGAACTTAAGGACGAGATGGCGGCGCGAGAGCCTCAACGAGTCTGAATGAACTCATTACCGGGGCTATTAGAATGGATAATCGCCTTCGGGAGCGTAAGAGGGAGAAGGCTGGCTTACAGGCGTCAATGAAATCCTCCACTAGTCCTGGTTCGGGATTCCCGGCATATCAGGGGTTTTCCCAGTCTCCACGAGAGGACCGGGGTTGGTGGACACAGACGGGCGATGAAAGAGGCTCATTCAGTTCCAATACAGATTCGCCGGGTCGTACACTGCAACCAGCCGCACCTGAACCCATGCAGTTGGGTCGAACCCATTTGACAGAGGAGGAGAGACTTCGTCGGGTCAAGACAGGAGTTGTCTCTATTGTGGAGGACTTGGACATTTTCGTGCTTCCTGCCGCTCCTTCCGGGAAAAGGGTGGGCTCGGCGGTAATGGGAGAAATACTGCTGAGCCAAGTCCGGTGCTCGTCTCCCACTTCTGTATGCGTATGGAAGGAACTATTATGTTAGCAGATCAGAACCAGACATTGGAAGTTCTGATCGATTCTGGAGCAGATGAGAGCCTTTTGGACCGTGGGGTGGCTAAGAGGTTGGGTATACAGACTATGCCTTTGGAGGTGCCTTTAAAAGTAAAGGCTTTGAACGGTGAGGTTTTGACCCAGATAGGTGAACAGACTATTCCAGTTAAACTCCTTCTGTCTGGTAATCACACAGAGACTATTAGGTTTTACATTTTTGATTGTGTTCACACACCTATAGTGTTGGGGTTACCCTGGCTGAAGATTCATAACCCTCACATTGACTGGGCTGCATACCAAGTGTTGTCTTGGAGTAAATATTGTCATTTACATTGTCTGCAGTCTGCTTCTAGATGCACCTCGGCACCTGAACCTCCAGATCTGTCTTCAGTTCCACCAACCTACCATGATTTGTCAGCAGTGTTCTGTAAGCATCAAGCCTTGTCGCTGCCACCTCATAGACCATACGACTGCGCCATCGACCTCTTGGCCGGTGCTCCTCTGCCCAGCAGCCGTCTCTATACACTCTCGAGGCCAGAAAATGAGGCAATGGAGAAGTACATCCAGGAGTCGTTGGCAGCAGGGATAATACGACCCTCGTCCTCTCCGGTGGGTGCAGGGTTTTTCTTTGTTGATAAGAAGGACAAGAGTCTGAGACCATGTATTGATTTTCGGGGCCTGAACAAAATCACCATCAAGAATAAGTATCCACTTCCTTTGATTAGTTCAGTTTTCACTCCTCTCTGTGGTTCTATGATTTTCACCAAACTCGATCTCCATAGCATACCATTTGGTGCGTATTAGGGAGGATGAGTGGAAAACTGCTTTTAATACACCCTTAGGACATTTTGAATATCGGGTGATGCCTTTTGGACTTATGAATGCTCCTGCATGTATTTCAGAATTTGGTTAACGATGTACTACGAGACATGATTGGTCGGTTTGTGTTTGTGTATCTGGATGACATTTTGATCTTTTCTAAGGATTTGAAGGAACATCAGGGACATGTCAGGGGGGTTCTCCAGAGATTATTGGAGAATAAACTGTTCGTTAAGGCCGAGAAGTGCGAGTTCCACGCACCTGTTACCTTTCTGGGATACATCATCGCTCAGGGACAGATCCAGATGGACCCAGAGAAACTTACGGCGGTGCGGAGTGGCCTACCCGTCCAACCGTAAGGAGGTTCAGCGATTCCTGGGGTTTGCGAACTTTTATAGAAATTTCATACGAAATTTCAGTAAGTTGGCAGAACCTTTGACGACTCTCACGTCTACCGCAAAACCTTTTGCCTGGACACCGGAGGCAGAAGGAGCCTTTAATGTCCTTAAGCATCGTTTTACTTCTGCTCCGGTGCTCATACAGCCTAATCCAGAGTTACAGTTTGTGGTGGAGGTCGGCGCTTCAGATACGGGAGTGGGAGCAGTACTGTCCCAGCGATCTGCTACTGATGAAAAGCTTCACCCATGTGCTTTTTTCTCTCACAAACTCTCTCCAGCAGAGCGGAACTATGGCGTGGGTAACAGAGAGCTCCTGGCGGTTAAGTTGGCGTTAGAAGAGTGGCGTCATTGGCTGGAAGGTGATCCATTCAACCATTTGTGGTCTGGTCAGACCATAAGAATTTGACTTACATCCAGGCGGCAAGGCGGCTGAACTCCCGACAGGCCAGGTGGGCACTATTCTTTGATCGGTTTAATTTTGTCCTTACTTATCGCCCAGGTTCCAAGAATATTAAACCAGGCGCCTTATCCAGAGTATTCACCCACGGAACGGCAATCTACAGAAGAAGAGAGTATCCTGCCCCAGTCTCGCATTGTGGCTACACTTACCTGGGAGATAGAAGCTCGTGTCCGGCTTGCACAGCGTCAGCATCCTGATCCTGGTACTGGGCCACATAATGCCTTATGCGTGCCAAGTAACGCGTTCGTTCGGAGGTATTGCACTGGGCCCATGGGACCCGCCTCACTTGCCATCCGGGGATTGGTCGCACCCTGGCTGTCCTGCGCAGTAGGTTTTGGTGGACACCTATGGACAAGGATACTAAGAATACATTTCGGCATGCCCAGTGTGTGCTCAGAATAAGACACTTAATCGACCCCAGCAGGTCTGCTACAACCACTACCGATTCCTAGCCGGCCATGGTCACATGTGGCGGTGGACTTTGTTACTGGGCTTCCGTCTTCTAAAGGACACACGGTGGTGTTGACAATTGTCGACGGTTTTCAAAGCAGCTCATTTTGTACCCTTACCCAAGCTGCCGTCCGCTCGGGAGACGGCGGATCTTCTGGTAATGCATCTATTTCGTTACACGGCCTTCCTTGGGACATCGTTTCAGACAGAGGTCCACAGTTTACCTCCCAGGTTTGGAAGGCGTTTTGTTGGCGTTGGACATCAAGGTTAGTCTCTCCTCTGGTTACCATCCACAGACCAATGGACAGACAGAGAGGGCAAATCAACAGATGGAAGTGGCACTGAGGTGCACGTCGTCAGCTAATCCTGCGAGTTGGAGTGTCCATCTGCCTTGGGTAGAGTATGCCCACAACACCTTGGTCAACGCCTCTCTAGGTATGTCTCCCTTCCAGTGTTGTTATGGTTATCAACCGCCTCTATTTGCAGAACAGGAACAAGAGCTGGCAGTTCCTTCAGTACAAGAGCACCTGCGCCGGTGCCATCAGGTCTGGAGAAGGGCCCGTTCAGCTCTGGTACGCTTCTACCCAGTCACAGGTACAAGCTAACCGCCATCGCACTCCTGCCCCTAGGTACTCTTCAGGGCAGAAGGTTTGGCTGTCATCCAGGGACCTGCCTTTGAGGGTGGAATCTTCTAAGTTGGCACCAAGGTTCATCGGGCCATTTGAAGTGGAGAAGGTCATCAACCCTGCGGCAGTTCGACTGAAGCTTCCTCGGTCTCTTAGGATTCACCCTACCTTCCATGTTTCCAGAATCAAACCGGTCAGTTCCAGCTCCTGATCCTCCCTGTCCTCCCCGCCTCCGCCCAGGATGATAGACGATCAGCCTGCATACACGGTGAGGAGGATTATGGATGTGGGCGCCGGGTCGGGGCCGTCAGTTTTAGTAGATTGGGAGGGTTATGGACCTGAGGAACGGTGTTGGGTTCCCCAGAAGAACATTCTCGATCCTTCCTTATTGAGAATTTTTCATTGTCATCCGGAGAAGCGGGATAGGCCGCCAGGTGGCGTCCATAGAGGGGGTACTGTCACGGTCGCTCAGGACTCTGATCAGTTGGCCGCGACCTCTGCCTCCGGCTCCCCCGCCCCTACAGACTCGCAGATGAGAAACAGGTGTGCGGGAACGCCGGCGGAGCAAGAACAGCTGAGCCGAGTTGGCAATCAACAGAGAATAAGAAGCACCGCAGCATGCTCCTCGTTGCCAGATCGTAATACTAACTCCAGTCAGTTATACATCTAGCTTGCTATTGCCGTGTTGTTTATTAAATTACTTACCTGTGCCTTTGTTCGTCTTAGACCCGTCCAGTCCTGCCGTATGTCCTGTTCCTGTTCCGTCTTCGTCTGTTCCTGTACCTTCAAGTCTCGTCCTCGATCCAGTTCCAGTCCAGCCCCGGTCTTGTCCTGTGTCCTCTCGTTACCCCAGAAGAACCTGTCATACCTTTGTGTCTCAATAAATCTGTTTATATTCCTTTACTTGTGTGTCTGCATTTGGGTTGTCTCGCCGGTCCGTAACAACAAGCTCTTAGTTTCAGTCAAAGCTTTTCAATCTGTGCTAACAATGGAGAGTACTTCTCAGGGTTGTAACTAATCATTAGTTGTCTAATGTAATTTGATTAAAAAGTACAAGATTAGAAGAATTGATGTTGAAACAGGACACTTGTTTTATTAATAAGCTTATTAGAATGAGCATTGTTGCAAATAAACATAGCATATGCAAAGATATTCTTAAGTGTTGATGTTCTGATTAGTAGAAAGAAAAAGGAAGCACAAGCTTTGATGATGAGCCCCCTCTAGTTGTAGGGCATTGATTGTAACGTTAAACTGTTAATGTTTCAGAAACGTCACACAGCAATGTCACACAACAGGAGATGAAAGGACCTGCACTGTATGGGCAGCTACAAGGGTTGTTTTGGTGAAATCTAGCTTCTAGCACTAGAAACTTGATGCATTTATACGTCAATATTTTGCTAACCATGTTTTTAGGAGCTGTATTATGTTCTGCACCCACCATGTGTGGTGCTGCATTTTAGATTGTTATGTAAATGTGGGTTTTTGAGGTCAGGTTTTTCTGATGTGTTTTTTGTTTACTGTGTACTAAAGTTTACTGTTGATAAAGTCAACAAGGAGCCATTGTTCAGTAAAGTAAAAATGTCATTGGCATTTATGCTCCAAGCTCAACTGTAGCTCTCTTTTTAGCCAGGGCTATCTGCTACTCAGTATTGACTAAGCTGTGGATGTGAACAAGGACTGAACAGAACACACAAAGCAGGTTCTGACTAAAAAGACAGGGTATGTTTATTATTTAAAACAACATTTAAAAGGATAATACACACCTAATGTGAAAACTGTAAAAGAACACAGTGTTGTGTTGTGGCTCAGGTGTGGGAGATATAATGTTGCATTAGGGAAACCAAATGAACACAATGGAACAATTAGATTTTTGCTTACCTCCACTGCACCAACATCAAACGTTATCAAACCATGTGCAAAATTAAGGTCATGGCTAATTAACTCACTCAGATCAGTTCCATGTTGTAATTAATCTATTTTGTGTGTTTCGATGAGATAGGACAACACTAACCTACATAACTACAATTCAGCTGCATTACACTCTGTGTGTAGATTGATTTCTGCAGAAAGATTGTTCCTTTAATAGTCCATTTGTAGAAAAATAGTGGCTTATATTTGCATGTACTATAAAAGTTTTTTAGTTTTTTGAAAAGTCATAGTTAAGAATGAGACCATTTGGGAAATTACAATAAACATAAGACTGTTCTCACACTATAATACTTACGTAAAATTAACACAAAGAAGGATGGCTTCCTAAAAGCAAAAAAACAAACCAAAAATGTAAACAAAAATGATTTTATACTTTTCATTTGCTTTATTTGAAAACACAAATAGGTTTTGTGGGGTCTGTCAGTTCTTGTTCAGTTTGATGAGGTTGTTTATTAGCCCACAGCATACTGACAGGTGGGTGCCTTCAGTTATTTGTATATTCACAAACTCTCTGTAAATAAATGTCACAAGTGTATTAGTAAACCCAAGAGCAGACAACACAGTGGCACTCAAAAGGTGTGTTTATTTAAGCGGCGTCTGGACAAGAAAAGCAGGTAAGTAGGTGAGCTAGCGGGCAGGTAAGTTAATACAAATCCACAAGGACCGAGTACTTGAGCCAAACACACTACTAACTCTGTTAGTAGCAAAAAACAAACTGGCAAGGAGTGGCAAGAAAACCAAGAAAGTCATCTTATTTTACTGCAGAGTGATGAGGTGTGAATTATTGGTGTGAAGTATTTCATTTTAACTTGTCTTTTAACTGTATTAAACACTGTTGTTATAGCATTATGCTAACTTTTAGGTTAACCAGGCATCACTTCATCACTCTGTTTACATTTTTGGTCAATCACAATAAAATGTGTAAATCAAAATAAAGGTTTGTCTGTCTTACCGCTTCTGTGTTGCTGCTTTATGTTTGCAGCTGGTGCAGATGAGAAGGGAGCAGGTGGAGGTGGGCAGAGTGTTTTGAGAGCACGGAAGAACTGTCCTAAGAAAAATAGCTTCTACAAGCTATATTGCTTTCTCTTGTAGTTGGAAGTCACCGCTTTCCAAATAAATCTTTACAATTTTCTACATGCAATTTACCATTAAACCCTTGTTCTGGTTTACATTATTAAACTCATACTCATTCTTCCGTCAACACCTGCCTGACAAACACTTTCTTTAAAAAAAAAAAAAAAAATTCTCTTATCCTTAGCTTTGTATACTGCGCTGGGTTTAAACTGACTAGTTTTTTGTGCACTTATGCTTTTTGTACCTTGGGTTGTTAAAATTGCTTCCATTGCTTTTCCTCACTTGTAAGTCGCTTTGGATAAAAGCGTCTGCTAAATGAGTAAATGTCATACTTCATACATCAATGGTCCATCCACAACGAGGTCACTCACACATACACATATATTTTTTTAACTCTTTAGGTTGACCTTATATTGCCCAAGGACACAACAAGTGTATGTGGGGGAGAGAGGGATGTTTTGGGATGTTTCGAGCGGGAATCGAACCACTTACCCGCCAATCGAAGGACGGCCGCTCTACCCACTGAGCTACTGCCGCCCTTTAGATCTAGGTGATTGACATTACATGACAGTTGGGGCAGTAGCTCTGGACTGGCAGACTAGGGTGGTGGGTCCCCTTTTCAAGAAAGGGGACCGAGGGTGTAATACAACTACAGAGAAATCACACTCATTAGCCTCCCTTGGAAAGTCAATGCCAGGGTACTTTAGAGGAGAATTCAGCAGATAGTCAAACCTCGGATTCAGGTGGAAAAATGCAGTTTTTGTCCCAGTCGAGGAACACTGGACCAGCTCAATACACTCTCCAGGGTGTTGTAGGGTTCATGGAAGTTTGCCGGTCAATCCACAAAGCACAGTCCACATGTGCTTTGTGGATTTGGAGAAACCATTTGACTGTGTCCCTTGCGGTATCTTGTGGGCGGTGCTCTGGGAGTCATCATGAAGTCCGGGTCGATCTGCTATTGCCATGTTGTAAAAACTTAGCTCTAGAGACCAGAGCCATCTTTTGTACCAGGCTGTAAACATGATTTTTACACTTGTAAAGTCGCCATTGGGTTTCTCCTTATATTTCGGCTTTGGAGCCTGCCCTCTGGTGGTGGTTAATCGCTGTATGGTGGCGCCCTTACTTGAGGACCTTTTAAGAGACTTGTTTCCGGTGCATGTTGGACTTCAGCAGCGCTGCCCTTTGTCACCGGTCCTGTTCATTATCTTTATAGACAGGATTTCTAGGTGCAGCCAGGGGCAAGAGGGTGTCCGGTTTGGGGACCACATGATTTCGTCTCTGCAGTGATGCATTCGATATGTATGATGTATCGGTCTGTTGTGGTAAAGAAGGTGCTAAGCTGCAAGGAGAAGCTCTCGATTTACCAGTCAATCTACGTTCCTATTCCCACCTATGGTCATGTTTCACAGCTCATGACCATAGGTGAGAGTAGGAACGTAGATACAGGTAGGGTGGCTGGGCGCTCCCTTAGAGATAGGGTGAGGAGCTCAGCCACTCAGGAGGATCTCAGAGTAGAGCCACTGCTCCTCCACATCCTCCACCTATCCACATCACACAGCTTGGGCATGTGTTCCAGATGGCTCCTGGATGCCTTCCACTGGGAGGAGGCCCCGGGTAAGACCTAGGACATACTAGAGGGACTTATCTCTCAGCTTGCCTGCCAACACCATGGTATTCCCCCGTAGGATCTTGAGAAAGTGTCTAGGAAGTGGGAAGTCTGGGCATCATTGTTTAGACTGCTGACCCCACAACCCGGCCCTGAATAAGCGGAAGATGATGATAGATGGTTGAATGGTATGGAACCCTCTAAATTGGAGGATTTTGCTCTGCAAACCCATCAATGTTCCGCCTCTGTTTTGAGACAAACCCCCTGAACAAGCTGAACTTTAGCCTCTTAACAGACCTTTGTATTAAATATTGATAGTCAAAGTGCATTGGGGCAAAGGGCCCCTCTCTGAGGTCAGGACTTAGATCTACATTTTAAAAATAAGAAAAAAGATCTGAATATACTCTGTGTTTATGAGCTCTAATTCTGACAGAAGCTACTTTTCACTCGTCTACAAGAAAGAGACTGAAGCGATCAGACAACACAGACCTAAAACTGCAACGGGAGCTTTTACCATTGACTTGATTCTTCATGTAGGGCAGAGCTTTTAATGTGGGCTTCAGTTTTAACCGGTCTCGTAGACTGCTGCAGGAGAACTCCAGCTGACCACATCTCAGATGTGCATTAAATACACAAGTGGCACCGGCTCAAGGGTGGTTACACATGAGCTGTACAAGCAGTCACCGGTCGCTCACACCCCACCGTCCTCCGCTGGGACAGGGTGTGGGGATAACGGAACATATACAGTAAATATTTAAAGTTCACAGGCCACAGATACGCTTGTTGCTTAGTTCGGCCGCTGTTTTACGGCTTGGCAAGTGGTAAGAGAGCGCGAAGAAAGACCTCATTGACTGAACGCATTTAATGGCAAAAATAGGCCTAACAAAATTTACATAAATAAAGCCATGAGGCTGCACAGAACAAGCAATTGTTTAAGTCCCTGACAGCACTTTTGTGTTATGACTAAACAGACCAGCCCAGAAACGGCCAGGCCCACAAAGGTACGACCACCTGCCATATATTTTTGGTCCTAAGTGGACCATGAGGTTAAAAATAAATAAATCTTTTGGCTCACTTTTGCCAGAACAAAGTCTTTATCTGGGCTGATAAAGCAGGAGGGCTGGAATTGTGACATAAAAAAAACAAAAACAAGAAGAGTTCACTTGTAGTCCTAAACATATTTAGGGTGTTTTTTACTCACTTTTTCTATCTCCCACGATTTATTTCTCTCTCCTACTGCATCCATTACAATATTGTCATAATGCAAATTATGTGATGTTGTCATTTAGCAACTTTAAGGAGAGGCATTAGCTACTTTTCTTACTGAGGAGTTTGCAAGACTGATAACAGCTGAAGTAAGCACAGTGCCCTCTCCATGCTAGCTCATGTTTCTTTAAAGGCTAAGTACACAATGAAATTTGTAAAGGGGCACATCAAATATTAGTAAATAGTCAATTACTATTAACCCATTGTTTAGAGCATCATTGAGTCCCACAAAGCTGTACCTCCATAGCTCATTTACTGTATCTAGCTGCTGTTCCAAATGTAACAAAAAAGTCATCCAACTAGAACTGGATCTCCTGCTCACTGTAGTAACTGTATTGTCTTGACATTTGATCCATAAAATATTAAAAAAAGGTCCACATAGTGAACAGGTTTGTTTTGAGAGCTTATGCATAGAGACTTTACAGAAACGTGCCGTGGCAACATTTTCCTGTAGAATCGGTTGTTGTAATCAGCTTTTCTCCTTGGTGTGTGTAGACTATATATTATGCATAGCGTTAATGCATTTGCTCTGTTTCATGAGAATGTGAGGAGAAGGCTGTTTTATCAGCAGCAGTTTGAAGTGAGGAAGTGAATGAATGGAAGCCTGGGCACCTAACACGTGCTATTCCCCGGGGCCTCGTGAAGCATTTTCCCCCACTCTGAAAATGGAAACATCCTATCTGTCTCTTGGGGTGCACATGTGAAATTCATCCATCAGATCTCTCTGGTGTATATAAATACCCATGTGGAGCAGATTTGTCCTCTAATACAAGGCTGGAAATGGATGGGACTGGTTCAGGTAGGTGGTAAAGTGCCAGGAGCAAAAAGTGCTGTTTTCAGGCCTGGTTCCTCAAATAAAAGCAATCAGTGAAATATTAAGCTCACTGATCCACATTTAGGGAGTCTGCTAGTCTGTTCCGGCTAACCTTTTACCTAATCCTGCTACTCTTGTACTGTCACCTGTTCCCGGTGGCATATTGCAAAAGATTATGGGAGGGAGGCTCTGCACAAAAATACACTAAAATGACCCGTTTTAGAGACATGTTCTTTCTTCCAAACGTCTTAAACGTCTCTACTGGTAAACAAACATGGCTTCCACTGACAGTAAGGTTGCCCAGAGAGGGATCTGCACCCTCTGCTGGCTAAGTAACTCAGGGTGGCTTTAACTTTATCAGAGCAAAGCAACTCTATTCAATTCGCTGCTGCACACATACACTCGGACAAAGACATTTGTCTGGTTTAACTTTCTAGTAATGATGTAGCTATAATGCTCAGTCTAAAGACTGTTGAAACATGTTGAAAACCCTACAAGTGTCAGGGAGTCTCGCTCACCTTTAGTCCAAACAACATCAACCTCAAAGAGAAGTAAAAGTATAGAGAAAACTATATTTAAAACGCTGAACTATTATTAATAAAGCACTCTAATAAAGTAGCCTAAAGAAACTAATTGTCCTCATTTGGTTGATCATAACTAGATCTAAAAACTTCCAAAGTTCCAAGACTACAATATTAAAAGTATATGTTGAATATTTGGCATGTTTAAAACTATATGGCTAATTTGAAAGATTAAGACCTAAGGTTTATACAGTTGTGCTCATAATTTCGAGTGAGTATGAGTGAATAAAAGGTTTTTGTGTGCCCTATCAAAAGCTACGCTCGATGCTGCGAAGCATTACGCTATGGGGAACATTCTTTGTGTGACCGGTTGTGAAGCACGTGTGTCAAACACGCCAAGAATTGACTTATATAACCTCTGTTGGTGACGCAGCACATCAGCGGCAGCTGTCTGATTGAGCGCACCTGAATGTGAGTGACACAGAGGGTATTGGTTAGGTTTTGAGTGCTAGGCTTCTCTCTACTAGGAGATCCTAAGCCTGCAAATAGTGTGTCTTTGAAGCCTGGTGTGCTACACACCATACAGACCCAGTTCACTGTCAGATTGTTTTAGTGTTGGAGTTCTGCAGGACAAACTGCCCTCGGGCACTAATCTTAGCAACACTCGGGGTCTTTGTTGCTGCCAGTTTGGCTTGCTACGCCCTGATTGACAGGGTCTCAGTAGGTAGACACCCTCTAGTTGCCCACTTCATTCGAGGAGCAAAGCGGTTGAGGCCGCCTACTAGAGCTACAGTTCCTTTCTGGGACATAGCTATAGTGCTTAAGGACTTGGTAAGCACTCCTTTTTAACTGCTAGAGTCAGCGTCTGTCAGGCTTCTGACTCTAAAGATGTTTGGGTGGCATCCCTCACCCAACGTAAGGGATGCCACTAGGGATTGCCCTGGCCTATGAGGCGCGCGGTTAAACTTTGCTCATAGTTGTAAGGGCCCCTTCCAATAGAGGGGTTGCAGCTTCAACAGCTCTAGCGAAAGGTGCCCCACTGCAGCAAGTTTGTCATGCGGCAGGCTGGTCCTCACATTCATTAGATTCTACAGTTTGGATGTTCATGCTACTCCGGTCTCGCATGTCTTTGAGTCATCATCCCAAAATTGTGTTTGAGACCTCTTTTGTGTTTGTGCACACTTCACAACCCGGGGGTCCAGACACTTACAGTGCGGCGTCGTTGGTATTCTCGTTCCCCATAGCGTAATGCTACGCAGCATCGAGTGTAGCCTTTTATAGGGAACGTCTCGGATTACTTGACTGTAACCCTGTTCACTTAAAAAGCGGGAACAAGATGCTGCACTGCAATGCCGCACTGGGCGTGTCCAGGCGTTCTTCAGCCAAAGTTAACCTGAAGACGCTTCTGTGTCATGTGTTACTTATACCTTTCTGTGTCACTCACATTCAGGTGCGCTCAATCACACAGCTGCCGCTGATGAGCTGCGTAACCAACAGAGGTTATATAAGCCAATTCTTGGCGTGTTTGACACACATGCTTTACAACCGACCACACAAAGAATGTTCCCCAGACAAAAGACCACCACTGTTTTTTAATGGAAACAGTACAGTACCTGGACAAAGGTCCTCAGTGCCACCATTAATTGGACATTTTACCTTTAACTGTTTGACTTCAAGTATTTATTTCTGATGTGATGTGATGTTCCTGCTCCATTACTCATGATTTTAGTTTTCCTCTCAGAGTCACACTGGGATAATATTGTGTCCAGGCCTCTCACAAAGATTCCTCCAAGAAGACTTGAATTTTGCACCATCAGCCCATTAGCCCTGAGGTTTTTGCCACAATCCGCACCAATATGTGGGTCTGTTTTTATTGTTTCAATGCTTAGATAAAGCTATTTGTTATATTTATGTATTCCGGTACAAACACTACGTTTGAGGATTTGACAAATCAGAGCTGAGACACAGATTAAAATTAATAAGATAGCATATGATTTTGTTATGGTCGCAGTCAACATTATTTATTGCACAACATGTCTGTCGAAAGCTCACAAGCGTGTCAAATATTTTTAGAAATAATGTATTTACTCCTTAGTTTCTGGTATATAATGTATCATTAATGATTGTGCTCACATAGCAAATGTTTAACACTGAGCCTCCTTTAACGTAAAACAGTCAGGTCACCATACAGGAAAAATCAAGGGACATTATCATTCTGCCTTGCAGACAGCACAGTGTTGAACATAATGCAGATAAGAAGTACATCCCAGAATGTATTAGTAAAACCAAGAGCTGTAAAATAGCTTAGAGCAAGCATCCAAGCATGTGGCTGGGTGCTGCCCCAAAGTACAGAGAAATATATTATTAGCCTGTCAAAGCACACTCACTTCATAGTCCCAGACTGTCTACAAGCATGAGTGAATTTAACATCAAAAGTCTAGCAGTACTCACATAAAAAAGTGAGGACAATGTTTACACAAGACGTGCCCATAGTACATACATAGTTTTTAGTTTAATTGTTAATAGCTGTAATTTTGCATAAAAATTACTGTAACACTGAAACATGCTTTCTGAAATAAAGCAGGTCTTATTTTAATAAAAGTGTATGCAATTTTCTCACAGGGACCAGGCACACTTGTAAAGGCTCAGACAAATAGGATATCCTTAAGACCTCTATCTCATATGATATTGGCAGCTGGAATGAGTAGACTTTTTTTAGTGAAGGGATAAGTCTTCTGAAGAGCTGGATCTAAATGCTGTCTTGTCTAGCCTCTGAGTGGAGTTGTTTCAGCCATTGATAATGTCAACAGCTGTTCAAGCAAATCAGTGTTTATGTGTCTTTTAAAAACTTTAAAAACTGAAAAAAGTTTTTCAAGGTCACTTTGTTCATTCAACAGGAAAACAATAATGCCCTAGAGCAATTTATTTTTTATAGCAGGTGAATGGTGGTTCTCTGACTATAATCATTGTCAAGTTTCAAAATGCTAGCTACAAGGGGACATTTTCTTTTTAAATCAAGCATTTGCACAAACAAGCACAGTCTCATTGACACACCAGTGTCACAGACAGCTGTTTTCTAGTGCAGTACATTACTCTGTAAAAAATGTATTATGTAGGTATTGCACATGTGTTTTTAGTGTGTAAACTGTTTCTCCACTGTACATTTCCACATTCTAACATGTTGAATCCAACCTGCAGGTCTGATAAGGCCTTTTGATCCTCCACTGACCAGCAAAGTCTTTGAAGGTGCTCTTGTATAATTCTCTGTCTTTACAAATGCACGCAAAGCACTCTTTCTGCACGTTCCTTATGTGAACACATGCATAATTGTCACTTCGACTCTGGACTCAGCCCAGCTATCTATGGATTCTCTGGAAGAGTCCGCCTCCGGCTCCCCCGCCCCTGCAGGCTCGCGGAGTGGAGACAGGTGTGCGGGAGCGCCGGCAAACCCAGACCAGCTGTTCCACGTTGTTAACCTGTTATTTTCAGGGGTCATTTTGGCTGTATTGTGTGTAATGTGACCTCTCCAAATTAAAATGTTTGCTGTTATTGAACCCTCTGGAATTTAAATACAAGTGTGGGCTCTTTGTAAAGGTAACAATCTCTAGTTTCACCCACAACAGTCAGAATCTCTCCAAGTACTACTGATACAATTTTATACACTTTGGAACACACAGAGAAAATTATTTTTTGTGTCCTCGCCTGAAATATTTAGTGAAAATAAAGGTGTCAAAAGCTGCAGCAGGTAGTTGAGGACTAAAACACACTATGGGCCAAAATAATAACTTGATGACTACTCAGATTTCAAACTTGAAAAGAATATCTGTAAAAATGAATTTTTTACACCAGTTCTTATGTTGGTAGGTCCATGCGTTTTCTAGAGGAACCATAGTTTATCCAAAATTTATCCAAATTGGAGACATTTGGAAAACGTATGAAAAAGTGCAATAAGTTCTGAATGCTTCAACCCACAGGCATCAATGAGGGCTCTACTGAAAGCTTACATCTAGAGGAATCTGTATTTACAAACATAATCATTCTATTAGTTATGAAAATTAATATTCCATAATAATAACACAATAAAAATTGACATATTTACATAAAAAATAGTCAAAATGAGTGTTATGGGCCAAAATATATATTTTTGAATAATATCCACACATAATAAACATACGGCAAACTATATACATAAGTTATAAAACTGTTGGTCAATGTTACAATATATGTGCAACATTGTTGCAGTCTCTTGTTGCTGAAAGCACAAGAGCATGTCACATGTGGAGCATTTTACTGCACCTCTGTGAAAGGACAAAGGAAAGGTGTGATATCTTGATCTTCACATCAGACCCCCAAACGCTTTCTTTCCGACTGCTGTCGGTCCAAAATGTAAAAAGAAATGTACATGCCTCCACTACATCCTCTAACAAGTATTTTATTATTTTTGTAAGTTTTGCCATAGTTTTTACTCAAAAAAGACTGTGAAAGCACAATAAAAACGCACGCGTCATATGACGCACAAGCTGTCTCATCGAGGAGAATTGTGTTTACGCGGAGGCACAGACGCTTCAGGCCGAAGGAAACCCAGGCCTATTTAGTATCGCCGGACTCTATAGATCATTGGCTACGGAGAACAACGAACGTGCTAGAAGCGTTTACGTGATGTGTAATCACAGTCTGTGCGGCCATTGGTGCATATCCAGGTTCCGCCCGGTCAAAACCCGTCAGAATTGGCTGATAAAGGTGTCAATCGAAGGCTAACACTTCCTGTTAGCATTTTAGTAGCTTTTTTCGTGGTCTCGAAAGGACTTATGGCTATTATCAATAGAAATGACAAAAAATGTTGCAGCTGATTTCAAGTTGGAAATACTTCTCTGCTGTTTTTGAGCCTTGAGGATATAACATGTCTTGTGGACCTAATTATTTTACTGGATATTATTCCCTGGACCTTTACGGACAGAAAGACACCAAGCTTATGGGAATTTGTTGCTGTTTCAGTCTAAGAGACCCGTCAAAGATAAGACAAGTCCAAACTCAATTTTTGTGCTTGTCTGTAAAAAAGGCTTTGGTGTCGGCGCTGTGGTTGTAACGTGTTAAAATGTTTTATATTGTCTGAAAAATGAGACTTTAAGCTTTAATTTGGTATATATATTGTTGGGGTTTGCATGACGAGGTGCAAGCACAACGCAGGCTTTCTTTTGTAGCGTGTACAACGTCCCGGGACCTGTACACTAAGAGCACCGCGTCCAGCTCCTCGATGCCAGATCATAAAATTAGCTCCAGTTAGTAACACGTCTAGCGCTATACTGTCTTGTTGTACCTTGTGAATACTTAGCTCTTATTCTTGTCCGCCTCAGATCCGTCAAGTCCCGCCGTCAGTCCCGCTCCAGTCCAGCATCCGTCTTCTCCTGGTATCCCTCTCCATCCACGAAGAACATTCTGTCTCTAAGTTACCTATTCAATAAATCTGTTTTGAGATTGTTTACCTGGTGTCTGCGTTTGGGTTCATCGCCGGAACATTACAATCATTTAAGCGAGCTTTTCTCCAAATGCTGTTGTAGTGCTTACTTGCTTACTTATGGGCTAATATATTTGACAATGGATGGCATTTGACCATACGCAGAAGAACGAGGTTGTTTTATGGAGCATGAGAGTATGAATGGATGAAACAAACTGAATTGGCAATAACAAAAATGTATTGAAGATTTAAGAGAATGAACAGAATAATCAAATAAATACAATACACAACTGTCCATTTGTTCCTTAGTTCAGAGTTTGACCCTTTTTAGCAGGTCTTAAAAAAATCCTTTTGGGGTTTTTCCCAAAACAGTTCAGTTCAAATCCTCAAAAAAAAAAAAAAAAAAAAGTGGGGAAACATAGTCCTCCTTTATCCCGTTGCAAAAAGGAATAGAAAACTTAAATCTACCAGCTCGCAATCCTGTGTTCTGAGTTGGAATCCAAATCCCCACATAAAAAACCTGACCTGAAAACAAGGTCAATAATAAATCAATATTCAGGGGTTTGGAGTAAACCATTCATTCTTCAAGTTACCAGTTTCATAACTTAACATTCCAATAAGGGGAAAAAATACAATAAATTTCACAACATAAGTGCACAACTTTTTCCCTTACCTTCAAAAGCCATCGGGATAACATGTACACTTTAGCATTAGCCACACGTTACATTACCCTTGAGCTAAGGAGCTGTTAGCACAACCAATTTTTTAAACCATACCAAAAAGAATGGAAATAGCAGCATTAGATAATCGCAGAATTTAAAGTAAGACGCAGTACATTCATATACTGTAAACTAATACATCCTTTTTTGAATCAGAGCTTTACATTTCAAAATTATAACTAAGAATTACCCGTTTTCGTAATGTGGTTCTGTTCAAAAACGGTCATCAAATAAATCATAAATAAAGTCATTTTAAATAAATAGATGCAGCGGTTGGCAAAAGACTTTCAACAGAACATATTAACAAGACTTACCGCTGATTCTAAGTACTTTCTTCAAGAGTTTTGGAAGGAGGAAGCCACATGAGAGTCTGAAACTTGCCGTGTCAATGCCCAGCCACAGTGAGAGCGCAGCAGGAGGGTCCCGGATATTTATCTTTCCCGGGGTTCAGGTGTACGCAATTTGCCCATCAGGTGACCGGGTTACACTGTTGTTTGTTAAACAGAAGCAGAAGGAATATGTCCTTTTATCTGTACGCAGACAACTTACAGGTTTACCTACCGGTTGTCACTGCTTGTCCTGTCTTCAATCCATCAACAGATGTTTAGAGGACATCAAATTGTGGCTGTCCCAGAATTTCCTCTGTTTGAATAAGAATAAAACTGAATGTACTGTATTGTATAGGCACATCCAACCTGCCCAGTGTCTAAGCTCCTGGTCCTGTTGCTTTGGCCCCCAATCTTAACCATGTTGTCAAAAATCTGGGGGTGAAACTAGACAGCAGTCTAAAATTTGACAAGCAAATTTCTGTGGCTTCGTCTCCTATCAAAGGTTAAACCCTTCTTAAGTCGCGCTGACCTCGAGAAAGCCATCCATTTTATTAGCTCCCGCAAAGACTACTGCAATGAGCTCTAAGTGGGAGTCCCCAAGTATTATTATGCTGGATGAGAGTGTGGATAGATGTGTGAGGAGTGTGGTGAAGTCCGTGATAAAATCCTTGTTTGACTTTGGCTGGTATGTGGTGGCCACATTAGTAGGTAGGCTACAGCTCCAGACAGTTGATATGCAGTGGCCTTAAATGAATGGTAGGCATCTAGATGCACCAGCGCTATCTTCCAGTTCTTGCGGTAGATTACCGCAATACTGCCTATTCGGCCAGTGACACAGTGAGGTTGGGAGAGGTAAACAAACCCCAATGGAGTAGCGTCGTTGAGAGGTGTAAAATCATTCGGTTGCTGCCACGTCTCGTTAGACACGTTCGCAGAGAAAGTCCAATTTATGGTCTGTCAGGAAATCTTGGACGAGTTGGCCCTTATTCATGAGGGCACGGATGATAAGAAGACCAAAGCTGATCGTGGTGGTGCTCTGACTGACAGCCGTAGGTATCCTCGGGACATGGGCCAGCACACTGAGATCAGCGCGATGACCGGTGGTCTTCTGTGGGCCGGTGAGATGTGGACCAGAAAGACTTGATGGGGTTAGAGTTGTCATATTGGAAATTCCAACGTGAGCTCCGGTGATTACATCTCCGTCGGGGCACGTATAGGATGTCCAGTTGCTGGAGCAGAGCTGGCGTTGGTGGATTATGAATCTTAAACTCTGTACAGTGTAGCTATAGCATGGTAGATTAAAGACAGCACAAACCAAAGGAATACAAGCCCCGAATACATATTCCACATAGTTGTCAAGGGTTTTAGCAGCAGGTAGGCCAGTGGTGGACAGTAACGAAGTAAATGTAATTCGTTACTGTACTTAAGTAGTTTTTTCCAGTATCTGTACTTTACTAAGTATTTCCATTAAGGGATACTTTTTACTTTACTTCACTACATTTCAACGTCAAATATCTTACTTTTTACTCAAGTACATTTTGCAAAATTAGTCGTTCCTTGTGTTTCCGTTAAATATTTTTGTAGAAGAAGACCTCAAAGACGCGTCTCAGTGGGAGTGTCAGGACCGGCTCAATAGAAGCCTCATTCTCTACACGCGAGCTGATAAACATGAAAATAACAAATAAAAAATACACCTGTGATGAAGCTTTGGTATTAGTAATGGCTGACTCTGATTCTGAGGGAGAACATCTACCTTTAGAGTCTTTTCAGCCGAGTGAAAGTGAGAATGAGCGAGAGTGCGTGCGTGTGTAACTTAGACAGCGCGCAGCTGCTCGTGCCTTTTCAGCGTCTCTCATAAAGCACACGCTGTTTTTCCCACATTTTACCAAACATCAGTGAAAGAAACGGGAGGAAACTAGTCGTGAAGGATGTTGGAAAGGGAAGCCGTGGCGCGTAGCACCTGCAGCTTTACCTTTAGCACCTGCAGCTTTACCTTTAGCACAGGTGTTAGAAGCCGGGCGGGTGTACTCGCCGTGGCGCGATAGTGACAGGGAGTTTGGGAATAATGCGGCTTCTATTGACAGCTGTTTGGGACAAATACGTGTTGGACATCCTGACACTTTACCCAGTCGAGGAGGGAGAGGCAGAGTAAACATAGTCAGCGAGACTGCACTAATCAAAGCAGCGATCGTAATAAAAGTGATGGCTGTGTGCTGTGCTTTATGAGAGGTCCCACACTCTAAAAAACTACTAACTATGCCACATGGATGGATAAGAAAAGATAAAGCAACTGCAACCACACACATACAGTACATGTGTATATTTCTCATAACTATTTGCATACGTTTTACTAGTTATGGTTTATTAGAAGTTGTAGTTATTCTTTATTTCAGAAAAGAAAAAACTATTCTAATATGTTCATTAGTGTGCATGTACTGAAAAAACATAACAATATATAATGTCATAGTATGCAAATTATATGCAAATTAGATGCTTAAAATTTATTTAATTA
Organism: Perccottus glenii; assembly: GCA_024416835.2. NCBI lineage: Eukaryota > Metazoa > Chordata > Actinopteri > Gobiiformes > Odontobutidae > Perccottus > Perccottus glenii. The sequence goes on along the minus strand of CM044564.2, from coordinate 24,378,624 downwards.
AATACTTTGGGTCATACCTGACATTTTTCTAGTTCAGAGTAGGACTCTATCTCTTATCATTTTCAAACCACAGCCTTTTGAAATTTGGATCTCAAAAATCTGTATTTTTTAAATAATTCCTGGCGCCTAAAGGGGGCAAGAGACTGACAAAAATTATAAGGGCATTATAGCCTAGTACTTGGATACTTAAGTACATTTGAAGGCAAATACTTTTGTACTTTTACTCAAGTGAAAGTTAAAAGGGAGTACTTTTACTTTTACTGAAGTAATATTTTACCTAGTGTATCTGTACTTTAACTCAAGTACTTGGTTTGTGTACTTCGTCCACCACTGAGGTAGGCTAACGGCTTTCCTACAAAAGAAAGCCTGCGTTGTGCTTGTACCTCGTCATGCAAAACCCAACAATATATATACCAAATTAAAGCTTAAAGTCTTAAAGTCTCATCTTTCAGACATATAAACCATTTTAACACGTTACAACCACAGCGCCGACACCAAAGCCTTTTTCACAGACAAGCACAAAGATTGAGTTTGGACTTGTCTTACCTTTGACGGGTCTCTTAGACTGAAACAGCAACAAATCCCAATAAGCTTGGTGTCTTTCTGTCCGTAAAGGTCCAGGGAATAATCTAGAATCCAGTAAAATAATTAGGTCCACAAGACATGTTATATCCTCCAAGGCTCAAAAACTGCAGAGAAGTATTTCCAACTTGAAATCAGCTGCAACATTTTTTGTCATTTCTATTGATAATAAAAGCCATAAGTCCTTTCGAGATTGCAAAAAAGCTACTAAAATGCTAACAGGAAGTGTTAGCCTTCGATTGACACCTTTTTCAGCCAATTCTGACGGGTTTTGACCGGGCGGGACCTGGATATGCCGCACAGACTGTGCGGCCATTGGTGCATATTGGCAACGATTACGCATCACGTGAACGCTTCTAGCACGTTCAATGTTCTCCATATATAGTCATGTTGACCATATACGGATAGCCAATGATCTACAGATTCCGACGATACTAAATGTGCCAGGGTTTCCTTTGGCCTGAAGCGTCTGTGCCTCGGCGTAAACACAATTCTCCTCGATGAGACAGCTTGTGCGTCATATGACGCGTGCGTTTTTATTGTGCTTTCACAGTCTTTTTTGAGTAAAAACTATGGCAAAACTTATAAAAATAATAAAATACTTGTTAGAGGATATAGTGGAGGCATGTGCATTTCTTTTTATTGACATTTTGGACCAGCAGCAGTCGGAAAGAAAGCGTTTGGGGGGGGGGGTGTGGTCTGATTTGAAGATCAAGATATCACACCTTTCCTTTGTACTTTCACAGAGGGGCAGTAAACTACGGAGCCCCTCTGGTCCCACTTTGTCAAAAAAATATATATATAGCTAAGTCGTGGCCTCAAGATAAGCTAAGTCGTGGCCTCAAGATAAGCTAAGTCGTGGCCTCAAGATAATGACCTAAGCCTAGAACGCCCTCTGCTGACGTTTTATCGTAGGCTACACAGACATGCTTTTCCAAAATGTGAAACACTTCAATAATTAATGAACCAGTCACTACTATAGACTATCTTAAAATCATAATCAGAAATACTTTATTGATCTTTATTGATATTGATAACCCAGGGGACAATTCTTGTGTCACAGTTGATATGCACATCAAGACATTTAAAGAAATATAAATAATAATATAAGTTGGTAAATAAACAAGTAGCCTATATACATGTAAAAAGCATAAATATATGCTATAAAATATGAAGAGTTATAAAGGACCATGGATATGCAGCCTACAAGATTTACATTACTGTATTAACAGAATTGAATTGATTGTGATGAACAGTATGGGTAAATAAATAGAAGCAGAACTGCAGCAAACTATATTACACTGAATATTAAAACAGATAATATTTGCACAGAATGTGAAGTATTACATTGCACTACAGTACAGGGTCCATTTAAAACTGCGGTCAAGCCATCCCGTTCGCAAAACACCAGCCAAGCCAGCCCGTCTTTATTTGAGTGCTCCGTATTAGCTGTTTTACGGTAATGCAAGGAAACAGCACCTAGACGTCCTCCCGAACTGATGAATGTTCGTTTTTTACATTTTCATTTTACATTACAGTCATTTAAATAACAAAGGGTCCATGTGTCAGACACTTCACTATCTTGAGGCCACGACTTAGCTTATCTTGAGGCCACGACTTAGCTTATCTTGAGGCCACGACTTAGCTTATCTTGAGGCCACGACGTAGCTTATCTTGAGGCCACGACTTAGTATCTTGAGGCCACGACTTAGTATCTTGAGGCCACGACTTATCTTATCTTGAGGCCACGAGTTAGCTATATATATATTTTTTTTTTGACAAAGTGGGACCAGAGGGGCTCCGTAGTAAACACCAAGAAAAACCCCAGTAAAATGATCCACATGTGACATGCTCTTGTGCTTTCTGCAACAAGAGACAATGTTACACATATATTGTAACACTGACCAAAAGTTTTATAACCTATGTATATAGTTGGCAGTATGTTTTTTATGTGTGGATATTATTCAAAAATATATATTTTGGCCCATAACACTCATTTTGACTATTTTTTATGTAAATATGTCAATTTGATTGTGTTATTATTATGGAATATTAATTTTCATAACTAATAGAGTGATTATGTTTGTAAATACAGATTCCTCTAGATGTAAGCTTTCAGTAGAGCCCTCATTGATGCCTGTGGGTTGAAGCATTCAGAACTTATTGCACTTTTTCATACGTTTTCCAAATGTCTCCAATTTGGATAAATTTTGGATAAACTATGGTTCCTCTAGAAAACGCATGGACCTACCAACATAAAACTGGTGTAAAAAATTCATTTTTAAGTTTGAAATGTGACTAGTCATCAAGTTATTATTTTGGCCCATAGTGTGTTTTAGTCCTCAACTACCTGCTGCAGCTTTTGACACCTTTATTTTCACTAAATATTTCAGACACAAAAAATAATTTTCTCTGTGTGTTCCAAAGTGTATAAAATATATCAGTAGTACTTAGAGAGATTCTGACTGTTGTGGGTGAAACTAGAGATTGTTACCTTTAGAAAAAGCCCACACTTGTATTTAAATTCCAGAGGGTTCAATAACAGCAATCATTTTAATTTGGAGAGGTATCCACAGACATATCCACAAACATATTGCTTGAAAAAAAGCTTAAAGAGCAGATACACGCCAGCATTTACTCAACCCCAACTTCTCCAATTTGTGATCTCAGTTGGCTTAGACCTGAAAGGGAGGAAAAAGCCAGCGGCAAGACAAGAATGAATCTGAATCAACTAACTCACAGTAGAGAACTATTAATTGAATTTCCCTTGGGTATTGATAAAGTTGAATGAATTTAAAATGAGCTGTAAATCAGACATACTATTAGAAAATGTGTATTACTGAGTCTGTAATAATATACAGACCAAACAATGTCTTTGTATAGCATTTAAAAACAAATGGCTAATTAGCATAAATCAATCCAGAAAATATTTTAGGCTAAAGATAAAGCTAATGAGACTAATGTTTGTCTCCTGTGACAAAGTAGTTGTGTAACTGACTGTTCTGTAATTATCGCAATGAAGCATTTTTATGATGTCCTAGTCAAACTGAGGGCGAGTGATTGGATCTTACTGTAACTCTGTACAACCCCTTCAGACTCAGGTAAATTTTGTTTGTATCACTTTAATTTACATTTAGACAATTTAACATGCCTTGCTATTTTGGTTACTGGGTTTACAGCAGCAACTATACCTACTGTAGCCTGTGTTGTAGTTTTATGTGATTGGTCTAGACATTTTTAATAAATGCTCACCTGCTGCAAATAAAGGACTTGATTTAGATTTAAGGAAGATAGTAGATTTAACTTAAAAACTGGTATTAATGTGCGAAATGAAGTCTGGCCGTTTGAGATCTACACTGATGCTGGTTATATCTCACTGTCTTTTACCTGCCAATATGGCTGATAGAACTTATTTAGTCACAGGTTTTCCAAGTAAATGTGGGAGTTTTCTCACATCTGAAAATTATCCACAACATTTTATTGTGATGTTGCATTGCTCTTGAGACATTATCATATTTAATTTAGAGCTTTTTTTTTCTACAGTGCAATGATGGGTGTCTATACAATAATCATAAATGCTGCCAGCGTTTCATTTCCAGTGATTGTCTGAGGAAAGTCAAGAAAAATTGACATTATCAAAAAATGGCTCTGAAATTATTTTAAAGATTTGTTTATTTTTCTGGTGTGGGCTGGAAGGTGAAATGCTGGCTTATAAAATGTATTTTGATTTGAACTGTAAAAGGCTGTTATACAAGTGATGCCACATAAACTGACCTCTGTATAGTCTCCTACACACAGCCTTAGTTACAGTGAAGCTGTTTTGCAGATCCTCATAAATATCATCCCATCATTCATCACTGTTCCCCATCTCATAGTCAGACACATTATTACTGATGTTAGTGATGAAGGTTTATTTTTACTTTTTACTAAAATGTCTACTGTAGCTTGTCCTTGAGTAGCTTTTCCATGTGTTGATTATTAGCACCTTTTACTTGTTGCCTTTTAGAACCAGTGAACTGGCAAATAAGTTAGATGAAAAAGTATCCTCCAAGGTCTGGTTGTGCAGTAAAAATATCATGTTTATTATTGGATGAACTGGTAGTTTATAGAGGATTGTTTCATTTAGAAGCTGACTGTTTTAAAGGCCTATTTTTATCTGCAGTTTGTGTAATTATATAAAATAAAATTATATAAATTCCAGGTGTTTTTATTTGTTTTGTCATTTATCAACATTATGTCTATTGTGTGAAGATTATTACTGCTGTATTTTCACTTGTCTTCTCTAGACCTTGAGAGAAAACCCTTAATAAGTGTTTTACTGTGTCTTGATGTATAAATCCCAAATACATGCTGGAGTTTCTTTAGTTGTTTTTTAAACAGACTAAATGATCTTTAATATTACCATACACATCAGTGCTCATTACACATGGAATGTTTTCAAAGAGCTCTTCTGGCATTATAGCAGCTTATGTCTGTGTTTAGAGAGTTGCAGCGTGTTGTGCATCCTACGCTTATATCCTACAGCAACACCGATGCTATCAGCAGGGATGACTTTTTCAACTTTCTGGCAACTCAGCTTCAGATACATTTGCATTAATTAGATAGGCTCTCTGAGTAGAAGAACATGCTGCAGGAGGAATTTGTTAAAAGAAACTTGCAAGACATGCTATAAATACTAAACTACAACTAAACAGTGTTTTTTCTAAAGTTGAGTGCATATAAAGAGAGGGAATGGTGCATTAGATACAGGGACATTGTACCAATCCTTCCTTTGTTTACAAAAATAGCCCCCTCAGATAATGGTCGTTTGCATATGAACAGCTTCACTATAGCGTCACTGTTCTCTGTTGTTCCCGAGAGATTTTGACCATTTATATTATGCATGTGCTCAGAGAACAGTACAGTTCCTCCGGGCTACAATTGGTCAAACAGTCAGCTGCTCCAGAACAACATGCCATCACATGGCTTTTTTGGTGCTCCAGGCTGCTGTGGTCCTGCATGTGAACGTGAGCCTTCTGGAACAGGTGCTGCAGGAGACCCATGGTCTACACCTCTGTTTATTATAGTTCATTAATGTATGGACCATGAATTCTCAAATCAATTAATTTATTACTGTTATGAACCACCTGTGAGGTGGCTAATTGCCCTATAAAGGCACCTGTGTGGCGCATGCCAATTGATCATTTTGATTCCACAAGAGAAGGTTGATGTGTGAGAAGGAAAGTAAGTAAAGGAAGGAAAGAAAGTAAGAGTGTTGAGACATTCTTTGCCACTTACTGAGTGTAAGAGAGAGTGTGATGTTGACTTTCAGGGTGGCTGTCTTCAACAAGGTTAAGTTGAAATTGGATCTTCTGTTGAAACGGTGGAGACTGTTTTAAGAATTCTTTATCCTTATATTATCCAGAGAGACACATAGACCGAGTATAATTTTAAAAGCAATGGCCAGGTTTGATTCTTGCAAGAATGAAGCAAAGCACAAACAATGTCACAAGTGGTATAGGGTAAGGTTTGCTTGGGGAACAACAAGCAAAACATTAGATTTTATATCACTGTAGTAAGAGCTGTAGGAGGCGTATCTTTCTTACACTCTCCCCAGCCCAAGATCCAGGTGCAGAAGTCCCGTGGCAAGTTATGACTACAGCTAGTCATGTCTAGTTCCTGCTTGGATTAGCATGAAGGACATGACATAAACAGATTTGACATGACCTGAAGAGAACTATGAGCACCAAGTAACTATAAACAATATAACCAAATATGAAATTAAAAATTATTATAACTTTCCCCCTCTTTATGCTAATAACCATTAGCATAAACAACATATTAGCGGAGCATAAACAGAGCATAAACAACATATTAGCTTGAGTGTGAATTGTATACTATGACAGAAGCGAAAACCCAGCAGGGCAGCAGACCTAGCCTAAGAACATTTGACCAATCGGTAAATGACCTAACGCTGGGAAAAACTCTTTTATCCACCCCTCGCTCCAAGGCGGTGACAAAACACAAACATTAAGCATCAAACGTATGTAATCCCTTCAATACATGTCACGACACATGTCAAAACAAACACAACAAATGATGATAATGGGATATGTTTCAAATCAAATGGGAACCAACAGAGTAATGCACTGATTCTTCAAAATTTAATTCTTTAAAGTCCATAAATCAAAACAAAGTGTCACTCCAAAAAAATATGCCAGAGGTTAAGCTGGTCAACCAGTGTTGGTCATCTTACTTTAAAAAAGTAATTAGTTACAGTTACAAATTACCTCTCCCAAAAAGTAATTGAGTTAGTAACTCAGTTACCACATTGTAAAAGTAATTAGTTAGTGTTTTTATGTTCTATAACGCTAATACGTTTTATAACATCTTTAATATCAAATATATGTTTATATATATATCAAATATGTTTATTTAACTAACTTTAGAACATTTGGTATTTATTTCAACTCAATAGATTGCAGTCTGCCATATGATATGCAGAAATAAAAACATTAAATAAATAAATATTGAAATCAAAATTCAAGTGCAAAATTAGGACACACAAAACTTAAACTTATGTAAAAAGAAACAAAGAAAGACCTGGCCTTTAAGTAGTGCAAATCTGTGTACCTGTAAATTATTGCACAATAAACAGAACACAATCCAACTCTTTCTGTAGATTAACATGTGGTTCATTCTCAGTGAAAATGAACAATACATTATTATTATTATTATTATTATTACAAAAATTTTATCAAACGCTTTTCCAGGGACGCAAAGACGCTTTACATATCAAATATTCATTCACTACACAGTCACACGTTAATCTAAACTAAAATACTCCTCATCTAACAACTAACATTGATTACAACATACCTTGCAATCAATGTGTTCAGTTCTGGCTTGGTCACCTGTTGCTGAGCCGCATTGCTTGTTTAAACAGAGTGGCTCTGTCTCTTTCGCTGGAACTCACGCTAACTGCCTTTGGGGTTGGGTTAGCAGCAGCAACAAGTGTCGTGTTAGCATGTGTTGATGTGAGGTGCTTCATAAGATTTGAGTTGCTTGAGGCAGACGTGGACAAAGTCTTTTTTCCTGGGCATTTTGCAACAGTATCATCATCCCCACCCCTGCTCTCTCCAGGCAGCTGATGTGTAGCCAAAGCATGTCACCTTGCACATTAGTCAACCAAATTGTAGTAACGCGACCATTTTTATTCTGTACCGTTACTGAAAAATAATCCGTTAGTAACGCCGTTATACTCTAACGCCATTACTTCCAACACTGTGGTCAAGCCATGGGACTCAAGATCTCCGGCCTGTCCCTACCTGTTCATTTCTGTCCCTGAAACAAAAAGGAACACATGGAGTGAGACTTATGCACATTCATAATGATCAAAATCATTTCTCTTAAGCATAATAAATTCAGTGAACCATTAGGCCCTTAGGACTGTAGTATGATCCGTCCTGGAGCTGTTGTCCCGTTGGTGTTCATGCAAACAATAAAGTCCCTTAGATATCAAAGTGTTCATCTGAGTTCAAAGCCTTGACCTTAGTCGTTTGGCAGGTGCATGTCCAGGAATGTAGACCCAGCAATGGCCACATCCATCAATCTCACCAACAAGCTCCGGATACATGGAATGCAACACAAACAAAAATTATCAGACATGGAAGTGCACCTCTTCTCCTTGAACCGCAACCTTATCGTGGTGGAGGGGTTTGAGTGCCCGAATGATCCTAGGAGCTATGTTGTCAGGGGCTATATGCCCCTGGTAGGGTCTCCCAAGGCAAACAGGTTCCTAGGTGACGGGCCAGACAAAGAGTGGTTCAGAACCCTTTATGAAGACAAAAAAAATCAAGGACCGTGACGTCGCCCGGTATGGCGCAGCCGGGGCCCCACCCTGGAACCAGGCCCGGGGTTGGGGCTCGCATGCGAGCATCTGGTGGCCGGGTCTTTCCCCACGGGGCCCGGCCGGGCTCAGCCCGAAGGAGCGACGTGGGGCCGACCTCCCGTGGGCCCACCACCTGCGGGAGGAACCCGTAAGGGGCGATTGCAAAGTGGATTGGGTGGCAGCCGGCGGAGGCCTCAACAACCCAATCCCGGACATGGAATCTGGCGCTAGGGACATGGAATGTCACCTCGCTGGCGGGGAAGGAGCCTGAGCTTGTGCGGGAGGTTGAGAGATACCGACTAGAGATAGTCGGGCTCACCTCCACGCACAGCTCGGCGCTGGAACAAATCCTCGAGAGAGGCTGGACTCTCCACTACTCTGGAGTTGCCTGCGGTGAGGCGGCGGGCTGGTGTGGGCTTGCTCATAGCCCCCAGCTTAGCCGCCATGTGTTGGAGTTCACCCGGTGAACGAGAGGGTCGCTTCCCTGCGCCTTCGGGTCGGGGATAGGTCTCTCACTGTTGTTTGTGTTTACGGGCCAAATAGCAGTGCAGAGTACCCGGCCTTCTTGGAGTCTCTGGGAGGGTGCTGGAAAGTGCTCCGACTGGGGACTCCGTCGTCTACTGGGGACTTCAACGCTCACGTGGGCAGCGACAGTGACACCTGGAGGCGTGATTGGGAGGAACGGCCCCTGATCTGAACCAGTGGTGTTCTGTTATTGGACTTCTGTGCTAGCAACAGTTTGTCCATAACGAACACCATGTTCAAGCATAAGGGTGTCCATCAGTGCACGTGGCACCAGGACACCCTAGGTCGGAGATCGATGATCGACTTTGTAGTTGTTTCATCTGACCTCCGGCCGTATGTCTTGGACACTGGTGAAGAGAGGGGCGGAGCTGTCAACTGATCACCACCTGGTGGTGAGTTGGATCCGATGGCGGGGAGAAAGCTGGACAGACTCGGCAGGCCCAACGCACTGTGAGGGTCTGTTGGGAACGTTGGCAGAGCCCCTGTCAGAAAGACCTTTAACTCCCACCTCCGGCAGAGCTTCGACCAGATCCGAGAGGTTGGAGACATTGAGTCCGAGTGGACCATGTTCTCCACCTCCATTGTCGATCGCGCCACTGCTGTGGCCGTAAAGTCTCCGGTGCCTGTCGTGGCGGCAACCCCCGAACCCGGTGGTGGACACCGGAAGTAAGGGATGCCGTCAAGCTGAAGAAGGAGACCTACCGAGCCTGGTTGGCCCGTGGGACTCCTGAGGCAGCTGATAGGTACCGGCAGGCCAAGCGGACTGCAGCCCGGTTGGTCGTGGAGGCTAAAACTCGGGTCTGGGAGGAGTTCGGTGAGGCCATGGAGAAAGACTATCGGTCGGCCTCGAAGAAATTCTGGCAAACCGTCCGGTGCCTCAGGAGGGGGAAGCAGTGCCCTGCCAACACTGTTTACAGTAGAGGTGGGAACCTGCTGACTTCAACTGGGGATATTGTTGGGACGGTGGAAGGAATACTTGAGGATCTCCTCAACCCCACCGACACGTCTTCCACTGAGGAAGCAGAGGCCGAGGGCTCGGAGGTGGACTCGTCCATCACCCAGGCTGAAGTCACTGAGGTAGTTGGGAAGCTCCTCGGTGGCAAGGCACCGGGGGTGGATGAGATACGCCCTGAGTACCTCAAGTCTCTGGATGTTGTAGGGCTGTCTTGGTTGACACGCCTCTGCAACATCGCGTGTGATCGGGGACAGTACCTCTGGACTGGCAGACCGGGGTGGTGGTCCCTCTTTTCAAGAAGGGGACCGGAGGGTGTGTTCCAACTACAGAGGATCACACTCCTCAGCCTCCCGGGAAAGTCTATGCCAGGGTACTGGAGAGGAGAATGCGACCGATAGTTGAACCTCGGGTTCAGGAGGAACAATGCGGTTTCGTCCTGGTCGTGGAACACTGGACCAGCTCTATACCCTCTCCAGGGTGCTGGAGGGTTTATGGAGTTTGCCCAACCAGTCCACATGTGTTTTGTGGATCTGGAGAAGGCATTCGACTGTGTCCTCGTGGCGCCCTGTGGGGTGCTCTGGGAGTATGGGGTCCGGGGCCCTTTGCTAAGGGCTGTCCAGTCCCTGTACGACCGAGCAGGAGCTTGGTTCGCATTGCCGGCAGTAAGTCAGACCTGTTCCCAGTGCATGTTGGACTCGGCAGGGCTGCCCTTTGTCACCGGTCCTGTTCATTATCTTTATGGACAGGATTTCTAGGCGCAGCCAGGGGCCGGAGGAGTCTGGTTTGGGGACCACAGGATCTCGTCTCTGCTTTTTGCAGATGATGTTGTCCTGTTGGCTCCATCAAGCCAGGACCTTCAGCGTGCACTGGGACGGTTTGCAGCCGAGTGTGAAGCGGCTGGGATGAGAATCAGCACCTCCAAGTCTGAGACCATGGTTCTCAGTCGGAAAAGGGTGGCTTGTCCCCTTCAGGTTGGTGGAGAGATCCTGCCTCAAGTGGAGGAGTTCAAGTATCTTGGGGTCTTGTTCACGAGTGAGGGAAGGAGGGAACGTGAGATTGACAGACGGATTGGTGCAGCTTCTGCAGTGATGCGGTCGATGTACCGGTCTGTCGTGGTGAAGAAGGAGCTGAGCTGTAAGGCAAAGCTCTCGATTTACCGTCAATCTCGTTCCTACTCTCACCTATGGTCATGAGCTTTGGGTCATGACCGAAAGAACAAGATCCCGGATACAAGCGGCCGAAATGGGCTTTCTCCGCGGGGTGGCGGGGCGCTCCCTTAGAGATAAGGTGAGGAGCTCGGTCACTCGGGAGGAGCTCAAAGTAGAACCGCTGCTCCTCCACATCGAGAGGAGCCAGCTGAGGTGGCTCGGGCATCTGTTTCGGATGCCTCCTGGACGCCTCCTTAGGGAGGTGTTTGAGGGCATGTCCCACCGAGGAGACCCGGGAAGACCTAGGACACGCTGGAGGGACTATGTCTCTCGGCTGGCCTGGGAACGCCTTGGTATCCCCCCGGAAGAGCTAGAGGAAGTGTCTGGGGAGAGGGAAGTCTGGGCGTCTCTGCTTAGACTGCTGCCCCCGCGACCCGGCCCCGGATAAGCGGTAGAAGATGGATGGATGAATGGAAGTGCACCAACAAGTACATGTACTGTATCTCAATACAGATTCTAAAATCCCAGTAAACTTTCCAAATACAAGGTCAAAATTAATTTCTCTATACCAGAATACTCTGTCAATTTCTCTGCTAGAGTTTGAAGCCTTTCTTAAAGGCTTTAGTTCTGCTGTAACTAGTCCTGTGTTACTTTGGATGAAATCCTTTTGCAGACCCCCCCCCCTTTTCAGCTAATAGCGTGCTCAGTGCTATTTTGTTCTGTCCAGTCCTTGGACCAGTTTTCTCTCATTTCCAGTTCTAATTAACAGTTACAGCATCTCTTGTGTAATTCATAAACCTTTGTTGTTTATAAATATACTTCATTTAATCCACATTTGCATAAATTGTCTCAAAAGGTAAAAATTCAAATCCCAATGCTAATTGAACTTTAGCCTTATATTTATTAAGGACACCTTCGAAGGACACCTCTGTCGTCGATGTAAATGGGTCTCTCAAATGAACCTGAGGGAGCAGCTGTTTGGCTCCTAAAGTGTGAGTTTCGACTCACGATGTTCTCCGTCACATTATATGTGAACACAAATAAAACGAGGATCCTTTAAGGACGCATGTTTCCGGTCAGCAGGCAACGCTGGTCTAATGGTCTTACTTTCACAAAACCTCCAGACTTCTGCTTTGCACTGCACCAGTCCCTGATCTCTACGTTTGTCAAGTTCAGAGTGATGTCACAGGAAGTCATGTGACTCCAGTCACTAGCCCTGCTCACAGGTGTACTTCCCTTCATAGGTGTTAACCAAGATGACTATAAGAACTTATCTTTGATGTTTGCTCGCAAAGTATATTGTTTACCTTTGCAAGCAAACATTATCTTTATAAATAAAGATAATTCATTTTATTTAATAATGGTAATTAAATAATTAATGATATTGAAAATGGTCTTCTGTTTTGTGAATTGTTGTGGTTTTGTGTTTTCTTCCTTTTTTGTTTTGTTGTATCATATAGTGCCTTTTTATGTTAAAAGGGGTAGGAAAAAAATAACTTCAGCCTGCACCCTTTTTGGTCAATACAAGTTATGTTTAAATGAAAATATTGTATTCTTCTTCTTTTTTTTGTGTTGACCAAAATTAACTAAACTAAACAAAAAAATAAATAAAAATAAAAACACAACTGATTAAAATTACATTAGTTATATTGATGATGAGGAAACCCCGTCAAAACCATGAAAAAGCAGTTCAGAATCTTCTTTACAATTTATTTTTAATAAACAAAGATTTTCTTGGTAAAAATTGGTTGTTACATCTTTTGTGTCAATAATATATATATATATATATATGTGTGTATATATATATATATATATGTGTGTGTATATATATATATATATATATATATATATATATATATATGTGTGTGTATATATATATATATATATATATATATATATAAAACTTTGTCCTTCACCCTCCGCGGGTGGTCTCATCCTTCGAGCTTGGGTCCTCTACCAGAGGCCTGGGAGCTTGAGGGTTCTGCACAGTATCTTTGCTGTTCCTAGTACTGCCCTTTTCTGGACCGAGATGTCTAGTGTTCTGCTGTAGACATTTCTCTAGTATGGGGGTCACTGCCCCAGGAGCTGCGATGACCACGGATTACACTGTCCCCTTCCCAAGCTTACACCCTGCAGTTATGTGCTGAATTGTCTCAGGGTGCTGGATTTGGGATGGAACCCTCCACGTATGGTGAGGAGCCATGTGTCTTAACATCTGTGGTCTTTATCTCTTCCTTTGGGCACCTTATTATTCCTGCAGAATGACATCCCAATGTCAGAGCTGTAGATCCTGGTGGTGTGGATCAGTGAGTCGATGTCCCGCTCACTCTAAGCGTACAGCCTGATGTCATCCATGTGGAGGAGGTGACTGATGGTGGCCCCATTCCTGAGTCGGTATCCATAGCCAGTCTTGTTGATTATTTGGCTGAGGGGGTTCAGGCCTATGCAGAACAGCAGTGGGGACAGAGCATCTCCTTGGTATATGCCACATTAGATGGACGCTTGTGCAAGTGGCTTGCCATTGGTGGTTTTCCATAGCCTCATCGAGGTTTGCAATGAAGCCTCTTAGAGTCCAGTTGATGTTGTACATCTCCGAGAATTCAGTCATCCATGTGTGTGGCATTGAGTCAAATGCTTTCTTGCAATCAATCCAGGCAGTGCACAGGTTGGTGTGTCGGGTTCTGCAGTCTTGGGTGACTGTTGGCTTCTTTGTTTTCTTTGCCGATGCCCTTTTGTGCTTTGCTCATGTATTGATCCATGTGCCCACTTATTTTAGCTGCGATGATGCCTGACATGAGCTTCCATATTGTGGATAGAGACAAGTTATTGGCCGATAGTTGGATGGGACTGTACCCTTTGCGGGTTCCTTCAGGCTTCTGAAAGCCGTCAGGGTGCGTCCCATCCCTTTGGCAGCTAGTTCATTTGTGCTACAAGGCACTCGTGGAGTCCAGTGAGCTTCTTTAGCCGGTAGGTGTGGATCCTGTCAGGGCCCGGTGCAGTCCAGTTTTTAATACCTGAGACTCTTTCTTGGATGTTTGCTGCTGTAATGGTAAAGTTTTTGTTCAGGGAGTTTGCTGTGGTCCTGATGCTGTGCATCGCTGTTGTATAATGCCTCCCTCTTCCATATATTTTTCCAGTACTGTTCAGTTTCCATCCTTGGTGGGTCTGCTCTGCTGTTATTACCCTAGCCGGTTTATTCTTCTGGCTGCATTATCTCTCGTGTAACTCTTTAGGCGGCTGACCAACATTTCTGAAATTAAAATGAAATAATAACTCAGTGATTAATATAGCCACGCTTCTTTTCAATAACAGTCACAAGCCTTCCATTCAAGGAGTCAGTCAGTTTCTTGATCTGGTCAGAATCAACTTTTTGTGCAGCCGCAACCAGAGCCTCCCAGACACTGTTCAGAGGTGTACTGTTTACCTTCACTGTAAATGTCCTGCTTAAGAAGGGCCCAAAAGTTCTCAATAGGGTTTAAGTCAGGTGAAGAAGGGGGCCATGTCATTAGTTTTTCATCTTTAAGGCCTTTACTGGCCAGTCACGCAGTAGATAACTTTGATGCATGCGATGGAGCGTTGTCTTGCATAAAAATCAAAGTCTTCTTGAAAGATGCACACCTTTTCCTGTATCACTGCTTGAAGAAAGTTTCTTCTAAAAATTGGCAGGAGGTCTGAGAGTTGATTTTTGAGTCCATTTTCAACCTGAAAAGGTCCACCTAGCTCATCTTTATTAATACCTGCCCATACCAGTACAACACCTCCACCTTGCTGTCGTCTGAGTCAAAGTGGAGCTCTGTGTCCGTTACTGATCCAACCACGGGCCAACCTGGTCCGTCAAGAGTCACTCTCATCTCATCAGTCCACAAAACCTTTGAAAAATATGTCTTCAGATATTTCTTGGCCCATTCTTGACGTTTCAACTTATGTATCTTGTTCAGAGTTGGTCGGGTTTCAGCCTTTCTTACCTTGCTTCATGTCTCTGAGAACTGAACATCTCGTACTTCTTGACACTCCAGGTAGGTGTACATAGTAAAGTCTAAGAAGAGGGGGCTCAGACTCCAAGATAGGGCTTATTCACCCTATTTCATTTTAAAGAAAAAAACATCACCAATGACTTTGAGGCTCTGTATTTTTAGGTCACACACAGATGTGTCCATCAGTCTCTTTAGTCCGCAAAAGTGATTTAAAATGAATGGCGGGTTTAGCAGAATTTGATGCAGCAGCAGATAAATCAGTGTCACTTCACTGCTTCATTTTGTTCATTCCACATTGTAGTGGTTTTACAATAGAGCCTCCAGACACACTTGTTCTGAACAAACATGCCAGTGAGAGACATAACAAATGAGTTGATGGGCTGCCATCCTGCGGTCCTGAGGTGATGGGATGGACTCCACCATCGATCCGGAGCCTGAGGACACTGGAAAATCTTTGAGAGACGTAACCTGATTCTCGGCAGTCTCCTCCTCACAGACACCGACGCAGGTAGATTAAATTACAATTGTCTTCTGTCTCTAAATGATCCCATTATGAAGCAGCCTCACAACAATTACACCCAGTGAAAGCATTCAGAGAGTCAAATGAAGTGTAACAGGAGATCAGAAACACTTTGGGGCTGTCTCTAAGGGCTTTGTGTGAAACCTCTTCAAACGTTCTCTGCTCCGAACCAAAGATGAGGAAGATTGTCTCGAGCTTTGATCACTCACTGGAGAATGCACCCGTTTACAGCTGTGAATCCAACTTATGTTCATGCCTTCATGGTTATCATTAAATCAAAATGTTTAATCTGTCAATTTTATTCAGCAGCCAGGGTGATTTATGCACAAAATAAAACAAATCTGGAAATCAGATGGACTTCAGATACACTCTGCAACATACTTCTAATATAGACCCTCTTAGTGTTTGCAAGCCGGATCAATTTTGGCAATAAAACAGAAATGGACTAAAAAACACTTACAAACCAAAATAATTTCTTATAGGTATTCCTCAAAGAACATGTTTATTGTGTGGTCCAGCTGATCTATGCTAGCCCACTTTGCTGTGTTTGTGTGCCCATTTGTCTGAATTCTTAAATTCTTTAACTCTCAGGGCCAGATCTACTAAGCTGCACATTTTTTTCTTGGATGCTAATTTGTGATTGTGTGGCAGGGACTGGCTTATTTAGCGGTATATTCACTAAAACTGCACAGAGTTTGGGGCTGAGATGACAGCTACTCATTTCAATTGCGCTAAGTTGAGCTGTACAGAAAAAAGAGACAACAAAGGATCATGACACTTTTGGCATAAAATTTTGTCTAAAGGGGTCTTATCTATCCCTCTGAGTAAGTACTTGGCACAGCTGGAGACATTGCCCAATGGGCACACACTCATATCTCTTTACTGCTACAGCCATAAATGTGAAATATATATCCCCCAAAACAACTGCTGCATTATACTTTAGCTTAATTTATTTAGAGTCTATTCAGCCATCTTCTGGTGTTGACAGTAACCTTATAATATGAACTAGTCTTGGCTCTGAAACATACAGCATTTGTTGTCGGTATTATTTAGCTCATGAATTTTGGCTGCTCGCCTAAATACAGCAAATATACTTGTAAGATAAAATTTTTTTGATGGCACAGGCATCCTTTACAAGCCTCTTGTAGAGGCCATTTTAAGTTCATTATTTTAAAATATTTTTGTTGCATAACTATAGAAATTGATTAATGTTTTGATTTTGCCTACTGTAAAAGCATTTAAGTTTATTAGATCTTTATGCTTTATTATGAAAACAAATACTGTATTTTGGGCAAGGGCACCAGCAGGATTTTATCTCAGGTTACGCACAGAATTAGACGAGCTCCTGAATCAACACACAGCCATGAAAATCTAATGTTAATTCTCCTCCTTCCTGTCACAACAAACTGTTTAAACACTTCCTCAGTCAATTAACATTTAAAGATAAAGGTCTGTCTGTTGTCTGTTGGGTAAAGACACCTCCAGACACCTCAGTATGCTAAAAGTCCGCTCTGCGGAGGCAGTGGACACTGGCATAATTCAAAGAACTTTTAGCACACAGTGTAGCCTATATTAAGGAAGTCCTCTGCGGTCTTCTTTAAAACGAGTGTTGCACGAGTGCTGTCACTGCAGCAGCGTACCATTAACTAGCTCCCTTAAATCCACTACAGCATCGGCACAATCTAGCAGTGCATCAGTGCCCCATACTCAATTCTTATTTCCTGTCACACCATATCCAACAATTCTAAAAGATACTGGGTCTTTCAGTCGCGGAACTCAAGGTGATCTATAAGAAGAAAATAATATTTTGTTGCCAACTCTTGGGCAGCCAATTCCCACATTTTTCTAAACATTGCATCTTCCTGTTTGTTTTGAACAGTGTCACTGGCATTACTTGCAGTAAATCACAGGTTGGATTTTGAAAACTGTTGCTGCTGCTGCTCATCTGCTTTCATTTAGCCAATATCTGACACTTCAGTTATTGTAACCAGGCAGCAAATAGGTAGCCTACCGGTGGACTGGCAGTACCAACAAAGGGTTGCTGTGGGACCATAGCGAGTTTCCCAGGCTAAGACTGTCAGACGACTGCTGTCGAATAAAGGAGATGCAATATTTGCCTAACTTTTAGTCCTTTTCACAAATGTAAAATAAATGTTTACTGTTTTGAGCATCTGTAATGTTGTTTTTCATTTGTAGAAAAAGCTAGCTAACTTTTCTTTTAACACCCACCCCCAAAATACACGCAAAAAAATGCGCGCCTATTTCATTTTTACAACACACAACGTAAGCTTTTTTTTTTTCCTTAATATTAAACAATAAATAAATAAAAATATGCACACACAAAAAACGGTCGGAAAGGAGGGAACGTGAGATTGACAGATGGATTGGTGCAGCTTCTGCAGTGATGCGGTCGATGTACCAGTCTGTCGTGGTGAAGAAGGAGCTGAGCTGTAAGGCAAAGCTCTCGATTTACCGGTCAATCTATGTTCCTACTCTCACCTATGATCATGAGCTTTGGGTCATGATCGAAAGAACAAGATCCTGGATACAAGCAGCCGAAATGAGCTTTCTCTTCAGGGTGGCGGGGCGCTATCTTAGAGATAGGTGAGGAGCTCGGTCACTCGGGAGGAGCTCAAAGTAGAGCCGCTGCTCCTCCACATCGAGAGGAGCCAGCTGAGGTGGCTCGAGGATCTGTTTCAGATGCCTCCTGGACGCCTCCCTAGGGAGGTGTTTCGGGCATGTCACCCCGGGAAAGACCTAGGACAAGCTGGAGGGACTATGTCTCTCGGCTGGCCTGGGAACGCCTAGGTATCCCCCCGGAAGAGCTGGAGGAAGTGTCTGGGGAGAAGGAAATCTGGGCGTCTCTGCTTAGACTGCTGCCCCCGCGACCCGGCCCCGGATAAGCAGTAGAAGATGGATGGATGGATGGACACACAAAAAAAAGAATCCATCTCTCGAGGTACGCACAGCCTACAGCTGCAGGTGTTAATGGTTGTGGGTGTCATGGGCGGAGCCTCTCTCTTCTAATCAGGTGAGGCAGGAGTGGGCAGGTGTGGATGGGTGGAAGTAAGTTAGAGCCTCAGGCCAAAACGTTTTTTGACCTTGCTTTACCTTTTGTGGACCTTGCTTGCTGTAAAAATCTGGAATTGTTTTAAAACCCTCTACATCAGGGGTCTTAAAATTGGTCTCCAATAAATGTGGATTTGACATAAAGGATACGGCTCAGGGCCAGGTTGTTTATTAAAATCAGCCTGAAATCCTGCATATTATGCCTTTAATGCTCCTTTATAAATGTGTGAGAACATTTTAATGTGTGAACAATATAGACTTATGTATTTGTGTTATAAGAATTTTCAGATTAACCACATAAACGATGGAGACAGCAGCGTACAGTTTAAAAATGAATGGTCAGGTTTAATTCTTGCAAGAATGAAGCAAAGTATTAATCTATGCTATTAAATAGCATTAAACACCTGTCGAATCAAAGATAACAAATGATTATAATGTGATATGTTTAAAATGGGGGTGCAGATGGGGTGCAGTGGCTCAGTGGTAGAGCAGTTGTCCCTCAACCGGAAGGATGGTGGTTCGATTCCCGCTCTCCCTACAGTTCATACCGTTGTTGTGTCCTTGGGCAAGACACTTAACCCACCTTGCCTCCAGTGGTGTTCTGTAACACTGGTAATTAGAAGCTTAATGTAAGTTGTTTTGGATAAAAGTGTCAGCTAAATGAATAAATGTAAATGTAAAATCAAAGATAATCAAAATCCCACAAAGTAATGCACTGATTCTTTAAATTAAAAAAATCAAGCTGGTCGCCCCATCAAAATCAAGAGCTCTGGCCTGAGCCTGCCTGTCCATTTCTGTCCCTGTAACGAAAAGAAACAAAACATGGAGTGAGACGTGCACATTTATAATGATTCAAATCAATTCTCTTAAGCATAATAAATTCAGTGAACCATACGGACCTTAGGACTTTACTATGATCAGTCATGGAGCTGTTGTCCTGTTGGTGTACATGCAAACGTTAATGTCCCCCTGATCAGATTGTTCATCTGAGGTCAAAGCCTTGACCATAGTATCAATCTCACCAACAACAGTTATCAGACATGGAAGTACAACAACAAGTATATGTATATAAATACATATACTTATGCGGGACGCAGTGGCTCAGTGGTAGAGCAGTCGTCCTATAACCAGAAGGTTGGCAGTACGATTCCCGCTCTTCCCTGTTCATACTGTTGTTGTGTCCTCGGGCAAGACACTTAACCCACCTTGCCTCCAGTGTCTGTAGCACTGGTGTAAGAATGTGTGTGACTGTAGAGGTGTGTTTGGTGGTGGGCGGAGAAGGCTGTGAGTGCCAGGTGTGAATGTGTGTGAAAGGGGTGAGTGGAAGCATGATGTAAAGCACTTTGGGTGCCTGAGAAGGGTGCAAAAAAGCGCTATATAAATGCCTGCCATTTACCATTTAAAATCCTATCCAATTTCCCACATATTTTGTAAAACTAGGTCAAGATTAAGTCCTCTATTCCAGAATACTGTGCCAATTCATCTGCTAGAGTGTGAAGTTCTTTCTTAAAGGCTTTAGTAATGCTGATGTCTAGAGCTGTGTTACTTAGGATGAAATCATTTTGACCCCACTCCTTTTCAACTAAAAGCATGCTCAGTGCTATTCTGTTCTGTTCAGTCATTGGATCTGAAAATTTTCAGTTTTAATTAACAGTTACAGCATTTCTCGTGTAATTAATAAGTCTTTGTCGGTTGTAAATATAATTAATTGTTTCAAAAGTTAAAAGATTTACATTCCTCCTCTAATTGATTTCTAGCCTTATATTAATTAAGGACATCTATGTCGTCGATGTATATGTGGTTATCAAATGAACCTGAGGGAGCTGCTCTCTTGCTCCTAAGGTGTGAGTTTCTGCTCACGGTGTTCTTGATCATATTGTATGTGAACACAAATAAAACAGGGATCAATTAAGGGCATTAAACGCATGTTTCCGGTCAGTAGGCAATGCTTACCTAATTGTCTTACTTTCGCAAAACCTCCAGACGTCCGCCCTGCACTGTGACTGTCCCTGATCTCTACGTTTGTCAAGTTCAGAGTGATGGCACAGGAAGTCATGTGACTCACGTCACTAACCCTGCTCACAGGTGTATTTCCCTTCATAGGTTTAAACCAAGTTCAAAGAACTATGTTGATTTTAGCTCTTACTGGTGGTGGCTATATTAATTGTCAAAGCTTCTTTTCAGAACTGGTATACTTGTTGTAGTTGGCTTCCATCCAAATAAAGAACAAACAAATAAAATCAACATTATATGAACATGATAAAGTCATAAAAGTGCCTCCTAGGTTCTTGTCATACAAAACCATAAAAAAATTAAAATGATCAAATCATAAAAATGAAACAGCAGATAAAACCCTGTTTCGACAGAAATGGTCTGCTGGAAATCTACTTTAATCTGAAAGGTTTGGTTTAATCAGACTGAATAGTGCTTCTCCAGAAAAGTCATAAGTCACTATTATTTATTTCATTATTTAATTTAAACTCATCTTTTAAATGTATTAAACACTGTTGTTATGGCATTATGTTAACCATTAGGTTAACCAGGCATCACTTTACTACTTTAATACAGTTTGATTTAAATCTTCTTCTCCCCCCTTTTTAGACATGGGATAACCATGGCTCAAAACCCAAAAAAAAAAAAAAAAAAAATGATAAAAAGAATGATTTCAGCCAATTACCACTTTCTATTGTTATTTCATCAATTAGTATCTCTAATTATTCATCTTCTTTATGTTTTCCAATTTCAATTATATTTAAAACTTCATTTTGTTCGGCTCAGTTTTAATCTCAGTTACCATTAATTGTAGGTTTTTTATCTGTGGCTGTAAGTGGTATCATCCAAAAATTTAATAAATAAATATATAATAAATTTTAACTCAGTTGATGCAAACATAAATAATTTATAAAGATCAGAATTAGTTTCTCATGTCACAAGCTTTTTAAAATTCTTTAAATTGACAATTTCTTCTATATTACCTTTTTAAATGATCTAAGTTCTTAAAGATTTTTTATCTTTATAAGTGAGCTTAAGAGTCAAATATCTATAAATTTGTATTATATTTATATTCCTGCTCTGCACAGTTTAAGTCACATGTTCAAATTCTTCCCATTACAAAGTGACTATTTTCATTCTCCCCCTGTATTATTTATTTCATTGGCTTCATACCGTGTGGGGTTAGAACCACACTTATAACTGCCTGGTCTTAGACTGTGCAGTGGTTATTTGTGAGGACAGGACTCTCCAAATAGAAGTTTATAGGAAGCCAACACACACGGATCAATATTTGGTGTTTGATTACCACCAGCCTCTGCAGCACAAGCTGGGAGTCATCAGGACTCTTTAGCACAGAGCACAAGAGGTGCCCACAACTTCAAAAGGTAAACGGAAAGAACAACACATCCGTAACTATTGCCTACTATTTATAACAGTGTTTTGAAACCTAAATCTAAAGAGTTTCACTCTAGAACAACAATCACAGCACCTGAATGGAGCAGTGTCACCAACGACTCTCCTGAGCCTTACAACTCTCACATCAGGAGTCACTCTTCCCTATCACAGATAACGACTATGAGACCAAACAGCCTGGTCCAATCAGGTTTGGTTTCAGATTAAACTCCTTCCTCTAGAGATATAAGCTCAGCTCTCTTACCAGTTGATCTCAATTGATAAAGTCTCTTGGAATCAGTGTCAAAATGTCTTCACCTTGAAAACGGAGTCCAGATGCTTTTACGTTAACGTTTACGTTACGTGAAAAGTGCAACACAGCATTCTTTCCTGTCAATTGCACTCACAATGTCATTCACTAATTTACAAGCAGCTGTCAAGGTGCTATGTCCAGACTGATTTTTTTTTTAATTTAAAACAACATTTTCACCTAAAAACTCTTACAATTGAGTGCTAAAAAGTTTCTGTAAGATTTTTTTTATCAAACAAGAAAGTTTCAAAATTGGTTGATAATTATTTGGATCACTGGTTTCACCACCTTTTATGCAATGGTAGAACGTGTGCAGCTTTCCAGTTGCAGACTTTTTCCCAATACTAGAGTCAAATTAAAAATGTGAAAACAAAAAATAAAAAAATTAAAAAATAAACAAATGCCAAGACATGAGCATGTCCATGTAATTGTAATGGATGCAGTAGGAGAGAAGAATAACAGTGTTTTTTTTTTTTTTTATCTAACCATAAATGGCAGCTTGTTTGTGTAGAACTGTTAGAAGGTCTTACATTTTGGGGATTTTTGAGTTATTATGTTACATCACTAAATTTGACATAGAAATCAGCCTCACAATACAGCTTGTGCGTCATCCAGTAAACCAGCCTTTTCAGAGTTGATGAATTCCCACTCTTTTCTGTGTTTTTGAGTGTACAGATTAGACTGAGACATGATGAGATATAGCCAGCTAAATGTTTAGCTTCTGTCACAGAGGCACACACACAGTGGTCTCATAATACAGCCATTGATGCAGTCAAAGAGGTGAACATCTCCTGCTCTGAATGCAGCTGGAAGTGACCGCTGTGCACGCTTGGGCTGTCTGGCTGTTTTTGGGACAGGAGAGGGGATCACGGCTGCACCTGCTACTCGTTGAGAAAAGTAAAAATGAAGTCCCCAATAACACCAGAGAAAGTCACTATATTTTTCACTAGTCACTTTTTTGTGTTGCTAGAGGGGTCTGAATGGTTGCTAAATATAGTAACAAAGTCACCAAGTTGGCAACACTGTTTCTAACTCATTTATCTAACTTGTTGAATCTGCCGCTACTCTGTCCATAATAACCTGCGTGTGTATTTAATACGTAGTACTAGGAGTGCCGGTTCAAAAATATATATTTTACATAATGTTAATATATTAACATAACTTATGTAAAATGTCTGGCGTTCCAGGTTAAAGCCACTCGGGATCCGAGTCCAGTCTGTCTGTTGAAGAACCCTGATCTACATTAAACAACCTAAACCATATCTGTAAGTCTGTACACTGATTCATTATTAACCTTTAAACACACAAGTCAAACTAAAGCCAAAGCCCTGAATGCTTTAGTGGCAAACACAGTTGATTTTTGGAACTGCCACTACATCTCCTCTTTTCAGCCATGTTGTAAACCCATCAGCACACCAGCGCTCTTCAGTAAACCCTCACACACCCCAGTGCTAGTTGCTAGGAGATGAGTGGCACCACAGTCCAGTGCAGCCACAGGAAGTGCCAGTCTCTCCTCCGGTGTTAAGTGGCACTGGGCTGCGGCTGGAGACGATGAAGAGGAGACGCTGTCCAGATGGCTGCCACAGCGGGACCCCTGAAAAATTTTCGGCTCAAGCAGCTGCCTTGTATAGAATTAGAGCAGTTGCAAGGAGCTCATAACTTTATACAACTATTCTCTCACATTACAAGTCACCAGAAATAGCTATTTTAAATTGATGGTTTTCCAAATACTGTACATACAGTCAGGTCCATAAATATTGGGACATCGACACATTTCTAATCTTTTTGGCTCTATACACCACCACAATGGATTTGAAATGAAACAAACAAGATGTGCTTTAACTGCAGACTTTTAGCTTTAATTTAAGGGTATTTACATCCAAATCAGGTGAACGTGTAGGAAGTACAACAGTCTGTATATGTGCCTCCCACCTTTTAAGGGAACCAAAAGTAATGGGACAGATTAACAACATCAAACTTTCACTTTTTAATACTTGGTTGCAAATCCTTTGTAGTAAATTACAGCCTGAAGTCTGGAACGTATAGACATCACCAGACGCTGGGTTTTATCACTGGTAAGGATCTGCCAGGCCTCTACTGCAACTGTCTTTAGTTCCTGCTTGTTCTTGGGGCATTTTCCCTTCAGTCTTGTCTTCAGAAAGTGAAATGCATGTTCAATCAGATTCAGGTCAGATCATTGACTTGGCCATTGCATAACAGTCCTTTTCTTTCCCTTAAAAAAACTCTTTGATTGCTTTCGCACTATGCTTTGGGTCATTGTCCATCTGCACTGTGAAGCACCGTCCAATGAGTTCTGTAACATTTGGCTGAATATGAGCAGATAATACTGCCCGAAACACTTCAGAATTCATCCTGCTGCTTTTGTCAGCGTCACATCATCAATAAATACAAGAGAACCAGTTCCATTGGCAGCCATACATGCCATGACACTACCACCACATGCTTCACTGATGAGGTGCTATGCTTTGGATCATGAGCAGTTCCTTTCCTTCTCCAGACTCTTCTCTTCCCATCACTCTGGTACAAGTTGATCTTTGTCTCATCGGTCAATAGGATGTTGTTCCAGAACTGTGAAGGCTTTTTTAGATGTTGTTTGACAAACTCTAATCTGGCCTTCCTGTTTTTGAGGCTCACCAATGGTTTACATCTTGTGGTGAACCCTCTGTATACCTCCTGGAGAGTGTTCTTGATCTGGCCAACTGTTGTGAAGGGTGTTTTCTTCACCAGGGAAAGAATTCTTTGGTCATCCACCACAGTGGTTTTCCGTGGTCTTCCTTTTGGTGTTGCTGAGCTCACCGGTGCGTTCTTTCTTTTTAAGGATGTTTCAAACAGTTGATTTGGCCACACATAAAGTTTTTGCTATCTCTCTGATGGGTTTGTTTTGTTTTTTCAGCCTTATGATGGCTTGCTTCACTGATAGTGACAGCTCTTTGGATCTCATATTGAGAGTTGACAGCAAATGCACACTTGAAATGAACCCTGAACCTTTTGTCTGCTCCTTGTAATTGGGATAATGATGGAATAACACACCCCTGGCCATGAAACAGCTGAGCAGCCAATTGTCCATTACTTTTGGTCCCTTAAAGTGGGCGGCACATATACAAACTGTTGTAATTCCTACACTGTTCACCTGATTTGGATGTAAATACCCTCAAATTAAAGCTAAAAGTCTGCAGTTAAAGCACATCTTGTTCGTTTTATTTCAAATCCATTGTGGTGGTACTAGAGCCAAAAAGATTAGAATTGTTTTGATGTGCCAATATTAATGAACCTGACTGGAATATAAATACCATACTGTCCACCTTGTTTTTTTTCAAGCTTAAATGTCCAAAACATTGTCCAATTTGTTTTATTTTCATGTATTTGGTTGCGTAATTTAACAATTTTTATAACAAAACAACTTAGTCTAGCACATCCCTATGTTTAGCCCTAACCTAAAACGTTTCTGCTAACAGCTCGTAGGTCCTCACTGAGGGGTCTGTGGCCTGGTCCCAGCAGCCGCCTCTTCTCACTGATGAGACAGAGAATAATGGTGTAGATACTGCTTCACTGATGAACAATTACTTTGATATATAATTAAGCAACCTATGTGCTAAATGCTTAACGAGAATGCAGTAAGCGGGTAGCTGCTGTAGGTGAACTGTCACGGAAGCCCTCTCCCAGTGGCCCTGTTGTGCTGCTGAGCTCCGCACTCATAATTCATATGTAATAGCCCTCAGCGTTGTGCCATGAATCGGTGAAAACAACAGTCCTTGGAGACAGCGATCAACAGGAAGCTCAGAGCAGCGTAGTGCACCTTTCTCACTTCCTTTAAATGCACTACTTCTTCACATGTTACTGTGTCATGTTAACTTCTCATTTATATACAACCCAGATGTTTTGTGAGGTGGTAGCTCAGTACATTACCATTCTGTGTTGTTTGTGTCATTAGGTGGGTAACAATAAAGACAACATACATTTTGTCAAATTTACCACATTACTTAGAGACAGAAAGAATAGACATCTTCTCGCTCTCCTGAAATAAAAAAGCAGGTAGAACCTTAAAGCATTTGCAAATGTAATAATTAGAATTTCAAAACCAAGGTATTTTTCTATTGTGCAATTAGGAGCCACAAACATGTCAGCAGTATCATACCATACAGTTAATATGGTGTCTATGGAGCACAGAGCGGTTTTCTTTGAGGAAAGTATAGCCAAAACAGAACAGCATTATTTACTCACCTGGAGTTTCAGTAATACCGTATTTTTCGCACCATAAGACGCACCCGACCATAAGACGCACCTGGTTTTTAGAGGAGAAAAATAGGAAAAAAAATATTCTGAACCAAATAGTGTAATAAAATATTTAATAAAGTATAACAGAATAATATTTGAATTATATGACTGGAGTGAAGGGCATGCACTGCTGTGTACTGTAACACCGCCTACTACATGCTATTCTCCAATAGCATACGGCGGTGACACAGTACAGCAGCATCGCGCCTTCCTGCACACATCGGCTTCCGTAAGGAAGGTGAGGGAGGACCCGCTGCCGTCTGCCATGAGTCGAGTTGCAGAGCGGCAGCGGGTGAGGGAATAAGATATGGTCCGAATACCGTAATATATGGTATTCTGACCATAAGACGCAGGCACTTCTCCTCCCACTATTTGGTGAAGAAAAAGTGCGTCTTATGGTGCGAAAAATACGGTATATGTTATATATATTACGATAAACACCACTTTTTATGTTGTCTCTTTGTAAAGGAGTTTTGGTTTTAATAGGCAGCAACAATAATGTATTTGAACTGACAAAACTAGTTGATGTAACGTTACTCTATAAAATATAGAATATGGTTGTACCATATAGCACCTATTCTTAACCATAGGGCCCACGCTTGGGCTGCGAGCGCTTGCTGGAGGGCCACAAAAAACATTACGTTTTTCACCTGTGGGCCACAAGGGCCGTGGACCAGACAGGTTTTCAACTGAAGACACCAGAATGACTACTGTTACCCATGAGATACTTAGTTACAATACACCATCCCACCATTAGTGGCAGTAATGCCTCAGTTAGTTGTTTAATAAGCGGAAGTAGACACTCAGCCAACCATAGCTTGTAGAAAAAGTTATGGAGAGGTTTTTTAAATGGAAAAAGGGAAGGCCAAAGTTGTGCCAACCCGGTCCAAATTGTGAATGGAGGTGACGAGGCAGAGCCGAGAGCCCTGTGTGTGGAGTGTGGGCTAACCAGGGGCGCAACTACCCAGTGTCAGAGGGGTATGCAGCATCAATTTTGGCGCCCCCACCCCCCAACCCAAATTTGACAAATAAAAAAAAACAGTCACAAATTGACAAGCATTAAGGTTATGATCAGATTCCAATAAAGAAACGAAAAGAAGGAAAGAATCTCAATTTTTATTACAATTCTAAGTAGGAGCCAGTTCTCAATGCCCAATACTGGTGACAATGCACTCTCTGACGCATTTTAATGCATATATGTTACCAGTGGCTGGATAGCTCAGCTGGTAAGGACAGGACTTTTCACACGAGTGACCCAGGTTCCCCCTTGGGACAATATGGACAACCCATTGTGGATTAGTTGTTTTCCACATTTTTGTAATTTATATTATATTATATTTTCCAGTTTTCAGCTCAGTAACCTCAGTTTTGCATATTAAGATAGCCTTAATTTAAACCCCATTTGGATGCTACATTCCCAGTGTTAGCAAACTCTAGCTAGTCTGTTAACATGAATATTACAAGCACAGAGGTCTCACTTCAAATCCTACCTGTTGCCTTTCACAATCCACTTGTTTATAAGCTGTCCCATACCTTGACACGCCATCTCCTTTTCCCTCTTTCTTTTTTTTTTAGTCCCAAAGACAATTGTGTGCATACTGTGACAACTGTACATAACGTTACCTGCTCGCTCAGCGGGCTCACGGCGGGCAAAAAAAAGATAATTTTTTAATTTTTTAAAAAAATACCATTGTTTTGGCGCCCCCAAGGTGCTGCGCCCCTATGCGCTGCATATGCCGCATACCCCCTTTTTGCGCCACTGGGGCTAACGTTATCCAATGAAGCACTGAAGCCTTCAAAACGGAAGCAGCATCTAGAAACCAAACATCCATCGCTCGTGGGAAAGCTGGTGGAAAGAAGAAAAAATAAATGGGCTTCAGATGCAGAAAAGGTCTGTGTCATTGACTGAAAATTCTAAATGCAGTTTGAAAACCAATCACCATAGCAGAGGAGTTGGCTCTGCCGCTGTAAATTTGTGCCGTGAGATGGAGGGGCTGCTGCTGCATAAAACTTTGTTCTGCTGCTTATAGCAATGTACACAGTTTTCTAAAAAGAACAAAAATATTAACCAGTGTGACACAGCCTAGACAAGTCCAGCTTCTAAACTTAATTGATCTAAGTCAAGTTGAGTCTGCTGTATTGAGGGCAAAGAAGTCAAGAAGACATCAACTGTTAATTCTATAGCAAACTATAGCCTTTGTTTGTCTCTAATTTTATTTGAATGGAAGTAGGAAGCGGTTAACTATTTTCAGATTCTCTGCAATCTTACAAGGTACATGGATTGCCACAATGAAATGAAGTTAAGAAGAATAAGGTGCATTGCTCAAAACTGACCACCATTGTTCTAGAAAACAGGCAGAAATGAGCAGTTGGTTGGTGAGTAAAACTGTAAGTGATGATTGTAGTTTATTGTTGTAAATAAAACCTGGCATTAGTCTGTCTACTAACTATATTTTACTTGGTTTAAATGTTAAACTTCAAATTGACAGTAATTGCATGTGAAAATGCATGCCAATAAGAAAATAAAAGAAAATGTGTTTGATTATCCTCATTGACTTTTTAACTTGGATTTTGATGGAGCCATTGCGCAACAGTTGTATTGTGCTGAATTGATTGGAAATTTATGAGAAGGGGCAAGAAACCAGTTCAAAATGTGTCACTTTCATGTCAGAAGTATCCTTGTAGACTGGGCAGTTTGGGCCAAATGAGGAGCTATATGTATGCTGTATGTGGTGTAATTTATATGGATCATCAAAAAGTAAATAGCCTCCCCGGAAAAGTCTATGCCATGGTATTGAAGAGGATAATTCGGCTAATAGTCAAACCTCAGATTCAGGAAGAACAATGTGGTTTTCGTCCCAGTCATGGAACACTGGATCAGCTCTATACCCTCTCCAGGGGGCTGGAGGGTTTATGGGAGTTTGCCCAACCAGTGTCATGTCCCAACCTCTTGTCTGTTGTGTATGCTTATATTTAACTTCCTGTGTCTTATTGTGAAGAGTCCTTCCCCGGTCTGTCTGTCAGATTTACTTCCTGCCCTTGTGTCTTTCCCTTCCTAGTGATTACCTGCTCCGCGCCTAATGTGTTGCACCTGTCCCTCGTTTTGTTCCCTTTTATAACCTGTGTGTTTTCCCCTGCTCCTTGCTTGATTGTCGCCTTACGCTCGTATGAGCATTCCTGTGATTCCTCGTGTTTTTTGTGTATCTGTCTCCTGGTGTTTATGACCATAGCCTTGTGTTTAACCACGTCTTTTGGATTTTGTACTGCATTGACAGTCCTTCTGCCAGTCCTGACAGTTTAGTTCCTGACAACCAGTTCACATGTGCTTTGTGGATCTGGAGAAGGCATTCGACTGTGTCCCTCGTGGTGCCCTGTGGGGGGTGCTCTGGGAGGGCTAAGGGCTTTCTGGTCCCTGTATGACTGGAGCATGGAGCTTGGTTCGCATTGACTGCAGTAAGTCAGACTGGTGCATGTTGGACTCCAACAGGGCTGCCCTTTGTCACTGGTTCTGTTCATTATCTTTTCTAGGCAAAGCCATGGCCCGGAGGGAGTACGGTTTGGGAAAAACATGATTTCATCTCTGGTTTTTGCAGATTAAATTGTCCTGTTGGCTCCATCCACCCAGGACCTTCAGCGTGCACTGGGACGGTTTGCAGCCAAGTGTGAAGCGGCTGGGATGAGACTCAGCACCTCCAAATCCGAGGCCATGTTTCTCAGCCGGAAAAGGGTAGTTTGTCCTCTTCAGGTTGGCGGAGAGCTCCTGCCAGTGGGGGAGTATCTCTGCGTCTTGTTTACATGTGAGGGGAAGGATGGAGCGTGAGATGACAGACGGATCTTTGCAGCTTCTGCAGTGACGCAGGAGATGTACTGATCTGTTGTGGTGAAGAAGGAGCTGAGCTGCAAGCAAAGCTGATCTACATTACTACTCTCACCTATGGTCATGAGCTGTGGGTCATGACCGAAAGGATGAGATCCCAGATACAGGCGGCCGAAATGAGTTTCCTCCACAGGGTGGCGGGGCGCTCCCTTAGAGATATTGTGAGGAGCTCGGTCACTCGGGAGGAGCTCAGAGTTGAGCTGCTGCTCCTCCACATTGAGAAAAGCTAGCTGAGGTGGCTTGGGCATCTGTACCGGATGCCTCCTGGACGCCTTCCTGGGGAAGTGTTCTGGGAACATCCTACCGAGAGGAGGCCCAAAGAGAAGACCTAGGACACGCTGGAGGGACAATGTCTCAAGGCTGGCCAGGGAATGCCACGGTACTTCCCCGGAAGAGCTGAAGTGTCTGGGGAGGGGGAAGTCTGGGGTCTCTGATTAGACTGCTGCCCCATCGACCCGGCCCCAGATAAGTGAAATAAGATAGAGGGATGAAAAAGAAATACATGTATGTAGTTTTAATATGTAGTAACACATCTGATGGTTGATGGTACTGTATATTGTTTTGTAATACTTGGTATTGTTTCAAACCAAAGTGCCAGGATGCGCCTATGTCTAATGACATAACACTCGCCACATTGATGATTGGATACTTTGAGCCCAGTACATTTTAGATTAGATTAGAAGAACTTTATTGATCCCCAAGGGGAAATTCATTTCATGTGGATCATAGACATTTATACATAAAGGACAAACAAGATTACAAACCACACCATGCAGCCCAAAGTCATTTCATTTAGGCGCAAGGACTTCAGAAAATGAAATACAGTAATTGCAATGTGCACACATAACAGACAGGTCGTTATAATTCACTTCCATTCACTTTCTGCTCTCGGACAAGGCAGACGTCTCCTACTGCTCCTCCTTCCTCTGGTGTATGCTTCTTTTGTTTCGTCTCGTCATACTACATTTCTCTTATTTCTCTTTGACTTTAATGCTTGCTGGACTCCTAAGAACTGGAAATGGATCTGATTACCTGGTCTCTGAGCGCAATTGACACAATTTTTTCCCATAACAAGGGTGCACCGGGAGAAACCATTTACCTTGCCTTTGCGGCAGGCTATACTCACAGGACGCCTGGAAGAACTGGCAAGTTCTGTGTTTAGAAGTTCTGCCCGTGGAGGACGTTGAGGATGTATTTCTTTTGAATTTATGATAGTGAGGTTCCTGCTCATTGGTCTAGGGACTGCCTTAAACTATCGCAAAATTTGTAAGACAGCTGCCTTTAAATCTACCCAGCCGCTGTCTGCTGAAATTAAACTGTGCTTCTGTGACGTGAGTGACAGACTAAAGGGATTACATCAAAGAGACGCACAGTCCAAGGAGCTGACTCAACATCTCAGCACGGACTGTGAAAAGAGTAAACAACACCGAGAGTCAGACCTGTGAGCTACTGCGCGGCTTATCGGATATAAAGGGGTTACATCCAGAGAAGAGTGGACAACACCAAGAAGCAGATCGGTGAGCTGCTCCGTGGTATTACGGTATCCGGATCATAATAAATCAGTTCTGGTTCTCAGCGTCAAGTGCGTGCGTCCATTTCTTTGACGTTTCCTTGATGTTTCCTATCCATGGTCAGGCTCGTAATACCACGGAGTATCTGAAAAAATACCAAAAAAATTTTTTCTCAAGAACATTTAACCTCATACTGCCTTACAGTGGTGAAAAAATGAATACTGCAATTTTATAAAAAAGAAGAAATACCATCACTAAAATACATATAGAAATTCAGTGTAAGGATGAACTAAATGTGTTTGAAAAATCTGGTCACCATTTCCTCCCTGGTAAAACAATCCAAGTTTTAGCAGGGGGGGACTGGGTGGTAGTGAACCGTACGGGAAGGGCACAGAAAGTGATGTGGGTATTGTCTGTCATATCCATGGCTGATGTGTCAATGGGACTAAATGTTCTGTTGTTGTTGGTTTTGTTTTGTTTGTTTGATTTCTTTACCTTTTCTGTTTATTATAATAATAATAATAATAATAATGGATTGGATTTATATTGCGCTTTTCTCCCGAGGGACCAAGGGACTCAAAGCGCTTACAGTCCGTCCATTATTCATTCATACACAGTCACACACTGGTGATGGTAAGCTACAACTGTAGCCACAGATGCCCTGGGGCAGACTGACAGAGACATGGCAGCCATTTTGCGCCTCCGGCCTCTCCGACCATCACCACATACATTCACTCAACATTCTTACACATTCATTCAAATATACAAATATTGTATAAAAAAAAATAATACACTACTATTTAGCTTGAAAAATTGAAAGATACTAATGTGGAGAATGAGCTACAACTCCATTTACATCCAAACATGTATAATATACAGTATACTGAACAAAAACTTAAAAGCAAAATTTCTGTTTTTGCCTCCATTTTTTATGAGCTGAACTTAAAGATTGAAGACTTTTTCTATGCACACATTGCTCTCAAATAATGTTAAAAATGTGCAACTTCACAGCTCTGAGTTAAGCTTTTGAAAAATGGGGGCAAAAACAAAAGTGCTGCTCTAAGGTTCTTTCCATGAGCCATGGATCAGTTTAAGACTCTCACTACCATCAGTCTGATAATAAAAATAATCTGCTAGGTTTTTCATTGTATTAGTTTTTTATTTATTTGCTTAACGTTGCATTTTTTTTCACCATAGATTATATAAAACATTTGATTATCCATAACTCCCTATAACATAAACAAATGTATGATTTAAGCATAAAATTAAATTGCTGCTCGACCACTTTGAAGCCTGTTCCAAAAGACTCTGAGGTGTTACCCAGGACTGTAAGCTTGACTTGGGAGGAGCCGACTCTGGAGGAGCCTCCTCCAAAGAAAGGATGCTGGCAAATGGAAAACAGCCAAAGAGACACTCTGAAAGCAAGATGGCCAACCCGTTTTTATCTGTGTCCCCATGCATCTACTTAAGTGGAGCTTTAAGAAGTAATAGAGCTTGTGGGAGCACCCTGCTTCCACTTGGGATGGTGTGGCTGGGGAAAACACAGTAAGAATGCGACAGGTTTATTGATGGCAGCCTGTTATATTGGCTTCCTGCCCCAGAGCTGCGTGAACATCTGTGCATGTGGTTGGTGGTGACCCACTTCAGCTCGGACCATTTCTGGAAGCTCTCGGGAATCTTTCTGTGGTGCAACCTGCCGTCTGCTTGATCACAATGGCTCCCACTGGATTTGAAACCGCAGTTCTCTGTCAAAGAAAGCCCCTCTTTGTGCTCACTGGCTCTAATGCATGCACCAATGCAGTAGTAAAACTGCTCCACTGCTCCATTTATTGTTTATGGCTGTGCTTTTTTCGGCATCACGTGCCTCCCTTTTAACTGTTGCTATTTAAGCACAATTCAGAATGGATATTGAACAATCTAGGAAATTGTCTAGATCTAGAATATTAGAGCAATAGAACACCCTATATTGAGGGCATTCACTTTTCAGTCAGGTTACAGTCATATCATATTTATTCAACAAATGTTTAAGCACCTATGGAAACTCTGATTACATTTACTATAAGAACATCAAACTATCATAAAATAAAAATAGAGTGAGAATCCACACCATGTAAGGCTTCCTGAAAGGGTGAACATAATACAGCGCCATCAAATGAGCAGAGCTGCAGACCTGCTCAGTTTAGATGTGTGCCGCTGTCAGTGAGTGATGACAAACAGGCTTTAAGAGAGGCCTGGCACTCGTTTGTCAAAGTTGCTCTGACATCAAGAATTGTGTGGCTTTCAGGACAGATAAGAGCAGGCGTAATCCGTCTTCAAGTCAGCTCAGAAATACAATGGGGGACTGTATGCTTTTCATCACACTAAATGAATGAAAAGTAACAAAAAAATATCAGCTAGAGCTAGAGCTTTTCTGTGGAGTCACACTGAGGATCTGAACAGCACTTTACTGCACACATCAATCATTAAAATCCATTAAATCATATGAGCCAACTGAGCTTTTTAGGAACCAGTATGGCTTATAAAAGTGTTCTAGCATGTAGGAGGCCTCTTTTTAAAAAGTAATGTGTCCTTAAATGGTTTTGTATTTTTCCACACTGTAGTCATGGCCATATTTGTTTGTTATATAATGCATCTCATGGGTAATACCCACATTATATTCAAATAAATTTATTTGAACTCAGGTTACCTTTTATGGTAGCTTGTCTCCATCAAATTATAAAATAAACTGCTTCAAATTTGGTCTATGATGCTTTCAAGTAGAACTTTTACAAGTCACATGGCAAAATAGACCAGGTTTTAGGGCTTATTCATCAGATAATGAGGTAGCAGCTTCCTCTCTGCCTCTGGAGCTTCTGCGCTGCTTCCTGTTCAGGGAGGGGTGCAGCGTAGCCCAGGGCAGCCTTGCAAGTGCAGCTAGAGAGCAGCCCTCAGGCTCCAGCCATATCTGCCACACTCTGTGGAGTCTAATTCATGAGCAGGTCTACACTACTACGTACAAAGTTCAGACTGGCTGCACATACAGGCCTATGGTTTAAATCTATGCAGCTGTTTTTGCTAATAAAGTTTTGATGATAGCAGCAGAAAAAAAGCTATACAACAAATAGTAAAAGTACTGCTAAATAATTTTGTAATAGACACTCTAAACAGAGGTGTGTTTTGTAGAAAAGTCCTTTTGTCAAAACACCCAAGAACACTGTCCATGGGTTAAAAACAAAAAATCAAACCAAAAAAAAAAAAACAAGAAACAACATACTAAAACATACAACAAAATTATAAGAAATGTCGGACTGAGGTGTAGAATATTCTGAACAGGTAAGTTTTGAGTCCGGATTTTAATGTTGCGGAAGAAGTGAGTTCCAGAGGTTGGGAGAAGAGCGGCTGAAGGCTGCCCATGGTGACAAGGCGGGCAGAGGGAACAGTGAGATGGACGGAAGCATGAACTAAAGCATGTACTGTAGCTCATTTTCCTCAACAAACAAAAGTTAAAGTTAGAGCACGCTGCAGTTTTTGTTAGTTCAGCATTTACCCTTAATAAGAGAGTTAGCTTACATGCTAATGCTATTTCCGGTGATGTGTTTTGCCGTGTACCTTAATTACTCGTTGATCATGTTCATTGCTTTACTTCTGTAAGTCTGTATATATATTATTTAGTCACTCTATGTTTATTCCATTTGTTTATCCTTTATCATACTTCTCACAATATGGTAATTATTATAGCAAACCTAATTTGTTATTATTTTCTTTCTTTATAGACCACACACACACACATACTCACTCACCTGTTGTTATTCATTGAGGTTGTACCTATGCTGCTACCTGAACTTTATTAAACCAACTACAAGTATTATCTGCATCCTGTTCCTGTGTCATGACCGGCACCCCGCGGCGGTTATCTATATCTGAGCTAACACCTATACAGTCCTTAAGCCTGAGATAGTACCTCTCGAATAGTAGTGATGTGAGCAAGATGTTTTAGAGTAGGGCAGATAAACAGTATGTGTACAAAATGTTAACGGTTGTGTATGAATTGATTGTTCAATGCTGGTTCTTGTTCACACGGGAGACCTGGGTTCGCATCCGGGTTAGGGCAGTAACAACATTCTGTCTGTCTATTCATTCATTCATTTATTTTCTACCGCTTAGTCCCATTAGGGGCTGTTGGGTCGTAGGCGTGATACACCCTGGACTATGGCCAGTTAGTCACAGAGCTGACATTTAGAGACATACAGTTACATTCTAACCATTCACTCTCACATTCATTTACTTGGGACTAGAGGTGGTTTACTTGCAAGAAGGTAAAGGGACTGAGCTCCCGGTATCACGTGGCTATATAGCCCCACGGGGGTCACCGGGAGGTCACAAGTGACTTTGTTGGTATTAGATTCTCGACCTGCGCATGTGCAAAGATGATCATTCAGTGCTTAATGCACCGCCCCTGGCGGTCATTCGGGATTCATAGAACCGTATTTACATACGTAACTCTCGTTACTATTGTGATGACACTTCATGCTGAAGATCCAATATGACTAAAAACTTTTTTTTTTACCAGTTTTAGCTACCTGGACAATATTTCTGTAGCTGAAAGGACTCTGCCAGTGACTTCTGTCTCGCTGCTGGCAGGGCTCTGTCTGAAACATTTGCCGAGCTCTCTTTGTCATGTCTCTGCAGCTGCTGCTGTTGGCGCTGCTGAGTCACGTGATGGCAGGGCAACAAAACACAGGAGAGCAGAGAGGGGTCACCAATGTGCGTGACGTGCAGAAGAAGCTTCATTAGAGAAAGTGTAATATACAAGCTCATTTTAAATATTATATTTCATGCAAAATAACAAAATCACTGTTTTAAAAAAAAGATATCGATATTTTGACTTCTGGATTGATCATTTTCGATACAACCCCTATATCGAAAGTATCGATATTATGGATCGATCCGCCCACCCCTACTTGGGACACTTTAGAGTTGCCAATTAACCTATACATGTATGTCTTTGGACGGTGGAAGGAAGCCGGAGTACCCGGAGAGAACCCATTTTAACACGTGGAGGACTTGCAGACTCCTCACAGAAAGACCGAGCCAGCCGAGGATGTTTGAGTCTAACTCTCGACCTTGCTGTGAGGCAGGAATGTTAGGGTGCATCTCAAAGGGTTAGGAAGGCTAGAAAGTCCAAATTGTGTGCCCTGTCTGTCTATCTGTGTATAAAAAAAACAATGTCAAAACTGCTCTGCAGCTCATTGGTGTTATGTATCAGTGGCATTATGGTATATAACACCGCTGATACTAGAGCAGTTTTGACACTATTTTATAGTCTCCATTTAGCAACTTTCTTTTTCAAACATCATTACACGCTCATACATTTGTCTGAACATAAAAACAGCAAGTGGATTGATGTCCCGGCGCTGTTCTCCGCACTAATTCAGAGCGGGAAATTTTTTTGGGAGAGACATCATGCCAATCGTGACAGGAATAACTCACTGGTATATGTCAAAGCGAGCAAAGCGGGACATGGGCTCAGTTTAAGACAAAAGGAATCCTTGATGAAGTTCCTTTGAAGTGCTTTTTCCACAAGTCCTTCGAAATCCATATTGATGAAGTCCAAATTGTGTGCCCTGAAGGGAGAGTGCATACCACTGTTGGCAGTGAGCTAATAAAATCAACAGAGAAAAGGGCATGCCTCGATTCTATTCATGCATCTCTAAATAGTGTTTGAAAAGATTCAAATACTATAACTCTCTATAACTCTCGGTCTCTAACTTTCTCAGTTCATATATACATATATATATATATATATATATATATATGTCTTTTATACAGTCTTTTGTAATTATGTGATCACTGTATTAAAATGTAAAACATTTTTACCCTTAAGACAGCAATAATAAGCTTTAATTCTGCATGTGAGAGTAAAGCATCATAAACCTTTCTCTTAATTTGGTCAAATCACAAAATAGTGTGTAAATAAACTACAAACATATTTCAAGTCAATATTATAGAAGTGTCACTAGTCTAATCACAATCATGTTCTGGCTTTACATGAACTACTTGCATTTTAGAAAATGATAACCACATTTTACTGTCTTCAGTTAAAATTATGCCAACATATCTTTATATGAGAATGCAATTCTCCAGATCTAATATGAACCTGGAAATATTCCTTAAAATCCGAAAGATATACTTTTCTCTTACAGGTTTTAACTGCTTTAGTAATAGCCTTAGGTAATAGGCTTAAGGTCTGTAAGCTGTTAATAAAGAAGCAAAAATATACAATTTGAATATTACTCACCAAAAAAGTAGAGCCATGCTTCTTGGCTGGTCTGTCAATGAAGGGCAAATAATACTACAGCAAAATATCCCAGTGGTTTTTGTGCAAAACTTCTCTGAGCAGTAAAAGACACCACTAACGATTAGCACTCAAAATTCTAATCTTAAGCTGAGGGCAAACCAAAGACATTTTCAAATGTTCACTCTTAAGTAGCACCCTTTCTCGAGGCTCTTTTAAGGGGTTCCATGAGCGAGGTGTACATGGCAGAGTGGTTAGCCTCACAACAAGAAGGTTGTGAGTTCAAAACTCCCAGCCGTCTCAAACATCTTTGGCCGACTCCAGTCTTTCTGTGAGGCGTCTGCATGGGTTCTCTCAAGGGTACACCGGCTTCCTTCCTCACTGGAATTTTATGGAGTTGGATGAAGCAGGACAAAGAAGCAGCAAGGTATGGGTAAATCTGTGTGTTTTGTATGTTTTTGTCAGTTAAAAGTCCCCCATAAGTAACGGGGGTATGTGTTCATATGAAAGTTGTGTGGCGCTGTCACGGAGAGTTGACCATCAAACGTGCTTGTTCTGTTATTCATCTACAATATTTCAACTCCTGGTCCTGCTGATTCACATGTGCATAAAGCATGTGCGTTTTGTGTGAAAAAACAATTGGTCTTTATGGCACTACAAACAAAAACAACACAGTACAAGCTTCTCAGTAATCACCAGATACTCCTCTGTTTCCACACGTTGTTGAAAATCATAAAAATTTAAAGTCATTATAGTCTGTCAGCCCAAAGCCAGTACCTGCAGTGGGAGATGGTGAACTAATTTAGCAGTTATCAATATTGAGACAGACTTTATCAAAAGATAGCCTAAGACTCAGACAACAGTGACATTAGATAAAAAAAAATTGTGGAACATGCAGACTGTGGGCTAATATTAATAATATATTTTATTATAGCCCTCCCTCATTTCTAAATCACCAGCCGCCACTGCCTATATGTGCGGACACATAGGAATCAGACTCAAATGTGTATTATGTAAGTTACCATACAACAATTTTAATAACTTGTAAATGTAGCCTCAAGGTAATTTGGATGGTCCTTCTTAAAAGGAAAGAACAGTCTTTCTTTCAAAAACACAGTGACGCTTAGTCATCAAATACTGCACTAGCTATCAGCAGCAATTATAACAATGTCATTTAATGGGTACAAAAAAAGTTATGTAGTGTTGCTTTTAAGTTTTTTGCGAAATTGTGACTCAAGAAAATTTCCTTTTTATTCACATTTACTAAAACATAACGTAACCTGGCTCTGCTAACATTAGCTCATCCTAATGATGACTTATAACTGACTTATAAATTGATTTAGGAATCAACACGTTGACATTAGGCTAAGGAAGTCTTAGGATATGAGAAAATGTATTTTTCTCTCTTATACAAACAGGTACCTTTGCACTACTCAAAACCCAGAATTGCCATAAACCGATTTAACCAAGGATTTATTTTTCTAACATCTTGAGCTGAAAAAATGTTGACGAGTTCATTAAATGTCAGATCTTAGATTCCCACTCCCGCTCCTCTGCGGCCTACAATCAATTAGGGCAGTTTGGAATGAAAGTGTGAGACCAGTGGACATGTAATTATTGGGTATAATGTGCTCTATTCCCCTGGTGCTTTTCTGCTGCTTGTGAGCCATGTGTTTTGTTGAGTGCATTTTCACCACATAGAATGGTAGATTTGATCTCAACTCTTTGGGGACTTCAAAGAAATAGTGTGTCTTTTGAGACAATTTTGCATACAGCCATGCATTTCATTTTGATTGCCTCTATTTATTATCCATTTGGTTGCCCTCTTCAAAACAGAAAAAGAAATAGCAGCAGAGCTTTCTAGAGGAAGTCATTTTATCGGTCCTGTGGCGCGTCTTCATCTAAATCACAAAAAAAATGTGACATTCCCAGACGTTTGAGAGGCATCCAGTGTCTACACAACATGGAATCTACAGAACACCGTGAGTTTGAGTGACAAATATGATCATGCTAGCTGCTCCTGTTGCGATCTGAATGCTTTTGAGTAGTCTAACATCTGTGAGCGGATGCCCCATTGTAGAACATCCCACCATGAATTTCCTTTTTATCACTTTGATTCGGTGGATACATCTATGCATCGGTAACAATCACATTTTAGAAGTTGCAAGTACAAAAAAAAATTAAAGTGATTGTCACACTTTCATTAAATTTTTAAGTTCATTTTAACTAATATCAGAACATGATCCTGTCAATATACCAGCCTACCTGCATCATGTTAAAGGTAGGCTACAATTTCTGCACCTCTCCATTGTTTACCAGCCCTAAACGCCATTTACTGGACTCTTTACAGCCACAGCCCACTCCAGCCCTCGGTACAGCACCATATCACAATATTACTTATCCAGTCATCCTTAATTTTTTCATTTTTAGTTTATTCACTGACATTATTTTCTATACGTTTTGTGAAACGCATTACAACAGTAAGGAGAAAGTAACACTGAAGTGGCATGTCTTTTGTCTAAATGCCAGTTTATAACCTCATATAACCGTGATTACTGGTTCTGTCTACATGCCATGGCTGTTTTAAAGCAACTTGTAAAGGGAAGTGACGTGAGCATGTGATGTCACATTCAAGGTTTTGAGAAACGAGGCGCTTTTAGCCAAGTGGAGAGCAGAGGTGTAAAGTACTTGAGCAAGTGTACTTCGTTACTGTACTTAAGTATTTTTTTGGCTTCTTTGTACTTGTACTGAGTATCAAAAATATAAGCAACTTTTACTCTCTACTCATTTTTGATTGAATACTTGTACTCTTTACTCCACTACATTTGAACTGACACTTACTCGCTACATTGTGTTTGTGCACGTCAAGTCAACTTTTTCTGCCGTTTCTATATTAGGAAGTAAAACCTCATAAATAAATTTTCTTGTTTTTCAATGACCTACAATATTTCTTTGTTTTGAGGACTAATGCGTCTTTGAGCCAACATTCAGTACGAGTAAAATACTTTTAAAATGGGATACTTTAAGACTTTTACTCAAGTCGTATTTAAATTGGTGACTTGTAACTTGTAGTGGAGTCATTTTACAGTAAGGTATCTGTACTTTTACTCAAGTATGGCTTTCAGGTACTCTTTACACCTCTGGTGGAGAGACTCTGGCCGATAACAGAAAGATTCCACAGTTGCTTTGTTTCACACTTTGTGAGTTAGAGACCCCAAACACACAATTATAGGAGCAGGAAGGATGTAAAGGTGGTTTTTCATTGAATGTCCCTGTTAAGTGCAGCAAACACAAGTATTTCACTGTGGCCTTTACCACAGCCTCGCACTGGTGGTCCTCTATATCTGACGCTGTATTAGTATAGTATATACAATCTAATTACAACCTTCTACTGGGAAATGGTAGATTTAATAAAAGCTAAACGGAGCTGCCTACTCAGCCAGAGCCCAGTCCCTTACCACGTTTACTAGAACTAAACAGCCACTAACGGGATCACTACCTGGCCATTTTATTTTGTTCATGTTCGCACGTCCCGTGTGAGTTTGGAGTGGGCTGAGTCTACTCCACTGCGCTCCGGTCTTGATTATTATTCAGAGCACATGTTGCAGAAACAAACTCTTTCTCTGCCGCTCCCTCCCCTTTAGCACTTATCACATTTAACATTGAATAACCATTCAAAGAACGTCTGTTGAAGAATCATCGGGCATAAAGCGCCATCTGTGCCGCGCTGCCTGCCGTTTCCATGCTCGCGTAAACACAACAGAGCTGCATTGCAAGCAAACGCTCAAAAATGTTCACAAAATCACAGCCATAAAACAGGTCAGTAATCAGGAATCAATTCTCCTTCCAAAAACAAAGCTACGCCTCATGGAAATATTTGCAACATTATTTACAAACGTGAAAATGAACACTTCATCAGAACATCTAAAATAAGCCAAATATTATGGGTCTGGTTCTTAAACAACAAACATTTGGCTTGTTATTATTATTATAAACTTAATGGTTGGTAATGAACCTCATTTTTAGGACTCAGAGGATTTGGATGACTTGGACTTGCTCATGTCTAGATCCACTCACAATGAATGCGGTGCAGTGGCACGTTGTTCCTTACCCTCTCTTTGTGTATTGCTTGCTACAGTGTATAAAAGTATTTTTTGAGGCAAGATTAGCAGTATTTGGGAACAGTGAGTCACACATCTACTGCTATG
This sequence comes from Perccottus glenii, assembly GCA_024416835.2. Classification (NCBI taxonomy): domain Eukaryota; kingdom Metazoa; phylum Chordata; class Actinopteri; order Gobiiformes; family Odontobutidae; genus Perccottus; species Perccottus glenii. Next base: position 24,336,121 of record CM044564.2, on the reverse strand, counting down.
ACAAACACAGGAACAGAAGCAAATGGTAAAAACTACTCTGCAAAATATCTGTTCTCTTGGCAGTATGTCTGGTTTCACGGGGGATAGAAGTTGTTAGGCTCAAGGAACAGTAACTAAGTAAAGTCAAATGATACCAAAATATCTGAATGTCAATCAAAGGCTGCTACAGTCAAATGTTTTCTATTTGTGAAAGACTGATTGAAGCAGTCACTCGCCCTATAACAGTTTCTAACTCATATTTCTAGAAAGATGAGACAAAATATGCTTATTAACCATAATCCATTAAAAGGCAAATATTCACTGTAACGGCTCAGGTTGGTATGTGACAGTTTTAGAAAACTTTTTACAGTCTTCCCATTGATTAAACATAAAAGCAATCTATACTTTACCAACTTAACTCATACTTTACCTCTTTAAAAAAAGGTATTTTGTTTTTGTTGGATTTATTGATTAAAATTATTGGATTGAAGTTTTGGATTATTAATTATTGAGAGTACTAGGAGGACAAACACAATAGTCTGTCTTTTGAACAGAACAGTGCATTTATTATGCTTAAATGCAATATTAGTAAAATGTGTACCACTTCAACTGCAGAGCTTAGACAAGTTGCAAGTGACCAATGATTGTTTTCTATTCTATATAGAAGTAATGGTATAGTTTTTCAGATGGATGGACAAAAAATGTTCTTTTGCCAAACCCCTGTGTTGATGGTGTGCACTGCATCAAATCTTTGGAACCTAAAGATCAAAAGATGAATGATTCCTTCAACATTTTGATAAACTACTAAAAATTACTATTAATGGTTGCTATTTTGGATAACTTGATTAAATAGGCTAATAAATAAATAATGTTAAGCATGTTAATGTTAATACATGTTAAGCAGAAACCTGATAAGTGGTGGGGTGCATTCTTTATGTGGACAAAAATCTTAATGCCAAATTGGTGAAAACATGACCTTAGCAATATTCAGCTGTTTGAATATGTTATGGTTGAGAATAATATTGGAAAAATGCAAAAACAAAATAGTTTCTTGTATTTATAGAGCACCTGGTGGTAACACAGAGTCCTTTATACACAGTAATAAACAATAGTCAGTGAATATTACTTTACCTAATTAGAAGATTTAAAAAGGCAATATGGAAGACATTGTCAATTTAAAAACTTAAAAAAGCTTTTGACACAATAGATCATGTTCTGATCTATATAAATTATTTATGTTTGTATCAACTGAGTTAAAATATATAATATTTGCGGATGATACCACTTACAGTTATAGGTAAAGACCTACAACTAATGGTAATTGAGATTAACAGAGCTGAACAAAATTAAGGAATGGTTCAACAGTAATAGGTTCCCATTAAATATAATAGAAACAAAAAATATGCAATTTGGAGAACAAAGAAAAGATAAGTAAAGATACTAAGAAGTAGAAAGAGTTAATTGGCGTGAGCAGTTTATATTTTTATTTTTTATTTCTTTGGAGTATGGAGCCATGGTTATCCCATGTATTAACAGGGGGGAGAAGATGATTTAAACCAAATTGTATTAAAGTGATGAGGCAGGTGAGGCCTGGTTATCCTAATGCATAGTTAGCATAATGCTATAACAACTGTGGTTTAATACAGTTAAAAGATGAGATTGAATTAAATAATTAACTAAATAATAGTGACATAAATTTTCTGGAGAAGCACTATTTAGTCTGATCAAATCAAAACTTTCAGAATAAAAGTAGATTTCCAGTAGCGGTCCAGTCGACCATCAGCGGGTGGTGAAAACTGCCCAACGCATCACTGCCCAACGCATCACAGGGACTCCACTTCCTGCCATCGAAAACATCCAGAGGAAACGCTGTCTGCGTCGAGCTCGCAGCATCCTTAAGGACTCCTCCCACCCAGCCCACAGACTGTTCTCCCTCCTCCCCTCCGGCAGGCGTTTCAGGAGCCTCCGGACTAGAACCAGCAGACTAAAGAACAGTTTCTTCCCCAGAGCTGTGTCTTTACTGAACTCTAACCCTTGCTGACCCCACACCTCTCACAGACTCCTCTCTCACCCCCCACCATGCCACTCCCCTCACAGACTCTCCTCTCACCCCCACCATCCCACTACCCTCATAGACTCTTCTACCCCCACCACCATCCCACTCCCTCACAGACTCTCCTCTCATCCCCACCATCCCACCATCCCCTGCACTACTGCACCTTTGCTACCAACTGTTTACATTTCACTGTTTGCACTACCTTAAATCTACTGCATACCTTAAGCTAACATACAATTGTATACACCTACCTGTAAAATTCTGTTCATAGTCAGAGACATCTGTATATCGTGTGTGTGTGTGTGTGTGTGTGTGTGTGTGTGTGTGTGTGTGTGTGTGTGTGTGTGTGTGTGTGTGTGTGTGTGTGTGTGTGTGTGTGTATGTGTGAGTATGTATGTGTGTATGTGAGTGTGTGTGAGTGTATGTATGTGTACGTGTGCATGTGAGTGAGTGTGTGCATGTGAGTATGTGTGCATGTGAGTGAGTGTGTGTTTGTGTGTGTGAGTGTGTGTGTGAGTATGCAGCGTATGTGTATGTGTGTATGTGAGTGAGTGTGTGTGTATGTGTGTATGTGAGTGTGTGTGTGTATGTGAGTGTGTGTGTGTATGTGTGTATGTGAGTGTCTGTGTGCATAGCTCTCCCGGTTTAATTCCCCTGTGAGTAAGTGTGTATGGTGGTGTGTGTATGTGAGTGTGTGTATGTGTGTGTGTGTGTATGTGTGTGCGTGTGAATGAGTGTGTGTATAGCTCTCCCGGTCTAATTCCCCTGGGTGTATGTGTGTATGTCAGTGTGTGTATGTGTGTATGGTTGTGTGTGTATGTGAGTATGTGAATGTCTGTGTGTACAGCTCTCCCGGTTTAATTCCCCTGCGTGTATGTGTGTATGGTTGTGTGTGTATGTGTGTATGGTTGTGTGTGTATGTGTGTGTGTATGTGAGTGAGTGAGTGTGTGTATGTGTGCGGCGCGATGCGTGTGTATCACATTACATTTAGAGTACATATTCAACTGTAAATGCTGTTTATAGAAAAGAGACACCTGTAATTATATTTATGGCACACACTCACCTTTTATAGTAATAACCATCTGTATATTTATATTCATTGTACATATTACCTGTAAATCCTGTACATCTCCATATCCTGCACGATTTAACCATTGTATATATCCTGCACTTTGCTGCTATTGCACTTCTGGTTAGACCTAAACTGCATTTCGTTGCCTTGTACCTGTACTTGTGTAATGACAATAAAGTTGAATCTAATCTAATCTAATCTTTGTGGAAACAGGTTATGCATCTGCTGGCCCATTTTTCACGTTTTGATTATTTTAATGTTTGATTTGACGGGAACCTTGGAGGTGCTTTTATGACTTTATCATGTTTCATATGTTGTTAATTTAATTGGTTTGTTCTTTATGCGGATGGAAACCAACTACAACTGTATACCAACTCAGAACAGAAGTTTGGACAGTTAATATATCCACCAATAGGAGCTAATATTAACATAGTTCTTTAAACTACATTTACATTTAGTCATTTAGCTGATGCTTTTATCCAAAGCGACTTACATTAAGCTTCTATTCACCAGTGTTACAGCTGGAACACCACTGGAGGCAAGTTGGGTTACGTGTATTGCCCAAGGACACAACGACAGTATAAACAGAAATTTAAAAATCTTATAAAATCTTCTTACGGAAACATACAGACCAACGAACTCAACGCATTATAAAAAAATTCACTTATTCTCACAGATAAATCTACTGGATTTTCACTCCTGCCATAAATATACAATTCACACATAGGCTAATGTTTTATCTTTATTCTTCATTAGTGTTTCAATTCATGAAGCCAGAGCCTCTTTATTAAGCATAAAGAGTGGGGATTGTTATGGAAATCTATGATATCCTATAGTTATTAATTACTGTTTGCTCCTAGTCCTGTTCAGATTTTTTCAGTCATGCTCATGTCATGTCCTTCATGCTAATCCAAAAATAGACATAGACATAACTAGACATAGAAATAACTTGCCACACACAACCTTTACAGCATGATGCAAAATCTCATGTATTGTTTACTTTTTCAAGCAAAACCTATCCTGTACCATTGTCTACATGTGTGTTTTGCTTCAGACTTACAAGATATAAACATGATCATTTATTCTAAATTGTACTCATCACTCTCTCATTAATCTGAACTAAGAATTCTTATAACAGAAACCTAAAATGAAAACAGTTGTGATGTAAACAGCTCCTTGATGTCGATATAGTTGCAAAATAATTTCAGAGCAAGAATTTGAGTGGAGTGTGCAAGGAGCTGATTGGAGGGGTGACACCCCATGATTAAAACTCCACAGGCTGATGAGCGGGGGTCAAACCTCATCAGCGGAAATATGTGCAAGCAGTCATGGGAACATCCTCCGCTCAAATTAGGACCGTGTGACTTCCTCACTGTATTTAAATATATTTAGATGAAAAAGGAAAAGGCCAGAGCGGGTTGCAACTGGCAAACTAATCAGTAAGTCCCTGATAATGAGACATTAGTTCAGCGGCTTGTGTGTGCAGACCCCAACACCACTCTGTGATTAGCATCAGCAACTTACTTACTAATTCGGGCAGGCGTCCCAAGCTGCAAACGGGTTGGATTTGGGAGGAGCGTAGCTCGCCACTGCAGTCAGCCGATTGGAAGATAGATAATCCTCACTTCAGCAAAGTAAAAACAATAAACAGAATATTTTTTTTAAATCGCATTACACTTGTCCATACATCCATCCATCTTCTACCGCTTATCCGGGGTCGGGTCGCGGGGGCAGCAGTCTAAGCAGAGACACCCAGACTTCCCTCTCCCCAGACACTTCCTCCAGCTCTTCCGGGGGGATACCAAGGCGTTCCCAGGCCAGCCGAGAGACATAGTCCCTCCTGCGTGTCCTAGGTCTTCCCCGAGGTCTCCTCTCAGTGGGACATGCCCGGAACACCTCCCTAGGGAGGCGTCCAGGAGGCATCCAAAACAGATGGCCGAGCCACCTCAGCTGGCTCCTCTCGATGTGGAGGAGCAGCGGCTCTACTTTGAGCTCCTCCCGAGTGACAGAGCTCCTCACCTTATCTCTAAGGAAGCGCCCCGCCACCCTGCGGAGAAAGCTCATTTCGGCCGCGTGTATCCGGGATCTTGTTCTTTCGGTCATGACCCAAAGCTCATGACCATAGGTGAGAGTAGGAACGTAGATTGACCGGTAAATCGAGAGCTTTGCCTTACAGCTCAGCTCCTTCTTCACCACGACAGACCGCATCACTGCAGAAGCTGCACCAATCCTGTCAATCTCACGTTCCTCCTTCCTCACTCGTGAACAAGACCCCAAGATACTTGAACTCCTCCACTTGAGGCAGGATCTCTCCACCAACCTGAAGGGGACAAGCCACCCTTTTCCGACTGAGAACCATGGTCTCAGACTTGGAGGTGCTGATCCTCATCCCAGCCGCTTCACACTCGGCTGCAAACCGTCCCAGTGCACACTGAAGGTCCTGGCTTGATGGAGCCAACAGGACAACATCATCTGCAAAAAGCAGAGAGATCCTGTGGTCCCCAAACCAGACTCCTCCGGCCCCTGGCTGCGCCTAGAAATCCTGTCCATAAAGATAATGAACAGGACCGGTGACAAAAGGCAGCCCTGCCGGAGTCCAACATGCACTGGGAACAGGTCTGACTTACTGCTGGCAATGCGAACCAAGCTCCTGCTCCGGTCGTACAGGGACCGGACAGCCCTTAGCAAAGGGCCCCAGACCCCATACTCCCAGAGCACCCCCCACAGGGCGCCACGAGGGACACAGTCGAATGCCTTCTCCAGATCCAGAAAACACATGTGGACTGGTTGGGCAAACTCCCATAAACCCTCCAGCACCCTGGAGAGGGTATAGGGCTGATCCAGTGTTCCAAACCCCCTTATGGACAGGATAATATCAAGGACCATGACGTCGCCCGGTATGGCACAACCGGGGTCCCACCCTGGAGCCAGACCCGGGGTTGGGGCTCGCATGCGAGCGTCTGGTGGCCGGGTCTTTCCCCACGGGGCCTGGCCAGGCTCAGCCCGAAGGAGCAATGTGGGGCCAACTTTCCGTGGGCCCACCACCTGCGGGAGGAACTGTAAGGGGCTGGTGCAAAGTGGATTGGGTGGCAGTCAAAGGCGGAGACCTCGACGACCCAATCCCCGGACACGAAATCGGGCGCTAGGGACATGGAATGTCAACTCGCTGGCGGGGAAGGAGCCTGAGCTTGTGCGGGAGGTTGAGAGATACCGACTAGAAATAGTTGGGCTCACCTCCACGCACAGCTTGGGCTCTGAAACCCAAATCCTCGTGAGAGGCTGGACTCTTCATTACTCTGGAGTTGCCTGTGGTGAGAGGCGGCGGGCTGGTGTGGGCTTGCTCATAGCCCCCCAGCTCAACCGCCATGTGTTGGAGTTCACCCCAGTGAACAAGAGGGTCGCTTCCCTGCGCCTTCGGGTCGAGGATAGGTCTCTCACTGTTGATTGTGTTTACGGGCCAAATGGCAGTGCAGAGTACCCGGCCTTCTTGGAGTCTCTGGGAGGGGTGCTGGAAAGTGCTCCGACCGGGGACTCTGTCGTTCTACAGGGGAACTTCCACGCTCACGTGGGCAGCGACAGTGACACCTGGAGGGGCGTGATTGGGAGGAACGGCCCCCCGGATCTGAACCCGAGCGGTGTTCTATTATTGGACTTCTGTGCTAGTAACAGTTTGTCCATAACGAACACCATGTTCGGCGGAGATCGATGATCGACTTTGTAGTTGTTTCATTTGACCTCCGGCTGTATGTCTTGGACACTCGGGTGAAGAGAGGGGCGGAGCTGTCAACTGATCACCATCTGGTGGTGAGTTGGATCCGATGGCAGGGGAGAAAGCTGGACAGACTCGGCAGGCCCAAACGTACTGTGAGGGTCTGTTGGGAGCGTTTGGCAGAGCCCCCTGTCAGAAAGATCTTTAACTCCCACCTCCGGCAGAGCTTCGACCCGATCCCGAGGGAGGTTGGAGACATTGAGTCCGAGTGGACCATGTTCTCCACCTCCATTGTTGATGTGGCCACTCGAAGCTGTGGCTGTAACGTCTCCGGTGCCTGTCGTGGCGGCAACCCCCGAACCCGGTGGTGGACACCGGAAGTAAGGGATGCCTTCAAGCTGAAGAAGGAGACCTACCGAGCCTGCTTGGCTCGTGGGACTCCTGAGGCAGCTGATAGGTACCGGCAGGCCAAGCGGACTGCAGCCTGGGTGGTCGTAGAGGCTAAAACTCGGGTCTGGAAGGCCACGGTGAGGCCATGGAACAGGACTATCGGTCGGCCTCAAAGAAATTCTGGCAAACCCTCCGGCGCCTCAGGAGGGGGAAGCAGTGCCCTGCCAAAACTGTTTACAGTGGAGGTGGGAATCTGCTAACTTCAACTGGGGATATTGTTGGACGGTGGAAGGAATACTTTGAGGATCTCAACCCCATCAACACGTCTTTCACGCAGAGGCCGAAGGCTCGGGGGTGGACTCGTCCAACACCCAGGCCGAAGTCACTGAGGTAGTTGGGAAACTCCTCGGTGGCAAGGCACCGGGGGTGGATGAGATACGTCCTGAGTACCTCAAGTCTCTGGATGTTGTAGGGCTGTCTTGGTTGACACGCCTCTACAACATCGCGTGTCGGTCGGGGACAGTACCTCTGGACTGGCAGACTGGGGTGGTGGTCCCTCTTTTCAAGAAGGGGGACCGGAGGGTGTGTTCCAACTACAGAGGGCTCACACTCCTCAGCCTCCCCGTTAAAGTCAGATTCAGGAGGAACAATGCGGTTTTCGTCCCGATGTCGACACATCACCCAGCAGGTAAGAGGTTTGTGTCCACCCTAGGAGGAGGGAGAAAAGAGACAAAACAAACTGTATTAGGTAGATGTGATAATATGAGCGGATTTAGTGTGTACCTAAAGCTACAACCAGTGTAAACGTGTACCTACAGCTACAACCAGTGTAAACGTGTACCTACAGCTACAACCAGTGTAAACGTATACCTATGATCAATCAGTCTCCATACATTTGGTGAAATAAGAATGTTTTGAGTTTGCTTTTGAAAACTTCAACAGAGTCAGCCTGCCGCACTTCCACCGGGAGCCCATTCCATAAAAATGGGGCTCTATAAGAAAAGGCTCTGTAGCCAGCAGACTTCTTCTTTACTCGAGGGAGTTGAAGGAGGCCAGCGTCCTGAGAGCGAAGGGTACGAGCTGGAGTATACCGGGTGATGAGGTCAGATAGGTAAGAGGGCGCGCGTCCACAAAGGATTTTATATGTTAACAGGAGAATTTTGAAATCTGCTCTAACATGAATAGGAAGCCAATGTAATGAAGCCAGGACCGGAGTAATGTGATCAAACTTCCTGGTCTTTGTTGCCGTGCTCCAACACACAATTGTTGACCGAGACAGTAAGATTGTTGAACTTGTGCCGATGACTAATAGGACCAATTAACAAGAGCTCTGTTTTATCCGAGTTCAAATGGAGGAAGTTTTGAGACATACATGTTTTAATTGAAACGAGGCAGGCCTCTAGACGCTTGATGTCAGTAGTATTATTCGCTTTTATTGGTAGATACAGCTGTGTATCATCGGCATAACAGTAGAAGTTTACTCCATAACTTCTGATGATTTGTCCCAATGGTGTAACATATTGTGAAAAAAAGTATGGGACCAAGCACAGACCCTTGTGGCACACCGAATTTCACTGGTGCCGTGGAGGAGAAGGATTTATTAAAAGAGACAAAATGAGATCTATCACACAGATAGGATTCTAACCAAGCAAGAGCAGAGCCAGAGATGCCAAACACATTCTTTAATCTGTTGATTAGCACTGCATGATCAATCGTATCATAGCAATAACAGTAGAGCCGATGAGTCCTCGTCAATCTAAAGGAGAAGATCGTTAGTCACTTTAACTAAAGCTGTTTCAGTGGAATAAGAGGCCCTAAATGCAGACTGAAACGGCTCGAGGAGGTCATTTTCCGAAAGATATAAAGTAAGTTGTTTTAACACAACTTTTTCTAGGACTTTAGATAGAAAAGGTAAATTGGAGACAGGACGGTAATTATTTAGTCATCCAGGATCCAGAGTAGGTTTTTTGAGTAGGGGTTTAGTAGGCACTCAAAGCACTTTACATACATTAAGCTATTTACCAGTGTTACAGCTGGAACACCACTGGATGCAAGGCAGGTTAAATGTCTTGCCCAAGGACACAACGACATAAACACTGGGGGAGAGCGGGATGTTATTGGATGTTTTGAGCCCACCCGCCGGTCGAAGGACGGCCGCTCTACCCACTGAGCTACTGTGTCCCTAAATTATAGAAAATTGGGACAGCTCTCTGTATTTAATACAATATACAATATTTAAAGGTGTTACAGAGGCGTTTGAAATATTACTTGAAACTGCCTTTACAAACTGATAACAGACTATTAAGTGCACTGAATCAAAAATAAAAATATACATCATCTGTGGACGAGGGGGGGCCTTAAAAACGAAAAAGAGCGGAGCGTGGTGCATGTGTGTCTGACTCGGCAGCCATCTTTAATTTATACAGTTGTCACCCCCTCCCCTGCTTCAACAAATGTTGTCCCCAACATAAGCAGAATTGCCACAACAAAAGCTTGTTACTTATTACATGTAACATAAGATGGTATGGATGGAAATAGAGTAAATGTTTCAAAGTGAAAGTTAATTATTACTTTACTATTTAACCTTAAAATTAATTAATATTTTCAAAAGTGTTAAAAGATATAACACTTTGCCAGAGTTCTTTGATTAACCCTCATTTCAGGGTTAGAACATCATCTTGAGATTAAATAAATACTTTTCAGAGCCAACTTCTATGAGCTAAACAACACGTTTTGGAGTTACATTTTAACATTTCACTGTTAGAGTTACATTTTAGGAAGTGAAAGCTATACACTGTAAAATATTGATTTATAGATACTGTAAAGTTTTATACAAAAAACACATTAGCCATATACATTTATTTAGCTTTTCAGTCTTAAAACAACAGACTGTCATCTGAAACACTGCATGAACCTTTAATGTTGAATGCTTTAACATTTAAGGTCCGACAATTTTAGCCAATCTCTCTCATGGATCACATATACAACAAGAGACCAATTTTTGTAATAGAAGATGGATAATGGATCATAAAATATTTTGGTAACAAGTTTTTAAGTGAATACAAGAGCTTAAATAGTTTGTGATGGTCAACAATCAAATACTTTATATAAACCGTCATGCCCAGAGTGAGTGAAGGTGAAAACACAATGGTCATTATTTGTAACAACAACAACAAAGTCCAGTGCTTGTTTCCCGTAGGAATTATATTGCCTAAATATAATACTTTAGTTAATGTGAACTGTACTGGGTTAGAGGTAATGTCTGTCATGTTGAAAACCTGCCATAAACATTTACCTGTCTAATGTCTACATGATTTACAGATGACAAATGTACAAATATAAAACTAATACATGCACTTTAGCTACATTTAAGAAATGTATGACTGCAGAGTAAGGAAAGTGTTTTCTAGAGTAAAAAGTCTAAGAGGTTGGTGGGCATTGCAAGTGTAATGTTTAATGTAATGTGTAGTGTAATGTAACACCCACCTTTGTTTGAATATCCTCTTTAAAGTGCTCACAACACAACCAAGAGCCTTTCTTCTGATCAGCCGCAGCCTGACAGCATCACCTTTAGAAAATCTGTGGAGAGAGAACAATACCTATTTTCATAAAATAGGCATGTGTCAAATGTAGGCATGTTACCAAAATGGCACAACCCAGATCTTTGTAAACGAGTACATTAAGCCCACTTCTAATTTTTGCTTTTAATATTATGATTATGTTATGGCTTTTACTAGGTTTGCAAACTACACAGTAATTATTCAGTCAGAGACATTTATCCTTATCTTAAAAAAAAAACAAAAAAAAAACTATAAGAGCAATATGCCTTATTCCTTCCAAATTAAAGGATAGATATGATCGTATCTTCATATTATTAACCAAGTTTGGTCCAGTGTATCGTATTAAACTATCGTTAAAATGGTGGAGCAGTAAATTAGGCCGACGTGAGCGAATGCCAACCAAACCACGCCCCCGCGAGCCCACAAAGCAGAATGGAGGCAGCTGATAGGTTAGTTATTAATCTTAATATCTTGAGTTATGTGACAAATATCAATATAACGATTACGGGAATAATAAGAATGTGTTCAAACAAAGACGGCATAGTTAGAATGATGACTATGACAAAAATAGTCACTTCCTAATTGGTGCCGATTTTTCAATGGATGGGGTCAGGTTTGATGGAGCCTACCCCTACTTCCTAATAGGCTTCCAACCCGAAAGCGGGCTTGCTATGTCCACGCCTTTTACCGTCAGTGTGTGCACCCGCAGTGACGGATTGATTGACAGCATGTAACAAGTCATGCAGAGAACCCAAACGCAGACGCAGTGCACCGTTCAGAAAGGAAGATTTATTTTTACACGGTTAGAATTTTTCAGGCTGGTCTACAGGGCGGACAGGAACAAACAGGAGTCGACTGGGGCTGGACCGCAGCTGGAACCGGAGGCAGGACCCATCGGATCTAAAGCGGAACAAAAACAGGTAAGTATTCACCAAAAGTGAATTAGGCACGTAATGTAGAGAGCTAGTCATAGCACTAACTGGAGATAGGTTTAAGATCTGGCATTGAGGAACTGGAAACGGCTCTCTTTGTACTCTTTGCTGATTATTAACAGGGCGCAGCCGGGCTGAGTCTGCCGGAGGTCCCGCACACCTGTCCTCACTCAGCAAACCTGCAGGGGAGGGGGAGCAGGAGGAGGATACTCCCGGAGTAGTAGGCGAGTGCTGTGCTGTAGCATGAGCCGTCCTGACAGTACCGCCCCCTCTACAGACGCCACCTGGCGGCCTACCACGCTTCTCAGGATGGCGATGATAGAAGTCTTTAATCAGGGAGGGGTCAAGAATGTTCCTCCTGGTCACCCAACACCGTTCCTCTGGACCGTAGCCCTCCCAATCCACGAGAAATTGCAAGCCCCGACCCCAGCCGAGCGGGCCCTTTTCCAGACCTGTTAACACCGTCGGAAGTGATCCTGAACTGAAGGTACAGCCAGCTCTCGTTCCTAATCTACGAACAACGGAGGTTGGTAGCCATAACAACACTCAAATGGGGACATACCGAGGGAGGAGTTCACCAGGGTGTTATGGGCATACTCAACCCAAGGAAGATGGGAACTCCAGCTGGAAGGATTGGCGGACGATGTGCAACGCAGCACCACCTCCATCTGCTGGTTCGCCCCCTCGGTCTGTCCATTAGTCTGGGGTGATATCCTGACGACAGACTGACGTTAATATTTAAGGCAGAACAAAAAGTCTTCCATACCTGGGAGGTGAACTGGGGCCCTCGATCGGACACGATATCGGAGGGAATGCCATGCAGTCGAAACAGATGTTGTACTAATAGATCCGCGTTCTCCCTGGCGGAAGGCAGTTTAGGCAGAGGAATGAAATGAGCAGCCTTGGAAAAACGGTCCACAATTGTCAGAATTACCGTGTTGGACGGCGGAAGGCCCATCACAAAGTCCAGAGCATCATGGGACCATGGTCGACTGGGAATGGGTAGGGGTCGTAACAGTCCTGCAAGAGATCTGCTGGAGGTCTTATTCCGGGAACAGACAGGGCATGCAGAAACAAAGTCTCTGGTGTCCCTGTCCATGGTGGCCCACCAAAACTTGCCTCGCAGGACGGCCAGTGTGCAGCTAATACCCGGATGGCAGGTGAGGTGGGTACAATGGATCCACTGCTGAACCTCAGAACGCACCTCGTCTGGGACAAACAGGGTGTTAGGGCGGCCTGTCCCCAGGTCGAGGTGCATGCGTTGCGCGAGCCTGACCCGAGACTCGATCTCCCAGGTGAGGGCTGCCACCATACGGAACTGGGGCAAGATAGTCTCTTTCTCTGGAACTGGCAGGCCCGTGGCGAAGACGCGTGACAAGGCGTCTGGCTTCAGATTCTTTGAGCCTGGACGATAAGTGAGAGTAAAATTAAAACGATCAAAAAACAATGCCCACCTGGCTTGCCTGGAGTTTAGCCGTCTCGCCGTCTAGATATACGTTAGGTTCTTGTGGTCCGACCAAACGACAAACGGGTGGATGGAACTCTTCAGCCAGTGGCGCCACTCCTCCAAGGCTAACTTCACGGCTAGGAGTTTCCGGTTGCCCACATCGTAATTTCTCTCAGCGGTGGAGAGCCTGCGTGAAAAGTAGGCGCAGGGATGTAACTTATGATTGGTGGAAGAGCGCTGAGAAAGCACTGCCCCAACCCTGTCTCCGACGCATCAACCTCCACCACAAACTGCAACTCCGGATTAGGCTGGATGAGAACCAGGGCAGAGGTGAATCACAGTTTTAGTTCCCGAAAGGCCGATTCCGCCTCCTGAGTCCAGACGAAAGGGTGAGCGGTGGAGGTTCGAGACGTCAGCGGAGCTGCAATGCGGCTGAAGTTGCGAATGAATTGCCTATAAAAATTGGCAAAACTCAAGAACCGCTGTACCTCCCTACGGCTGGAGGGGGACGGCCACTCCCGTTCCGCCGTGAGCTTTTCGTGGTCCATCTGGATCTGTCCCTGGGCGATAATGTATCCTAGAAAGGAAACTGAAGACACATGAAGCTCACACTTTTCAGCCTTAACAAACAGCTTGTTCTCCAGGAGTCTTTCGAGAACTCTCCGAACATGGAGTGGTTGAGTCTCCACATCCTTGGAAAAGATCAGGATGTCATCCAGATAAACGAAGACAAACCTACCAATCATGTTACGGAGAACATCATTCAAAAGGTTTTGGAAAACAGCAGGGGCGTTAGTTAATCCAAACGGCATTACCAGATATTCAAAATGTCCTAGCGGAGTGTTAAAGGCCGTCTTCCACTCATCCCCTTCTCTAATGCGCACAAGGTGATATGCATTACGAAGATCAAGCTTGGTAAAAACCATGGAACCACAGAGAGGAGTAAAGACAGAGCTAATCAAAGGAAGCGGATACTTGTTCTTAATAGTGATCTTATTCAGGCCCCGAAAGTCAATGCATGGTCTCAGTGACTTGTCTTTTTTATCAACAAAGAAAAACCCTGCACCCACCGGGGAGGAAGATGGTCGGATTATGCCTGCCGTCAAAGACTCCTGAATATATTTTTCCATTGCCTCATTCTCCGGGCGTGACAGTGTGTAGAGACGACTGCTGGGCAGAGGCGCTCCAGGGAGAAGATCAATGGCACAGTCGTACGGTCTGTGGGGTGAAAGAGACAGGGCCTGGTGCTTACTGAACACCGCACCAAGATCATGATAAACAGGCGTGACAGAAGGCAGGTCAGGTGGTTATGGAACCGGGACGGACCTGGGAAAAAAGGGGGTAAAGCAGACTGCAGACAATGCGAGTAACAAAAGGAACTCCAGGACAATATTCGGCAGGCAGCCCAGTCAACATGAGGGTTGTGTAGTTTTAACCAAGGTGATCCTAGGACTATCGGAGTGGGAGAACAGTCAAGAATGTGGAAACTGATAGTCTCTTTGTGATTACCAGAGAGGTGAAAAAGAACTGGAAGTGTTCGTTCCGATATCTGGGCCAGAACTTGTCCATTTAAGGCCTTGGCTTCCAACGGAGGGTCCAAAGGTTGAGTCCTTATGCCCAGCTCCTTAACCACCTCCCGGTCCAAAAAGCTGTCGATGTGAATGGCTAATCCAATGAGGCCATTAAGGCTAATGGGGGTGTCCGGAGAAGCCAGCTCGTCCTTGAGGTCCTCCGACAAAGCGTTCGAAAAAGCCCCGTGAGAGCCTCCTCATTCCACCCACTCTCCGCAGCAAGTGAATGGAACTCGATGGCAAATTCGGCCACGCTGCGATTTCCCTGGTGTAGAGAGAACAGTCTCCTGGCAGCCTCCCCTCCTCGGATTTAAAAAATCCCCCGATTAAAAAAGCAATCTTAGAACGTTCACTTGAATATGTCCGGGGCTGCTGTTCAAAGACCAACGATCAACAGGACTGTATGGCGCTGGAGACGGGACAAACGCTTCCTTGGTCAACGGACGCGTGGCCTTAGGAAACGGAGCGGAGGGAGCTGGAGCGCTGGTAGCGGCTGTGGAATCCAACTGGGCTCGCAGTCCGGCAAGACTACGGGAGAATTCCTTCATGTTATCCATGATGGCTTGGAGCGTGGAATCATGCTGCTCCAAAAGAGTGGTCTGCGCAGCTACAGTCTGTTGAAGCGCACTGGGATCTGCTGGGTTCATTCTTTGGCCAGATCGTACTGTAACAAGTCAGGCAGAGAACCCAAACACACGGTTAGAATTGTTCAGGCTGGTCTCCAGGGACGGACAGGAACAAACAGGAGTCGACTGGGGCTGGACCGGAGCTGGAACTGAAGGCAGGACCCATCGGATCTGAAGCGGAACAAAAACAGGTACGTATTCACCAACAGTGAATTAGGCAACGTAATGTAGAGAGCTAGTCATAGCACTAACTGGAGATAGGTTTACGATCTGGCGTCGAGGAACTGGAAACGGCTCTCTTTGTACTCTTTGCTGATTATTAACGGGGCGCAGTTGGGCTGAGTCTGCCAGAGCTCCCACACACCTGTCCTCACTCAGCGAACCTGGGGAGGGGGAGCAGGAGGAGCATACTCCCGGAGTAGGAGGCGAGTGCTGTGCTGTAGCATGAGCCGTCCTGACACAGCAGCTGTCAGACTTGCAAAGATCGAGACTTGAAGGACGCGAGTAGCTTTGCTACAGAGCAGTCCTTCGAACTGGAGGACCTTTCTGTGCACACAGGGCTAGAGCCTTATTAATTTGTGCCGCTGGCTCAAACCGCGGTCTCAACAACTCCCAAAGTTAAAGAGCGAAGTCTTGCAGCGCAAGAGAGAATGGGGCCAGTTAGCGTTAGCATTGTCTAATTTAGGCTAATGCTCAGCAAATGCTAAGTTTCAGAAATTGCCAACCTAT
The DNA here is from genome assembly GCA_024416835.2 of Perccottus glenii. NCBI lineage: Eukaryota > Metazoa > Chordata > Actinopteri > Gobiiformes > Odontobutidae > Perccottus > Perccottus glenii. Next base: position 24,320,049 of record CM044564.2, on the reverse strand, counting down.
TGTATGCATTTAGTTTGATTTTGGTATGATTTAGTGTTAATTAGACAAAAAACAGAGATTTCAAGTCTCCCTCTACAACTGTTAAACTGTTGTCTCACTGGTCCTGGGAGAGAATGTGTTTTTGCTGACTATACAAGGTATAGCTATGAGATAAGACCAGTCTTAAGTCCAGTTAATTAATTTAATTATTAAAATGCACAAAAGACACAAACCTCAACAAATAAAACATTAACATCCCAACAAAGTAGTGTTAAACATTGTTTCTCATGTTGTAGGTAATGCACAGGTGTGACAGGTTGGTGAGTTGGCTGCATAACAGTCCATCCAGGCTTTGAGGCAGTAGCACTAAACCCCTGTTAAGGCTCTATCACTTGTATTGTAGTGTTACACTTATCTTCAGCTATTTGGTGAGACACTTTTAAACAGGTTAGTTCCAGGAAGAAGAGAGCAATGTTTTAATAAATAAGTAAATAAGTAAAAGTAAATTAAAAAGTAAATTTTTTAGCCTCCACGTACGTTATAGACACTTGTCTGCTGCATTGTGGTCAGGTGGTGCAGGGGATACCTGGGCTAGCAGGTACCTTCTTGTGCTTTCCTTAGAGGATTCCACCACTGGATGTTTAAATCTATTTTATACCTGGAGTTACACACAAAACAATTGTTTAAAAACATGCATTATAAAATCAGCTATGGAACATGCATTATGTAGTGTATGAGCTATAATATAATTTAATAAGAAATATTAATTTATTAATTTGGATAAATTATTAATTAATATTTTATTATCAAATTTGTCTCGTTAAAAGGGGGCACCACCAGATGATTCTGGAAAACTGATTATATTTATTAAGTCTCAATTAATCTGAAGGAAGAGAATTCTAAACCTGTTTTCGAATATGATTCTGAAATAATCAAAAGAAAACCAAATCAAATCTTTAACATTTTATGGGGTTTTATTAAAAATTATACAAAATTAAAATGATGGATTGGGAAAGGACACAAAGGAGGAATTATTGACATATAATGAGAATAATGATTAAACAACAAAATTATTGACTAGACTTGTGGAGGATGATAATTTGTTTGATTAAAACTCGGCTGAGTTATGAAGAAAGGGGCTTTGAAAAGGGTTGGTGAATTGATTTGAGCTTATCAAATACAGTTTAACGCCAAACTCTTGTATGTCTGTGCGGCTTACTGAGTGTCGCGGCAACGGTTCCGGAGGGTCCGTAGCAGGTCCAAAGTTTTGCTTCGGTCGGTTGTGAAGCACGTGTGTCAAACACGCCAAGAATTGGCTTATAATACCTCTGTTGGTGACGCAGCTGATCAGCGGCAGCTGTGTGATTGCGCGCACCTGAACAGAGGGTATAATAACACATGACGCGGGAGCGTCTTCAGGTTTCTTTGTCTTCAAATCGCATTGTGTGAAGTGTGAGCAAACCTACTCTCTGTGCCAGTACGAAAATATATAAAATAATAAATACAAAAGTATCATGGCTGGGTTCAGTAAGAAATGTGTTCCTCCGTGCCAGAGGCACTTTGCTGACGATGATCAGCATGAATTTTGTTTTGAGTGTTGATCTGGCTGAGGTGCAGGGATCAGATCCTATGTCCTCGCGCTCTCACCAGATGAGGCAGACACCGGCTCTGTGCTCGGGCGGCGCGCTCGGCGCTTCCCATGAGCACGTCGATGAAGCCTCATCCCTGGCTTCTGGGGGCGCCGCAGCCTCGGAGTGCTCTTCCCGCTCTGACGCAGCGTTTGAGAAGCTGCTCAGGGTGGTTACAGGAGCAGTGGCGAGGCTGGGTGTTGGGTGGCCTCGGGGGCAGGGCACCCCTAAATTATTTTGGGTTGCCCTGCTCCTGAGGCCACTCAGTATTCAGTTTAGAGTATTTAATACTCTGAACTGGATGACAGGTTTCTGTCAGGTGGCCAGGGGGAGGGATCACAGCGGCGGTCTCTCCCCTTCTTCGGGGACCTCCATGAGGAGCTGGCACGCTCATGGAATAAGCCCTATTCGTCCCGTGTTTTTGTGCCTTCGACGTCGATTTATTCGACTATCGTGGGCGCACAGGTGCGGGGCTATGGGTCGATGCCCCAGGTGGAAGAGACGCTTGCGGCCTATCTCTCCCCCGGGACATCGTCCTCCCTAAGAAAGCCTACACTCCCCAACAAGCCATGCCGGTTCACGTCATCACTGGTGGGGAAGGCTTTCCAGGTGGCGGGTCAGGCTGGTGCAGCACTGCACACCATGGCGGTTTTGCAGGCATACCAGGCTGAGCTGCTCAAAGATTTGAGCACAGGGGGTTCTGTGGACGAGGACGCGTTTTCTGAGCTACGCCGTGCCACAGACCTCTCTCTCCGTGCAACTAAGCAGACGGCTATTGGGCGCTCCATGTCTGCTTTGGTTGCGACGGAAAGACATCTGTGGCTTAACCTCACGGGCATCAAAGAGAAGGACCGTGCCTTCCTCCTGGATGCACCCATCTCGCCTTCCGGTCTTTTTGGCAACACGGTGGACTCCGCCGCCACTAAGTTCCGCAAGGCTAAACGCTACGAGGAGGCGTTTGTGAGGTTCCTTCCTCGCCGTGCTCAGCAGCCGGGACCGTCGGCCACCCTGTCCCGGCCAGGTCCAGCTCCTTCCAGAGAAAAGCGGGCTGCCCAGAAGGAGAGTGTGGCGAATCGTGCCCCCCCTCGTAAGGACTGGGAGCGGATTCTCGCGCTGCTCAAAAGAGAACGGACCTGCGGAATGTTATCTCCGCCAAGAAGCAGAGGCCCTGAAATTGGCGCGCCCATGGCCGCGGGGGCGTGCTCCCACCGGGTGGGGCGCAACAAAATCCAAGAGAGTCTAAGGACTCCATGTCGACACCCTCAGGAGTCTGCTGTTTTTTTCTCCGCCGCCACTGGCGTTCGAGCAGCAGTCTCCAGCGCAATGTAAGTGTCCGGCCGTCTCCTGCCTTGGTTCAGGACGGCGGGTGTCTTACATCCCCCCCAAAAAACCGACGTGCCACTACTACTGCCCCTTTCGGAGAAACTGACAGCATGGATGCTCCTGCCAAATATCTCCCCGTGGGTAATAAGGACTGTGGCCAAAGGCTACAGACTTCAGTTCGCCAATCGTCCTCCGCGTTTCAACGGCGTGGTCTCCACTTCTGTGAAACCGGAACGAGCCCATGTATTGACACAGGAACTGCAGGTTCTGCTGGACAAAGGGGCCATAGAACGTGTTCCCCACCAGACAGACAATCCGGGTTTTACAGCCGGTATTTTCTAGTTCCGGAAAAAGATGGGGGGCTGCGCCCGATTTTAGACCTTCGCGGGTTAAACCGCTACCTCAAAGCATTAAAATTCAAAATGCTCACAATAAAAATGATTGTGTCCAGATCCGATTAAGCGACTGGTTTGTCACCATCGATCTAAAGGACGCGTATTTCACATAGAAATCCTGCCACAGCACAGAAAGTTCCTGAGGTTTGCTTTCGGGAGCGAAGCGTACCAGTATCGGGTTCTTCCGTTCGGCCTGGCCTTGTCACCCCGTACATATACAAAATGCATGAATGCATCCTTGGCTCCTTTGCGACTCCAGGGCATCCGCATTTTGAATTACATAGACGACTGGCTGATATTAGCTCAGTCTCAGGAGCTAGTGCTTCGACATCGGGACGTCGTCCTAGCTCATCTCGACTCTCTAGGCTTGAGACTCAACGCCGAGAAGAGCGTTCTCTCGGCCGCTCAGAGGACAACATATCTAGGGGTTGTTTGGGACTCAACCGAGATGCAGGCCCATCTGTCTCCTGCACGTGTCGGGTCCATTCTAACTACCCTGAAAGCTATCAGGCTAGGCCAGGAAGTGACTGTGCACTTCTTTGAAAGAATATTGGGTCTCATGGCATCTGCATCCACGGTAATTCCTTTGGGCCTTCTGCACATGAGACCGTTTCAGCTGTGGCTCAGAGCCAGGGGGTTTCATCCAAGGGCCAACCCCCTGAAGCAAATAAGGGTTGCGCCGAGGGCCGTACCCTATCTATGTGGTTCAGACCCCAATTTCTCACTTTGGGTCCCAGCCTAGGTCCATGTTGTCGTCGCATGATGCTAATGACAGATGCATCCCTCACGGGCTGGGGCGCGGTCTTAGATGGCCGTCCAGCCCAAGGGATATGGAGAGGCCATCTTCTCGCATGGCACATCAATTGCCTCGAGATGAAGGCTGTATTTCTGGCCCTGAAATACTTCCTCCAGCAGCTAAGGGGCTACCATGTCCTAGTACAAGTAGACAGCACAGCGGTGGTCTCTTACATAAATCGTCAGGGCGGACTGCGTTCGTGCCGCTTGAACAAGCTAGCGCAGCAGGTGCTGCTTTGGGCTCAGGACAAGTTCCTGTCCCTCAGGGCGATTTATATCCCCGGGCGTATGAATGTGGGAGTAGATTTATTGTCCAGACAGGCTGTGACACATGGGGAGTGGAAACTCGAGGTAGTGAGCAAAATCTGGGAAAGATTTTACGAAGCAGAGGTGGACCTCTTTGCTTCACAGCAGACAGCACAATGTTCCCCTACTTCTCTGACTCCTCCAGCTCCCTGGGTCTGGACGCAATGGCCCATGTGTGGCCCAGACTGCGCCTTTATGCATTTCCCCCGGTGGCTCTGCTCCCGGGAGTCCTGGCGAAGGTCCGTCAACGGGGGTCGCGCCTCTTACTAGTAGCGCCCCGTTGGCCAACCAGAGTGTGGTTCTCAGACCTAATATCTCTCCTCGACGGCTCGCCATGGGCGATTCCGACCAGGAGGGATCTCCTTTCTCAGGCACAGGGGACAGTGTTTCATCCCGGCCCGAGCTCTGGAACCTTTACGTCTGGCCCTGAGGGGGACCACTTAAGAGATGTCGGGCTCCCAGCACCTGTTGTAGAGACTATTCTGAGCGCTAGGTATCCCTCTACTAGGAGAGCCTATGCCTGCAGATGGCGTGTCTTTGATGCCTGGTGTGCTACACATCATACAGACCCAGTCCACTGCCAGATTGTTTCAGTGCTGGAGTTTCTGCAGGACAAACTGTCCTCGGGCACTAAGCCTAGCACACTCAGGGTTTTCGTGGCCGCCATTTCTGCTTGCCACGCCCTGATTGCGGGGTTGAGACCCCACACTAGAGCTAGAGTTCCTTCCTGGGACCTAGCTATAGTGCTGGAGGGCTTAGTAAGCACTCCTTTTGAACCACTGGAGTCAGTGTCTGTCAAGTTTCTGACTCTAAAGATGGTTCTTCTGCCATTACCACTCTCAAGAGGGTTGGAGATTTGCAGGCTCCTTCAGTTTCGCCCTCCTGCCTAGACTTTGCTCCTGGGCTGGTCAAAGCCATTTTGCATCCTCACCCTAACTATCTTCCAAAAGTTCCATTCTCGACCTTAAATCCGGTCATTCTTGAAGCCTTCTGTCCTCCGCCATTTACAACACCGGAGCAGGAGAGACTTCACTTACTGTGTCCAGTACGTGCCTCCAGACTTATGTCCACCGCACTAGCCAGTGGCGTAAGTCCGAACAGCTGTTTATATGCTACGGGGCTGCAAGCTGGGGTTGCAGCTACCAGACAAACTATATCACGTTGGGTGAAGGATGCCATTGCCCTGGCCTATGACGCGTGCGCGGTCAAACTCGCCCATTGGTGTGAGGGCTCATTCTACTAGAGGGTTGCAGCTTCAACAGCTCTAGCAAAAGGTGCCCCGCTGCAGCAAGTTTGTGATGCGGCAGGCTGGTCCTCCCGCACACATTCATCAGATTCTATAGCTTGGATGTTCATGCTACTCAGGGCTTGCATGTCCTTGAGTCATCATCCCAAAATTGTGTTTGAGACCTTTTTGTGTTTGTGCACACTTCACAACCCGAGGTCCAGACACTTACAGTCGGCGGAGTTGGTATTCTCGTTCCCCATGGCGTAATGCTACGCGGCATCGAGTGTAGCTTTTGACAGAGGAGCGTCTCGGGTTACTTGACTGTAACCCTGTTCCCTTAAAAGTGGGAACGAGATGCTGCGCTGCAATGCCGCACTGGGCGTGTCCGGGCGCTCTTCAGACAAAGTTGACCTGAAGACGCTCCCGCGTCATGTGTTATTATACCCTCTGTTCAGGTGCGCGCAATCACACAGCTGCCGCTGATGAGCTGCGTCACCAACAGAGGTATTATAAGCCAATTCTTGGCGTGTTTGACACACGTGCTTCACAACCGGTCACACAAAGAATGTTCCCCATAGCGTAATGCTACGCAGCATCTCGTTCCCGCTTTTTAAGGGAACAGGGTTACAGTCAAGTAACCCGAGACGATTTGGTTTTACTACTTCTAATGGCAATCTATATCATAGACAACATGTTCATGGCTTATATGAGAATTGTTTGAATCCCATTTTCAGATCTGTATAATACCCAAAGGCCATATTAAGTCCAGTCTCTTAAACTGCTGGCTCAATAAAAGTAATGACAGCTGAGAATATAATGTACTTTTAAGTGGTCTGGACATTTCCACTGAACTGGACTCGGGCATTGTGTAGATGGGTTAGCAGTTGGAGAAATCTTCTTATCATAATGACCCTCTATAAAAAGACTTCACCTGGCGGACCCCAGACAAATCACCGCGTCAGCCATAGACCTACTGCAACTAAACTTTCCCCCAGGACCCGTGAATAATGATTATAAAATTTGCCCTAATTGTCTCTATATCTGCCTGTTTTCTGAGGTCCATAGGACAACAAACACACTGGTTAATGCAGACCCCAGAGACCCCAGGTAAAACACTGCTTATGGAAGTAATTGAAGAACCAGTAATGTACATGTATTGTTTAATGTACATAGGCTACATTAAACAAAGAGTACATAGCTGGGGACTCTGGGCTTTGGTGGACCAACCCATTGTTGGATTCAGAAATTTACATATGATAATGTATAGTAATAACATCTTGTTACATTGCAGAGTATAACATTTATTTATCCATTGTCTACCATGTATCCTTTAGGGCAGGGGTCCCCAACCATGTACCATTTTTATGAATATCAATTTATTTGCGGACTGGTGTGTTGGGGGAGGGGAGTTTTTTACATGAGCATGACCCGGAAATTATAAGATACAGTACATCTTCACATTAATTTAAGGAGAAACACCACAGGTGAATACAGAATTTTCTTTTTAATTAGGAGATATCACTATGAAACTTCTCCAGTTTATTACTGGCAAAAACAAGAAAATAATGTTTTGTATAAATTTATGTTTTAATATGCAAATGGAGTAAAATTACTTATAACTCAAGAAAGGGCGGAGTGGGGTACTGAAATCCACCAGAAGTTTTCTCACAGTAGTGACTCACCACTAGTGTGGGGGATGTGGGGAGGAGGGGACCACAATTTTAAGGTGAGTAGGGCACCTTATTAGCCAAGCATGCAAAAGTCACCAAAAGAAACATGTTAACACAGTTTTGGGCATGTAGTCAGATGCAAGTATGTCGGACGTTATAGCTAGAGGGTCTGGAGGTCCTTCCCCAGAATTATGTTTATAAAAACTGATTTGTATTTTAGATGATTTTATTTAGCTGGCCATTGTGATAGAAAATTACTTTTGGATTTCACTGGCCCCCAAATCCCAGACTCAAAGGCTTTAAAACAGAAAGAATCAAGGCAAAATGTTGTTTATAAAACCTTTTCTCCAGCCTTACACTTACAGGGCAAGTATGAGTTTATATTTTACCAGCATATTACAGATGTAAGTAGGCTCTACTTCACCACTGGGTAACAATTAGGGCTGCTAAACACCTTAAAATAGGCTGGTACCTACTATCGTATGGGGCCCCCTGAAATTTCAGGGGCTATTGCCCTGAAACCCCTTCACATTGATCCAAGATTTTTTTTGAGACAAACCCCTCAACAGGCTGCAGCTTTAGCCTTTTTACAGGCCTTTGTTTGAAATATTGATAGTTAGTGGCAGTGGCCCCCCTCTGAGGCTAGGGCTTAAAATTGAGAAATGTATTCACAGTCTGAAGCAGGTTTGTTCATCACTAGAACAATAGAAGTAGCACAGAACAACGCTGCAAAAGGAAGTAAAACACCTGTACCCACTTTAATCTAGACACCATTGTTAAAAACGTGGTTTATATTTATGAATATGCTCTGTGTTTATGTGTTTCTGACAGAAGCTACTTTTTACTTGTCCACAAGAAAGAGAGTGAAGCGGACTTTTACCTTTGACTTGAGGGCGGCAGTAGCTCAGTGGTAGAGCGGCCGTCTTTCGACCGGCGGGTGAGCGGTTCGATTCCTGCTCGAAACATCCCAAAACATCATATCCCGCTCTCCCTGTTGGACTTGACTGCTGCGTTTGATACAGTGGACCTTGGAATCCTGTCACAAAGATTAGAGGAATGGATAGGTATCACTGGAACTGCTCTTAAATGGTTTCAGTCCTATCTTGAAGACAGGAAGTACTTTGTTTCGGTTTGTAACTGTGTATCAGACGACTCTGACATGTGGGGTTCCACAGGGGTCTATCAGGCCAGTTAATACACAGCTGTGATGTATTCTACCATAATTATACAGATGACATTCACAGCAGCTGAAAATGGACCAATCCATTTACTGCAGTAAAAAACAATTGATGTGTGGTTTCCAAATAATTTTCTCCAACTGAACAGAGACAAGACTGAACTAATCCTCTTTGGGCCACAGATACAAAGAGATAGTGTCAGCAGTCACCTCAGGTTAGAAATCTGGGGGTCATCATGGACTCAGACTTGAATTTCCACAGTCACATCAAGTCAATTACATCATCTGCATTTTATCACCTTAAAAACATTTCCAAAGTCAAAGGGATGATGTCTCAACCAGACTTAGAGAAACTTATCCATGCTTTTATCTCCAGCAGGTTAGATTACTGTAACGGCCTGCTCACTGGTCTCTCAAAACGAGGATTAAGACATCTGCAGTTTATTCAGAACGCTGCTGCTCGGCTCAGCTCAGCTCTCTTATCAGTTGATCTCAGAATTGACAAAGTCTCTTGGAATTAGAGACGAAATGTCTTCACCTTGAAAACTGAGTCCAGATGCTTTTACTTCAACCTTTTTTTTTGTTTTTACCCAGTGTATGAATTGTGCTATATAAATAAAATTGCCTTGTCTTGCCTTAAGCCAGAACTCATCTTTGACAGTCAACATTCATTAAAGGTGGCAATAGCCATACTGGCTGCAGCCTCACCCTTTTTTTCCCCACAAATACTGTTTTTTGGACAACACTCAGTTGTGTGATGCTTGTGGGACTCTAGTGTTTCTCCATTCTCCTCTGCTCTCTTGTACCAACACAGAAGACAAACAGACAAACAGAAGTGATTGTACATGCATTGATTTAAATAAATGTGACTATTTTGTCCAACAAAAATGTGTTGGACATTGCTGTTTTTCATTGAAATATATAATGTTGTTTTGGTGCAGCACTAAGTGTGTACTGGTTGAGTTTCAGATGCAGCAGAGCCGACAGTATTAGAGAAAATTTCTGCTCAGAGCCCGGAGGACTAATTCTGTCTGGGGCCAGAGCAGTGCATTCAGGAGCCTGCTGGGCGAATAAGCCATCACATTTACCCAGCACTCATAGGTGATCTGGGGCCTCTCTGAACTGTAAGTGTGGACCCCATCTGGAGCCCACGGCTGGTTCTTCATACGCTGCCACCATGGCACAGAGTACTCACTGTGCTCTGATCCAAACCAACACATATAAAATTAAACAAAGGGGTGCATTCAGCTCTAAACACATCCTACAGCAACTACAGCAGTGGTCTCAGAATATTAAAGTGTAATGTGAATCAAAATAAGACACTTATTCCAGAAACTTTGAGTCTGAGGACTGGGAAACCCAAACATTAAAGGTACATACAAAGTTAAGGGCCAGATTTTCACAATCTATAGTGGAAGGTGACTGGGGTAAAGCACACTCATTTTTAGGGCATGCCCAAAGGCTGGTGCATCATTCTTTCATCATTCCACAATGACAATGAATACAACCACAGTTTAACAACAACGTATTTTGTAAAAATAATAATAATCCATGATTTGTGAATCTTTTTAGCTCATAAACAAACTCCAGCAAGTTCACAACAGTCCAAACTTGTCTTGGTTTTTCCATTATTGTCCCTAAAGATTGCTTTCTTGGTTCATCACTTTTCAGGAGCAAAAAGTGATAATTTTAGCGTCAGTTAGGCCTATTAAAGATGGCTGCCACAACACGGTGGAAAAACCAGGAAGTACATCGTCAGAACCATAGACATATATATAGGTAGACGCCTCATTGGCCGCTGCGTGAGATTTGCGGCTGCCATCTTGAGCCGGTCGTACTCATAGTTTCGTTGAATAGCAGCAGTTAAGATGCCAGAGCACTGTGCAGCATTTTATGTTCTAATCGGCGGACCATCGCAAATAGGGCTCGGGGGATTACTTTTCACAAGTAAGATTTAACATTACTATTGTACTTTTGGTTGTATTTTGTCCTTAAATCCACAGAATTGAGAAGGAGCAAGGATCTTTGATAGTACTGTACTGAAATCGTAGCTAGCTAACGTTAGCTAGACTATGTATCTCCCTCCCTCAACTCAAGTGTTTTCCACATAATTTACTATTCAGATAGGAAAAAAGTTCGAAAGCACTTGTTAGATGCACAAAACTTTCTTTTAGCGTTAGGTAACGTTAAGTGCCTATAAGGACAAAGATGTGAGGAAGAAGTGGGAAGTGGCTTTGAGGAGAGAAGGATTTCATGCAAGTGATACAACAGTACTTTGCTCTCATCATTTTAAGAATGATGATTTTGATAGAACGGGTCAGATTGTCCGACTCCAAGATGGTGTTATTCCATCCGTCTTCAGCTTTCCGGTTCACCTCCAAAGAGTAGGTGTATTAGATTAGATTAGATTAGATTCAACTTTATTGTAAGTACAGGTACAAGGCAACGAAATGCAGTTTAGGTCTAACCAGAAGTGCAATAGCAGCAAGTGCAGGATATATACAATGGTTGCATACGTGCAGGATATGGAGATGTACAGGATTTACAGGTAATATGTACAATGAATATAAATATACAGATGGTTATTACTATAACAGGTGAGTGTGTGCCATAAATATAATTACAGATGTCTCTTTCTATAAACAGCATTTACAGGTGAATATGTACTATAAATGTAAATGTAATATACAGATGTCTCCAACTATAAACAGAATTTTACAGGTGGATGTATACAATTGTATGTTAGCTTAAGGTAAGCAGTAGATTTAAGGTAGTGCAATGAGCATGGACAGTGCAAATAAGTATGATGCGAAATGTAAACAGTTGGTACTGTATGAACAGTTGGTTGTGCAAATGAGCATGTTCCAGCTAAGGTACAGTAGTGTATCCTCATAAAACTATTAGCATTCATAAATGTGAATGTTCATAAATGTAAATTATCAATCACATGGCAGGGTAAGATGCTTATACCTTTATATGTATTGTATTATATATTATGCTTCATCATTTTAGTTGGAAAATGGCAGGGCTACTTCTACCTCCAGAAGAGCTGAAGAAAGCCTGTCCATGGACTCTCAGGATTTCCAGGAAACGGCAACCTCAAGCCCACAACCTCCTAATGATGTGAATATTTCTACTTTAAACATCATATCATAATGTTCTCTGGACATATTCAAATCTCACTTTTGTGCTTCCACTCATATTAAACACGCTCACAAATAAACCCATACAAACACAATTTAAGACACATTGAACATGCATTACTGTACGCACACACACACACACACACACACACAGCTGGTAGTGGCTTTGACATGTGATGACTATAAGAAAGAATGTGGGCATTAAACTAGTGGTGTCAAAATAATGTTTTTGAAGTGAAACATTACTCAAACCATGTTCATCCCTCTTTCTATTAGGATCATGGCTATGCCTTGCCTGCTTCTCCTAACGCTCTTAAGACCAATGTTAATTAATGTTACTGCTTTTGCAGCAGCTAATGGGGATCTTAATAAACTAAACTAAACCAAACTCACTGAAGCCTTGGCAAGAGTGGAACATCTAGAGTGAGTGAAGAAGAATTCCATGGCCAGAGAAAAGAGGGCAAAAACCACAGTAAAGAGTCTTTTGGGGGATTTGAGGGAAAAGAACCTCATTAATGAAGAGCTCAAAGAGAAGCTTGAATTCTCCTCTGGTAAGACAAAATTAACACTTTGAAATTCATGTATATGTTATTCTTACTCTTATTAAACTCTTTATTTATTATCTGAAGGGGACTTATTCATTTTAAATCATAACATTTCAGATCTTCAGTTAGACCTCATGGCAAAGCAAGGCCACAAATACACAAAGGACTACAGAGAGTTTGCGCTCACGCTGCATCTACATGGTCCAAAGGTATACAAATACCTCAGAGAGACTCGACATTTTCCCCTCCCACATCCCATTACAATACAAAGGTAGGCTTAATGTTGTCCGAATTTATTTTTTGGAAATTATTAATGCAAACACACTGAAAAGCTTCTTCTCAATTTTTTTTACAGGTGGCTGCGTTCAGTGGATTCCAAACCTGGCCTGAACAAGATGATGCTGGATATGCTGGAGAGAAGATGCCAGGGAGACCAGGCTAAATATGGCTGTGTTTCACTAATGTTGGATGCCATGTTTGTGTGTATGTGATAGAGAGAGAGAGGTGTGTGTGTGTGAGAGAGAGCGAGTTAGTCAAAATCATTATAAATTGTTTCTACAAAATATTAAAATGTTTATCTGCTACTATCTGTTTCTGCTTCTTTATCATATTTATAGTGTGTGGTTTATAAATTACCTTATATCCTAAATCATATATTTAGATTTTGAACGTCTGATTACTTTATATCTTTTATCAGAATATTATATAACTGTTAAGCCTACTATGAATATTAAAATACGCTGAACAATGTGTCCTGTATCAAAGCTACATGAATGACCTTTGCAGCAAAAAAAAATTAGTTGGGTATTCGGTGAGAAATTATTGAATAAATGCGCTGACAGCTCATTGCACCTGGCAAACAAGTTACACTGAGTGGGGCTGACGACCGGTCCAAGATGGCGGCTCCACGGCTCGTTCGTGCCAATAGGCAGTAGCGTTCGATGGGGCGTCTACCTATATATATGTCTATGGTCAGAACCACCCACCAAACGGAAATCAAGAAGCTACATATTTGAATTTTAACACCGAACTCAAAGGCACAGATGTTAACAGTCTAAACTCTAGCAGAAGGTGATTGGCGGAAAGCAGGCTCAGGGTGTGTCAAAAGCCTGGCTCAAGATGTATTGGACATTGCTTTATGAGGAAGGGGTACGCTTTTGATTGACAGGTCAGATCTACGTGTGCCAGAAGTAAAAGCACAGAGCAGATATTTGATCTTTACATATTATAATGCCTAGTTTGCACAAAGGGAGTGTTTTACAGAGTTGCAAAATATTGTGCATTTAATTGGCTTCTTGGTTGTAAAGATATTTATAGATTAGATAACTTCTGGTGGATGGATGCGTGTTTGGGCCTGAGATGAGAAAGGATGTAGAGAAGAGGTTTTGTGCATTGGGACTAAAGTCCTTTAGGACAAGTTTACACTGCATTTTATGAAGCTCGAGACTCCACCGCTCCTGTCCACCACTCTATCTGCCCCGCTGGTGACACCGGGCGGGCATGTTCACCTGTACTGAGTAAGTCCACAGCAGTCTCAGCACTTTCAAATATCTTGGTTTTCTGCTGGATTGTAACCTGAAAATAAATGAACATGTGGACTTTTTGTGCGGGCCACAGGCCCAAAGACTGCACTTCCTCCGCCGGCTCAGGCTGTTCGGTGGGAGCAGGGCAGTCATGTGGGTCTTTACTCTGCAGTTCTAGAAAGCATTAACAGATACGGAATGGCTGCATGGTTTGGTGTTATCTCAGTCCAACAAAAATCAAAAACCAAACTTCAAAACATCCTAAAAACAGCGATGAAAGTGATAGGCCAAAAAGACGTGCCTTCTCTGCAGTCCATCTACGAAGGCACTGTGTCTAGATTGGCTCACAGGATTTTTAACGATCCCTCTCACATTTTATTTACAGAGTATGAGCTTCTTCCTTCAGGCAGACGGTACAGAGCCTACAGATGAAAAACTAACCGACTGAAGCTCTCTTTTATTCCTACATCCATTACTCTGCTTAATAAGGAGGCCCGCTAATTTACTTTTTTTTATATTCTGGCACATTCTGAGGGTCGGCCTTTTATTATTACGTGCTTATTTATTTTTTATCATAGGTATGTTTTAGCTGATCCCAAGTTTTATTTTTGGAATGTCTTTTGCTTAGAGCCAGGGCAATTATTTATTGTTCTGGAGGATCATGTGCTGCCTTCTGCGGTATTTGCACAGATTATTGATGGTTACAGCCCTGTTGCTGTATGTATGTTGTTATATGTTGTATATATACGTATGTACTTTTGTTGGTCGGTGTTACTGTATGTTCTGCTGCTACTGTGGCATTGCGCCTATTAGAAATTTCCCTTTGTGACAATAAAGAATATTTGATTTGATATGCTAATGGATGTTCTCATGTAGTCAGACTCTTCCAGAGGTGTAAAGTACTTGAGTAAATGTACTTCGTTACTGTACTTAAGTATTTTTTGGCTACTTTGTACTTGTACGAGTATCAAAAATATAAGCAACTTTTACTCTCTACTCAACTACATTTTTGATTTAATACTTGTACTCTTTACTCAACTACTTTTGAACTGACACTTAACGATATTCGCTTCTTTGTGTTTGTGCGTCAAGTCAACTTTGTCTGCCGTGGTTTGTTTCTTGGGTGTAAGAGGCGATGTCGCCATCTGCAGGCTATTGAAGGTACTGGATGCTATTTGCCTATATGCATAACTCCGTTGTGAAGGTGAATTAGCAGCCTGTCGAACGCCAGGTTCGCGATAGCTGCAGCCACTGAAGCCGAAGCCAGCACTTCATGCAGTGCCAGCACTGATTTGACTTTTTTTGTTTTGTTTGTGTTTGTCCATTTTATTGAAAATACCTTTTTGAAAATGTTTTACTTATGCCTTTTTTGAAAATGTTTTACTTATGCCTTTTTTGAGCACTTGAGTTTGACTTGGACAGACTTGTTTAATCTGTGTTTTTGTTCTGCCATGTCGAAATATTGAAGGGTTCAATTTCTTTTCTATATTAGGAAGTAAAACCTTTAAAAATGGGATACTTTAAGACTTTTACTCAAGTCGTATTTAAAATGGGGACTTGTAACTTGTAGTGGAGTAATTTTTACAGTAAGGTATCTGTACTTTTACTCAAGGCTTTCAGGTACTCTTTACACCTCTGGACTCTTCATATATCACAAACAGGAAACTTAACACATTTATTACACAAATTATTTTATCTATCTAAATTATCACTTGTTTCCTACAGATTGAAATATTCAGTTGCAGCATTTGTGGTTAGACTTTATTTATTCCATAACTATCTGCTTTATGTGCACAGTGGCTATTTATAATGACAAAGTACAAAATAACTGGAAGGTTGGTGGTTCAATTCCTGCTCCCCCCAGTTGTGTCCTTGGGCAAAACACTTAACCCACCTTTCCTCCAGTGCTACAGCACTGGTGTATGAATGTGTTTGACTGTAGAGGTAGGTTTGTTGGTGGTCGCAGAAGGCTGTGAGCGCTGTGTGTGTGGCAGCCCCCCCTCTCTGTCTGCCCAAGGTGTGAATGTGTGTGAATGGAGTGAAGAGAAGCATCATATAAAGCGCTATATAAAAGCATTACCATTTAAAATATCTGATGTGACCCATTGTCATACTATGCTGATGCCAAACACAGTTTTGTTAACCCTTTTCTAATTTGATGTATGAGTTCATATACACCAGCAGACATTTATATTGTATGGGTATATTATGAAGACAAATCCAATCCAGTTCCATTACAAACAACGTAAGTAGTCAGAGCGCTATGCAAAAAAATTATGCATTTTTACAAAGTAAGATGTCATTTAATAAAGTGAAAAAAAAATCCATACATTGAAAATGTTTTTTTCTTACTTTGTAAAATATTTTGAATTACTAAGGAGAGAGCAATTCAATCTTTGCCTGCCTTATAAAAACAATGTATGTACAACAACATGCCCCATCAGTCCCTCTATAACACCAAGCTTAGTAAGGCTGTGTAGTAATGAGTAATGCGTCTGGTGGTACAGGGTCTGGAGCCCCGGCCTGGCCCCTGCTGTCTTCTCGAACAGACCCCGCTGATAGTGAGGGGCTTGTATTGTTTCTGCACTTTTAGACCTCTTTCTGAGGCACAAGGTCAGATGCCACCTTAGGGATATCGACTGGGCCCCAAGTCAAACTGAGGTCACAACGATGGGACACAGCGCAGAGAGGAGAGTGTTCTACACTGGAACTAAATTATTGAGGGGTAGGAGCAGTCACCACTTTACCATGAGCCATAGGTGCACTTAACATTCTGGCAAAAAACCTGTTCATCTTCAAAGGCATGGAGCATTGTTCCGCTCTGATGTGATTTTATTGGAGGAAGTTTACCTGGGGCTGAAGACGGGAAGAAAGACATTTCATGTTGACACATTTTTTTAGCCTTATGCAATTTATGTGAATGAAACCGAGGCAGTTCAAAAGCTTTGAAATGAATATGATTCTAAATAAATTTTGTCTGTGGGTAGTGGCCAATGGCTTAAGGGATTAAAGAGTTTTAATTTGTTAAACAAATGACTGGAACCAGATACAGCTGCTGTGTGAATTGAAAAGTCAAATATGAATAGCGTGTGTGGTCGAGTTAAAATAAGTCTTTAATTTTTTAATTAAAAGTGGAATAATTATTGTCAGGCTGACAGCTGACATATTCATCTTCAACTATTTTGACCCATGTTAAACCCCACTTTGTGAAGTTTGGTCCACTAATGTCAGTCTGTCAGAATCCATCACTGTCCATTAGAAACTCACAATTTGATTCACAATCCTGATCTCACGATCTGATGTCACAATTTTATTTTATGAAAAGGAGTTGAGACAAATTAGAAGTGAACAAGTGCCCTTTTATTATTTCACAAATCAGGGCACCTGCCAAACTTTTTTTTATCACCGTCACAGTACCATTCCGAAAGCCAGCTCCAACAGTCCCTAAGTAAATGTCAAATGTTCCCATATTTATTAAAAATATTGGCTAATGTTTGTTCATTTGTAAATTTATAAATAAAAATCAAATTCTACATGTTTTTACATACAATTCCATTTGCTTATATGGCTAGGTACTTTGAATAAGTGAAATTAAATTAATAAAAATCGAATTAAGTACATATTGACAGTTACTTAAAATCCCCAATAAATCTGCCGCTGATGGATTTAGACCTGGTTAATTATTTTGTGTTCAATAATTAGTTCTTATTAACTTAAGCTGAGACCTAAAATCTCTATTTATTAATAATTTGATTTGATTAACAGTAATAAGGACCGGATTTGGTCCACAGACCTTAAGTTGGAGACCCCTGATCTTTACTTTCAGTGGCTGCAGCAGAGACACAGAAGGCAGCACATGATCCTCCAGAACATTATTACAGTACATCTCTCTGACAAGCGCCTCAAACAGGTGAACACTCAGTTTAAGACTGACTGTAGTCTAGTGTTGTTTCCCCTGGGGGACCAACACTAGAAAACTGTGGACATACAGAAAAAAGAGGACAACACCAAGAGTCAGACCTGTGAGCTGCTACGTGGTATTACTGGCCTGACCATGGATAGGAAACATCAAGGTTACTCCACTAAATGGACGCATGGACTTGAGGCTGAGAACCAGAACTGATTGATTATGATCCGGATAAAAATCAAAATAGATAAATTACACATTTCTGTCTCCCTTCCCTATGCCCAAGTCCCTTCTCTCGATTAGAAGTCTGGCCAGCAGCTGGGTCTTATCTTATCCTCCTGGTACTCCCTGTGTCGTGTACTGTTATCCTGTTCAGTGGTGGACAGTAACGAAGTACATGTAATTCGTTACTGTACTTAAGTAGTTTTTTCCAGTATCTGTACTTTACTAAGTATTTCCATTAAGGGATACTTTTTACTTTAACTTCACTACATTTCAACGTCAAATATCTTACTTTTTACTCAATTACATTTTGCAAAATTAGTCGTTCCTTGTGTTGCCATTAAAAAATTTTGTAGAAGAAGACCTCAAAGACGCGTCTCAGTGGGAGTGTCAGGACCGGCTCAATAGAAGCCTCATTCTCTACACGCGAGCTGATAAACATGAAAATAACAAATAAAAATACACCTGTGATGAAGTTTTGGTATTAGTAATGGCTGACTCTGATTCTGAGGGAGAACATCTACCTTTAGAGTCTTTTCAGCCGAGTGAAAGTGAGAATGAGCGAGTGAGTGCGTCAGTAACTTGGACAACGGCGCCGCTGCTCGTGCCTTTCTCATCTCTCATAAAGCACACGCTGTTTTTCCCACATTTTACCAAACATCAGTGAAAGAAACGGGAGGAAAACTAGGAAAACTACTCTGGCCGCGGTAGTGAAGGGGATGTTGAGGAAGCCGTGAGCGCATAGCACCTGCAGCTTTACCTTTAGCACCTGCAGCTTTACCTTTAGCACAGGTGATAGAAGCCGGGGCGCGTGTACTCGCCGTGGCGCGGGAGTGACAGGGAGTTTGGGAATAATGCGGCTTCTATTGACAGCTGTTTGGGACAAATACGTGTTGGTCATCCTGACACTTTACCCAGTCGAGGAGGGAGAGGCAGGGGTAAACATAGTCAGTGAGAATGCGCTAATCAAAGCAGCGATCGTAATAAAGTGATGACTGTGTGCTGTGCTTTATGAGAGGTCCACACTCTAAAAAACTAACTATGCCACATGGAAGGATAAGAAAAGATAAAGTAACTGCAACCACACACCTATAGTACATGTGTATATTATTTCTCATAACTATTTGCATACGTTTTACTAGTTATGGTATAATGGAAGTTGTAGTTATTCTTTATTTTGGTAATGTTGCTTTTACAAATTACTGTTATAATTTTTCAGAATAAGAAAAAAAAACTATTATAATATGTTCATTAGTGTGTATGTACTGTAAATAACATAACCGCCAAAATATAATGTCATGGTATGCAAATTATATACAAATTAGATGCTTAAAATGTATGTACCTATATACATTGGGTCATACCTGACATTTTTGTAGTTTAGAGTAGGACTCTATCTCTTATCATTTTCAAACCACAGCCTTTTGAAATTTGGATATCAAAAATCTGTATTTTTAAATAAACCCTGGCACCTAAAGGGGCAAGAGACTGACAAAATCTATATGGGCATTATAGCCTTAATAAATGATAGTACTTGGATACTTAAGTACATTTGAAGGCAAATACTTTTGTACTTTTACTCAAGTGAAAGTTAAAAGGGAGTACTTCTACTTTTACTGAAGTAATATTTTACCTAGTGTATCTGTACTTTAACTCAAGTACTTGATTTGTGTACTTCGTCCACCACTGATCCTGTTGTTGTCTTTATGTCTTTATGGCCTATGTTATGTTTTTATTAATGCTCTATTTCATTTTCCTGAAGATCATTGAGCCTGAAAAATGGGCTGCATGGTGTGGCTTGTAATCTTGTGTGTCTGTTTATGTATGTAATATGATCCACACAAGACTAGTTTCCCCTTGGGGACCAATAAAGTCTATCTATCTGACTGACTGACTGACTGTGTTATGAAATAAAAACGTATGGCTCAGAGATGGTTCAGGACAGCAGCCTCCGTTTATAGTTTAGCCTCTTTGCTAACACAGATTACTGCTCACATTCTCTCTGTCCTCCACCGGTGACGGGAAATTCACGTGACTTTTTGTTTTCTTTTGGAGAGAGTAAAGCTCAGCCTCAGACACATGGCTTGTTTTCATTCTGCACTTGTTAAGTCTGCTCGGAGCCTGGGACTGGTGTGTGGAGCAGGAGCAGCACCGACAGTGAGCGAGTGAACACTTTTCACTAAAGATTTATTTAGGCTGCCACACCTCTGATTTAAAAAAGGATGAGACTTCCTCAATATGTCTCATCACTATGCTAGAAACTGTTAGCAATAACTTGTTGGAAGCGAGTTTGCAGTAAACAGAACAGCCCTTGTTCAAAACATGAACTGCGATTGAGTTAACATCTCAACCCACTGGAAACGTCTTATAAGTGAATCAATTTTCAACCGGATAATTGTTACATCCCTACTGTCTATCAATAAACATACTGAGTGTTTAATGTACTGTTGTCATGGCCATAGGCCCAGAAAACGGAAGACTCCAACGCAACCCCCAGACACCGGCAAAGGTTTATTTACAACCAGTAACAAAACAAAACCAGGAACCAGAATAAATGAGGCTAAGGTCTGAGCATAAAAATAATCGAGGACAGGAAATATTAGAAAACTCAGGCTAGAGATCCAGGACACAAAATACAAGACAAAAAACAGACTAGGAATCTCCACAGAACCCACAAGGACCACTGAACAGACTCACGGGTAGGGTAGAAGACGACCTGGCCCCGAGCAGCAGAACACACAGGTATAATTAGACACAGACAACAAGGAACAGGTGAAACACATTAGGGCGGAGCAGGTAATCACACAAAAGGGGAAGACAACAGGCAGGAAGTAAATCATAAAACACAGACAGGGGTAAGACATTTCAAAATAAAAACCAAGAACTCAAATACAATCTTAAAACAAAAATCAAATACAATAATAAATATAACATCAAAAACAAACAGACACACAGAATACACTAACAAAACAGACAGACTATATAAACAGACATGAATCCTGACAATTGTATGACAATATTTTAATGCAGACGCCCCATGTGCAGCTAATTATGTCCTATTAAGCATTACATCAAATTATTAAACAGCACACTGGAAAAGGCTTCTAGAGGTAAATGTAATCATTTTAAATCAGTAGTAACTTCAGACAAATATGAAAATGATTTCCTGTTGAAACAATACAAACATGCTGCTTAAGTGTCACAGCTCTAAGACACTGTGTGGTCATCTGGAACCAACTGTTACTTTATCACACTGTAACAATTTCACAGTCAATATTTGGGGCAGACTTGAGGTGATATATGTTATTTTTTTTTATTTGCACTTCAGATGTAATGGTCCACAGTCAACCACATCAAAAAGCGGTAAGCTCATAAACTATATTTTCTGTACCTATCATTGCATCCACTAGTTCTTGTTCACAATCCAGCCAGTCTAGTTTGAACTGACCTAATTTCTCCTGTCATTATGTTTCAATGGCCACCCGATGCTAACACAAATGAAGGTCACCGTTGTGTTGTCGCTCTAGATGTCTGTGATAATCATAGCAGCGTGTTATCAGAACAAGGAGAGGCAATTCAAATCCAATCAGCCGCCATTATAATGTTTCCCTTCATCTGACACAAACCAATGCAAAGGTGAGAGATTTTCTTTCTTTGGCCAATCTCGGTATCAAAATGTAACATGAGTCCTTACTCTGAGTAGAAACTTTTCAATTACTTTTCAATTTGGCTGCTGTCACAATGGACTTTATGGCAAGGCAACATTTTTTTTATAGTGTCAGTTTTGATGGCTTCAGCTGCAGAGTGAGAAAATTATTTTCAGGAAAGCACTGCTCCATGTGAAATCCGGTGGTGGCCTCTCTTTACTCCTAATCCATATATTATTGAGTTGCCTGGGAAGTTTAGACCATCTTCTCTATGTAGCCCAGCCTAAAATTCATTATTTTAGACATCCATCCATATCCATCCACCTATCTTCTTCTGCTTATACGGGGCCGGGTCCCGGGGTCAGCAGTCTAAGCAGCAATGCGAAGACTTCCAACTCCCTAGACACCTTCTCTAGCTCTTCCGGGGGAATACCAAGGCGCTCCCATGCCAGCCAAGAAACATGGTCCTAGGTTTTCTCCAGAGCCTCCTCCTGGTGGGCATCCCAGAACAAATGGTCGTGCTACCTCAGCTGGCTCCACTTGATGTGGAGTAGCAGTGGCTCTACTCTATGCTCCTCCCTAGCGCCCAGACATCCTGCTGCGAAAACTCAATTCGGCCACCTGTATCCGAGGTCTTGACTATTGACCAAAAGGAACCATAGGTGAGAAAAGGAACATAGATTGAATGGTAAATCAATTTTCTTCTTTACCACAACAGACCGCTCCATCCTTCCCTCACTCGTGAACAAGACCCCTAGATACTTGAACTCCACTTGAGGCAGGAGCTCTCCAAAAACCTGAAGGGGACAAACCACCCATTTCCAGCTGAGAACCATGGCCTTGGACTTGGAGGTGCTGAATCTCATCCCAGTCACTTCACACTTGGCTGCAAACAGTCCCAGTGCACACTGAAATTCCTGGCCTGATGAAACATGACAATATCATCTGCAAAAAGCAAAGATGAAATAATGTGGTCCCCGAACCAAACTCCCACCGGGCCCTGGCTGCACCTAGAAATCCTGTCCATAAAAATAATTAACAGGACCAGTGACAAAGGGCAGCCCTGCTGGAGTCCAACATGCACCGGGAACAAGTCTGACTTACTGCTGGCAATGCAAACCAAGCTCTTGCTCCGGTCGTACAGGAACCGTACAGCCCTAAGCAAAGGGCCCCTGTCACAGCCCTCTAACATGTCAGGTAGGGATGTTGTTGGTTATGTACTGATAGAATTCATTTTCTTTAGAGGTGCGGTCTAATGGCTGAAGTTGACAGGAGTCACATGGGCCCGTGTTTCCCGCCACCTTTAAAAAGGCCTGCTGTTGTCATGCCCAATCTCTCCCTGGCACCCTGTTTTGTCTTGCACTGCTACATATACTGCATCTCAACATTGCACTACACACCATCTACTGATGCGTGCACCCATGAGCACCTACATTCTTACTGTGCAGTTACTGACACACAGTTGATTGTAGTGGTAACTTAGAAAGTGTTTAATAAAGGCCTGCAGAACTTATGTCCGTGTTCCCCTTTGTTTTTGTTCTGGCTCAGTACGAGCCAGGGTTGTAACATACCCATACTCCCGGAGCACCCAACACAGGATGTTGCGAGTGTAACCAAGCGCTCATTTCCGGTTCCCACCTTTAAGATCCGGGGCAAAGGATCACACACTCACCTGCTGCTCTGCTCTGCGCTTTTCTTCGACTCTGCTCGGGGTGTAGGGAGAAATCCGTGCGGGATCGATTAAACAACTACTCAACGGTGAGTTAGTCTCTCGTTGTAATCTGTAATGCGGCCACGGTAATGCGGCCACTGCGATTAAAAGAAACCCCAGAGAGTTAGCAGCTAATTTAGCGTCTGCTTTAAACACGATCAGTGCAACCGGTGGTGTTTTTGTTAAACGGCCATTCTATTTTTGGTTAACGCCATAACCATGCGTGGTATATTAAAACCACTCTGATTATTAGTTTGTTGTTTTCAGTGGTTCTTTCTTTGCTTTTGTAATTAAATGTTGAGTGGCTTTGACGGTTTTGAATTGTTGTACAACTACACTCAATATTATATTGGAAGTTACTCAATTAATTGAATGTGTTTAATTTTGAAGTAACTTGGCTATGAAGCTAATTCAATTTAAAGTGCACTTATTCTGAATATGAAGTTGTCTATGTCTATATGTATATATTTTAATTGTATGAATACCAACATGGTAGTGTAGTATTTAATATAATTGCTAATTTATGTTTTTGACCTTTCTCAGGTCAGGTTTTTTTACCCACATGACAACAGTTGATGGCGAGCTACCCACATGCTGCTGTTCGGTAGGATAAATCATTGAACACTTATTTCCTTCCTGGACAAAGGCTTATTCTGTTTTGGACCTGGATTAACGAACCTTGGAATTCTGAGTATTGAAATTGAAACGGACTAAGATCATTTGTCATTGTGGGATTTTGTTTTCTTTTATTGTTTATATCTGAACTATAAATAGTAATCAATATATTGTCTATATGTCTATAAAATAATAATTGATATCTTATATATGCTTGTTAATGCTGTGGTTTACGTAAATAATAATTTAATTATATTTAACCCGTATTCTATGTCTTGTGGTTATTCACACACACTGGCTCCTCTAACGGACCTACTTCTGGTCGCCAAGAATAGTGGCACACTACTCAATTGGCCGTAGTCAGACCCCTAGCCCTACAAACATTACACGAGGGACATGGTCAAATGCATTCACCAAATCCAGAAAGAACATGTGGACAGTTGGGTAAACTCCAGCACCCTGAAGAGGGTATAGAGCTGGATCATTGTTCCACGACCAGGACGAAAACTGCATTGTCCCTCCTGAATCCGAGGTTCGACTATCAGCCATATTCTCCTCTCCAGTACCCTGACATAGACTTTCCTGGGGAGTGTGATCCATTCGTAGTTGGAACACAACCCCCGGTCCCCTTCTTGAAAATAGGGACGACCACCCCAGTCTTCCAGTCCCGAGGTACTGTCCCCAACCGCCATGCGATGTTGCAGAGGTGTGTCAGTCACGACAGACGGACAGGGAGACTCTCATTCACACCTGGTGCCTTGCCACAAAGAAGCTTCAAGCTTGTTACTTGGCCTCTGCTTCCTCAGTGGAAGATTGGAGGGTTTCAGGAGATTCTGCAGTTGTCCTTTCATCGTCCGACTATATCCCCAGTTGAGGTCAACAGCTGCACACCTCCACTCTAAACAGTGTTGGCAGGGCACTTCTTCCATTTCCTTTGGCACCGGACGGTTTGTCAGAAGGATAGTCTTTCTCCATGACCTCACTAAACTCCTCCCAGACCCAAGTTTTTGCTTCCACAACCACCCGGGCTGCAGCCCACTTGGTTTTCTGGTACCCGTTAGCTGCCTCAGGAGTCCCACAGCCAGCCAGGCTCTTTCTTTAGGACTCCTTCTTCAGCTTGACAACATCCCTTTCTTCCGGTGGCCACCAACGAGTTCATCTAGGGTGGATGGAGCTCATGTCCTGATTACTGTGAATAAAATACTACTCATCACTGAGCCCGTTTACTTGCACACTTAAAATCCGATCATTATCTGATTTCTGTAGTTATCAGATATAATCTGACTTCCTTTATCTGATAACAGCAGTTATCTTATTATGAGGAATCCGATTAAGACATCTAGATTTCTCCCTAATACTCCAATATCTTCATCCATGTATACATGTTAAACAGATTTATTTTGTTCTTTTACATCTGAGCATGTGTAAAAAAAATAACATGACAGTTAAGTGACATTTTCATAATGTGAGCGGAAGACAAAAGACAACAATGCTCTCTGTATGAAAGCCAACCGGACCACTCCTACAGTTTTTTGGAGGTATGTCTCAACGCTACATATTTACAGTTTAGAGGAAACTTCTACAGGCAAAAACACATCTGTTTCATGGGATCACCTGTCTCCCCCCGATTGGGGCTAACCTGTACATGGAGGAAGTGGAGAACAGAGCTCTGGTCTCTTTCCCAGGTACAGTGCCCAGTCACTGGTTCAGATATGTTGATGACACGTGGGTCGAAATTAATACCCAGTAAGTAAAAGCATTTCAGCATATCAATGCAGTGGCGAAAAACATCAAGTTCACATGGGAGGTTCTAAGGAGAACCGTCTGGCCTTCTTTGCGCAACACACAGATCAATATTTGCTATTTGATTCCCACCACCCACTGGGAGTCATCAGGACTCTTCAGCACAGAGCACAAGAGGTGCCCACAACCTCAGAAGGTAAACGGAAAGAAAAGATCCACTCTCACAAAACAGAGTAATGTGGCATATGCTGTTCAGTAAAAGGTGTAGTGATAGGTATATCAGAAAAACAAAACAACAGCTTCACAAGGGGATTTATCAGTACAGAAGAGCCAACCCTGGTGGAGTTGAGTCTGCGATACACCTCCACCTCGTTTCTGTGTTGAGTTTGCATGTTCTCCCTGTATAACAACTAGGTTTCCTACTGTTTCCTCCAGTTTCCCCTACAACCAAATACATTAACAATATAGGTCTTCAGATTTAAATTAACTGGTAAGATATAATCTGGTACAAGCATCTCTGCTTCGGCCTAATGTACACTGTCTTAAAAAAAAAAAAAAAGAGGGGAGCAGTTATGCTAATGGTCTACATAACAACTCTCAGAACAGCCTGGTCCAATCCCATTTAATTTTAGGTTTAACCCCTCTGTTTAGGAGATATAAGCTCAGCTCTTGTATCAGTTGAACTCAGAATTTAAAATTTTCCTCTAATGATGAGGAATAAAACGTCTTTACCTTAAACCTATGTCCAGATGACTTTGTCTAAACCTTGTGTCCTAGGTGGCTGAGAACCTCCACAGACCTCATTTAGGTTAATAACACAAATGTTGTCTCGCCTACTCTAGTTTTCCACATCCCAGAAAGTCAAAGCAAATATTGAGAGTGCACCATAAATGTTATTCCACCAAAGTAAAGCTGTTTTAAACCTATTGGTTGCGCTCTGAGACAAGCTGCCAGAGATTAACGCCTTCACTCCAGGAGCCAATCCAAACTGTAGCGCTCTGTAGCTAGTTAGAGGAGAGTGGAGCTGCTGCAGATACTGCACATAGACATTTAGCAGGACCCAAAAAAACTACTGTATTTGCACAACATGTACCAGCAAATAAAACCCACATCAAATGACACACATTAACACCATAGCTAAACAACAAAATAAACAATAAATCAGTAGGATCATGTCATTAGACACTGCTGTAACAGTCCTTTTTTGTTGTGTGCCCAGAGTCAAGCAATTACTGCTTGAAAAAGCTTATACATATCCAGCTGTTGTCACTTGGGTTGTGTGTTGTGGTTCAGTGGCCTTTTGACATTGTTCATCTTCTTGCACTTCCAAAAGGTTTTGTAGCCCCTGGCCATTTGCCCAGTAACATTTTACTAACAACAACCTAGAAATTCACGTATTGCCTATTTCAGTCAAAGAGCCATGCTGCCTTCACTGAATCTGAGGCAGAAAAGGCACAGACGCAGGTAGCAGTATTTTAACAGAGATAAATTTGTCTTTTCTAGAAAGTTAAATCCGTAGGCGCAAGACGGAATAAAACTTCTAGATTGCTGGAGACTTTAGCGCTGCTAAAAATCACCATGCTAACCAGCTGTTACAGTTACAGTTTTATAGACATAATACTATATTGACTGTACTGATAACTGTGTTCAGAAGACTGTAATTGACCACATATTAATTACTCATAATCACACCAAATATTGACTGGAGACAGATGGATAGACTTGAATAGGGCGTCAGTAGTTGGTGTCCTGCGGGAAATCCTTGCACCGACATGGGACAACAAGTCATCAAACTGGGGCCGGCTCAGTGGGAAGTATCGCTGAAAGCGGCTGTTATCCAGATGCAGCTCCTGGAGAAGTTGAAGCTGAAGCATGAAGCTGGGTCCGCCTCTGAAGCATCCGATGGATCCCCGCACAGCGCCGAACGGGTTCACATCGTTTTTTTCAGTCCTCCAAAGTTAATAGAGCACAGCTACTCTCTCGACAAAATCCATCTCAACCATTCTTCAACAAGACCAGAAGACAACCCGCCTGGCAGAAGCCCCTCCCATGACGCAAATTCACGTCTGTTGTTAAGTGAAAATCACACGCGAATGAAGCGAGTAAACTCAAAATGTTCAATCGTCCATCTACGCGCGAATAGCACGATTTATTCGCGCAATTCGCGTTTGGTGTGCAAGTGTCAGCCCTGCAACTGTCCAGGTTGTACCCCACCTAAGGCTCACCCATTTGCTGGGATAGACTCCAGTCACCCGCGACCCCTATTGTCCCGATAGGGATCAATAAGCGGTAGAAAATGAATGCATGAAATGCAAATTTGTGGAATTGCCAACTGATGCTTGTATGCTTTGCAAATCCATTTAATCCACCTCTCATCTGAGTTCATGGCTCCTGTGCTAGTACCTCCTACTTTCCACAGCGCTGGTGCCAGGGGGAAATATAGACATAGCAACATCAGCAAATGGGAGGCCTGTTATGTCTCTTTGTGCCACTAGATGGAGTGCTCAGCTACTGTCACTTTCAATATATAAACCATGTATGTTGTTTTGGAAATTGTGAGTTACATATTATAAAAATTTAATTGGACAAATATTATGTATAAATCAAATACAGTAAGCCCTGCGACTAACTGGCCATTGTCCAGGGTGTACCCCGCCTAAGGCCAAAAGTTGCTGGGATAGGCTCCAGTCACCCGCGACCCCTAACTGGACTAAGCGGTAGGAAATGAATGAATGAATAAATCAAATACAGTTACCTGCAACAACCTTCCTCCAGCAACATACATTTTCTGAAATGGGATTCTAATGGCACTTCTACTGCACAAATACCACAGAATTCACAGTGAGGTTTTATACAGTTCCCCACTCACCGGGCTCACACCCTTCTGCATTACCATTTGTGAAAAAAATTTGTTATCACATTACCACCCTCCAGTTGAAGAGTGACACAGTATCCTTTGCGGAGAGACAGGCTCAAATGGTGGGCTTTGTGCTCAGGTTCACAGCAGAGCCACTAACAAAGGCATGTGGACAGATGCTTTAGAAAAGGCCAGCCCCAGAACTGTCTGAGTGACAGTGAAGAAGTGAGCATCTCTCTTTGTGTGGACACAACCACTTCAAATGAGGATAACTTTCCTTCATTATAATGTCTCCTCCAGCACTTTAGTTTACATTCTGTCTTTTACTGGAAAATAATTTTAATATACAGTAGATAATTCTTTGCTGGTATGGGTGGTGTGGTGAGCCCTGCCCAAGATAAAGAGGGTAATCTTTTTAGATTAGATTAGATTAGATTCAACTTTATTGTCATTACACAAGTACAGGTACAAGGCAACGAAATGCAGTTATCATCTAACCAGAAGTGCAATAAGCAGTAAGTACAGAATATACAAGGTCTATAATATGTACAATAACTATACAGATAAGTATTATGGACATAATTGACAGATTTTAAATACTATAAGCATGATATACAGGTAGGTGTACTATGAACATACTATACAGATGGATGATGTAAAAGTGTATGTACACTATAGGCAGAACTATGAACATATGAACATCATTTACACCAGTGTAATGGACAGTACAGTGCATAGAAAATATTACAGTGTGCAAATGGATGTAGTGGAAGTAATAACAAGTTTACTGTTTGCTTGTTGTAAATAATAAATAAATCAGTCAGACGCAGTGGTGATGTGGGGGAGGAGTCTGTGTGTGTGGTGGTGTCAGAGGGACACATGGCCAACTATAATGTTGTAACATTAGGATGAAAATAGGTTTTGTCAATGAGAGCGTGCTGGGTTGAAGCAATATACTATACATTTGCAGACTGAATCCAAAACTATCTAGATCGTATAAGCGCTGTTTGGGCAATAAAAGTTTTTGCTATCTCTCTGATGGGTTTGTTTTGTTTTTTCAGCCTAATGATGGCTTGCTTCACTGATAGTGACAGCTCTTTGGATCTCATATTAAGAGTTGACAGCAACAGTTTCCAAATGCAAATAGCACACTTGAAATGAACTCTGAACCTTTTATCTGCTCCTTGTAAATGGGGTATAACACACACCTGGCCATTGAACAGCCAATTGTCCCATTACTTTTGGTCCCTTAAAAAGTTGGAGGCACATATACAAAGTGTTGTAATTCCTACACTGTTCACCTGATTTGGATGTAAATACCCTCAAATTAAAGCTAAAAGTCTGCAGTTAAAGCACATCTTGTTAATTTCATTTCAAATCTAATTTGGTGGTGTATAGAGCCAAAAAGATTGAGAATTGTGTCGATGTCCCAGTATTTATGGACCTGACTGTATAACTCAACATTCAGTGCATTAAATTCTGCAAATACTTTAAAGCCTATTGTACAATGCATTTGCAGCTAAAAATGTTAACTTGTTAACATTTGTTAACAATTAACAATTAATAAAAATTGCTAAATGAAGGTATTCTTTTCTAAAGCACTTTCATGTTGGATTCCAGCCCGTTTGTAGCCTGTCTGATAGATGATCTAGATAGATGATCTTCTCCTAATTCACAAAGGAGTTGAGTGAGGAGTCTGGCAAATGGGCAGGAATGCTGACAAGAGGAGAGAAAATCCCCTGACATCTTATTTTAGGCAGAGTAAAGCCCTGCAGAGTCCATAGCAGCCCCGAACATGAAGGCCCTGGGACAGAGGGCCCAGTGATGAGGCCCCTGTGGCTGCTGATGTCACACTATTGGAAACATACCACTGCACTTTACAGATTGCCCTCAGCAATATGAGGATTCAAATAAATTTCTGTTTTATTTGGTTTGTCACACTTTTGGTTGCATTTCAATTGTCAAAAAGGAAAAAAAAAACAAAGTCATAAAAGCACCATAAATAGATGTACATACTGTCCCACTTTGGAATTTCACCGATGGGAGCGAAAGAGTGGAACTGGTAACATAAGGTAAAGCTAAAGACAATGCCACACAAAATCCTCACTCAAGCAACATAGAGAATTGGAAGGGTAACAAGCAAACTTTATAAATTCATTTTGAGACAAATTCACCCAGCTTGGACAGCATCGGAGTGGGAATATTGTGCTGGGTCTAATTAAAACACTCTTGAAGGGATTCTCTTCCTTTAGCCGGCTCATAAATCTCTTTGGGTCTTGTGTCTTCAGATCGTGATGAAATGTGTAAGCATTGACCACCAGATCCTTCATAATTGTCATTAATTTGATGTGCTTTGGGCTTGAAATAATCTCCACCCTGTGTTTCCATTTAGAGCAGACACGGGAGTCCCATTGCCCCATGTTTGGATAAAGTAATTAAAAATTGCTTCATATGGTGCAACTTTAATTCCTGCCGGTTTCCAACAAATATTAGCTACCACTTTGATTTCAATCATATCCACTTGTACAAGACGTCCCTATGGCGTTTAACTGTTGCAATCAACACTCATTTGCATGATGTGCCAGAGCGTCTCTAACACTTAGAAATATGCTGGAAATCAGGAGCGTACTGTGAGGAGGGCTGGCACTCAGAGCTCTTGTTATGTTTGAAGAACTACTCTTTCTAGAGTGATTGATTACTTCCTGTGTTATTAAAGAAAAAATGAAAAGAACAATCTCTTACAAATTAGTAACTACAATCACTGTTCTTAGAGTGAAGTGTGTCTATGTCATTAATCATTGTTTTCTTCCTGTAGAAACAAGATTCCGATGTGTTCAAGTAATGCTGGAAGATAGTGGACCAGTTTTGTAATCAAACTAAACATATGAAAAATAACTGTAACTAAATAAAGTAGACACAACCAGCATAAAAACAAAAAAGGACTGTTTGTCTGTGAAGGTTCTCAGTCATCCATGTCATTGTGAAAAAAAGATTAAAGCAAAAGCATCTGGACACAGTTTTCAAGGTGAACACGTTTTGTCTGTAACACAAGAGAAAATTCTCTTGGAATTAGAGACGAAACGTCTTCACCTTGAAAACTGTGTCCAGACGCTTTTGCTTTAAACTTTTCTTCAAAAGGACTGTTTGTTTACGACATCAATTTATATTGACGGAAAAACAGATAGCGGTGTTGTGCATAAAATGTTAAAAAGTGCAAATACAAGACTGTGAGGTTAACGTTATCAAACAGACATTTTTACAAAACTTTCTGAGGAGAAAATGGATCAGTGCATAAACAAGTTCAAGATTAAAAAGAACATACTTTTTTTTTTCATGCCCAAATTAGTTCCATTTTGCACCTCTTTCTCAGTTGTGGAGCCGGTGAACGGACTGCATTATTGGAAATTATCTTACCTCTTCGTTTCAACTGGGGTGTAGACCCCTACCCCTTACTACTTCTCCTTGATCCAAATGGGTCACTGGGTCACTCCTTTGTCTCTCATGAACACACAAAACAAGTGCTAAGGGGTATGGGTAAGGGCTAGAATTGGATTAGATTTTGGTCCTTATTCTATATACTAATATACCCATATACCCAATTGGGGGGCTATAGGGATTCAGACCCTCAGAAAATGATGGCAAAGCAGCACATCTCTGAGACTCAGCTACAAGCACATATAAACCATTTACATTTTTCTCCAAACACAGACCAAACAGCAAGCAAACAAAAACAGGTGGTACCAAAATATGCCAAATTCTGCCCTATTCTTTATAATGGAAACACCGCCTGACCATTTCATAAAAAAAATCATAATAGTTTTGGTTTATTTCACATTAGAAAAATTATATTTGGTGCAGGTAAAGTTGACATGTGTGGCTGTAATTTAAAATCGCTTTAGAAGGCAGTTGAATGAGCTTCAACTGTCTTCTAAAGCGATATTAATCCAAATATTGTTTTTTTTAGGCGGAAATGTTTTTGGGGTTATTTTGCTGTTTTCCAACTTGATTTATTCTGAAACTGTACCATTGCATATTCAAAATCTCACAAGTGCCACCTCCATTTTGACACCAGAATTATTGAAATACACCTTTTATTGCAGAGATACAGTCAATTTACTGTGAACATGTCCTTTTCGAGCAGACACACCAAAAAACAGGCTCGGGTTAATTAGCAGAGTTGATAAATTGTACACACAAACGACTACATTCATTCATTATTCGTGTCACTTCGGGTTACTTTGAGAGAGACCGAAGCGTTGACTCTCACATTCACTCTCTATGTGCAATTTAGATTCACCTTTTCACCTATACATGCATGTCTTTGGAATGAAGCCGGGTTACCTGGATTTAAATTAATTAGATCACACAGTACAGTGATCAGTCCCACAAGATCGTATTGTATTTTGGTCCCATTTTCTCCAAAACAATGACATATTTTATCAGCATGTGCCCCAGAGACTAAAACAGGAAGGGTTTCTGACCAAAAACCTGTTTTAGCCCAAAGATTGAAACATAAAGTGCTTCCGAAGTGACATAAAACCCGCCAGGGATTAGCTAATTGATTGTGTAGCTTGATGGCCGATAATATCTGCTTATGTCCATGTGCAGCAGAGTCCTGCAGCACTGGTTTCACCTGACTCTGTGCCCTTGATAAAGTTTGCTCTGCATTATCTTTAGTAGGAGCCAACACAGCGACCTGGGCCTTATCAGTGGTAACCTCTCAACAGCGGGCATTAATCACCACACGCAAAGACAGAAATTAGCCCCAAAGCAATCTCCAAACAATCTCAAAATGATTAACGCTCAAGCTACGCACTTGTGACATTACCACCCATCGCTACACCATTCTCAGGAAAATATAAGGTGTTGCTAAAGAAGAAAGTAGACAGACAGGCATTACAGCAGATTTATGTCCAATTTGTTGAAATAGTGTTTGTTGTTTGAAGGACACAGTTTGTGGCTTATTTACACATTGGCTGTATATAGACAAACTGCATCTTTGTCCAATGTTATTGTATAGTAAGCTACACATAAGATGTACAAAAGATATACAATATTCAACCTGCAAAGCAATTTTTTATGATTATGATATAAAATTGAATGACGCTGAATAAGTACTAATTTGAAACAGAATAATACAAAATAATATAATACAGTGGATGAGAAACTGCTGTGCAATCTGAAGAAAACACATTCAAATAGATAGAATTTGGAAAACCTCTTCATTCATTTCACAGCACATGCTCTACATACTATCAACATGTACAAAAATATGAACCCTGTTTTTGGTGCAGTGGTGAACTCCCAGTGAACACTTTTTTGTTCTTGAGTAACGCTGTGTCTGTCTGCATCATGTGAATCATTTACTTTGACTTTAGACATGTTTCTACTCGCCATTTGAAGATAAGTTATGTGACGTTTGACACCTGTTCCCTATCTCGATGTGGGCCTAATAATGTTAGGTTCATAAGTTTACATACTCTGGCAGAACATGTGTTATGAATGACACAAAAAACATAGTTAGTGGTTGGGTAAAGCCATTTATTGTCAAACAATTTTGCTTACTCTTTTAAATCATAATGAAAACACAAACTACCCCTTAAAAAAAGGTTAACATACCCCAAGTTCTTAATAGCGTGTATTGCCACCTTTATTTTTATTATCATTACATCATATAGCACTTTTCAGGGGCCGCAAAGACACTTTACATATCTATTTTTGTGTGTCACTACACTGGCAAGGCAAGGCAAGGCAATTTTATTTATATAGCACAATTCATACATTGGGTAACTCAAAGTGCTTTACAGGAATAAAAGACAATTTACAAGATTTATATTAAGAAACAAGAAAAATTATAAACATTTTAAAAGAAGAGTGCAGATAAAAAACATGTTAATATGTAGTGTAGGCAGAGCTAAAGAGGAAGGTTTTTAACCTCCCCTTGAACATTGTTAAAGTTGAGGCTTGTTTTACTTCATCTGGGAGGCTGTTCCAGATTTTTGCTGCATGAAACTTAAACGCTGCTTCACCATGTTTAGTTCTAACTCTGGGCACGAGCAGAAGGCCTGTCCCAGATGTTCTCAGAGTCCGAGGAGGTTCATAAGTAACTAGCATTTAGTCAGAAATATATTCTGGTGCTAAACCATTAGGAGACTTGTAAACCAGCAGTGCTGTTTTAAAGTCTGAGCAACAGGAAGCCAGTGCAGAGATTTTAACCCTTTAAGTTCGAGCCTGTTTTTTGGTGTGTCTGCTCGAAAAGTACATGTCCACAGTAAATTGACTATATCTCTGCAACTACAAGGTGTATTTCAATAATTCTGGTGTCAAAATAAAGGGGGCACTTGTGAATGTGCAATGGTACAGTTTCAGAATAAATCAAGATGGAAAACAGCAAGATAACCCCAAAAACATGTCCGCCTAAAAATAAAAAAAACAATATTTGGATTATGATCTCTTTATATAAAGGCTCTGGAAGCTCAAACACTTTTTTAAATTACATCCACACATGTCAACATTTACCTGGACCAAATATAATTGTTCTAATTATACCAAACCAAACATACCAAAACTATTAAGATTTTTTTATGAAATGGTCAGGCCGGAGTCTCCATTATAAAGAATAGGGCAGTATTTGGCATATTTTGGTACCACCTGTTTTTGTTTGCTCTATGTTTGGTCTGTGTTTGGAGAAAAATGTAAATGGCTTACTTGTGCTTGTAGCTGAGTCTCAGAGATGTGCTGATGTGTCATCATTTTCTTAGCGCCCGAGTGCCCCCCAATTGGGGCTTAAAACTGGCGTAATCCTGGAGGACCTGAGTCTGCAGTCCACCGTCACCTAAAAGAGAAAGTTGTTCCTTTGAGGACAGCAATGTCCAAATCATGGCCAGAGAGGCAAGATGGTTTGAGAGGGGTGAGGGAAACCATGTTTGTGAAAACATGGTTTCAGATTTATACTGCCTACTATTTATAACAGTGTTTTGAAACCTAAATCAAAAGAGTATCACACTTGAACAACATTCACAACATCTGAATGGAGCAGTGTCACTAACAACTCTCCTGAGCCTTAACGACTCTCACATCAGGAGTCACTCTTCCCTATCACAGCTAACGACTGTGAGACCAGGACAGCCTGGTCCATCAGGTTTGGTTTTGGTGAAACGTCTCCCTCTATAGATATAAGCTTAGCACTCTTACCAGTTGATATCAGAATTGATAAAGTCTCTTGGAATTTTCTTTTTTTCAAGATGTCCGGGATGACTGAGTACCTTCACAGAAACTGGTAGCTTAGCTCAAAATATTTTTCAAACAGCTTACCCAACACTGCTGTTCGCACATAGTGGACGCAACAAAAACATGAAAAATGACTGACTTCTCCAGTGTTGAAAGTGAAAAAGATGAATAGCTCTGGCCTCATTTCACTCACACACAGGCCTACTGTAGGGATTGGTTTTAAAGGATTTATGTTGTGAAAAGAAATAAATCAGACATTATGATCAAACAGTTACTCAGTACTTGAGTAGTCTTTTAACCAAAGACTTACTTTACTCTTATTTGAGTTATAGTTTGGAGTACTACTTTTTGAGTAAAACAATTTTGAAGTAAAACTACTCTGACTTGAGTACAATTTTTAGGCTACACTTCCTCTGCACATAACATTGTAACTAGTTCTATGTAAACGGGTGACTTATGTGCACAGATGTTCAGATTTTGGTCTGTGCGCTGTGGTCAGATTCCTCACTGCTTTTGGGCCCAGTAAACGTGACATAACCAGATACCTGTGTCCTCGTTTTTTTTATGCTCTCTGAGTTTCCTGATAACATTCTCTAAGAAAGTTAGAATGTTAAATGTTATCTTAACACAAATCATTTAAATATTATAAGCTATGGACACTACTGTCCAAAACCAAAAGTAGTACTGCTTTAGTTGGACCAAAAACTAGTTATTTTTGGTTGCTAGGTCCTGCTCCGCTTTGTGTTTATAATGTTACTTTCAACGTGGGACCAAACATTCAACAGACAGAGTCTTTTGCTGGCATTGTCAGCGGAGGTTGTGTGAAGGTATTGGACCTCATGTGTACACAAATATATCCATCTTCTACCGCTTATCCGGGGCCGGGTCGCGGGGGCAGCAGTCTAAGTAGAGACGCCCAGACTTCCCTCTCCCCAGACACTTCCTCCAGCTCTTCCGAGGGGATACCAAGGCGTTCCCAGGCCAGCCGAGAGACATAGTCCCTCCAGCGTGTCCTAGGTCTTTCCCGGGGTCTCCTCCCGGTGGGACATGCCCAAAACACCTCCCTAGGGAGGCGTCCAGGAGGCATCCGAAACAGATGGCCGAGCCACCTCAGCTGGCTCCTCTCGATGTGGAGGAGCAGCGGCTCTACTTTGAGCTCCTCCCGAGTGACCGAGCTCCTCACCTTATCTCTAAGGAAGCAACCCGCTACCCTGCGGAGAAAGCTCATTTCGGCCGCGTGTATCCGGGATCTTGTTCTTTCGGTCATGACCCAAAGCTCATGACCATAGGTGAGAGTAGGAACGTAGATTGACCGGTAAATCGAGAGCTTTGCCTTACAGCTCAGCTCCTTCTTCACCACGACAGACCGCATCACTGCAGAAGCTGCACCGATCCGTCTGTCAATCTCACGTTCCCTCCTTCCCTCACTCGTGAACAAGACCCCAAGATACTTGAACTCCTCCACTTGAGGCAGGATCTCTCCACCAACCTGAAGGGGACAAGCCACCCTTTTCCGACTGAGAACCATGGTTTAGACTTGGAGGTGCTGATCCTCATCCCAGCCGCTTCACACTCGGCAGCAAACCGTCCCAGTGCACACTGAAGGTCCTGGCTTGATGGAGCCAACAGGACAACATCATCTGCCAAAAGCAGAGACGAGATCCTGTGGTCCCCAAACCAGACTCCCTCCGGCCCCTGGCTGCGCCTAGAAATCCTGTCCATAAAGATAATGAACAGGACCGGTGACCAAGGGCAGTCCTGCCGGAGTCCAACATGCACTGGGAACAGGTCTGACTTACTGCCGGCAATGCGAACAAAGCTTCTGCTCCGGTCGTACAGGGACCGGACAGCCCTTAGCAAAGGGCTTTGGACCTCATACTCCCAGAGCACCCCCCACAGGGCGCCACGAGGGACACAGTTGAATGCCTTCTCCAGATCCACAAAACACATGTGGACTGGTTGGGCAAACTCCCATAAACCCTCCAGCACCCTGGAGAGGGTATAGAGCTGGTCCAGTGTTCCACGACCGGGACGAAAACCGCATTGTTCCTCCTGAATCCGAGGTTCAACTATCGGCCGCATTCTCCTCTCCAGTACCCTGGCATAGACTTTCCCGGGGTGGCTGAGGATTGTGATCCCTCTATAGTTGGAACACACCCTCCGGTCCCCCTTCTTGAAAGAGGACCACCACCCGGTCTGCCAGTCCAGAGGTACTGTCCCCGACCG
Source organism: Perccottus glenii (assembly GCA_024416835.2). Lineage (NCBI taxonomy): Eukaryota > Metazoa > Chordata > Actinopteri > Gobiiformes > Odontobutidae > Perccottus > Perccottus glenii. Next base: position 24,282,179 of record CM044564.2, on the reverse strand, counting down.
CGATGTTGTAGAGGCGTGTCAACCAAGACAGCCCTACAACATCCAGAGACTTGAGATACTCAGGGCGTATCTCATCCACCCCCGGTGCCTTGCCACCGAGGAGCTTCCCAACAACCTCAGTGACTTCGGCCTGAGTGATGGATGAGTCCACCTCCGAGCCCTCGGCCCCTGCTTCCTCAGCGGAAGACGTGTCGGTGGGGTTGAGGAGATCCTCGAAGTATTCCTTCCACCGTCCAACAATATCCCCAGTTGAAGTCAGCAGGTTCCCACCTCCACTGTAAACAGTGTTGGCAGGGCACTGCTTCCCCCTCCTGAGGCGCCGGACGGTTTGCCAGAATTTCTTCGAGACCGACTGATAGTCTTTCTCCATGGCCTCACCGAACTCCTCCCAGACCCGAGTTTTAGCCTCCACGACACCCGGGCTGCAGTCCGCTTGGCCTGCCGGTACCTATCAGCTGCCTCAGGAGTCCCACGGGCCAACCAGGCTCGGTAGGTCTCCTTCTTCAGCTTGACGGCATCCCTTACTTCCGGTGTCCACCACCGGGTTCGGGGGTTGCCGCCATGACAGGCACCGGAGACTTTACGGCCACAGCTTCGAGTGGCCGCATCGACAATGGAGGTGGAGAACATGGTCCACTCGGACTCAATGTCTCCAACCTCCCTCGGGATCTGGTCGAAGCTCTGCCGGAGGTGGGAGTTAAAGATCTTTCTGACAGGGGGCTCTGCCAAACGTTCCCAACAGACCCTCACACTATGTTTGGGCCTGCCGAGTCTGTCCAGCTTTCTCCCCCGCCATCAGATCCAACTCACCACCAGGTGGTGATCAGTTGACACCTGGTGGGCGGCAGTAGCTCAGTGGTAGAGCGGCCGTCCTTCAACCGGAAGGTAGTAGGTTCGATTCCCGCTCTCCCCACAGTTCATACCGTCGTTGTGTCCTTGGGCAAGACACTTAACCCACCTTGCCTCGTATGAATGTGTAAGAATGTTGAAGGTGTTGGTCGGAGAGTCCGTAGGCGCGGAATGGCTGCCACGTCTCTGTCAGTCTGCCCCAGGGCAGCTGTGGCTACAGATGTAGCTTACTACCACCAGTGTGTGACTGTGGAGTGAATGAATAATTGATATGTAAAGCGTCCTTGAGCTCTGGAAAGGCGCTATATAAATATAACAATTATTATTATTATTATTATTATTATTATTATTATCTGGTCGAAGCTCTGCCGGAGGTGGGAGTTAAAGATCTTTCTGACAGGGGGCTCTGCCAAACGTTCCCAACAGACCTTCACACTATGTTTGGGCCTGCCGAGTCTGTCCAGCTTTCTCCCCCGCCATCAGATCCAACTCACCACCAGGTGGTGATCAGTTGACACCTCCGCCCCTCTCTTCACCCAAGTGTCCAAGACATACGTTGAAGTCCCCCAGTAGAATGACGGAGTCCCCGGTTGGAGCACTTTCCAGCACCCCTCCCAGAGACTCCAAGAAGGCCGGGTACTCTGCACTGCCATTTGGCCCGTAAACACAAACAACAGTGAGAGACCTATCCCAGACCCGAAGGTGCAGGGAAGCGACCCTCTCGTTCACCGGGGTGAACTCCATTACATGGCGACTAAGCTGGGGGGCTATGAGCAAGCCCACACCAGCCCGCCTGCCTCTCACCGCAGGCAACTCCAGAGTAGTGGAGAGTCCAGCCTCTCTCGAGGATTTGGGTTCCAGAGCCCAAGCTGTGCGTGGAGGTGAGCCCGACTATCTCTAGTCGGTGTCTTTCAACCTCCCGCACAAGCTCAGGCTCCTTCCCCGCCAGCGAGGTGACATTCCATGTCCCTAGCGCCAGATTCCGTGTCAGGGGATTGGATTGTCGAGGCCTCCGCCTTCGACTGCCACCCAATTTACTTTGCACCGGCCCCTTACGATTCCTCCCGCAGGTGGTGGGCCCACGGGAGGTCGGCCCCACGTCGCTCCTTCGGGCTGAGCCCGGCCGGGCCCCGTGGGGAAAGACCCGGCCACCAGACGCTTGCATGCGAGCCACAACCCCGGGCCTGGCTCCAGGGTGGGGCCCCGGTTGCGCCATACCGGGCGACGTCACGGTCCTTGATTTTTTCATCTCCATAAAGGGTTCTGAACCGCTCTTTGTCTGGCCCGTCACCTAGGACCTGTTTTTACTTGGGAGACCCTACCAGGGGCATATAACCCCTGACAACATAGCTCCTAGGATCATTCGAGCACTCAAACCCCTCCACCAAGATAAGGTTGCGGTTCAAGGAGGGGGTACACAAAAATATATGTATATATATATATATATATATATATATATTATTATTATTATTATTATTATTACTTGAAAACAATAAAGATGCTACTCACTCTCTCTTGACATAATTAATAAATCAGTTCACATGACATTCCTGGTGGCGCTGATGTTGCTCTGTTTGGAGGAAAAGTACGATTAACTGTACGTAATAAAAAACAATTAAGGAAATTATTTTACACACTGTTTAGTGAAGTGCTAATGAGCCTCCCTTGCATTAATGGATTATTACACAATTCATTGTATAAAGTATGTCCAAGGCTTTGTGTACAGATGACATTTCTGGGGCGGCAGTAGCTCAGTGGTAGAGCGGCCGTCCTTCAACCCGGAAGGTAGTAGGTTCGATTCTCTCCCACAGTTCATGCTGTCGGCAAGACACTTAACCCACCTTGCCTCGTATGAATGTGTAAGAATGTTGAAGGTGTTGATCGGAGAGTCCGTAGCGCGAATGGCTGCCACGCCTCTGTCAGTCTGCCCCAGGGCAGCTGTGGCTACAGATGTAGCTTACTACCACCAGTGTGTGACTGTGGAGTGAATGAATAATTGATATGTAAAGCGTCCTTGAGCTCTGGAAAGGCGCTATATAAATATAACAATTATTATTATTATTATTATTAGGCCCGAGCGGTGATGGCGGGAGGGCCTGTGTTTTTGCTCGGATTTTTTTTTTTTTTTTTTTTTTTTTTTTCCAAATGATCCTAAATTTGACCCAGTGAACATGCACAAAAGTCATTATATTGGTCCCAGACTTCAAGCTCGGCAAAAATGGTATGTATTTGAAGACGCCGAAAAAAAAATACGAAAAATGACTCAGTGGCGACCCCTACAAAAGTCAAAATACATTGGGCCTATGGAAAGTGAAAGTAACTTTTTTCCAACGTAGAAAAATGAAACTTGGTATATCCATAGGACACCTCAGGGCAAACAGAAAAGTCAATGACAGTCACACCTAAACTTAACAGGAAGTCCGCCATGTGGGTGAATGCGTGACCACCTAAAATCGCACTTTGTGTCAGAAAGATGCAAATCATTGTGTTTTAATCTAAATGGCCCCAAATTTGGTGAGTATCATCTAGACACGTGTGCCAACCAAAGTTGTGACTTTGTTGTTGATATCTTATCGGGTATGGGTGTGGCAAGCCTGTAACGAGGTGGCCATTTTTGTGAAAATAAAGCGTCTCTTAACTCTCAAACGCCTTCTCGGATCGAGTTGGACCCAAAAAGGCGTTTGTGCACATTCATGACCTGAACACAAAAATATGTAAATAAAAGGGTTATCTTTAGAAATGGCTCTCCAGCGCCCCTACAAACTTATAATGGACCCAAGAATTTAGTTTGTCATAGAGACATAAAATTTTGTACACACATCTCTTATGTCATGACGAGCATAAAAGCCAATGACAACCACCCCTATCTATAAATGTGTTGCCATAGCAACGTCCCAAAAATGTGAAAAAGTCAATGGGAAGTGAAATTTTTAGTTTGTTGTAGGCAAATAAAACTTGGTACACACATCCACCATGGGCTTATGAACAAAAAAACCAATGGGGACCACACCCTATCACACACAGGAAGGCGGCCATTTTGAATTGAAAATGTGAACCGACTTAAAATACACCTCTTTTTAAAAGTACACAGAAAAAGCTGCTTCATTCCACAAACACCAAACTTGGGCAAAATGAGCTAAACACATGTATGTAAATGAGACAAGTGTTTTTCTAGACTTTTTGCTCGAGTTATATTTTTTTATTATAATTCTGTATATATTTTTTATTATAATTTTTCTGTAAAATGATCCTCAATTTAACCCAGTAAACGAACAACTAAAAGTCATTTTTATTGGTCCCAGACTTCAAGCCTGGCAAAAATTTATGTATTTGAAGTCGCCGAAAAAAATACAAAAATGACTCAGTGGCGGCCCCTACAAAAGTCAAAATACATTGGGCCTATGGAAAGTGAAAGTAACTTTTTCCAACGTAGAAAAATGAAACTTGGTATATCCATAGAACACCTCAGGGCAAACAGAAAAGTCAATGACAGTCACCCTAAACTTAACAGGAAGTCCGCCATGTGGGGTGAAACACGCCACTAAAATCGCACCCTTGCGCAGAAAGATGCAAATCATTGTGTTTTAATCTAAATGGCCCCAAATTTGGTGAGTATCATCTAGACACGTGTGCCAACCAAAGTTGTGACTTTGTTGTTGATATCTTATCCGGTGTATGGGTGTGGCAAGCCTGTAACGAGGTGGCCATTTTTGTGAAAATAAAATGTCTCTTAACTCTCAAACGCCTTCTCGGATCGAGTTGGACCCAAAAGGCGTTTGTGCACATTCATGACCTGAACACAAAATATGTAAATAAAAGGGTTATCTTTAGAAATGGCTCTCCAGCGCCCCTACAAACTTATAATGGACCCAAGAATTTAGTTTGTCATAGAGACATAAAATTTGGTACACACATCTCTTATGTCATGACGAGCATAAAAGCCAATGACAACCACCCCCTATCTATAAATGTGTTGCCATAGCAATGTCCCAAAAATGTGAAAAAAGTCAATGGGAAGTGAAATTTTTAGTTTGTTGTAGGCAAATGAAACTTGGTACACATATCCATCATGGGCTTATGAACAAAAAGCCAATGGGGACCACACCCTATCACACACGGGAAGGCGGCCATTTTGAATTGAAAATTTGGTCCGACTTAAAATACACCTCTTTTTTAAAAGTACACAGAAAAAAGCTGCTTCATTCCACAGACACCAAACTTGGGCAAAATGAGCTAAACACATGTATGTAAATGAGACAAGTGTTTTTCTAGACTTTTTTGCTCGAGTTATATTTTTTTATTATAATTGGTATATATTTTTTATTATAATTTTTCTGCAAAATGATTCTCAATTTGACCCAGTAAACCAACAACTAAAAGTCATTTTTATTGGTCCCAGACTTCAAGCCCAGCGAAAAATATATGTATTTGAAGTCCCCGAAAAAAAAAAAATGAAAAATGACTCAGTGGCGACCCCTAGAAAAGTCAAAATACATTGGGCCTATGGAAAGTGAAAGTAACTTTTTTCCAACGTAGAAAAATGAAACTTAGTACATCAATAGGACACCTCAGGGCAAACAGAAAAGTCTATGACAGCCACACTAAACTTAACAGGAAGTCCGCCATGTGGGGTGAAACGCATGTTCACTAAAATCGCACTTTGCGCAAGAAGATGCAAATCATTGTGTTTTAATTTAAATGGCCCCAAATTTGGTGAGTATCATCTAGACACGTGTGCCAACCAAATTTGTGACTTTGTTGTTGATATCTTATCGGGTATGGGTGTGGCAAGCCTGTAACGAGGTGGCCATTTTTGGGAAAATAAAATGTCTCTTAACTCTCAGTTGCCTTCTCGGATCAAGTCGGACCCAAAAGGCGTTTGTGCACATTCATGACCTGAACACAAAGATATGTAAATAAAAGGGTTATCTTAAGAAATGGCTCTCCAGCGCCCCCTACAAACTTATAATGGGACCCAAGAATTTAGTTTGTCATAGAGACATGGAATTTGGTACACACATCTCCTATGTCATGAGGAGCATAAAAGCATATTTTTTTTATTATAATTCGGTATATATTTTTTTATCATATTTTTTCTGCAAAATGATCCTCAATTTGACCCAGTAAACGTGCAACTAACAGTCATTTTTATCGGTCCCAGACTTCAAGCCCGGCGAAAAATTGATGTATTTGAAGTCCCCGAAAAAAAAATATGAAAAATGACTCAGTGGCGACCCTAGAAAAGTCAAAATACATTGGTTCTATGGAAAATGAAAGTAAATTTTTCCAATGTAGAAATACAAAACTTGGTACATCCATAGGACACCTTAGGGCAAACAGAAAAGTTTATTACAGCCATACCGTAAACTCAACAGAAAATCTATGTTGGGTGGAATGCGTGACCACCTAAATCGCACCCCTTCTGTCTAAAGGCTTTTCATCTAAACAGCTCCAAATTTGGTGAGTATCATCTAGACACGTGTGCAAAAAAAAGTTATCAATTTGTTTTTGATACATTTGTGGCTGTGGTCGTAATGAGTCTGTGAAGAGGCAACTATTGGGAAATAAATGCCATTTCCCAATTGCCAGGATCCTTCCTTTAGAGGAGGCCCCTCCAGAGCCAAGGCTAGAGTCTTAGAAAACTCCTCAGAATCCTTTTACCGTGAAGTTTACGCTTTAGCACGAAATGCACTCCTCCGAGTGCATGTGTCCTCTGGTCTCAAGAGAGGCGAGGGCCTTTATCGCCGCTTGCGGCTTTAATTATTATTTCTATTTATTAAAGGATGCAGTAATTAAAAGCATGGGGCACCCTTACAACCACTGTGTTTGTAAAGTGGTTTTATCAGCGCACAACAAAAGGTTCAGGACAGGCAATTAGTTCACTCAGACGTGAGGCCTGAGTGGGGGCCAAACAGAAATCAAGAACACCACCAACTGCAATGCTAATGAGCAGTTTGAACAAGCTTTTCAAACTAAGGGTAAAATGTAGGGACATGCCCCCTACAGTGAAGAGTGGATTATCCCCACGAAACAGAAGCCTACTGGACCGAAATGGAAGGTACATAATGTCACACTTATTGTTTGGTACATACAGTACTTATGCGCATAAGCTATCAAAATCTTGGATGCTCAAAGGACCAACTTAAATTCATTTAAAATGAGATAAGAATATTTTTGGAATAAATGGATAAAAAGTAGCCAGTTATCTTTATTATTATCACAGCTGGTTTCAGTGTTTTTAAGCATCCATATAAGAGTATAAGTCTCTCTACCAATGTAGATGTTTCAGTCTTTTCCTGCTAATCAGTCAATTTTTTTTTTTATGGTGAATTCACATACACAGGAAGAACAATGAATAAAATGTATGTAATTGGGGACACATCAAATAGAATTATTAGTTACCCCTACAGAAAAGAAGCCCACAATGCTCTAATAACACATCTATATTAGTAACTTCATCAGCACTGCACCAGAAAATTTCAAATTAGAAATATGAGTCCTTGCAGAAAATTGTGTTTTTGTGTATTAATAATAAAGCCTGCACCTTGTCAATTTAAAAGTCTTCCTCCATGGTCTTCCCGATGAAAAGAAGACAAATTATTTAACTGAGCCCCCGTCTCTCCAGTGAGCTCATTTGCCTCTTTACTGCCTCTGACCCTCCCGCCTGGAGCTGGTCTTGGACTGGGCTTGGTTCTTGGCTGGATGTACATCCCTCATGATGGATGAACAAAGAGTAGCCTGACGACCAGTGAGCCAACGGGGCAATGACGCTGTATCTAAACCTTGCTGCCAAGGAGAATATTGATTTTTGTTGTTGTGTTCACTTTGGACACCAGCAACAAATCCAAACTGGCCCCATCTGTCGAACGCTGGAGAAAATCCAATAGCTTTGCATTGCTACTAAGGAGACAACACTATACTGCCTGGAGATTTTTTTTTTTTTGTTGTGAAACAATGCAAAAGCAGCATGAAGAAGCCTCCCACGCACAGTTGTAGCTCATGGGAGGCGTGAATATACAAGGTGCTGTGTTTGAAGAAGCAGGGAACAAATCATCTGACCCGCTGTGGTCCTCAGGGGTGTTCACCACATGGCTCATTCAGGTCTTAAAAAGGAAAGTAGCCCAGCACCTTCCCTTTCAGCTTGGAGCAAAATTACAGATGTACTATCAACCCAGAGCAATGTGTATGCCTCTAAACAAGAGGATATATAATTTGTATGTGTGCATTCATTTTGTTTAGGATTAAACAGTCTATGTATACTAAATACCTGCTCAAACTTACAGATTATTTCCAATCCTGCAAAGGAAGACTAACAATCTAAATTTAATATGTGTGCTTCAATATATTTGTTTAAATGTATTCTACATTTACATTTACATTTAGTCATTTAGTAGACGCTTTTATCCAAAGCGACTTACAAGTAAGGAAACAATGGAAGCAATTTTAACAACACAAGGTACAAAAAGCATAAGTCTCTGTCTGACCTACTCTCCCCCTACCGCCCTGTCCGGTCCCTTAGATCAGCCGAACTCGGTCTGTTATCCATCCCACGTTTCCGTCTGTCTACTGTTGGTGGAAGGTCTTTTAGTTTAAATGATCCTCATCTATAGAACGTGTTGCCTCTTACTTTACGAATCATCTCATCTGTGGATGCATTTAAGTCTCAGTTAAAAGCATATCTATTTAACAAGCATTTTGGGTAATTACAACTATATGTTTCATGTGATGTGTATATATAGATGTATATGTAAGTGTTTGTCTGTACTGTATTTGTGAAATGTAAAGCGACCTTGAGCTACGGAAAGGCGCTATATAAATAAAACTTCTTCTTCTTCTTCTATAAGTGCACAAAAAACTAGTCAGTTTAAACCCAGCACAGTATACAAAGGTAAGGATAAGATATATATATATATATTTTTTTTTAAGAAAGGAATCGATAGAAAGGAAGTAGAACTCAGTGTTTGTCAGTCAGGTGTTGACGGAAGAGATGTGTTTTCAGGTGTTTTTTAAAGATGGCTACAGAATCTGCTGATCTTGTAGCAGCAGGTAGATCATTCCACCAATGTGGAACAGATCCAGAGAAGGTACGTGAGAGTCATTTTTTACCTTTTTGGGACGGTACCACCAGACGTTGTTCATTTTCAGAGCGCAGGGATCTGGTAGGAACCAGTGTTAATTTTGACACAAAATTTTAATTTAGTTTTAGTCTTAGTCTTTTGACTATAATTCTTTTTAGTTTTAGTCAAGTTTTAGTCATCTGATTTGTTTTTTATTTTTAGTCTTTTTTTAGTCGACTAAAATTGCTTGGTATTTAAGTCGACTAAAATTGCTTGTTATTTTAGTCAACTAAAATAAGACTAAAATCAATAACAGATTTACTAGACAATTTTTTACAATATTTTTTAAGTTTGGTATAGAAAATAAACTTAACCAAAATATATAAAACCCAAATTCAACTTTATGTCAACACAACGGTGTCTTTATTTCAATTCAAAAGCTTTTATGCAGCAACAAACACTGTCATGGTAATGTAAACAATAACTAGCTGCCAATTCACCATCAATAAAAGAAAAATAAAGTTAGGTCCAGGACCTTAAAGCTTACAGCTAAGCTGAACAATAAGTGCAAACATTTTTAATTTCGAATCTAAAGTGCACTGAACGACATTTTCTTCTTGCTACCACAATGCTGGCAATTCAACCACAGAATAATAACACTTATTTACCTCTATTCATTTTCAAGAAAGCACTTCGTGCTAGTGACTTTTGCTCTGTTACGCTTTCCCCTGGTTAGGTCACCTGTGACATTTTGTCGCTCTTGAATGCCGTCTTCCGGAGCTCAGTCAAATAAGTCAGTCTCTGATTGGTTCTCTTCTTCTCATGCAGCTTCGCCTGTTCCGTTCTTCTTCTTCTTCTCTAGTATTAATGGCGGGTCGCAACCAATTTTTTCTGTGCATACCGCCACCTACTGTACCGTAGTGTGTTCGCCTGTTCCGTTTTGCGTATTGGTTCTTTTGTTCATTTCTCCGCTAATTGGATTTTCACAGTCTATTTTCGCCTCGCCTTATTCGCTGACGATAATGTCAATCAATTTAGTTATAGTTTTAGTCTCCATCAGTGACTTCCTTTTTAGTTTTCGTTTCGTTTTCGTCCACAAAAAAATATTTGTGACGAAAATAATGACGAAAATATTTCGTCAACGAAATTAACACTGGTAGGAACGTAGGTCTGTATTAGTGAGTGAAGATATGAGGGTGCAGAACCAGTGGTGGTCTTGTAGGCCAAGAGCATAGCTTTGAACTTGATGCGGGCGTCAACCGGGAGCCAGTGTAACCTAATGAATAGAGGAGTTAGAGGAGCGGCAGTAGCTCAGTGGGTAGAGCGGTCGTCCTTCAACCGGAAGATAGGCGGTTCGATTCCCGCTCTCCCAACAGTTCATACTGTCGTTGTGTCCTTGGGCAAGACACTTAACCCACCTTGCCTCCAGTGGCTGTAACACTGGTAATTACATTAGAACAATGTAAATCGCTTTGGATAAAAGCGTCAGCTAAATGAATAAATGTAAATGTAAATGTAGTTACGTGCGCTCTCTTTGGTTCATTAAAGACCACTCTTGCCGCTGCATTCTGGATCATCTGCAGAGGTTTGGTTGTCCAGGCAGGGAGTCCAGCGAGTAGAGCATTGCAATAATTCAGTTTGGACAAGACAAGAGCCCGGACTAGAATTTGCGTAGAGATAGGAAAAGTCTAATTTTGTTGTAGAGGATTAATCTACAGGACCGGGTGGTGCTGGCGACATGACTTGTGAAATTTAGCTGATCATCAATTACCACTCCCAGATTTCTGGCAGTGCTGGACGGTGTAATGGTTGATGGGGCTAGTTGAATGGAGAGGTTATGGCAGCTCCCTGGGTTGGCCGGAATCACAAGTAGTTCTGTTTTTGCAAGGTTCAGCTGCAGGTGATGGTCCTTCATCCAAATTGAGATGTCACTCAGACATGCCGAGACGCGAGCAGAGACCGTCGGATTGTCAGGTTGAAATGACAGGTGGAGTTGAGTGTCATCTGCATAGCAGTGATAGGAAAAGCCATGCTTCTGGATGACAGAGCCAAGGGATGTCATGTATATGGAAAAGAGTAGCGGTCCAAGCACTGAGCCCTGTGGCACCCCTGTATTGAGATGTTGGGACTGCCGTCTCTTCTGCGCTCCCCCCCTCTGAGGAGTTCTCTCTTTTGAACACCAACAGCGCCACCGACACTCTCTGCTCCACACTTACATCCTGCTTGGATAACTTATGCCCTCTTACATTTAGACCAGCCCGTACATCCTCGTTTGCCCCCTGGTTATCTGATGTTCTATGCAAGCATCGCGCCTACCATTCTGATTTAACAGCTGATGATTTTGCGTTTTTCTTTGTAAAGAAAACGACCGCCATCAGCAGTCAGTTCTCTGCGCCACCACCTGTTAAACTTGTCCACACCCCTGAAATGTGTTTGCTCCCTTCTTTCTCTCCTCTAACTGAAGCAGTTAGAGGAAATCGCTGTATTTCGCTGTAAAATCGCCGTATGGTGGCGCCCTTACACGAGGACCATTTTAGAGGTTCTATGGGAGAGGCTTGGTTCTAACCACACTACCACCTTCCTGCTGGATCCCATCCCCACACATCTCCTTCAGGCCATCTCTACATCTGTCGTGCCTGCTCTGACCCACATCATCAACTCATCTCTCTCCACTGGGTCATTCCCCACGGCTTTCAAAGAGGCCCGCATCACACCACTATTGAAGAAACCCACTCTCAACCCTTCACTGTTAGACAACCACAGACCGGTTTCCCTCCTTGCCAAAGCTCTGGAGCGAGTTGTGTTTACTCAGCTCTCATCCTTTCTCACACGGAACAACCTCCTGGACCAGAACCAGTCTGGGTTCAAGAGCGGACATTCCACCAAAACTGCCCTGCTCTCAGTCATCGAAGCCATGAGACTGGCAAAGGCAACGTCCAAGTCATCTGTACTCATCTTACTGGATCTGTCTGCCACTTTTGACACTGTTAATTACCACATCCTCCTGTCTTATCTCAGGGTGATGGGTGTCTCTGGAATGGCCAACGGTTCAAGCACAAGGTCTCTGACGGTCAGAAGAGAGTGCATGTAACTCTTTTCTTCATTAGGTTACACTGGCTCCCGGTTCAACTAATTGCCTAATTGCAGAGCCTTAAGAGCGTGCATATCATGAATGCTGGGTCTTGTTTGTTTTCTGAGAATCTACTGCACCTACTGGTAACTTGTTTGCCACGTAGCAATAAAAATATACTAAAAACCTTGATATTTCTGGTTAGTCACATTGTACTGCTTAAATTTTTTTAAGATTTCATAAAAACTTCTTTAATTAATTTTGAAATAACATGACAAAATGTTGAAAAAAATGAAGTGCTGTTAGTAATTTCCGGATGCACACGGATGCAAGAGCTGAAGTTTGATGACATTTTGCTTCCCATGGCTGTACGTTTGCATTGTTCATATATAGTATTTTATTTTTTTTTTTTTCAGTCAAATCTCTTATGCACACGAATAGGGCGTGTAAGGGTGTCTAGACCTCCTTGATGGTCCACGTTGTACTGACTAAGATCAGCTGGTATCTAAGTTTTTAGATAATTCATTACTAATAAATCAGTACTATAGTCTAACAATGGCAATAACATTTATATATTAAAAAAAAAATACATTTTTACTCTAAAATGAATGGGAATGAGATTAACTTATAGGTCACAGGTCACTGTATGTGGCTGCTCATTGCTTTATCAGGCTGTTTATGTCTGCTGTCACTCTTTAACCAACTGCACTCGTTTGCTGGAACTTAATCATTTTGTCAGTCTGGCACACAAGAAACCAATTTACACTTTGGCTCATTCTAACAACTTCCAGAAATATAATGATTTGGACCAGATCTGTGTCAACCAATCTGTCTTGTAAAACAATTGTATAGCTATTATAGTTTAGCTATTACTAGTTTCATGACAATACTGGGTCTATGCATTAGGGTTTTGCTCTCCTCCCTTCTATTCTCTCACGATGATCCAAATAGAGGAGGATATCTGAGGAGTAGCAGCGCGCTCACGTCCCCTCTGAGGGCACAATGCCTCTGTGAACTATCTGACACCTTGCAAGAGTTTTACACATTTGATTTACATTATTGATTGCCCTGATATAAGCCATTAATCTCAGAGAAAGCTGACCTTTTTCCCCTTAACAAGTTCTTTATTTCCAACACTAAACACCCACAGATACTGCATGTGTAGTGCCATAAGGCATTGTGTCTGCTGCCATTAAAAAAACAATAAATCAATATGCATATAAAATCTTGCAGTGATGCTACTCGTATGCCGCTATCAGCCAAACATTCTGTGCCACTCTTGGATCTCAACTAAAACCACGCAGCAGAAGGATAAACAGACAGAACAAACCATTGTTGACCCAATTCTGAACATGTGTTATGCATTTATTTCCATTTGTGAAATCAATTTGCATATTTAGCTGTTTGTGTGTTTAATCTGTCCTATTATAGTGTACATGCGTTTTCTTTTTCTTTATGCTATGTACAATTTATTGTGATCTTTAAATTAGATGGATGTGACACATGGCAGCAACTGAATCCATGATCTAGTACATTATTTGTTTAATAAAATAAAAATAAAACATGTGCCTTTTTTGCCACCAAACAATTATGGTGGTTTATAACCATGTACATGATATTGTGAACTAATGCCGATTTGAAATGTCATGTAAAATAAAATGAAAACACAATTTCCTACTTGGTCCGACCAAAATAGAAAAGGCTTAATTCAACCATCTTTTTGTGATAATAATTTAACTTCTAAATATCTAAATAATTTAATTGAAATGACTTCTTCTGCCCTCCTCCTGACACCAGTTAGCCACTTGTCCAATATAGAAAGTGGAATTTCTGAATGTGTAGTGGCTTCAGGTTGTGCTCACACCAACAGAGGGTTCCAGGCCCACCCTTAGAGTTGCTTTCTTATTGCAGAAGTAGTCTGAATGAACGGACAGGAGGGCTGGCTCAACAGTAGGTCTCATGGACATCTTGGTGGCACACCTAGTAGTGCTTAACATATAGTGGCGGCTGGTGGTCAGATTTGATGGGTGAACTAATAAATACATTCACATTTGGTACAGCAACACTATGCTTTATCAAACAAACTTGTCCTCAACACGACTAAGGATTATGTCAAACAAACTCTTTTTCACACTAAGACTTATAACTTTCTAAAATCTCTACATGATATTGTTACAGGGCTCTTTAAATGCACAGGCGTAGCCAAAAATTGTGTGATAAGTAGTGTTTAATGTTTCAATTCAAAAGTGCAAAAATTATTTCAAAATGTGCAGATATTTACAGTGAAAAACATCCAAATGTATTCACAATGATCAAAAATAGAAAAAAGAATGTTTAAGCTCCCAAAAAATTACTGCACCTTTAAGTGTCCTCAACAGCACACCGTAAGCCCATGTTACCTCCACTGTCAACTGCCCCGAGATCTGAAATGGACCCTCTTTTATCCCCCTTTGCCCCTTCCACTGGGCTTTTGTATTTCATTAATACAAAATAAATAAAGAATACAATGATTTCCAATATCTACATACTGTATCTACTAATGTATACATATAATAAAGGATATGAACACAAAAGGACAATAGTTACATTAGGTACATTAGAATTGTACTTTATCCTTCTGGTCATGTGATGAGCGCAACCCCGCAAACACAGTACATTTAACCAGGAAGTTGTAGTCACAGATATCTTTATAGCGTCCTCTAAATACTGCAATATTTCTTAACTCAACTAAAGACTGAGGCCAAAATAATGTTCATTACAAGAAAAAATGTAAACAGAAGATTTTAGAGTTTTCAAACTATCTGGGAGATTGTTCCATTGATTAACGGCTTTGAATGAGAAGGCTGTCTGGGCAAAGGCAAAGATTGGGTAATCTGCAGTCATTTAGACTTATGGACCTAGTTGTCCTAGAAGTCTGTTCTGAGCAGAGCTGTACAAATTGCTTCAGTGGTGGAGGTACACTGTTATTTAGAATCTTAAAAACCAATCGTACATTTGAGTACACAATTAGATAAAAAAAAAAAAAATCACCCAGAAAACACATCACCCAGCAGGTAAGAGGTTTGCGTCCACCCTAGGATGTGATAATATGAGCAGATTTAGTGTGTACCTACAGCTACAACCAGTGTAAACGTGTACCTACAGCTACAACCAGTGTAAACGTGTATCTACAGCTACAACCAGTGTAAATGTGTACCTACAGCTACAACCAGTGTAAACGTGTACCTACAGCTACAACCAGTGTGAACGTATACCTACAGCTACAACCAGTGTGAACGTATACCTACAGCTACAACCAGTGTAAACGTGTATCTACAGCTACAACCAGTGTAAACGTGTATCTACAGCTACAACCAGTGTAAACGTGTACCTACAACTACAACCAGTGTAAACATGTATCTACAGCTACAACCAGTGTAAACGTGTATCTACAGCTACAACCAGTGTAAACGTGTACCTACAGCTACAACCAGTGTAAACGTATACCTACAGCTACAACCAGTGTAAACGTATACCTACAGCTACAACCAGTGTAAACGTGTACCTACAGCTACAACCAGTGTAAACATGTATCTACAGCTACAACCAGTGTAAACGTGTACCTAGAGCTACAACCAGTGTAAACGTGTATCTACAGCTACAACCAGTGTAAACGTGTACCTACAGCTACAACCAGTGTAAACGTGTACCTACAGCTACAACCAGTGTAAACGTATACCTATGATCATTCAGTCTCCATACGTTTGGTGAAATAAGTATGTTTTGAGTTTGCTTTTGAAAACTTCAACAGAGTCAGCTCGCCGCACTTTCACCGGGAGCCCATTCCATAAAAATGGGGCTCTATAAGAAAAGGCTTTGTAGCCAGCAGACTTCTTCTTTACTCAAGGAAGTTGAAGGAGGCCAGCGTCCTGAGAGCGAAGGGTACGAGCTGGAGTATACCGGGTGATGAGGTCAGATAGGTAAGAGGGCGCGCATCCACAAAAGATTTTATATGTTAACAGGAGAACTTTGAAATCAGCTCTAACATGAATAGGAAGCCAATGTAATGAAGCCAGGACCGGAGTAATGTGATCAAACTTCCTGGTCTTTGTTAAAAGTCTGGCGGCTGTATTTTGGATCATTTGTAGTCTGTACTTTTCCTCGACAGTCCAGAGAATAACGCATTGCAGTAGTCCAGCCTGGATGTGACAAATGCATGAATGAGAATTTCAGCATCAGCTAAAGAGAGGCAGGAGCGAATTTTTGAGATATTCCTCAAGTGAAAAAGCCTAGTTTAGTGACCTCAATAATGTGCTGCTGCAGTGATAGTGTGGAGTCAAAAATGACACCAAGGTTCCTCACAGTGTTGCCGTGCTCCAACACACAGTTGTTGATCAAGACAGTAAGATTGTTGAACTTGTGCTGATGACTGGCAGGACCAATTAACAAGAGCTCTGTTTTATCCGAGTTCAAATGGAGGAAGTTTTGAGACATCCATGTTTTAATTGAAACGAGGCAGGGCTCTAGACGCTTGATGTCAGTAGTATTATTCACTTTTATTGGTAGATAGGAACTTTGTAAACATCCCAATTGCACCAATTTAAGTATCTAGCCCAACCTTTGAAAATAAATGTTATGAAGCTCAAAACAACCAATGAATTTAAAGTAAACAACATTTTAGAATCATTAGCAAACAGACATTTGGAGGTTTGACAATACAATTCTAAAAAAACATAGAGATTTTTATAACTCCTATTTCTTATATGACAAATAAATCTACTGAGGAGAACATGTTCCCCGCTGCTTTTAAAAATGCAGTTGTTAAGCTAGTTTTCAAGATTGGCAACAAACATGAAGTATGCATAGACCTATCAGCATACTTCCTGTTATCTCAAAGGTCATTGAGAAAGTAATAACAGAACAGCTATCAGAACACCTAAACAAAAATAATCTGCTGCATCCAATGCAATTTGGCTTTAGAAAAAATCATTCTACTGAAACTGCATGCTGCTATTTTATTGACGGTAAAAGCGAAATTAAACAAGGGAGGGGTCGTGGGCACTGTTTTATTGGACCTTCGTAAGGCTTTTGACACGGTCAACCACGCAGTGCTGCTTGAGAAGCTGAGCAATTACAATCTGTCTCACAGTGCACTGCAGTGGATCTAATCATATCTTAGTGATCGTGTACAGTGCGTGTGAGTAAACAGTAAGCTGTCTACATCAAAAGCTTGTGACATAGTGTTCCTCATGGTTCTGTTCTTGGGCCACTGCTGTTTATACTCTTCAGTGCCTTGCGAAAGTATTCGGCCCCCTTGAACGTTGCGACCTTTTGCCACATTTCAGACTTCAAACATAAAGATATGAAACTAATTTTTTGTGAAAAATCAACAACAAGTGGGACACAATCATAAAGTAGAACGAAATTTATTGGATATTTCAAACTTTTTTAACAAATAAAAAACTGAAAAATTGGGCGTGCAAAATTATTCAGCCCCCTTAACTTAATACTTTGTAGCGCCACCTTTTGCGATTACAGCTGTTAGTCGCTTGGGGTATGTCTCTATCAGTTTTGCACATCGAGAGACTGACATTTTGCCCATTCCTCCTCGAGCTCAGTGAGGTTGGATGGAGAGCATTTGTGAACAGCAGTTTTCAGTTCTTTCCACAGATTCTCGATTGGATTCAGGTCTGGACTTTGACTTGGCCATTCTTACACCTGGATATGTTTATTTGTGAAACATTCCATTGTAGGTTTTGCTTTATGTTTTGGATCATTGTCCATACGTTTTTCACTATATGTTACACCATTGGGACAAATCATCAGAAGTTATGGAGTAAACTTCCACTGTTATGCCGATGATACACAGCTGTACTGATTCTATAAAATAATTGTTTAAATAATTTGCCACTATTTGAGAATTGTGTTCCAGATTTCTGTTTATATTAATTTCCATTTTCTGGTATTGAAGGGGTTTTTATCCAGTGATTTTTTCAATGGCTCGCCAAAGTTTTTTAGTGTTACCTTTTGCTTGTTCAATTAAATGTATATAAAAGTTTGCTTTGGTCCTTCTTAAAAGCATTGTAACCTGATTTCTAAGCTCCTTATATTAAAGTTGATCGGTCAAGTGGCCTGTTTTCAAAGACTTTTTAAGTGTTGCATCTCTTGTCTTCATTTGATTCCATATGGACTCGTCAATCCAGGGAAGGGATTTTTTTTTTAATCTATTCTTTAAATGTTGTTTAGAGTATTTGGATAGGAGTTTATGAAATGTTTTTAAAAAATCATTACTTGCTGATTGTTTTTACCAGATGTAATATGATTCCATTTAATTTTTTTGTATTTCATTATTGAACAGTTCCATATCTTTTTGGAAATATAAGAGGCTTCTGAATTTAGGTCAACTGAATCTCATTTTTGATAATTTCCTAACTATTAAAATAAGATTATGGTCTTACAAACTTGTTAATAAATTGTTTTTTGTAGTTCGTTCTGCTCGATTTGTAAAAATTAAATCTGTTAGTGTTTGAGACGCTTTTGTTATACGTGTTGGGTTTTTTATCATTTGTGCCATCTGAAACTTGTTACAAATTTGTTTTAACTATTGCTTGTGTCCAACCAATTGATATTAAAATCACCTATGTGGTCTATACAACACAACAACCATAAAAGACATTTCTGCTGAGAGTCTAATTGTTACTCCCACACATTCCACCGAGTCATGTATTCATCTGAAAATCTTCTGCTCTTCTTGTCACTCTCTCTCAGAGGAATGGGAAAGTTTACTGTTACTTTAACTGTCTCTAGGTTTCAATCAAATCCAAGTCTCTCGGCTGAATACATTCAGTCTTAATAGCTGGTAAATTATAGTTACCTGATGTAACTACAATTCTACGAGTGTGTGAGTAGTCCACATATTGCTAGTGGTTACAGCTCTGGTGCCAGCCCTCTAAGACAGATCAAAGCAATCACCACGCCAATCATACCCACTTCCTGAAACAACCTAGGAATAAAGAGAGTGGCTGAACGGGAACTTGAGGAACTTCCTGTGTCTCTCACACACTCTCCAGGAGGTGCCTGAACATAGGACGTGGGATCTTTCTCCAGGAGATAGGGGAAGTAAGAGCCCATTTCTGCCTCCTCCTGATCCAGCTCTAAAACTGAACTGCAGTGCAGGAGCAAGAACGAGCCAGTCATCTAAGTAGGTAAAAACCCTGAGACCCTGACAACGGAGAAGCTCCGGTTTGGAAAGAGTGCGTGGGGAAAGAGAGTAGCCAAACAGGAGACAGTTGAACTGAAACCACTGCCTGGGCAAAATCTCATTTGCTGTGTTTACTATGTCTACACTGTTATCAAAAGAAAATTCTGTTTTCTATCAAGGTAACTC
The DNA here is from genome assembly GCA_024416835.2 of Perccottus glenii. Classification (NCBI taxonomy): domain Eukaryota; kingdom Metazoa; phylum Chordata; class Actinopteri; order Gobiiformes; family Odontobutidae; genus Perccottus; species Perccottus glenii. Next base: position 24,262,837 of record CM044564.2, on the reverse strand, counting down.
TAACTTATGCTGCACTCACACTTGCAATCCGTAGCTAATTTACCTAAGCATGTTTAAACCTAAAGCACGGCAAGTTTTACTAGTGTCAGTACTCCCTTAAAAATAGGAATACAGCAGTATTTAAAATTAAAATAAGCCTAGTAGACAATTGCATGTACCGTATTTTTCGGACTATACGTCGCACCTGAGTATAAGTCGCATCAGTCCAAAAATACATCATGACGAGGAAAAACATATATAAGTCACCGACTATAAGTCGCATTCATTTAGAACCAAGAGAAAACATTGCCGTCTATTTACATGTGTTTATCTCTCTCCTGGCATTTTCTCAAAAGTTACGTATTTATTATTTCTTAAACATTGTCAACACATTAACTGTGCACCACACCTCATTCATTGTTTTACTGATTATATTTCTAGAGGTTAATACTAGAGTTGCTGTCGTTTTGTGAACAGGGCATTTTGTTTGTGCTAGCTAGCTTACATGCTAGCGGGTTTTTAGCAATTGAGTTAGCGCTTAGCATACCTCGAGTGTTGTGCTTCATTTATTTAAAATCCAAGACCAAGAACAGATATTGGTAATCTGGCAAGGCAAGTTATTCAGCTAATGGTACACAATAGTACACAGAACAACAGGCTGAATATGTATATTAACGTAACACATTAACAGTTAGCTACATATTAGCATAGCACTCAATCCAAACGTTCTTTCTGCTGCTCGATTACCGTTTTCGGCTGCATATTTTACTATCTGCAGTTTGTAATCTGCAGAATAGGATTTTCTTTTGGTGGCATTTTGTTTGCATTCAGTCTTTCTCAGTTGTCTTTAAGTTAATATTTCAGTTAACAGTTTTCAGTGGTAGGCTACAGGAGCACTGAGCAGCATAGAGCGCCCTCTCGTGGCTGTAGACGGTAATGTTTTCTATTGGTTCATTTCTCTTGGTTCATTTCTCTCGGTTCATTTTTATCGGTTCATGTCAAATAAATTGATAAATAAGTCGCACCTGACTATAAGTCGCAGGACCAGCCAAACTATGAAAAAAAGTGCGACTTATAGTCCGGAAAATACGGTAGTTTTCTGTGTTGTATTGTTGTGGTACAAACAAACACGGACAGCACTTTGAAACAAATACAGTACAGGAGGCTGTCATGCTTTGGCCCCGGTCTATGTGTGAGTGCAGACCAATCCTACTCAGGCATGGTACAGATCAACTGTTCCTTTTGTAAGTGCACCTTCCGAAACTTAAGTTTAAAACATAATTTTTCTTGGTTACACTGAACACTGACATAAATAACTAAAGAGGACAAAAGTGCAGTGAAGTGTCCTTACACTTTTGGTAAATTGCATAATTAGTTAAGTACAGACAAATAATAAAAATAATTATTTCTTTCTTCTCATGAAGTGTTGTAAAAGCAGGAAAGTGTGCTGTTAGCTCCAACCACTGTGTGCCACTATTCTCTTTCGAATTGTCATAAAGAGTACTATTTATGGACCAACACAGAGCAGCACTTCAGTTAGAGGTTAAAAACTTTATTATATATCTCAATAACCATGCACTTTAAAAAGCAATTTTGCAAAATATTTTTTTTTGTTAATTTTTAAAACTCAAGATTAAAGTTAAAGTATTTTTAATAACCATGGCGAGCCACCCACCCATATGTTCCTTTCTAACCTTGAACTTCATTCATAAACTCTGCAGAGTCCATTACTCTGCTGAACCAACAAAAACTTTAGGAGAGCATTTTGTTTTAATGATTTTAAGAGATATACTACTGTATATTACTGTATTTAGTATTGGAATTGTGCATGTTTTATGTGTTCCACGTGATGTTCTTCTTATGTTCATTCTTTTTATTGTTTTGCAGCTGCACTGCACTTTAGATTAAGACAAATTTCCCTCTGGGACAATAAAGTCAATTCTGATTCCAGGCAAATGGACTTAAATATACTGATATTTTAAGGCTGTGTCACCTTGAGGCCTTGCATTATTAGAAAATTAATAATAATCAGCAGAGACACATTCCTCTAGATCTGCCTCATCAGCGGACAGTTTAATTAGCCACTTGGCTTTAGAAAATACAACCCTGGCTCTGAAAACGGTTGGAGCCTTCGTTCAGTGAAAGACAAAGAGGGTGGAGGGATTTTAACGACTGTGTATGATTTAATGTGTTCACCTTTGAAGAAGTGAAATTGAAGCAAGCTTACATATCTGCTGTCTCAATTAAACGCTAATAGGGCTCATATTTTCCAATAAGCATTTCGTAATAAATCTGTCCATGCCAGGCTTGTAATGGCTGTGAAAGAGAACAGAAACACTTGGCTGAAAACTGGAGCAGACATGGACTTTTATATTACCCCCCTCCCTCATAATTTGGGAATGAGCAGAGCCGTAAAATGGTGAATAATGTGTGATGTGATTTTCCTCACTATTAGACGTTCCGCTCTGCACGGCCTGTTAAAGCCAACGGCCTGTGGAGGAGTGAGACTGCACTATGTGTCATCAAACTCCTCCAGGCTTACAGAGTGTGTACACCAGCTGTCCACAGATCTCCACACATCTTAGCCATCATTTGTCATCCTCCCCCAGTTCAGAGGGGTGTCAGCCCTGAGCTCTGAGTAAGTGTTTGTGCTCACAACAGGGCACTACCAGAGGACTCTTGTCTCTGAGCGCTTTCAGAATCTGGTTACACATTAAGCTCATGACTTGTTACCAAGCGTGTGTTTTAAGACTTGGATGATGAGTCATGTTGATTTCAACAAAAAGTGGGCAAGGCTTTTGATTACCATCCAAGGCAGGGCATTTCTGTGTGGAGTTTGCATGTTCTCCCCGTGTCTGCGTAGGTTTCCCCCGAGTACTCCTCAGATGCATCTTTGGGTGCACCGCTTTCCCTTAACACCCCACACCTCCTCCACACACACATGCACACACTCTCTCTCTCACACACACACACACACACACACACACACACACACACACACACACACACACACACACACACACACACACACACACACACACACACACACACACACACACACACACACACACACACACACACACACACACACACACACACACACACATTTTTGATCTTAGTGGGACTATCCTGGATGAATAAAGGTCAAATAAAAAAATCTGAGTGGGAGTCATAATTAGGAAAACAAATCTATATACAGTATGATTTTATTACTCATTAATTTTTAAGTCCCCAAGAACATTTACATTTAGCTGACGCTTTTATCCAAAGCTTACATGAAGCTTCCATTCACCAGTGTTACAGCTGGAACACCACTGGGGGCAAGGAGGGTTAAGTGTCTTGCTCAAGGAAACAATGACAGTATGAACTGTGGGGAGAGCGGGACTCGGTTGAAGGACAACCACTCTACCACTGAGCCACTGCGCCCCATTTGATATTGTTATTATTAATTTCTTTAACTTATTTTATAATGTACATCACTAATGTGGACACTGCAGCAAAGGAAATGAAATATGCCACATCACCAGATGTTTTCTTTATTTCAACAGCAGTTTGCATGAAATGTAGTCTTGTAACTGGATTCCTTAAAATAAACAAATAAATCTCAGCTCAGGTCAAAGCAGACATTACTTTCTGTAGACACTTTAGTTGTATACTTTCATGGTCATAACACACTTTTAGAGTACTGCACTGCTGAGTCAGACCCTCACCAGAAACACGCTAAATGATTAAATAACTGTAAATGTTTGGCGCACAATAGTGTGTTTTCTTAAATAACTTGTGTTTAAAAAGCTGAATCAACAGTTTATTGAAGATTCTGCAGTTTTCTAATGTCTTCCTCATACTTCCTTCCAAATATTAGACTGTAAAAGGCTCAGAGCCAGGTTTAGTGCTTAAATAATCTGTTTAAAAAGACATTAAAGTTGGGACTTCCACAAACCAATATGTACTGAATCAGTTTAACCTTGGATGTTTAGAAAGCTGCAGAGTTCTATGATAATAGATGCACTCTTGCACTCTGTTACGATATGTGCAAATGCTCAGAAGAAATATGCTCCATTATCACAAGACTGTAGTGTGATGCAGACTCATAATTAAAATGCACTCATTACAAGGCTGACTTTTAAATAAAGATGAAACAAAAGCAAAGAGCCATTTATTATTCATCACATGTTAAAATGTCTTTATTAAAGCTGGATATTAAAGTACTTATTTTCATCAACAGTACTGTATGCATTTTGACTAATATCTATCTGCACTGTTCACATTGTTTCTGTTTGAAGACAATATAGAGTCTTAAGGAGTTATGGCAACTGTCCCCCCCTAAAGTCTGATAACATAACATAACACTGGTAGGAAGCTGTGAGAAAATGTGTTGTGTATTCCATTTAAGACTTTCTTGTTTGTCTGTGGTGCTGGGACAGTTTTAGTGGGAGGTGACGCCACAGCCAGCCTACACAGGCATAAAAAACTGGCTCAGCACATTCAGTAGCACAGGCAAACTTGACTAACTTAAGATGAGGAAAGTTTATGATGCAGTGTATAAACTGTACTGCAATAACATTTTCTTTTTACCTAGTTTAAAAATGCTCTGGGTTTTTCTTCAAGGGCCCTATCTGAGTGAACCATGGGTATTAAGTTCTATTCACCAGTGTCACAGCTGGAACACCACTGGAAGTAAGGGGGGTTAACATTTACATTTACATTTATTCATTTAGCAGACGCTTTTATCCAAAGCGACTTACATTACATTACCAGTGTTACAGTCACTGGAGGCAAGGTGGGTTAAGTGTCTTGCCCAAGGACACAACGACAGTATGAACTGTGGGGCGAGCGGGAATCGATCCTACTACCTTCCGGTTGGAGGACGGCCGCTCTACCACTGAGCTACTGCCGCCCAAGTGCCGGTTAAGTGTCTTGCCCAAGGACACAACAACAGTATGAACTGTGGGGAGAGCGGGAATCGAACCGCCTACCTTCCGAATGAAGAACGACCGCTCTAACACTGAGCCACTGCGTCACCCCCACTTTAATTATTATTACCTGTTATTATTATGACAGACAGCTCGTAAAAGACAGCTCTACACTTGCTCTAAGTCAATGAATTATTCAGTTTTTCTAAAGCAGCAACAAAACATGTAGTGTAAGAGCAGCCGACACAATGTCATCAGCAGAATGCCCCGCCCTGCTTTATCCCTTTCATCTGCTCATCCACCTCTTCCCTTTGGTCCAGTGCAGTTTCTGAGCTGGCCGACACAGGCTGGGTGTCCCTTTGTCCTTGGCTCACACCATCCATCTCTGTCACAGGCGAGGATGTGAGGGACCCCCCTCCTCACCCTGGAACACACTGGAGGCCCGTCTCACAGGCGCGTCACTGTTAAATGGAGCCTTTACAGTACATTTCTGATGTGGACACACAGGGTGGGGGAAGAGCATTGACAATAAAGGGGACTGGACTTACCAAAACACATGTTAATATGGAACTCACCCAAAATATAATGAATTACCTTTTATTGTCTTTATCAACTTTCCAGGTAATAGGGCAAACAGCTGAGATTAACCTGATGGTATCATTGGCAGTTTGATGCCTGACACTAAACATTAGCATAGTAGTAGCTATGAAGACATACAGTATGCTTCCTTGTCCCTATTTTTGCTTGAACCGGATAATATTCACCATGCGTATCTTTGCTGCTGTTCCAAACCTATTTACGATGCTGTGAAGAGTGAAGAGAAGAGACTTCTGTAAGCAAACATGAACAAGTATATAGGAGCAAGGTTGTAGAACTGAATATCAGTCTTACAGCGGAGCTATAAAACCCAGTCTCCACAACATAGTGTTGGCAAAGACATGTCTTTTTAGTAGGGCTGGGAATCGATTAAAAAAAAAATTAACTAATTAATTGCACATTTTCTGTAATTAATTGCAATTAATTGTGTTTTCCCCCAAGCTTGTTATCATCAATATTTAAATTAGGGCTGGGCAACGATTAAAATGTTTAATCGCGAATAATCGCACAATGTTCTGTGATTAATCGCGATTAATCGCATTATACACAAAATTTAATAATGAATTCAAAATTAGTGTACTGCATACATTTTGAAAGAACTGCTATATGAACAAAAGTGCAATAACATTTGGTTTGCACTTTAAACAACACTTTAAACAAATAATGTGCTTTTTACAGCAGTTAAAACATTTCTTGTAAATCTGAACTTAAACATTAATGTAATCAAATTAAATATTAAAACCAAAAATATTTGCCACTGCCAGGGCATTATTATTTTGTTTAGTTTGTTATAGAAAAACAAGTTATGTCCAGAGCTTCAATCATAACATTATAACAATATAAACAATATAAATGTCTCTCTTGTGTTTTCATTACAGTCAGAGCATGTGAATGCAGTTCACGCGCGTTTCACACACCCTCTCCCTTTCACTTGCCAAACTCAAGGGTGTATGGGTAATGTAGTCTCTGCTCTTGGTGGGACGAATTAGGAAGCGTGCATTGTGAAGGGCGCTCTGGAAAGCGGCAGAGCAGGCAAAGGATTAAAACCTCTATTAAAACAGATGTCCAAATGAGCGTACCAGTACGCTAAAAGCACGTTCTGGGCGCACGGAGAAGTGGCGGTACTTAAAGCATTGGATGAGGGCGGCTCATACGTGCAGTCATTCGTCTTTCACCATACTAATCGGCCGACGTTAACGCGCGATAAAATAATTGTCAGCGTTAATTCATTAATGCGTTAACGCGATAAAAACGCGTTAACTTGCCCAGCCCTACTTTTTAGGTTTATGAACATGCACACACTTAAGAACTTTTGTTTGCACTTATTAAAGTTTATAATGTACTGAAAACAGGCTGGTCTACAGGAGTTATACGTGGCTCTATATATTCAAAGTTTACACACTGGCCCTTATTTATCAAGGTTGCGTAAAAATGGGTGCAGATGTGCGTAAAAGTGGCCAGAGCGAGTGTGGGATTTATGAAACTGTGCGCACCATGCCAATCTTAGTGTATAAATCCAGAGGACTGAACCGTGTGTGATTTGAATGAAACGCCCCAAAATATTCACTGTTCAGCGGTACTTTCCTACGGAGTTTACAGCATCGAGGCACAAAATACCTTAAGCTGGAAATGGCAAATAAATACTCCAAGATGAAAGATTATGTTGTTTTTTGTATTAAACGTGACACATGTTTATTAATGACACCTGAACCACATCTGAGGCCTAAATATTTGAAAAAAGTAAATATTTGATGTGTAACTTCTAAGCATATGTACTTTTTATAACTCTTATTTTAAGGAAAAAATAATAATAATACTACGTTAAACAATAAACATACCGAGTCCTAGATCGAGCGCCAGAACCAGTGTGGCTCAATCCAGTGTCTAAGAGAGATTTAACAAGACAGATTGAGAGGTGTCGGATGTGTGTGTAAATGTATACTTCTCCAAGTTGTTTAATAACAACAGTCTGTTTTTGCTTACATCAACCACAACTGACAGTTTACTTCAGTGACATTACTTGCCACTCGAACGTTTCCTCAGAATATTGTCAAAAAAACACAGAAAATTATCTGAAAGCTTGCACTGTACATGGCCCTAAAAATAGATCAAAAAACTACTTTTTACAGAGGACTGTAATATGGAATATTTTCACAGTGCTGATGCATTGTTAGTTTAAAATAATGGTTTTGCTGTTTAATTTGGAGTTTTCTTTAAACTGTACCATATACATTATTTAAACCACCTACTGACCTGGCGTGGGATTTAAGCTTACGTACGCCCACGTTCATATTTATAAATGCCTATTAAACACTCTCAAATAAGGGCCAATAACTCTACATAAGCCACATTTACACTATACAATAACTATATATCCATCCATCTTCTTCCACTTATCCGGGGCCAGGTACGAGGGCTGCAGCAAAGACACTCAGACAAAGACCTCAGGGGTCTTCAAAAGGCGGACCGCGATCTGGACCGCAAGACATTATTCATAATTACACGCGCATTGTGTAAAACATATTTTTGAACCGGCACTTCTAGGACGCGCGGGTCCTTAGGTTACAATGGTTACGGAGAGAGCAACGTGAAATTTCAACATGTTAAGTGTAGCCTGATAATGAGTTAGAAACGACTAAAATGTAAAAGTTGAGCCTTGGCAAAACATAATGAAGATTCACTGACGTTATGGACGGAGAGGGAAAGTTTATTTTAATCAGAAAATACAGCTCCTCAGCTCCGTGTCAGTGTCAAAGCTAAACAACAGCCCTTTATCCTCCTGTCCCGGCTGCTTTGATAATCAGAGAATCAATTCAGAACTGAACCAGGACTGGACAGTTTTCATGTCAGGATTAAAAAGACTCAGCTCAGAGGGAAGTGAGGACGTCTAATAATGTGGTGAGTTGAACATTTGTCTGTCAACTTCTTTATTCTGTCGTTTGTCGCATATTTGACCTCATTTACAAACAACGTGAGTAATTAGCTCATGCAATTTGCGTTCATTTGAACCCAACACATGTTCATTTGGGTGTTAAAAAAACAGAAAAGGTGTGAAAGGAGGGTTTGGAAATGAGTGACACATTAAGTCTTGTGTTGTTTCTGTGTGAATCCTAAATCCTGTTACAGAACTAATCAGTAAATATTTCTATTCAAAATTTTGAAAATGTTTAAAGATGAACCTGCAAATGAAACAATAACAGTTCATTATTGGCAACAATGCTAAAGAAATGCTCACTGCTCAATCCTTGTTCCTGTTGTTTTCAGAGGAATGCCAATAGAAAGAGATTAATTATGACAGGCATCTTTGTCATATTTGTTTAACAAATATGTTTTGGCTTGAATTGAGGATTTTGTATTTTAAATGTTCTCACACATGTATGAAGGAGTACTAGGCATTATATGCAGGATTCCAGGCTGTTGTCAATAAACCACCAGGTCCTGAGCTTTAGCTTTAGCCTCTTTTGATTTTGTAGTATTTTCCTTTTGTCTGCGAGCTGTGTTTGGTGAAAGCTAAAACATCCTTCTCATGTGAACAAAGGATAAAATACAGAAAACAGTGGATTAACAACATTCTTCTCTATATTGTTTAAAAGGCTGTAGGTGTGGAATAAATGACACTTTAAAGAAATATATTCAAACACATATACAAACTTAAAATTTTCTGGACCCCTCACGGTGAGGAAAGTTTACTAAGCGGACCTTGGCTGATTTTAATTGAATGACCCAAAGCTCATGACCATAGGTAAAAGTAGGAACATAGATTTACCGGTAAATTGAGAGCTTTACCACAACAGACGGTACATCGACTGCATTACTGCAGAAGCTGCACTGATCCGCCTGTCTAGAAATCCTGTCCAAAAAAATAATGAACAGGACCGGTGACCGGTGACATGTTTCAAGCATGCCGGAGTGCAACATGCACCGGGAACAGGTCTGACTTACTGCCAGCAATGCTCCGGTCGTACAGGGACCAGAGATAGCAGAGACCAGGGATAAAGCTGGTCCAGTGTTCCACGACCGGGACAAAAACCACAAAAAAACCACCACTTCTCCTCTCCAGTACCCTGGCATAGACTTTCCCAGGGAGGCGGTGTAGTGTGATCCCCCCTGTAGTTGGTACACACCCCCTGGCCCTCTTCTTAAAAAGATGGACCACCATCTGCCAGTCTCGAGGTACTGTCCCCAACCGCCACGCAATGCTGCAGAGGCGTGTCAACCAAAACAGCCTCACAACATCCAGAGACTTGAGGAAATTAACCACCCCCGGTGCCTTGCCACTGAGCATCCATACAACCTCAGTGACTTCAGCTTGTGTGATGAACGAGTCCACCTCCAAGCCCTCAGCGTCTGCTTTCTCTGTGGAAGACACGCCACGACAGGCACCGGAGACGTTGTGGCCAATTTCTTCCTTTTTGATCTTCTTTGATGTGTTTTCGAATCCCTACTGTCATTTAAACACGGAAATTATCATCTGTTTCATGCAAAAGGCGATGCAACCATAATAATCTGCATGTTATAAAACTGTCCATAACTGCCCCTTTTGTTTTCCCAATTGGCTTGTGGTCTGCTGGGAACAAAGCTGATTTCATTACAGCAAAAACTCAAATCTACCATTCTAAGTTAATCAACGCCCCTGACTAATGCACTCTCTTTAAAACCTTCTCTGCCCTCCTTTGTCCGCCTGCTCCCCCACCTTCATCGGATTTAACAGCTGATGATTTTGTATCTTTCTTTGTAAAGAAAACAACCGCCATCAGCAGTCAGTTCTCTGTGCCACCACCTGTCAAAGTCGTCCACACCCCTGATATATCTTTGCTCCCCTCTTTTTCACCTCTAACTGAAGCAGACATTTTCCAAAGTCATTGGTTCTAACCACCCTACAACCTGCCCGCTGGATCCCACACATCTCCTTTAGACCATCTCTCAATATATCGTACCTGCTCTCACCCACATCATCAACTCATCTCTCTCCACTGGGTCAATCCCCACAGCTAAAGAGGCCCGCATCACACCACTACTGAAGAAACCCACTCTCAAACCTACACTGTTAGAAAACTACAGACCAGTTTCCTTCCTTCCCTTCATAGCCAAAGCTCTGGAGCGAGTTGTGTTCAACCAGCTCTCATCCTTTCTCACATGGAACAACCTCCTGGACCGCAACCAGTCTGGGTTCAAGAGAGGCCATTCCATCAAAACTGCACTGCTCTCAGTCATCGAAGCCCTGAGACTGGCAAAGGCAACATCCAAGTCATCTGTACTCATCTTACTGGATCTGTCTGCTGCCTTTGACACTGTTAATCACCACATCCTCCTGTCTTCTCTCAGGGCGATGGGTGTCTCTGGAATTGCACTGCAATAGTACAAGTCTTACCTCTCGGGTAGGTCATTCATAGTATCCTGGAGAAACGAGGTCTTTGAGTCTCAACATCTCAATACAGGGGTGCCACAGCGCTCAGTGCCTGGACCGCTATTCTTTTCTATATACATGACATCTTTTGGCTCTGTCATTCAGAAGCATGACTTTTCCTATCACTGCTGCAGATGACACTAAACTCCACTTGTTATTTCAACCTGACGATCCGACGATCTCTGCTCACATCTCGGCATGTCTGAGTGACATCTCACTTTGGATGAAGGACCATCACCTGCAGCTGAACCTTGCAAAAACAGAACTGCTTGTGATTCCGGCCAACCCAGGGACCTGCCATAACCTCTCCATTCAACTAGACTCATCAACCATTACACCATTCAGCACTGCCAGAAATCTGGGAGTGGTAATTGATGATCAGCTAAACTTCACAAGTCATGTTGCCAGTATCACCCGGTCCTGTAGATTCACTCTCTACAACATTAGGAAAATGCTCTACTGGCTGGACTCTCTGCCTGCACAACCAAACCTCTGTTTAGTTCAGGTTACACTGGCTTTGGTTGACGCCGGCATCAAGTTTAAAGCTATGCTCTTGGCCTACAAGACCACCACTTATTCCGCACCCTTATATCTTCACTCGCTAATACAGACCTATGTTCCAACCAGGTCCCTGTGCTCTGCAAATGAACAACGTCTGGTGGTACCATCCCAAATAATCTCTCACGTACCTTCTCTGGATCTGTTCCACATTGGTGAAATGATCTACCTGCTGCTACAAGATCAGCAGATTTAGTAGCCATATTTAAAAAAACGCCTGAAAACACATCTCTTCCGTCAACACCTAACTGAGAAACACTGAATTATACTTCCTTTCTATCTATTTATTTTCTTGAAAAAATAAAATAAAAACAATTCTCTCCTATCCTTAGCTTTGTATACTGTGCTGGGTTTAAACTGACTAGTTTTTGGTGCACTTATGCTTTTTGCAACCTTGTGTGTTTTAATTGCTCCCATTGTTTTCCTCACTTGTTAGTCGCTTTGGATAAAAGTGTCTGCTAAATGACTAAATGTAAATGTAAATGTAAATGTAAACATGGTCTACTTGGACTCAATGTCTCCAGCCTCCCTTGGGATCTGATTGAAGCATTGCCGGAGTCGGAAGTTGAAGATCTCTCTGACAGGGGACTCGGCCAAACGTTCCCAACAGACCCTCAAAGTACGTTTGGGTCTGCCGAGTCTATCCAGCTTCCTCCCCCACCATCGGATTCAACTCACCACCAGGTGGTGATCAGTTGACAGCTCCACCCTCTTCATCCGAGTGTCCAAGACATTCAGCTGGAGGTCAGATGAAACAACCACAAAGTCAATCATCGACCTTTGGCCTAGGGTTTCCTGGTGCCACTGCACTGGTGGACACCTTTATGCTTGAACATGGTGTTCTTTAACTAGGATTAGCAAAGATATTTATTTAATTTAACCTTTATTTTTCCAGGATTGTCCCACTGAGATTACAAATCTCTTTTGAAAGGGAGTCCTGATTCCATGTGTAAGGTGGGACTATTGTACATCCAGACAATTAGGAGCTCGTTCATTCCGGCTGCTCAAAGACTGTATAACAGCTCCTGTTAATGCATATGCACTTTATTAATAGTGCTAGTACTTTTTAAATAAATCTATCTATCTATGTATATGTGTTGCAATGGACTGATGTGACATTAACATTGTACCTCTTTTACGACACATAAAATAATATAAACAATCTAAGATGTTTAAAATCATGTGTTTTTTCCAGTAGATATGTATTGGAAAGGGTTTTCCAGCACAGCACTGAGCCCACTGTCCCTGTTTTGTGTTGTAAGTAAGTCCTCTGTCATGAAAGCCGCAGTCTCCTTCCGCCTCAAAGGAAGCGGGAATCAAAACCCATCATTGGTATTCCCAGCACAAACCTGCATCCATCAATCATCTCATCATCTAACACCGGCCCAGGCTCAAAAGCTGCCATTTTCTTTCTGTACGTGCTGAAGGGACGTGTCTGAGAACAAAAGGCAAGGAGGCCCCATAAATCCCCACAGACGGAATGAGACTGAGCCCATAGAATAAAATGGATCCGTCAAAAGGGACACATTAAAAAATTAAGCCTCAACTGAATTAGAAATTAATGCATATTCTCATAAATGCTCATTTGAGTGTTGTTAGAGAAAAACCATAGACTTTATGTACATTTAGCAGACGCTTTTATCCAAAGCGACTTACATGAAGCTTTGCATACATTTCCATTTTTAGTTGCTGCTTTCATTCAAAGCAATTTACATTAAGGTTCCATTCACCAGTGTTACAGCTGGAACACCACTGGAGGCAAGGTGGGTTAAGTGTCTTGCCCAAGGACACACTGACAGTATGAACTGTGGGGAGAGCAGGCCTACCTTCCGGTTGAAGGGCGACTGCTCTACCACTGAGCCACTGCGCTGCCGTATATGTGTGCTAGATTATTTGATGACTTCAGAGCTTACTGCAAAGCTTAGTAGCATATATAGTACATATACTATTGTTTCAAAAGATGGTCATGATCTGAAAGGAGAAGGTCTCAATTACACACTCTGTCAAGTGGCTGGGTGCTGTCTCACACAGCTCTGTCACATAGGAGGAGCTCAAGAAGAGCACGCTGAGGGGTTTGGGGCATGTGTTACAGATGGCCCCTGGGGAGGTGTTACAAGCATGTCCTATTGACCAAAAGACTGACACAGGGCACCCTGGATGAACAATATCTCTTGCTGGCCTTGGAACACTTTGGTACTCCTTGGAAAAGCTGGAGGAAGTTTCTGGTGAGGGCCTTCTCTGTTTATAAAGCTGCCCCCACACACCAAGTCCCACAGAAGAAAGAGGATAGATGTTTTGTATTAGAAGATTAAATAAATATCTCGACGCCATTGTGCGTTCTGTAGAATTATCTGATTTATGAGTGGTTTATCTCAGTGCGACTTTATTAAAGTGGTTACATGCCAGTGATGAGTGATAATGACAATTGCGATGAGTTAAAAGGAGATGGAATTTATTGGTTCAATTATCCTTTCATCAGTTGGATCTCTTGATATGAAAGTTATTACAAGCAAGGTTATTACAGCCTGACCTTTGACCTCAGCGCCTGTCAGATCATTAGATACACAGACCAGGCTAACGTGTGTATTTTCCACACCGATAATGTTGGACTGTGTTTCACAATGTTATACTATAAACCAGGTTTAAAAACACTTAGCTGTAGATGAGAACCCAACAGAGTACAGTTATATCCTTGTAGACATAACCATAGAATATAAATCACCAAATATAAACATATATATATATAAAGCCCTCCCTCTTTCAGCTCACCTCCAGTCAGACAGTCAAAGGGACCTGACAGCTGTAGTGACAGCCATCCTGTAGCTTTTTTACAGCTGCTCTGACAGTTTGACTGCCTCTTTCATTCACACCTTTCGTGTGGTCTTGAATCAGCACAACCTGATCTTGTCAAACCGGGTGGGAGCACACAGGGCACTGTTGTCACTTACCTCGACCTCCTCCCTTTTCCTAAAAAAACTAAAACCTGACACATTCTCACAGATAGCAGCTTGTTAGCACCACACTAGTGATGGGACGATAACAGGTTTTACAGTATACGGTATTAAACTGCTGCGGTATCAATACCGTTAAAAAACACTTATTTACAGTATTAATTAATGTAATATGGGCTGATGAAGCACAAAGAAAAAAAAATACAATACAGAGCCTCTATATTTTGCATTATTCTTTAAGTTACACTTACATTTACTTAATTTTAAAGCTGTAGTTAAACTTACTTGATTAATTACATATTTAGTGTGCGCTAAGTGTGCAGGCTTCCGTTGGATCAGCAGATGTGTGGGGACTGCTGCCTGATGCTGAGAAGAAAGATTTTGGTCAAAGGCATACAGAGCTTGGACCCTGGGATCAGTTAGAGTTTTTGAAGAGTCTTGAGGAGAATACACACGTGGACAAAAATGTTGGTACCCTTTGGTCAATGAAAGAAAAACTCACAAAGGTTACAGAAAAAACTTTATTCTGACAAAAGTAATAATAAATAAAAATTCTATAAATGTTAACCAATGAAAGTCAGACATTGCTTTTCAACCATGCTTCAACAGAATTATTTAAAAAAATAAACTCATGGAACAGGCCTAGACAAAATTGATGGTACCCCTAGAAAAGACTGTAAATAATGTGACCAAATGGACATGTTAATTCAAGGTCTGTGCACTAATTAGCATCACAGGTGTGTACAATCTTGTAATCAGTCAGTGGGCCTATTTATAGGGCTTCAGGTAGTCACTGTGTTGTCTGGTGACATGGTGTGTACCACACTCAACATGGACCAGAGGAAGAGAAGGAAAGAGTTGTCGCAGGAGAATAGAAAGAAAATTATAGACAAGCATGATAAAGGTAAAGGCTATAAGACCATCTTCAAGCAGCTAGATGTCCCTGTGACTACAGTTGCACATATTATTCAGAAATTTAAGATCCATGGGACTGTAGCCAACCTCCCTGGACGTGGCCGCAGGAGGAAAATTGATGACAAATCAAAGAGACGGATAATCTGAATGGTAACAAAAGAGCCCAGAAAGACTTCTAAAGAGATCCAAGGTGAACTCCATGCTCAAGGAACATCAGTGTCAGATCGCACCATCCGTCGTTGTTTGAGCCAAAGTGGACTACATGGGAGACGAACAAGGAGGACACCATTGTTGAAAACAAATCATAAAAAAGCTATACTGGAATATGCCAAACTACATGTTGACAAGCCACAAAGCTTCTGGGAGAATGTCCTATGGACAGATGAGACAAAAATGGAACTTTTTGCCAAGGCACATCAGCTCTATGTTCACAGACGGAAAAATGAAGCATATCAAGAAAAGAACACTGTCCCTACTGTCAAACATGGAGGAGGCTCTGTTATGTTCTGGGGCTGCTTTGCTGCATCTGGCACAGGGTGTCTTGAACCTGTGCAGGGTACAATGAAATCTGAAGACTATCAAGGGATTCTAGAGAGAAATGTGCTGGCCAGTGTCAGACAGCTTGGTCTCAGTCGCAGGTCATGGGTCTTGCAACAGGACAATGACCCAAAACACAGCAAAAAACACCCAAGAATGGTTAAGAGGAAGACATTGGACTATTCTAAAGTGGCCTTCTATGAGCCCTGACCTCAATCCTATTGAGCATCTTTGGAAGGAGCTGAAACATGCCGTCTGGAAAAGACACCCTTCAAACCGGAAACAACTGGAGCAGTTTGCTCATGAGGAGTGGGGCCAAAATACCTGCTGAGAGGTGCAAAAGTCTCATTGACAGTTACAGGAATCGTCTGATTGCAGTGATAGCCTCAAAAGGTTGTGCAACAAAATATTAAGTTAGGGGTACCAACAATTTTGTCCAGGCCTGTTCCATGAGTTTATTTTTTAAAATAATTACGTTGAAGCATGGTTGAAAAGCAATGTCTGACTTTCATTGGTTAACATTCATAGAATTTTTATTTATTATTACTTTTGTCAGAATAAAGTTTTTTCTGTGACCATTGTGAGTTTTTCTTTCATTGACCGAAGGGTACCAACAATTTTGTCCACGTGTGTATATCCAGAAAATAGACCAGTCTCTGCCATCTCTGTTGTGAGGTCCAACAGTTCTGCTCTGTGCTATGGGAGCTGTCTTTTTCCTTTGCTCTTTTTTTTTATTATACATGTCACAGATTAGATAGATTAAACCTATAGTGCATTAGTTTGGACTGGATATTTGCTTCACAGACTGTTTATGAGGCGAGAAAAAGGACACTTAGATTGAGTCAGGACTGATAGGCTAAAGCCCTATTCGCACAGAATTGATATTACCTGGCTCTCTGTAATTCAGAAACTACCCAACAAGTCCCCGCACTGGATCAGCTGTGGTTTATTCAATTTCACTGACTTCATCTCCAGATATACAGTTGTACTCGAAAAAAATCACAAATTCTGCCAGGGTATGTAAACTTTAACATCACAACATACCACACTGGTGGTTGAGAAGTAAGACAGCCACTCACACTTTTTAAGTCAGCACTAAAGTCCACATAAAGAACTCACAAAGTTGCCTATTTGTTTGTTTTGCTAAATTTTGCCTTCATACTTCAGTCTTTTAACAGTCTTTTGACTACTTCATTGACGCTTTGTTTACTGCGTCATGCAGGAAGTGTGTCTCCTTTTTAAGTCTTCATTTTACATTTTAACTGGAGAAATATAATAATTAGACTGCACAGACGTGTATAATTACTAGGGCTGGTAAAATTAGTGCGTTAACGTTTTGCGTATATCTTTTTGGTTTAGTGCTTTTAAAAGGTTAACACAATTATTAATTTGACGCAACCCCCTTTTCATACTGCAGCACCTAATTACTGTTTTCTGTGACTATTACGGCTTTGGCTAACACGGCTTTAGCATCAACGCTAACGTGTTTCGGCGTAGCCATGTTGATAACAAAAGGGAGAAGAAGACAATTGTTGCATTTGTCAAATTAAAATTCCGCCTCCTGTTCGTTGCTCCACATTATTGGTCACAAGAGGTTGGGGAGGCCATGGTTTGACTCAAGTGTTTGGCCTGGCGCGATTCCATATGTAAGATGGATTTACACAAGTTTGGAAAGTCCCAAATTTTGCAAGAATCCTGCGGGCAGGTTTACTTTCTGCATTTGGCCTGAAAATCCACACAATCACAAAGTGATGAGGGTAAACATTTACAGAATCACAGACAAGGGGGAAATTTTCACAGGACTAATTTTATCATAGGACCCCTGCGTTTGTCAAAATACGGTGGGTAATTTGCGGGGGAATTTTTACTTTATAAATTACAGACACAGCAGATTTGCACATGCTTAAAATCACAGATAGATTCTCCAATTATTACAAAAAATAACATTTAAGGTAGCAGGAGGAGCGAGTAGCTACAGTTGTGCTCATAAGAATTTGGCAGAAATTGTGATTTTTTTTTTTGGCCATTTTTCAGAGAATATGAATGATAACCCCCTCTATGAACCACCACCTTGTAGTGGTGGAGGGGTTTGAGTGCCCAAATAATTCTAGGAGCTATGTTGTTGGAGGCAATATACTCCTGGTAGGGTCTCCCAAAGCAAACAGGTCCTAGGTGACGGGCCAGACGGTTCAGAACTTTATGGAAAATAAATAAATCAAGGGCTGTTACGTTGCCTGGTATGGCGCAAACGAGGCCCCATTCTGGAGCCAGGCCCAGGGTTAGGGCTCATATGCAAGCGCATGGTGGCCGGGCGTGGGCCCACCACCTTCAGGAGCAACCGTGAGGGGGCGGTGCGAGGGCCTCGGCCACCCAATACCTGGACACAGAATCTGGCGCTAGGGACATGGAATGTCACCTCGATGGCGGGGAAGCCTGAGCTTGTGCGGGAGGTTGAGCGATACCGACTAGAGATAGTCGGGCTCACCTCCACGCACATAATGGGCTCTGGAACCCAACTCCTTAAGAGAGGCTGGAATCTCCACTACTCTGGAGTTGCCTGAGGTGAGAGGCGGGCGGGCTGGTGTGGGCTTGCTCAAAGCCCCCCGGCTCAGCCGCCATGTGTTGGAGTTCACCCCGGTGAACGAGAGGGTCGCTTCCCTGCGCCTTCGGGTCGGGGATAGGTCTCTCACTGTTGTTTGTGTTTACGGGCCAAATGGCAGTGCAGAGTACCAGGCCTTATTGGAGTCTCTGGGAGGGGTGCTGGAAAGTGCTCCGACCGGTTCTAGTTTCAAAATAAACTTACACTTTGTTATCAAAATAAAAGCTCACAAAAACATAGCAGTGATGTAAACATCCCACCAGGACTTTAGTCAATGCAGCGTCATAGATGACAAGAAGTTAATTCTTGAGGTTTAGAATTTCAATATCCTTTACGATACCAAACACCAACTGTAAAAGGACAATATAAAGAAAGATAAGGCCTGGAGCTATAACCAAAACTTTGGGTTTAGGCGGTATGTTTTTACCCATTGTAGTTACATAATACATAGGCTATGTATAAGCATGTATTTTTCTTTGTATAGCTGTAGTCAAGTCCCCCACTGTGCTGTCCATCTTGTTCAGTTGTTTTTTACATGGACGTGATTGTTACTTTACTTCGATATGACAAAGTCAGCAAAAGAGAGGGAGCTCCACATACACAGAGTAGTAGCAACAACGCTGACGTCCCTGGTGTAAATTGAAGCTTTTAAAGTAACACACATCGCTTACATGACGCTCGAGTGATGGGGAATTTGGGGTAACAGCGTAGCTCTGTGTCAGGATTCATGTTTGTTTAAGTAGTCTGTCTGTTTTGTTTGATGTTATGGTTCTTTTAAGTATCTTAGTGGGTTTCATTATTTATTCTGATTTCTAGTTTGGGTTATGTTTCTGATTGTTGTTTTATATATATATATAGTTTTTTTTATTTATATAGCGCCTTTCCAGAGCTCAAGGGCGCTTTACATATCAATTATTCATTCACTCCACAGTCACACACTGGTGGTAGTAAGCTACAACTGTAGCCACAGCTGCCCTGGGGCAGACTGACAGAGACGTGGCAGCCATTCTGCGCCTACGGACTCTCCGACCATCACCAAATACATTCACACTCATTCATACGAGGCAAGGTGGGTTAAGTGTCTTGCCCAAGGACACAACGACAGTATGAACTGTGGGGATTTTAGCTTGTATTAGAGTTTTGGTTTTATTTGTGAAATGTCTTGACCCTGTCTGTGTATGTTTATTGACTTCCTGCCTTGTGTCTTTCCCTCCTGTGTGATTGCATGCTCCGCCCTGATGTGTTTCACCTGTCCCTTGTTGTCTGTGTCTATTTATACCTGTGTGTTCCTCTGCTCTGTGCCAGGTCGTCTTCTCCCTTACCGTGAGTTTGTTTTGTGTTTCCTAGTGTCTTATCTTTCGTAGTCTGTGTTTTCTGTGGAGGTTCTATGGTTTTCCTTAGTCTGATTTTTGTTTGTATTATATTCCTGGATTATTTCTGCTTGGACCCTAGCCTTGGTTTTTTCCTGTTCCTTTGACTTTGTTTTGAACCTGTTGGACCAATAAACTTTATTTTAACTCTTTGCCTGTGTCTGTGGGTTTTGCATTGGAGTCTTCCGGTTCCTGGGCCATTGGCCATGACACTCTGTGTCTCATTTGCCCTCTTTCTAGATTGAGTGTACCATAGATCTCTACCATTCTGATTGGAAGGTCAACCAATGCAATTAAGAAAAAAAAAAGATTGACAACTTACGCCTTTAAAAGTTAGTTTGTGATGAGCAGACCCCAACACTCACGTGTACACATTGAACTATTTCAGAACTATTTAAAACTGTTAATTAATTGATTTTAATATATCATTGCAAGTTAAACACATTTATATTTTTGATTTGTAATTATTTAGAGAAGACATATTTTAGCCAATAATGTCTGAAATAATTGTAGACTGGGCTACACCACTCTGCTGTGTGCCATCTTTATTCTCATTCTGACCATTATAATGCCAGATTCGTGTCCTTTCAAGCGTGTGACCACAGTAGTAATTAGTCAGGCCCAATGGCTAACTAGCCATCTGGAGCAGTAGGAGTTTTTCCTGTGGACCGCCAACCTGTGGCCAGTCATAAGATCAGAGACACCCAGCAGATACAAACACTGACCACTGTCTGAATATCAGAGTTTGGCAGTGTTAAATCTTCCCTTGTTTAAAAGCTAAGGATTTAGAAAGTATTTGTTAACTATGGCCCATATGACCCAATTCAGAACAAAAGTAGGGCTCTTGTTACAGAAACAGGCCTGGGGTATAACAGACTAAATGGCAAATTCCTTCTTTTTGTCACATTAGAGATTGTGTGTAGAGAGTGTCTACTTTAAAATTTGGATTTGATTTGTGTGAGCTAATGTTTTATCGGTAGCCAAGCCAAAAGATAGCTGCATTTAAGGCCAGTAACTTCAATCTGACTATTATTGCATCATAAAGAAAAGGTTGCTTTAAATTATTGAAGAATTAAAGTTAAAGCAAAAGCATCTTTAACTTATTCTTCAAGTTGTCCACTGTTGTTTTTCATAGAGTTTTGGCTAAATTCCAAGGTGTTATACACTTCAATTTGTTGTTTTACTGTCTATTTTCTCTTTGATTAAACTGCTAATGTATAGCCCTAAATTAAAAGTAATGAATTACTAAATGTCCTTGATTGGGAATACAACTTGCAAATAATATTGTGCTTCACTGACAAATACAACTTATTAGTGGAAATGCACTGCACACATTTTGAGCTCACCTCTTCACCTCAACCCTGCTGTCAGGTTTAAGCTAACAAACTATACAATAACTATCTTTGGTGCTTGTCTCTGAGGGGTAACATAGGTCTATGTTAAATGTATGTAATCAGATTGTTTATAGCCATCCCAATGACTCATATTTGTGTGAGCCTGGACTTAAGTATTCCTGTTACGAGGATTATCTCAATATCATTAATCTAGATTTATCAATACCAGGATATGGCCATATCCCTCTCTCTAAAATCATTATATCAAGTTTTGTTTTTTTTATATATATTTTAAAAAGAAGTGATGGCTGGTTCTTTTAGTAATAAAACACATTAGTGCAAACCAACATATGACCTACATATGGTTTGGTCTGTCTTTGACTGGCCATTTCACCTCCTTTCAAACTTGGAGACTTTAGAAGCTTGTTCTGTTGAGGCAGGCAGGGCCATATGAATAAATAATGTCTCTGCTGGTCCCAACAGCAGGCATTTCCTAATTTGAAGGGTTTCTAAGCCCCAGTTTAACATGGTTCAAGCGTTTCTTAAGACATCACACTACAGAAATATAAAAGTAGCAGATGAGTCTACAGTAGTAGTGATATCCTGTCTGGGATTTTAGCAGGAGAGTAGAGCGCAGTACTTGCCATGATACTGTCTGCCCTATACCTCCTCCCCCTGAGCTCTTATCTGAATTACATTTTCTTTCCTTGGAACATTCCTCTGGAGCAGAAATGAAGACATCTCAAGTTGAACTTCAAACGCACTCCTCGGTAAACAGCAGCAGTGGAGAGGCTGTTTCATCTGTGCCTCTGGGATGTTATTAGGCCTCTCTGATAGCTGACTGTAGAGCGCTGCAGGATCACACCTCCCATCCTGGACACAACCCGGAAACATGCTGTCGGATTTCCATGATATCTGAGCAGTTGATGCTGTGGAAAGTGCTATAAGGAAGAGGAATATTGTGCTTAATTTGATTTTAACATATCTGTCATGTTTGGTGCTGAACTGCAGAGAATGTGGGCACTTGGGGTAAATAGCTCCTCCTGAACAACCTGCATAGCAGCTCAAAAGTCAGAATTTTGGTCACTTTATAAACTATTTTAACACTGGTTGCTGTAGCTAATCTAATCCATTTAACAGTTTTCACTGTTTGGTAAAGTGAAAAGCTGAACCAAGGACAGAACAGCCAGACAGTAATGCAGACATCCTAAACAATGTTCAGGGCACTGCAGCCAGCATTAATGTATTTATAAGTTCATGTGCAGTCTTCCACTAAGAAAAGGAGATGTAATTAGCATAAAACCTATTTGGATTCTCAGAAAATTGATCATCTATCAGTAGCTGGAAGATGTGTCATAATGAGCTAAGGGTCAGCTCTATAAAGCCTTACTGCACTGACACTAATTGAACTAATTTTACAAAATAGTCCAGTCAATGTATTTTTACAGTTAAGTTTTAATTCTCAGTCTCTATATTTGGTCTCAACATCTACTGAATATTTGAGCATATTTGATCTTTACAGAAGGGTTTTTGACTATAACTGGCCAATCATACATTACATTATGGCAGCTGGTAACTCTGAATATATACTTAACGCTTGTTCCAATAACAAGAAGGATTTCATTCAGAACAGACTCTTCTGCCGCTGTGGTTATGCTCTTTGCTGATCCAGACACTCTACAATGTATTCAAACTATTCTTTATGATGCATACTGCTGTTTCATGGGCCATTATTGTTTATGAGTTAGCAGCTAAAGCAACAGCTTTTCTGAATGTGCAGAAAGTAAAATTGTAGTAATGTAGTTGTAGTTCTTATTTAGAGAAAATACATTCTCCAAAATATGTGCAGTGTTTTATGTTCTTTGATGGATATTACTATATATGAGACAAATAATCTTTGGGTAAATTTATTTCATTTGTGCATTCATTCATTTATTCATTCATTCAGGGAAGGAGTTAATAATATATGGTTGCTGAGATATTTTGTTTGAAGAGGCTCCCGCTGCGCTGCATTAAGCACTAGGTTTGCCCTAAACATCTCCATTAGCCCACCCTTATTCACCCGTATTAGCCATGATATTGATGCTCTGCTGCTGTCAATCAGGCCGTACTGTTAATCCACTGGTGCGTGTCTGCTCTGCTTATTCACAACAACCACAGCATTGACTGGAGTTGCTCTTTATTGGAATAATCAGCAAACGGTTAGCAGGAAGAATAATCAAAGACTCAGCATGCACTCCCACTAGGACAAGTTAATCTGTGCTATGGTGCTATTGTCGTGCAGTGCATCTATACAACAGAGAGCCCTAAAAGAGCAACTCATAATGATAGTCGCAAATACAGTGCTATCCATATATTCTAAAGAGCCGCAGTGCAGTTTAGCGCAAATAGCCCAGATATTTGGGTGATTTGTGCCTGGCCTCATGGGATTTTCTATTTCACAGAGCAACAGCTAGGGATGAGGGTATTTTAATGAGACACGCAGCCTAATTTAGCAAAGTTTGTGACTCGAGCCAGACAAATCTTCTCATGGTGGCCAGACCAAGACCCTGCTCACACAGGGAAAACACAGAAACTGATATTATATTTTCATTTTTTGTGGATAGTCATTGTAGATGTAGTTTTGAAGACAGTGACTTACATATAAAACTACATTACACAATAAATATAGACATGTTTGTCCCTTATCTTTTCTTTAAATACTCCTTACCTCTGCTGAACAATTATAATTAGGGCTGGGACTCGATTAAAAAAAAATATTTGTAATAACTTTGTAATTAATTAATCGAAATTAATCGCATTTTAATTGCAGATAAATATTTGACCTGAAAACAGTGAGAAGTAATTTTTCACATGGATTTATAGTATACCATTGGATAATGACTGAATACATAAGCTTAATCAACAAAATATTGTTTATGTATTTCAGTCCAGCAGACCAGTGCAATGTTTGCCATTAAGTGTAGCAGTGTAGTTACCCTGGTCCTGATCATCTGGTGGAGTGTGGGTTGGGTGTGGGTCCTTGTAACTTTACTCGGAGTCGGGCTAACGTCCACGCTAACTCCTATGTGTTTTGTGTTGAGGTGATATTTGAGGCTCGATGTGCTGTGGTGATACACAAATCCCTTGTTGCATAGCTTGCACACAACCATGCTCTTGTCGACGCTTCCATCCTTTCGTTTTTTAAAACAAAATTTCCCATCCACGGGGCCAAGCAAAGCGGTCTCGTCAGCTTCTTCGTTCATGTTGACTGTGGTTTGTTGTTGTCGGATGTCAAGAACGCTAGTTGGTGCTCCAGTATAATCGGTCCGTCGAAACTCATTTATTGAAAAAACGTTCCACGCTGCAAAAATAAGTGTGGTTAATCTTAATTAATGCGTTAAAGTCCCGTAATTAATTAATCTTAATTAACGCGTTAAAGTCCCGGCCCTAATTTTAATTAATGTTTCAAGAAAAAGAATGTGAACCTTTTGGAATTTCATGGTTTTCTGAATAGATTTGTCTTAAAATATGATCTGATCTTCATCATTCATTTTTAGCCCATTTGTTTTGGCAGAATGGCTTTAGCTCTGTCATATTCTTTGGACGTCTCATGTGTTTGGCCCTCTTCAACTCAATCCATAGCATCTCTATTGGGTTGAGGTCTGGGCTCTGACTTGGCCACTCGATGTGGAGGAGCAGCGGCTCTACTTTGAGCTCCTCCCGAGTGACCGAGCTCCTCACCTTATTTCTAAGGGAAACCTCATTTCGGCCGCTTGTATCTGGGATCTTGTTCTTTCGGTCATGACCCAAAGCTCATGACCATAGGTGAGAGTAGGAATGTAGGAATGTACCGGTAAATTGAGAGCTTTGCCTTACAGCTCAGCTCCTTCTTCACCACGACAGACCTGTACATCGACCGCATCACTGCAGAAGCTGCACCGATCCGTCTGTCAATCTCACGTTCCCTCACTCGTGAACAAAACCCCAAGATACTTGAACTCCTCCACTTGAGGCAGGATCTCTCCACCAACCTGAAGGGGACAAGCCACCCTTTTCCGACTGAGAACCAGGGTCTCAGACTTGGAGGTGCTGATCCTCATCCCAGCCGCTTCACACTCGGCTGCAAACCGTCCCAGTGCACACTGAAGGTCCTGGCTTGATGGAGCCAACAGGACAACTGCAAAAAGCAGAGACGAGATCTCGTGCTCCCCAAACCAGACTCCCTCCGGCCCCTGGCTGCGCCTAGAAATCCTGTTCATAAAGATAATGAACAGGACCGGTGACCGGTTGACTTGGCCACTCCAAAAGGTGGATTTTGTTTTTCTGAAGTCATTCTGTTGTGGACTTGCTCGGGTGTTTTGGGTCATTGTCCTGTTGCATCATCCACCTTCTACACAGTTTCAGCTGGCGTACAGACATCCTCACATTATCCTGAAGAATTGTCTGATATACTTGATAATTCATCTGCCCTTCAATCTTTGCAAGCTGGCCAGGCCCTGATGCAGCAAAGCAGGCCCACATCCCTCCTCCAGACTTTACAGTCGGGATGATGTTTTTATGATGATATGCCGTGCCCTTTCTACACCAGATGTAGTATTGTGTGTTTTTTTCCAAATTGTTCAATCTTAGTTTCATCAGTCCAAAAAACATTTTGCCAATACCGCTGTAGAGTGTCAATGTGCTTTCTTGCAAACTTCAGGCGTCCTGCAATGTTCTTTTTAGTAAGCAGTGGCTTCCTTTGTGGTGTCCTGCCGTGGATTTCCTGCTTGTTCAGTGTTTTACGTATCGTAGACTCATGAACAGAAATGTTAGCAAGTTCCAATGATGCCTTCAAATCTTTGGCTGTCATTTACGGTTGTTTCTTTACCTCATTGATGAGTCTTTGTTGTGCTCTTGGTGTCATTTTGACTGGTTACCCACTTCTTTGTAGAGCAGCAACAGTCCCAAAGCGTCTCCATTTGTAGATTGTTTGTCTAACTGTAGACTGGTGAATTTATAAAGTCTTTTAAATAACTTTGAATCCCTTTCCAGCATTAAGTAAACCAACAATTCTTGATCGTAGACCCTCTAAAAGCTATTTTTTGTGAGGCATGGCTTACATAAGCATGTTCTTCTTGTGCAGAGCATACTCCAAAGGTTTGAGGGGTTTTTATTCAGTCAAAGTTGCTGTTATCTACACCTCCAAACATATTATCTTAACGAGACTCCAGGTGTGCTAAAACCTGATTCCAATTAGCTTTTTTGAGGTCATTAACTCAATGGCTGACATACCTTTTCCACAGGCACTATGAGGTTTTTTGGTTGTTCTCAATAAAGACATGAAAGATCAGAGTTTGTTTCTGTAATTATTTTTAAACACATTGTTTGACATTACCCTTGACTTAGATGAAGATAAGATCACAATTTAACCCTTGTACCCTGTTTTACACTGTTAACATTTGGGGACAAAAATGTCCTCTTCCAAAACACCATAAAAGTAGCATATTTATTTGTATAAATCTCTTTATCCACTTCAGTCCTAATCATAAATGTCAAATATTTGCCTTTATATGCAAGTGTATATGATGGCATCACAAAATATTGTAAAGAAATCACAGAAAAATAGCAATATTTTCAAAAATTGGAATGCAAAGTGGAATTTTCATGAGGGGATTATTATAGTCATGGATGTGCCATTGGTTGGCAATAACATTGATTTTGATGGATTTTAGTAATGTCAAGATTTAAAAAAAGTTACACTGTTACCATTTGGGGACAAATGTGTTCTCTTCCAAAACACCATAAAATTCATTCATTCATTCATTTTCTACCGCTTAGTCCCATTAGGGGTCGCGGGTGACTGGAGCCTATCCCAGCAGCTTTGGGCCTTGAGGCGGGGTACACCCTGGACAGTGGCCAGTTAGTCGCAGGGCACACCATAAAATAGTAAATGCTAATATTGTTTTCTACTTTATTTTGCATATTTTGCACCTCTTAATCCACTTCAGTCCTAATCATAAATGCTGAATATTTGAATATTTTCAGAATTTGAAGCCTTTATATTGAAGTGTATATGATGGCATCACAAAATATTGTTAAAAAAATCACAGAACAATAGCAAATGTTAAAAAATCTGAATGCAAAGTGGAATTTTCTTGGGGGCATTATTAGAGTCATGGTTGTGCCATTGATTGGCAATAACATTGATTTTGAATTTTTTTTTTTTTTTTTGTAATGTCAGGATTTAGAAATAAGTTACACTGTTACCATTTGGGGACAAAAGTGTCTGGAAAGAGCTTCGGCTGCAGAGTTACAACGACCGGGCTGGTACTTAACCTCAAAATCAAACACGACTAACTGCGCAACCCAACGCTGCTGGATAGCCCCTAACTTGGCGGTGGAAAGGTGACAAAGCAGGTTATTGTCTGTCAGGACCGTAAAATTTGGACCCAAGCAGGTAGCTGCAAAACTTCTCTGTTACCGCCAACTTTAACGCGAGAAGATCTAGCTTCATGCTACTGTAGTTTTGTCGTTCCTTTCAGCCCATCAGAGCTGGCGGTTCGCATAAGCTATGACCTTCCACCTCCCACCTTGAACCTGATACAGTACTGCACCTAAACCAAGGTGGCTAGTGTCTGTCTCCAGAATAAAGGGTAACTGAAAGTCTGCATAACCTAGCATGGGAGCTTCGGTTAACCTGGCTTTAATAACTTCAAATGCTACAAAACATGCTGGAGTCCAGGCTGCCTGGAACAACTGTTTGGCCTTAGCTGGACTACCCTACCTGATACAGGCATTTACAACATCATGAAGCGGCCCTGCAACTTGCGAAAACCCCTCAATAAACCGCCTCTAATAACTACAGAAACCCAGACAGAGCGGAGTTTAACAACTGAGACAGGGCATGTGAATAATCTCTCAAATCTTCTCTGACTGTCTGCGTGCATAAAATGCATGTAACAACTGTGGTATTGTACGTTTCTCTCTAAAGGTTTCACGCAAGTAAGAAAACAAATCCGTGGGTTCAACAGTGTGTCCATGAGTACGTAGCTTGATTTCATTTAAGGCACAACCTCTTAAATGTGACAGAATAAAGTCTACTTGGTCCCTTTCCCTTAGACTCCTCTTCAATAAACTCGTCACAAACACAGTTTACCTTTACCTGGTTCACCATTAAAGGGTTTAATCTGTTTCTCTCTTGACACATACACAATGGATCTTGGTTGGACATCACCCAAAGAAGCAATGCTTGACATAACAGCATCATGTTTTTGACTCATTTAGTTGTGTTTGTAACTCTAATATTCGGTTACCACCTGACCCATCCTCTTCGTCTGACATCTTGCAATGTCCTTGTTCAAGTTGCACAGTCTCTTGTAGTCCTCAGTTCCTTTGGGACTGTTGTAGTGGACCCTCTCACACAGTAGCGCTGTCTTCAGTTGGGCAGGCCTTCTTCACCACTACTGTTGTCTTAAACTAAAAGCCAATAAACTTAAATAAACTTAAAAATAGCCAAATTTACCAGGAAATCCCACTTATGACACCAAAGAGGGGGTGCGGTGTGTGACCGGGTTGTAAAATAATGGACCAAACACCAGCAGCTCCCAAAAATAATGTGGATCTTTTATTTTCCGACTGTCCCCAGCAGGAGAACAGCATTAATTTTGGTTTGATTTGGCTTTTCTTTTTGAATGTCAGGACTCAATATTCAGCTTATAACAAAAATCACAGTTCTTTTTAGTCTTTAACAACCAAAAGTTTAAGTCCTAAGACCACAGTAGTGGACATATTCTATAACAAAACAAAGAATAAACACCATTTAGTGCACATTCAAATGTTTGTGTACCATGAAAAAAAAAACTACATTGTAACATTGAACTTAAACTCACTTCAGAATGGCAGGCATACTGTCCAGACCACCTCAGCACACCGAAGAACCCTGGACAGTGCTATCTCCCCTCTGCATTCACCACAAAATGTACAAAATTGGTGAATAAACAACAATACAATTATGAACCAAAAGATTTATTACCGATCACTCACGCCGTCATGCAGCTCAAGATCTCCTCTTCGTGAGCAGCAACACGCCTCACAGGATGGACGGCACTCCACAACAATCCTTGCCTCCACAAATTTAACCAAATAACAATCCTAGACTAACATGGAAATTAAAGCATTGTTTAACCGTATCAGAGATTATTTTTCTGTTTAAACTCATTTTAACAGTAAATTTTACCCCTGATACGCACCGTTCTCTTACCGAGGCATTCGGCTGTCGTGACGTCACGTGTGCAACTTCAAGTAATCACTAGAGTATTATGTCGCTAGAGTGACACCTTCTGGCTAAAGGCCGAATTGTAACTACTTTTTGATAAAAATGACATTTTCTATTTGACCCGGCTACATTTATTTTAAATGTTTGTGATTCTAGAAGTGGAGCTATGCTGAGCACCCCAGAATAGTTGAGTAGTAGTTAATAAAGTAGGACTATCAATTGAATAAATCTAGCTCACTGGTTTAAACTTTTTCTAAAGTAAATTAAGTAAAACAGAAATGTACGTGTCTAATTATTTTTTAGTATATTAGCAGATTAATGTTTTATAAATCACTTTTTAACTAACTCATAGGCTTCAGGACTCCTGTCATAAAATAAATAAAAAGAAAGACTTAAATCAATCTAATTTACAAACATAAAAAAAAGAGGCAAGGCCATTTTATTTATATAGCACAATTCATACACTGAGTAAGTCAAAGTGCTTTACAGGAATAATAGATAATTTACAAGATTTAGAACCTCTTACGATACAACGTCCCGGTCCCGGGACGTAAACACGCTTCAACAGCAAGACAGCCTTTGTGCGAGCCCCTCCGTAATGCAACCCCATCAATATACACATCAAAGCTTAAATTCTCTTCTATCCGACGATATAAACCATTTTAAGACGTTACAACTACAGTGCTGACACCAAAGCCTTTTTCACAGACAAGCATACTGTAAAGATTAAGTTTTGACTTGTCTTACCTTTGAGGGCTCTCTTCAAGTCAAACAGCAACAAATCTCCATTAGCCAGGTGTCTTTCTGTCCATAAAGGTCCAGGGAATAATATCCAGTAAAATAATTAGGTCTGCAAGACATGTTAGATCCTCCAAGGCTCAAAAACTGCAGAGAAGTATTCCCAACTTGAAATCAGTTGCGCCATTTTTTTTCATTTCTTTTGATAATAACAGGCATAAGTCCATTGCAAGCGCAGAGAAAAACTAATAAAATGCTAACAGAAAGTAATATCTTTAGATTGACACCTAGTTTGGTATAATATAACCAATGAGTGCCACAGACAGCTAAACGGTTACGCAAAACGTCAACTCCTCTAGCTCGGGCCAATAATATCACAGGGCGTCATCAATACCAGAAACAGAGCTACATTTTCCGCCGAGACCAAACATGTCAAGTTTTATTTTTTACAGAAACGTATGTGGCCCTGCGTCATCGGCAGTCTGACGTTTGAGAGAGTTTGTGCGTAAAAGAACTCACGTGTGTTTTTTGTGCTTTACAGTCTTTTTTGAGTAAAAACTATGGCAAAACTTACAGAAAAAAGAAGATACTCACGTGAGGATGAAGTGGAGGCATGTCCATTACATTCTAATGACATTTTGAACCAGCAGCAGTCGGGAGGAGAGTGTATATTTCCGGGGTGAACTGAGGACATGTTTTGAATGGCCTGGATGACATTCTCGTTAAATAAGTCTGTTTATATTGTGCTTTTGACTATATTTTAGATAAAAATAAGTTTGTCAGACACTATAACGTGTATAATAATAAATACAAACACTATTGGCTGACATTAAAATGGACTATATTTTGTAAATATATTATATTACAGTCATTTTTATATTTTACATATTATATATATAATATTAGTAAAATATAATATATAGTCTGTTTTTGTTGTTTTTACATTTTAGACCATCTTCTCAGTTGAAGACAAGAAAAAAAGAAGAAGCAGGGGGAGGAGCAGTTGTCATCAGCAAGGGGAATGGAGCCAGATATCACACCTACCCTGCCCCTCCTTTATCCTGCTTAGACTCCTGGACCAACTGATTTGCATTCTTCTTTTGTTTACTGTGAAAAGGAAAGGACATATGCTCCAATGCACCAGAAGGTATTCAAGGAAGCCCTGGTCTTGGAGCTGGCAGATGCAGGATCCACCAGACCACCACAGCAGGAAGAAGGGAACAGGGACGGGCATCATTGCTTGGTGCACATCAGCAGTGGTAGTGCCCAGACACTTGGCAGGCTGAGGTGCAGGAAATACCAAGCAAAACCCCAGTAAAATGCTCCACATGTGACATGCTCTTGTGCTTTCTGCAACAAGAGACTGCTACAATTAATGGCACATATAGAACAACATTGACCAACAGTGTTATAACCTATGTCTATAGTCTGCAGTGTGTTTGTATGTGTGGATATGCCTGTGGGTTGAAGCATTCAGAACTTATTGCCACTTTTTCATACATTTTCCAAATGTCTCTTGTATAAAACGCCCGGACCTACCAACATAAAAACTGGTGAAAAGTATTTATTTTTACAGATATTCTTTTCAAATTTAAAATGTGAGTCATCAAGTTATAATTTTGGCCCATAGTGTGTTTTAGTCCTCAACTACCTGCTGAAGCTTTTGACACCTTTATTTTCACTAAATATTTTAGGCAAGGACAATTTTTTTTTTTTTTTCTGTGTGTTCTAAAGTGTATAAAATACTAAATACTTACAGAGATTCTGACTGCTGTGGGTGAAACTAAAGATTATTACCTTACACCTACCTACCTACACTCGTATTTAAATTCCAGAGGGTTCAATAACAGCAATCATTTTAATTTGGAGAGGTCACATTACACTTAATACAGACCCTGCTTTTTTTTTAAGAAACATAAGAAAAATTTAAACATTTTAAAAGTAGAGTGCAGATAAAACACTTTAGGTTGTAATGTAGGCGGAGTTAAAGAGGAAGGTTTTTAACTTCCCCTTGAACATTGGTAAAGTACAGGCTGTCCCAAATTTTTGCTGCATGAAACTTCACCAGGTTTAGTTCTAACTCTGGGCACGAGCAGAAGGCCTGTCCCAGATGTTCTCAGAGTCCGAGGAGGTTCATAAGCAACTAGCATGTCAGAGATATATTCTGGTGCTAAACCATTTAGAGACTTATAAACCAGCAGTGCTGTTTTAAAGTCTATTCTCTGAGCAACAGGAAGCCAGTGCGAAGATTTTAAAACATGACTGATTTGGTTGTACTTCCTGGGTTTAAGGAAAGTAATCTTACCTGCTGGAGATAAAAGCATGGATAAGTTTCTCTAAGTCTGGTTTAGACATTATCCTTTTGACTTTGGACATATTTTTAAAGTGATAACATGCTGATGATGTAATTGACTTAATGTGACTGTGGAAATTCAAGCATGAGTCCAGGTTCTAAACAGGTTCTGTTTAGTTGGAGAAAATGATTTTGTATCCAAACATCAATCTGTTCGATGCAGTGACACAGTGAATGGATTGGTCCATTTTCACCTGCTGTGAGTGAAATGTAAATCTGAGTGTCATCTGCATAATTATGGTAGGATACACCCCAGCTGCATATTAACTGGCCTAAAGGAGCATGTAAAGACTGAATAATAGGGGTCCCAAAATAGATTCCTGTGGAACCCCACATGTCAGGGCCATTTGGTCTGATACACAGTTACCAACCGAAACAAAGTACTTCCTGTCTTCAAGATAGGACTGAAACCATTTAAGGGCAGTTCCAGTGATACCTATCCTTTCCTCTAATCTTTGTGACAGGATTCTATGGTCCACTGTATCAAACGCAGCACTCAAG
Source organism: Perccottus glenii (assembly GCA_024416835.2). NCBI lineage: Eukaryota > Metazoa > Chordata > Actinopteri > Gobiiformes > Odontobutidae > Perccottus > Perccottus glenii. The sequence continues at coordinate 24,229,849 of CM044564.2, read as the reverse complement.
TCCAACACAACTAAGACAGAGACTTTGCCCGTGTCAGTGTTCAGACGGATGTCATTTGTGACTTTGATAAGTGCAGTCTCAGTGCTGTGATGGGGCCTGAATCCTGACTGAAAAGGATCAAAGCAGTTGTTAAGTAATAGAAAGTCATTAAGTTGATGATATACAACTTTTTCAATGACTTTCTCTAAAATGACAGGCTTAATATGGGCCAATAGTTGTTGAGCACTGTAGCATCAAGACTGCTCTTCTTTAGGAGAGGCTTGATGACAGCAGTTTTTAAAGCCCTTGGAAATGTTCCAGACTGTAAGGAATTATTGACTATATCAGTGAGTTGTGGTAACAAACTGCTTAGTACTGATTTTAGAAATCTAGTGGGTAAAACATCGAGGCAGCAGGTGGATGAACTCAGGCTGGAGACAGTTTTTTCAACTGTTCTGTCATTAATGGGTGTAAAATGTCTCAAACCAACTAAGTCTTTACTAGATGACTGCAGTGTTGTTGTATGCCATGTGGAATGTATTGCATGTTAATGTCTTGAACCTTGTCGTTGAAAAACAATGCAAACTCATTGCATTTAAAAAGTGGAAACTAATTCTGGAAGAAATGGAATTGGGGAGTTTGTAAATCTGTTAATCAAAATATTTCAAAGTTTTATTAAAAACATGCAAATTCAGTAACTGACTACTTTTAATGCAGTGTGTTCAGGAGCAGCATACCGGATGATTATTTTAATATACTGACATGGGGACCCTAGTGACTGTCTGAGGGATCGGCTCTTGGTGTTAAAGTTGGTGTACAATGCAGATCTTTTGGATGTGTGGTTTGTGTTGCTAGTTTCAGATTTCAGACGTTTGGAATTGACACCAGTCATGCGGGAAATGAAGAACCGTTCACCTCCTCTTCCTGAGTTAGCCTCTCAAAATAAATACAAACTTGGAAGGGAGTGATGACAAATAGTGTAACCAGGCATATGTCGTACAATCTTAGATCCATCGTCCTTACCTAGTCACAAACTGAATGTATTCATTTCGGGGCCTCATGTAGTGGCCCCACTCTTCCTCCAGTCTTTCTCAGTAGAAGATGTAAAAAATATCACAAATCTTCATTAAGTGTTTTAAAGGCACGCAAAGTACAAACAACCCACAGTTCAGCCACTCTGTGATAAAAAAAAAAATAAATACAATAGAAGTCCTGTGTCACAGCCCTGCTTGTGACTAGTGATGGGATGTACTGTGCAGAGGCTTCAAAGTGTGTGTCAAGTAGTCCAGGAATTATTTAGTGAAGCGCATATCAAGGTTTGTGTTGTTTACGGTGAGTGACCAATGACGTTTGAAGCCTTGCTGCATGAAGTGATTCATTAAGTGGTTTGAGTTTGAAGCTTAAAAAAATGTCCTCACAATTTGGGGGTAGAGTCGTAATTTTAAGAGTTTATGAGTGAAGTAATGGTTAGTTTTGTTGATCAAAAAGTTATCAAATACTGTTTTTAAATAAAAATGAATAAAGTGTCCCCCTACATAAGTTGCACAAGTGACCAGCAATCATCATTAGAAGTAAAAACGAATAATAATAATGTTTTGAGTTCGAGTCTCATTTGCTTCAAAGGCTGCATGTTCATTTTACCCCAGGATGCTCTCTATATAAACTCTATTTTTGCACTATAAAGAAAAGAGCCATCACATGTTAATTTCCCCATTGTGGGATCATTAAAGTCTAATCTAATCTCACAGGGACCTTAATAAGGTGACACCAAATACATGGTTTTCTTCTTGGGATCATGGTGCTTACAGTCAGAACATTCTGAATATAATGGTGTGTTTAGATTTCAACTTCTCCAGCTTTTGCAAACACTCTTTCACATGAGACTGATGAAGCAGGTGTTTAAACCAGTCACGTGATGCGTGTGTCAAACGAATTTTTGGAAAACATGGATCACGTGATCTGCAATAAACGAACAAAGCTTTGTGTAATTAACCTTTTTTTTATATAATTGTGTGGAAAAGGTTAATTGCTTCAGAAAGCTTCACTTTCCCATCAATATTTGTGACACTAGTCCTCCATGTTCTGCTCCCCTCCCTTCCATTCCCTTTCCTTCCTGTGTTTGTGTGTAGGCAGAGTCTATTGGGAACAGCTATCTACACACCTGGCAGCTATCTGCAATCAAGCTGCTGCCTACTAAGACCCAGCTCTCCAGCCAGACTCTGCCAGATTGTTCCATCAACTAGATGGTGAACTTCCAGTTGGCCTCTCTATTTTTTGAGTGTTTTGTGCTTACCTTTTGAGAGCCTGTTAACTTACCTCTGTGTTCCTTGCTCCCGTGGTGAAAACTCAGATCCGGCCTGCTACAACCCTTTCCCGGATTCCCTTCTGAGGCCACTACTCCTGTCTTTGTTCTGGACAATAAAGACTCTATTGCACCTGTCTTATGTCTTTGGGTCCAATATTGCTGAGCCATAACAATAACAATATGGCCACATGGACCCATCAGACCAAGACAATTTCAGACAGGCCCTGGCCTTCCAGGGTGCCCCTGTTGATCAGCATGGCAAGATATTGCGTGAGGTTATAGAAAAGCTTGTGTAGTTATCTAATAATGTTGCAGGCATTGGAATCCATGTGAACCAACGGTCCAACCGCCTGCCTGCCCTTGCTGAATTACTGTACCTTTCCAGCAACCAACCTGAGACCTCCACACCTGCCCCAGAGCCTTCTACCTTGTCTCACCGAGAACCACACATTCCAACTCTAGAGCAATACTCCGGTGACCTTTTTAACCATCCTCTAAGAGGAAAAGAAGCTGCTAAGTAATTATTATCCCTTAACCAAGGATCATCCTCTGTTGCTCAATATGCCATTAATTTCCGTATTTTTGCAAATTATTGGCTGTCCAGTCAGTGTGAGGGTTGTTGCTTGTTAACAGCCTTGACAAGCTCATTTCTCTAGCCACACGTCTCGATAATAGACTCATAGAAAGACGCAGGAAAAAGGTTACGCATTAGCCCTCCGCCGGTGGTCAGTATATGTCTTCTGCTAAAATGCCTGTACCAGTTTTTTTTCCTGTGCCCCCTAGAAAGCCCAAATCTTGTGATGCAGAGGAGCCAATGCTGGGCAGAGCCGGTTATCTCCAGTCAAACATCAGCTTTGACAAGTGTCTGAACTCTGTATTTACTGTAGACAAAGACATTTCCTCAGAGCCTGCCTCTTACGGCCAAAACAGCTAGCTCACCAGAGAGTAGAAGGATCTTGGTGAGCCAAACAACCTCTCCCCAGCCTACAACTCCAGTCCAGCTCCAGCTTCCAGCTTCAAGCCTCCTTGCTATGGTTACGTAAGTCAGTTTCTTTACTTACTTTTTGTTGAATCTGGTACGGATGACAATGACTGGTATGGTCTTCCAAGCTAATATTCCCACTGAGCCCGTAGACTCCCCCAGAGAGGTTAACGCTTTGAATGGAAGTCATCTATCAAAAATAACATTCCTGTCTTACCGTCATTCTTTTGGCCAACCACAGGGAAGAAATACACTTGTTGGTCATCTCATCCCACTTGCTCCAGTAGTTCTGGGCCTCCATTGGCTAAAACTGCACAACCCTCAAACTGACTGGACAGCCAATAAAATAGTCAGCTGGAGTGTTCACTGTCACTCCCATTGTCTGTGCTCAGTCATCACTACTAGTGAAACCCCTAACCCCTAAGGTTGTCCTTTAACCGGAAGGTTGACAGTTCGATTCCCACTCTCCCCACAGTTCATACTATTTCCTCTGAACCATTTCCTCCTGAGAAAGACCATGGAGCAGTACAATAAAGAATCTCTTCCCCAGTTGGAGATGGATTTTCTTTTCTCTGTTGAGAAAGATACAACTTTATGCCCCGACACTGACATCACTATTAAAAACAAATACACGTTGCTTCTCATTGACTCCGCTTTTGAGCCCTTTCATCAAGCAACCGAAACACTTACCATCTGGTCTGCATTCGTCAAGGAGACAAATGGAAGACAGCACTCCATTAGGCCACTTTGAATTTTTAGTGATGTCTTTTGGCCTTACAAATGCCCCTGCTGTTTTTCAAGCCCTCATGAATGATGTCCTCCACGATATGCTAAACCTGTATTTGTTTATTTGGATGACATTTCACAGTTTCTTCATGAACTTATGAAGTTATGACAAACAAACTCTCTGTGAAAGTAGAGAAATGTAAGTTTCATGCTCCTTCTGTAAGGTTAGGGCTTTGGCAGAATGGATGAAACCAGCGACACGTAAGCAACTCCGGCAATATCTTGGATTTGCTAATTTATTCAAAAGATTCATCAAAGATTACAGTAAAAAGGCTGTGCCACTTACTCGTCTGACTTCCACATCAGTCCCTTTTCAAGTGGTCTAGGCTTCAAGGCTGAAACTGTTTTTTTCCACACTCAAACAACTCTTTATAACTGCACCTGTTTTGTCTTGCGCAGACATAACCAGACAATTTATTGTAGAAGTCAATGCCTCTGATTCAGGAGCGGGTGATGTCCTCTCCCAGTGTTCTCCTAAGGACCAGAAAATGCATCCTTGTGCATACTTCTCTCGCCGTCTTACTCCAGCAAAGGTCAATTATAACAGCGGGAACCTAAAACTTTTGGCTGTAGTTTTGGCTCTGCAAGAGAGGCGACATTGGATGGAGGGGGCTAAGCACCCCTTCAATGTCTGAACGGATTACAATAATCTCTCCTACCTACAGTCGGCAGGAAAGTTAGAAGCTTAGATTTGAAGGTTCAGGGACTTAAACCATTTTGAAGCACCACAACACCAGTCCGTACACCAAAAGCTTCTATCAAGAAAAACAAAACGATCGAAATTTGACATCACTCACCTATAAAACTTGCCTGCAGTTCCCACATTGGTAATTTCCTAAATGGTCTCGTTCTGTTCGTAAACATCCAGAGAATATAAATACAGTGAAATTATTAGGTCCAAAACAAATGTTAGATCCACACAGACTGCAGCTGCATTTCTTAAACTTGAGTTTAGCGTTTAATTACATTTTTTTTTTTTTTTTTGACAGCGATAACAGCCGGTATTTGTTTGGGAAAGTGATACAGAGTCAAATATGGCCGCCACAGCGCTCAGCATCTTATTGACACATAATTTGACCAACTGGGAGAAAGTAGTTGAATGGGAATGCTCCCCATTCACCAAAATTGTCCTCACCACACGACAAAAGAATTGTGTTATAAGACTAGAAAATTGTATATATTTTTGGTAATGAATAATACAGTTTATAATATGCAATATATAATATAGTATATAATGCATTATAATATAATGCAATATAATAGGCAATACGCCTTGAAAAAGCCTGTTGGTTGTTGATCTTGTGATGACAAAGAAGTCTAGAAGACTGTATAGAGAGTAAAGAGCAAGTTTAAGCTGGGAACATATCAGTGGTCTGACAGAAATTGACTAATTAGAGGGAGATGAATATTAATCTGGGGACGTGGCAAAAACATAACACAGCAGCACAGTTGGGAGTGAGTGAGTGCACATGTATAAATCAGTTAAATGTTTGCCAAAGCCCAACCATATATATAACCAAAACCTCCAATGTAAAATACTAAATGAATGAATGAATGTTCAAAATAGAAATACCCTCCGCTTTTGTTTATAAGTTATACCCTTTGCTCAAGACAACCGTCCAATTCTGTTTTGGGAGTAGTGTGAGGTGAGATGAGACCACAGGAAAAATACTCTGTCCTATCCATGTCTAGTAGTTGACTAATGGAGACACCCTTCCCCCAAGAGGGACTTTAGGTAAATGTAATAATTTTGCAACACTGTGAGTTTGATTTTGGGGAAGAGGAAGCCACTATCTACTACCAAACTTATCATTGGGTAGACCCCAAACTTTATAAGTGTGAGTTTCTTTATGGAAGGCTTCTAAAACATTTCAAGTCTAAACTATAAGGAAATAAGGAAAAGTTATTGTTTAATTATTAATTATTATTATTGGTTTGAGTCTGTAATGTTTGCGTCTGGGTTGTCTGAGTCTGATGTTGTTTAGTTTGAGTCTGGGTTGTCTGAGTCTGATACCGTTTGGTTTGAATCCGCATTGTCTGAGTCTGATGTTGTTTAGTTTGAGTCTGGGTTGTCTGAGTCTGATGCCGTTTGGTCTGAGTCCATAATGTCTGAGTTTGATGCTGTTTGGTCTAAGTCAACGTTGTCTGAGTCTGATGCCATTTGGTCTGAGTCCGTAATGTCTGAGGCTAATGCCGTGTTGTCTGAATCTGGGGCAGTATGGTCTGAGGCCAAGTCTCTTTTCTCTGTGCCTGAGGATGTCCTAAAATGTAGACTGTAAACAACAAGAACAGGGACAGGAACTCCACAAAATAAAAGCTAAACCCCCAGTGAGCAAGAGCGCAATACTCAACACCACGCTTCATCTCATCACTTTATTCTGATCATATTTCAATTCAATAAACATGTCCACTTCACATAGTTGTGGCAGGGTCCTTGCTTTTGAATTAACAGTTTTAATCATACTTACTGTCAGTGTATTTGTGTGTGGCATGTCAGAATGATATTAACTCAGACTCTTTCTGAGAAAATATTATTACAAAAAATGTATACAAGATATATTATAAAGAAAAAACGATGACATTTGGATTTATTTTCTAAGCCTTCCTTCAGTCCTCTTTGGCCCAGTCAAACCCTTATAATCTGCCTGTTTAATTAGTGAGCACCATGCTTGGCTTTGATGCCTCATCTCTGCCAAGTCTCATTATATAAGCTTCATTTTTGAGGCTTATGTCAGAGAGCTTGTCAGTTTTTTTTGCACTTTGCTCTAGGAATGATTCCATCATCCTCTCAGTGTGGACACCCCAGGAACAGCTCTGAGAGTAATGACAAGCTGCAGGGTAAAAACTAATGTACAGAGAATGAATTATGAAAACTGAAGATTTGTAGTTATAATTGTTGTCTTATATTTTTCATCATAGCTGCATTTATTGTCACTCACAGTGCTCTTTTTTGGGCAAAAATTGCTTAGTGGTGATGGTTCATGGCCTGTGCTTCTACAGGCAACTTATGGATGAGATTTATTATAACTGGCTTTAAGTGCTCTTTTGTAAGATTGGTCTTGATAAGAGTGTGCTTGAATTTGCCATCTGTACAACTGTCACTCATTCTATAGTCTACATGTTTTTTTGTCTGGGCAATAATAACCAGTTAGGTATTAGGCCACCATGCAAACTCTTAATCCATTAGCAAGTCTCAGGATAGTTGTTGAGGCTTGTCATTCAGACTGTTCAACAAAAGCCACAAAACAAACTACATGTATATTTTTTCAGATAGAGAGAGAAGCAAACAAGGATTTTCCACTTTAGTGTTTCAATTAGATTGTAATGGGTTTAGATTGATTTATCTTTTTACCCTATGTACCACTTTAGATTATAGACAGGTACTTACCAGGAAAGTACTAGGTAACAACGGGTGTAATTACTAGATAATTACAGTGTACCTACAGCACAATAACACAGGTACTTACCAGGTACAGGAGGCACTTACCGGGTATAGGTGGTATTTACCGGGTACAGGGCGTACATACCGGGCACTTAAAGTCACTTAAAATAACTGCATTATTAACTCTATTAATAATTAATTTCATTTCAACATTGTTTAGGAAATGTAAGTGTTACTAATTAAAGTGAGTAAGTGAGATTTTTGTTTTATTTGCTCATGTCCAAGTCATCTGTACTCTGGAATGGCACTGCAATGGTTCAAGTCTTACCTCTCGGGTAGGTCATTCAGAGTATCCTGGAAAAATGTCTCTGAGTCCCAACATCTCAATACATGGGTGCCACAGGGCTCAGTGCTTGGACTGCTAATATTTTCCATATACATGACATCCATCGGCTCGGTCATTCAGAAGCATGGCTTTTCCTATCACTGCTATGCGGATGACACTCAACTCCACTTCAACCTGACGATCCGACAGTCTCTTGGCATGCCTGAGTGACATCTCACTTTGAATGAAGGACCATCATCTGCAGCTGAACCTTGCAAAAACAGAACTGCTTGTGATTCCGACCAACCCAAAGACCTACCACAACTCCTTCATTCAACTAGGCCCATCAACCGTTACACTGTCCAGCACTGCCAGAAATCTGGGAGTAGTAATTGATGATTAACTAAACTTCCCAAGTCATGTTGCCAGCAGCACTCGATCCTGTAGATTCATTTTCTACAACATTAGAAAAATTAGACCTTTCCTATCTGAGCACTCTACACAAATCCTGGTCCAGGCTTTTGTCTTGTCCAAACTGGATTATTGCAATGTTCTACTTTCCCTTAAAGCATTTTATTTAGGTCATAGGTACATTCAATACATTGATAAAATTTTATTTGAGAGCACACAGTACATTTACATTTACATTTATTCATTTAGCTGACGCTTTTATCCAAAGCGACTTACATTGTTCTAATGTAATTACCAGTGTTACACTCACTGTGTCTTGCCCAAGGACACAACTATGTATGAACTGTGGGGAGAGCGGGAATCGAACCGCCTACCTTCCGGTTGAAGGTACTGCCGCCACAGTATTAGTAGTACAAGAGTAATAATTAATATATGAGCTATTAACATTTACAAAGTTAATGTAAAGGTATCCTGTAGTTATCGTTTAAGTAACCCGTAGGTATTGTGTAAGTACCCTGTAGTTGCCGGGTAACTACAGCGTAGTTGTCGGTGAACGCGGCCTATAATCTAAACGAGATAGTAGGGGGTACCTACGGTAACTACAGGTTAATTACCAAGTACGTACTTTTAGTTTATGTAAAATCTATGGAATCTACATGTTTCTTGTCAGTAAACAAAAAAGTTAAAGTCAAGCCGTGTACACAATATATGATATTTAAAGCAGTGAGTACAATTATTTAAAGAGATAGTGTTTAGGCTGGACAGAGCAAACCTTACCATAAAAATACCTGTTCGTCTGCTTGTCTGAGATTTTGTTCATGCCTCTCTTTATCCCACAAAAAACAAGCTTTTTATCCTACATTTGGTTCATTTTAACCTAAAATGACATATTACAGCACAACATTAATTTAAACATCTTGACATCTTATAAGGAGCTTCATTTATGCATTCATCCTCTTTTCATTCGTTTGGATGCAGCATGGTGGTGATGGATACCAACGTGGGATTCTCCTGCTATGTGGAATGAAAAAGAATGGTTTTACCAGTTGTTACAAATTCTGAAGACCTGCAGTCAAGTGAAATGCTTAATGAACAGTTGTTCTTTGACTTTATATGTGGACAAACAGTGGTCATATTGATTCACAGATTAAAAGTTTCTAAACATGCAACATTAATATCTCATTTGAGCATTTGTCCCCATAAAAACATACATAACAGCAAATTACTGTCTACCGCTATGGTATGGTTTTAGCTCAGTGTTCTCTATGCTGCTGTCCTCACAACGTGTCTACTTTTGTGAGGCTTTGTGAGTGATCAATAAAATAAAATAATATTTTAATTGAAATAAAATACAAAACAGAAACTAATAACCCAAAATATGCATTTGCCTATCCTACACAGTGAGCCACTATTTGTCTGCTACTAGCTTAATTTATCCACACATACTTTTACCATTTAACTTTACATCACATACATTACACCATGTTCATTAATGTTTAATGACAAAATGATAAAATTTTAGCAGATGTAAAAACAAAAGTGAGAGCACTCTGCAGCTCTCTGCAGCTGAACTTTTGCACAAGGGTTAGCAAAGGTACAGAACTTTTACTCTGATGCAGTTTTTAATCCTATTCTTTTAAACATGTTTAGCATGAACTGTTAAATTTTAGTTACCTGATGTAACATAGCCCACCTACGGGCTTCGCAAGTGGTTACCTCTCTGGCGCCAGTCAGCCCTCTGACCTCCACCGCTCCTATCATGCCAACATCCTGGCACACCATCTAACACTATATAACACCCTTATGCCCTGTGACAGAGACCACAGACACGTCCATGAGATAAGACTAAGCGAGCTCTGATCCTGATCACCCTGGACCAAAAGGACGAGGTAACCTCTTGGAGGACCGCATCCACAGCAGGGCTTGTGAGCTATGTGCAAAACGAAGGTAGGTTGAGGAAAGGGAGGGCAAGCAAACAGTAGGGCACCTCTTGCAGTTTGCAGGGGCTAAGGACTGCCTCAGGCCTTTGAAGGACGAGGGTACGTGTCCACGCCCACACAAAACTGTATTAGGAGGTGCATGGCAGGTAAAAAGATCCAGCCAGCCCCCATCCCAAGGCAACAGGCAGGATTGGGTGTGGGCGCCCCCCCCCCAATAAGCCACAGTCTTCCCTCACCCTCCTAGTCCAATGTACAGCACTGCAAGAGAAAACAGTGGGGGCCTGCCCGTGGCCACGTTCACCTGCGTGCCACATCTGGCGTGTGTCAGCCGCTGATGCATCTGCCTGCGTGATGTAGCTGCGGGAGGCGGGCAGTTTATATCCCCGGTCGAGGCTGATGATGCGGCAAGCTGCTGCAAAGCCATGGAGGCTGACTCCAGCTGGTCTGAGAGGAGAACAGCCACCATGGTCTGGACCTCGGGTTATCTGGGTGTGAGCACAGACTGCTCATGCGTGAGCGGGGAAGCCTGCCCAAAAAACCCTGTGCCGTCTGGGCGGCATAACAGAGCGGTGCCGTCATCCTGCACTACACTGACGGCAGTGCAAACTTCCCGCTCGGCCGTCATCTCACTCCCCATCATATTATCCTACTCCGATGGCCGGGCCAGCTTTCCGCTCGGCCAAGGAGTGGATATCGAAAGCAAGCACGTCTTCACACCGTCCTCAGCAGGTGGAACGCCAGCAGTCCTGTGTTATCGATGAGACGGCTGCAGGTCAAAAGTGGTGGGGAAATCAGCGTGAGGAGCTCCCTCCGTCCTGGCTGTCCACAGGCCAGTCAGCAGTCCTCAAAGATGTTGGAGAGGCTCGTTAGAGTTGCCGTGGTTGCCTTAGCCACATCGGCCACTAAAGTCGCGAGAGCCGGCTTCATTGCTATCAGCTGATCCTTTGTGTAAACAATGCGATCAGCTGGGGGTTCCATCGTAACTTAACAGTTCCGAGTGCAAGAAGCAGGAATTCTGAAAAAACTCCAAAAACCTCCTGTTCGTGTTCTCAATTGGTTTGCAAGATGTAGTCCAAATTTGGTAACAAAATAAAACGCAATACTATATAAAAATGACAGCTTGACATTGACACAATTTGCTTACTGGCAAGAAACATGTAGATTCCATAAATTTTACATAAACTAAAGCATGTAGTATATCATATTTTAATGTGTGTGATTTAATTTGAATGTTCCTGTGATGATTCAACAGTACATTTGTACACATGTACGCTTCACACAGGGATCAGAGCTACATTGAACTTACACAGTTATTACTTGGTAACTACCAAGTAAGTAACTAGTACTAGCTTGTCTTAGATTACAGACCACGTTCCCAACGCTAACTACACTGTAGTTACCCAGCATCTACAGGGTACTTATACAGTAAGTAACCACCCTGTACCAGAATGTTTCCTCATTATTACTTGGTAATAACCAAGGATGTAGAATCTCATGTATCAATTATTACTCTTGTACTGCTAATACTAAGTTAAATTTGATCAATGTGTTGAATGTACCTATGCCATGACCTAAATCAATGAACAACATTACTAAAGCCCCATTTAACGATCATCAGCCAAAAAAAAAAAAAAAAAGAAACACTATTACAACTGGGGCTTAGATAAGCAGCGTATGTTCAAGTTTGCCAATTCTTCAGTGCTCCTAGCATTATAGTCTGGGTTTTATTCTGCCGTTGTGTCTAAGCATCCTGTTTGGAAGCGGAGTCCTGCTGTAGGTGTGGTGTCAAATAATGAGAAGATTAATCACTTGCTACAAAGAGCAAGCCCAGCATGCATGCCCCAGGAGTAAGGGCTATAAAGGGAAGGCTGGACTCCACCGGGGGCTCTCTGTACTCACTGAGACTGGGAAAGAGATACTTCCATCCAGGCCATGCAACAAAAGAGTCTTGAGACCGAGCTACCGCTCAAAAGCTGTGTTGAGAGAACTCAATATCATTACTGGCACTGCAAGGGCATATGTGCTGAAAAGGCCAGTCTGTGAATGGAGCCCGCTGGGCTTTCACTAAGGTCAAGAGGGGCAGAGCTGAAACTCTACTGGCAGACTGCAGATGGTGGCGTCTCTTTGTTTTCGTCTCATAACGCTGTGTGAGAGGTTTTCTGTTGGGCTACTGAGTGCACTAACATGGATACCTGTTCTCGTGTGCCACATGTTACAACAAAAATGCAGCAAAACCTATAGAGAAATATGAAGGATTCAATGTCTTCTTCAAAATATTCCTAGCAATAGACAATTTGACAAGAGATTTGTCACGGTCGCTCAGGACTCTGATCAGTTGGCCGCGGCCTCTGCCTCCGGCTCCCCCGCCCCTACAGACTCGCAGATGAGAAACAGGTGTGCGGGAACGCCGGCGGAGCAAGAACAGCTGAGCCGAGTTGGCAATCAACAGAGAATAAGAAGCACCGCAGCATGCTCCTCGTTGCCAGATCGTAATACTAACTCCAGTCAGTTATGCATCTAGCTTGCTATTGCCGTGTTGTTTATTAAATTACTTACCTGTGCCTTTGTTCGTCTTAGACCCGTCCAGTCCTGCCGTATGTCCTGTTCCTGTTCCGTCTTCGTCTGTTCCTGTACCTTCAAGTCTCGTCGATCCAGTTCCAGTCCAGCCCCGGTCTTGTCCTGTGTCCTCGTTACCCCAGAAGAACCTGTCATACCTTTGTGTCTCAATAAATCTGTTTATATTCCTTTACTTGTGTGTCTGCATTTGGGTTGTCTCGCCGGTCCGTAACAGTACGATCTGGCCAGAATGAACCCAGCAGAGCCGCACACTCTTCCGCAGACTGTCGCTGCTCAGACCGCGCTTCTGGAGCAGCATGATGCTACTCTCCAGGCTCTCATGGCCCACATGAAGGACTTCTCGCAGAGTCTCTCCGTGCTGAGTGCCCAGTTGACTGCAGTGAACTCACCGCCGGCTACCAGCGCTCCAGCCGTCTCTACGCTGACTACGGAAGCCCGCCTCCAGGTTACAAGGAAGCGTTTGTACCGCCACCTGCTCCATACAGTGGAGATCTCGGCTCTTGTGGTGCTTTTAACCCAGTGCTCTTTGGTTTTGAACTACAGTCACAGACTTATAAGAGTGATCGTTCAAGAATTGCTTTTAATTGGGTGTCTAAGGGGTCAGGCTTTACAATGGGCCTCCGCTGTCTGGGAGAAGCAGGAGGATTTGTGTTTCTCTTATTCCGCATTCATCAAGGAGATGAAATTAATTTTTGATCATCCTGTTCGAGGAGGAGGCTACTAAAAGACTGTTTTCCATTCGTCAGGGAATCGCAGTGTGGCAGAGTTTGCCGTGGAGTTTCGTTCATTAGCCGTGGAGAGCGGTTGGAATGAGGAAGCTCTTCACGGAGCCTTTTAAATGCGATTTCTGAGGAACTTAAGGGCGAGATGGCGGCGCGAGAGCCTCCGAGTCTGAATGAACTCATTACCGGGCTATTAGAATGGATAATCGCTTCGGGGCGTAAGAGGGAGAAGGCTGGCTTACAGGCGTCAATGAAATCCTCCACTAGTCCTGGTTCGGGATTCCCGGCATATCAGGGGTTTTCCCAGTCTCCACGAGAGGACCGGGGTTGGTGGACACAGACGGGCGATGAAAGAGGCTCATTCAGTTCCAATACAGATTCGCCGGGTCGTACACTGCAACCAGCCGCACCTGAACCCATGCAGTTGGGTCGAACCCATTTGACAGAGGAGGAGCGACCGTCGGGTCAAGACAGGGAGTTGTCTCTATTGTGGAGGACTTGGACATTTTCGTGCTTCCTGCCCGCTCCTTCCGGGAAAAGGGTGGGCTCGGCGGTAATGGGAGAAATACTGCTGAGCCAAGTCCGTGCTCGTCTCCCACTTCTGTACGTATGGAAGGAACTATTATGTTAGCAGATCAGAACCAGACATTGGAAGTTCTGATCGATTCTGGAGCAGATGAGAGCCTTTTGGACCGTGGGGTGGCTAAGAGGTTGGGTATACAGACTATGCCTTTGGAGGTGCCTTTAAAAGTAAAGGCTTTGAGCAGGTGAGGTTTTGACCCAGATAGGTGAACAGACTATTCCAGTTAAACTCCTTCTGTCTGGTAATCACACAGAGACTATTAGGTTTTACATTTTTGATTGTGTTCACACACCTATAGTGTTGGGGTTACCCTGGCTGAAGATTCATAACCCTCACATTGACTGGGCATACCAAGTGTTGTCTTGGAGTAAATATTGTCATTTACATTGTCTGCAGTCTGCTTTACCTCCTGTTCCTCTAGATGCACCTCGGCACCTGAACCTCCAGATCTGTCTTCAGTTCCACCAACCTACCATGATTTGTCAGCAGTGTTCTGTAAGCATCAAGCATTGTCGCTGCCACCTCATAGACCATACGACTGCGCCATCGACCTCTTGGCCGGTGCTCCTCTGCCCAGCAGCCGTCTCTATACACTCTCGAGGCCAGAAAATGAGGCAATGGAGAAGTACATCCAGGAGTCGTTGGCAGCAGGGATAATACGACCCTCGTCCTCTCCGGTGGGTGCAGGGTTTTTCTTTGTTGATAAGAAGGACAAGAGTCTGAGACCATGTATTGATTTTGGGCCTGAACAAAATCACCATCAAGAATAAGTATCCACTTCCTTTGATTAGTTCAGTTTTCACTCCTCTCTGTGGTTCTATGATTTTCACTAAACTCGATCTCCATAACGCATACCATTTGGTGCGTATTAGGGAGGATGAGTGGAAAACTGCTTTTAATACACCCTTAGGACATTTTGAATATCGGGTGATGCCTTTTGGACTTATGAATGCTCCTGCGGTATTTCAAAATTTGGTTAACGATGTACTACGAGACATGATTGGTCGGTTTGTGTTTGTGTATCTGGATGACATTTTGATCTTTTCTAAGGATTTGAAGGAACATCAGGGACATGTCAGGGGGGTTCTCCAGAGATTATTGGAGAATAAACTGTTCGTTAAGGCCGAGAAGTGCGAGTTCCACGCACCGTCTGTTACCTTTCTGGGATACATCATCGCTCAGGGACAGATCCAGATGGACCCAGAGAAACTTACGGCGATGCACGGGAGTGGCCTACCCGTCCAACCGTAAGGAGGTTCAGCGATTCCTGGGGTTTTGAACTTTTATAGAAATTTCATACGAAATTTCAGTAAGCTGGCAGAACCTTTGACGACTCTCACGTCTACCGCAAAACCTTTTGCCTGGACACCGGAGGCAGAAGGAGCCTTTAATGTCCTTAAGCATCGCTTTACTTCTGCTCCGGTGCTCATACAGCCTAATCCAGAGTTACAGTTTGTGGTGGAGGTCGACGCTTCAGATACGGGAGTGGGAGCAGTACTGTCCCAGCGATCTGCTACTGATGAAAAGCTTCACCCATGTGCTTTTTTCTCTCACAAACTCTCTCCAGCAGAGCGGAACTATGACGTGGGTAACAGAGAGCTCCTGGCGGTTAAGTTGGCGTTAGAAGAGTGGCGTCATTGGCTGGAGGATCCATTCAACCATTTGTGGTCTGGTCAGACCATAAGAATTTGACTTACATCCAGGACGGCAAGGCGGCTGAACTCCCGACAGGCCAGGTGGGCACTATTCTTTGATCGGTTTAATTTTGTCCTTACTTATCGCCCAGGTTCCAAGAATATTAAACCAGACGCCTTATCCAGAGTATTCACCACGGAACGGCAATCTACAGAAGAAGAGAGTATCCTGCCCCAGTCTCGCATTGTGGCTACACTTACCTGGGAGATAGAAGCTCGTGTCCGGCTTGCACAGCGCCAGCATCCTGATCCTGGTACTGGGCCACATAATGCCTTGTACGTGCCAAGTAACGCTCGTTCGAGGTATTGCACTGGGCCCATGGGACCCGCCTCACTTGCCATCCGGGATTGGTCGCACCCTGGCTGTCCTGCGCAGTAGGTTTTGGTGGACACTATGGACAAGGATACTAAAGAATACATTTCGGCATGCCCAGTGTGTGCTCAGAATAAGACACTTAATCGACCCCAGCCGGTCTGCTACAACCACTACCGATTCCTAGCCGGCCATGGTCACATGTGGCGGTGGACTTTGTTACTGGGCTTCCGTCTTCTAAAGGACACACGGTGGTGTTGACAATTGTCGACCGGTTCTCAAGGCAGCTCATTTTGTACCCTTACCCAAGCTGCCGTCCGCTCGAGACGGCGGATCTTCTGGTAATGCATCTATTTCGGTTACACGGCCTTCCTTGGGACATCGCTTTCAGACAGAGGTCCACAGTTTACCTCCCAGGTTTGGAAGGCGTTTTGTTCGGCGTTGGACATCAAGGTTAGTCTCTCCTCTGGTTACCATCCACAGACCAATGGACAGACAGAGAGGGCAAATCAACAGATGGAAGTGGCACTGAGGTGCACGTCGTCAGCTAATCCTGCGAGTTGGAGTGTCCATCTGCCTTGGGTAGAGTATGCCCACAACACCTTGGTCAACGCCTCTCTAGGTATGTCTCCCTTCCAGTGTTGTTATGGTTATCAACCGCCTCTATTTGCAGAACAGGAACAAGAGCTGGCAGTTCCTTCAGTACAAGAGCACCTGCGCCGGTGCCATCAGGTCTGGAGAAGGGCCCGTTCAGCTCTGGTACGCGCTTCTACCCAGTCACAGGTACAAGCTAATCGCCATCGCACCCCTGCCCCTAGGTACTCTTCAGGGCAGAAGGTTTGGCTGTCATCCAGGGACCTGCCTTTGAGGGTGGAATCTTCTAAGTTGGCACCAAGGTTCATCGGGCCATTTGAAGTGGAGAAGGTCATCAACCCTGCGGCAGTTCGACTGAAGCTTCCTCGGTCTCTTAGGATTCACCCTACCTTCCATGTTTCCAGAATCAAACCGGTCAGTTCCAGCTCCCTGATCCCTCCCTGTCCTCCCCCGCCTCCGCCCAGGATGATAGACGATCAGCCTGCATACACGGTGAGGAGGATTATGGATGTGGCGCCGGGTCGGGGCCGTCAGTTTTAGTAGATTGGGAGGGTTATGGACCTGAGGAACGGTGTTGGGTTCCCAGAAGAACATTCTCGATCCTTCCCTTATTCGAGAATTTTTCATTGTCATCCGGAGAAGCGGGATAGGCCGCCAGGTGGCGTCCATAGAGGGGGTACTGTCACGCGGTCGCTCAGGACTCTGATCAGTTGGTCGCGGCCTCTGCCTCCGGCTCCCCGCCCCTACAGACTCGCAGATGAGAAACAGGTGTGCGGGAACGCCGCGGAGCAAGAACAGCTGAGCCGAGTTGGCAATCAACAGAGAATAAGAAGCACCGCAGCATGCTCCTCGTTGCCAGATCGTAATACTAACTCCAGTCAGTTATGCATCTAGCTTGCTATTGCCGTGTTGTTTATTAAATTACTTACCTGTGCCTTTGTTCGTCTTAGACCCGTCCAGTCCTGCCGTATGTCCTGTTCCTGTTCCGTCTTCGTCTGTTCCTGTACCTTCAAGTCTCGTCCTCGATCCAGTTCCAGTCCAGCCCCGGTCTTGTCCTGTGTCCTCTCGTTACCCCAGAAGAACCTGTCATACCTTTGTGTCTCAATAAATCTGTTTATATTCCTTTACTTGTGTGTCTGCATTTGGGTTGTCTCGCCGGTCCGTAACAAGATTTTTGTCCAAAATGACAGGACGGCATCACAATTTTTCAGCTGCACATCCATAATGTGCAGGGCCCTGTCCCAGCGGAGGACAGTGGGCTGTGTGAGACCGGCAACTGCCTCTACAACTCATGTGTAACCACCCTTGAGCCGGTGCCACTCGTGTCTGTCGTGCACATCTGAGCTGTGGTCAGCTGGAGTTCTCCTACAGCAGCCTAACGAAAAAACTAAAACCAAATTAAAAAGTCTGCACTACATGAAGGATCAAGTCAAAGGTAAACCTGGTTCAGTCTGTGATAGTGCTGTTAAGGCACAGCTGCGCTAATTAAAGATCTTTTTCATGTTTAAAATGTAGATCCCCATTTTAGGGGGCCCCATACCATAGGTATAAAAAGAGTAAAGAGTGGGTTTTATAAAAAAAAAAAATTTTTATCTTGATTGTTTCTGTTTGAAAGCCTTCAGTCTCTGATGTTGGGGCCACTCACAATGTTCATCTAAAATATTATAACATCATCTAAAATGCCCCAGAATATTTAATCAGAATATTCATATTCATTTACTTCAATACATTAGGCTATATATAGTGCTTTATTATGGTCTATACATTTCACGTAATTGTAAATGATTGTAAATGATGTCACAGATGTATCTATAGCTACAATATAACACTTTTTACTTATATTTTTATAGGTATCTTTTTTATTCATGAAACTGATTTTCATTGAAAGCCCTGATGATGTGACTCTCCAGTTCAACCACATTCCAAACGTGCTCTATTGGATTGAGATCTGGTGACTGTGGAGGCCATTTGAGTAAAGTGAACTCATTGTCATGTTCAAGAAACCAGTCTGAGAGGATTTGAGTTTTGTGACATGGTGCATTATCCTGCTGGAAGTAGCCATCAGAGGATGGGTACACTGTAGTCATACACACGTGGACAAAATTGTTGGTACCCTTCGGTCAATGAAAGAAAAACTCACAATGGTTACAGAAAAAACTTTATTCTGACAAAAGTAATAATAAATTAAAGCCGCATAGCGGCGATAAAGGCCCTCGCCTCCCTTGAGACAGCGACACATGCACTCGGAGGAGTGCATTTCGTGCTTTAAACGTAAACTTCACGGTAAAAGGATTCTGAGGAGTTTTCTAAGACTCTAGCCGTGGCTCTGGAGGGGCCTCCTCTAAAGGAAGGATCCTGGCAATTGGGAAATGGCATTTATTTCCCAATAGTTGCCTCTTCACAGACTCATTACGACCACAGCCACAAATGTATCAAAAACAAATTGATAACTTTTTTTTGCACACGTGTCTAGATGATACTCACCAAATTTGGAGCTGTTTAGATGAAAAGCCTTTAGACAGAAGGGGTGCGATTTAGGTGGTCACGCATTCCACCCAACATAGTAGATTTCCTGTTGAGTTTACGGTATGGCTGTAATAAACTTTTATGTTTGCCCTGAGGTGTCCTATGGATGTACCAAGTTTTGTATTTCTACATTGGAAAAATTTACTTTCATTTTCCATAGAACCAATGTATTTTGACTTTTCTAGGGGTCGCCACTGAGTCATTTTTCGTATTTTTTTTCGGAGACTTCAAATACATACATTTTTCGCTGGGCTTGAAATCTGGGACCAATAAAAATGACTTTTAGTTGTACGTTTACTGGGTTAAATTGAGGATAATTTTGCAGAAAAAATATGATAAAAAAATATATACCGAATTATAATAAAAAAAATATATAACTCGAGCAAAAAAGTCTAGAAAAACACTTGTCTATTTTAGAGATTGTATTCTAAGTCGGTTCACATCTTCAATTTAAAATGGCCGCCTTCCCGTGTGTGATAGGGTGTAGTCCCCATTGGCTTTTTTGTTCATAAGACCATGCTGGATGTGTGTACCAAGTTTAATTTGCCTACGACAAACTAAAATTTTCACTTCCCATTGACTTTTTCCACATATTTGGGACGTTGCTATGGCAACACATTTATAGATAGGGGGGGGTTGTCATTGGCTTTTATGCTCCTCATGACATAGGAGATGTGTGTACCAAATTTTATGTCTCTATGACAAACTAAATTCTTGGGTCCCATTATAAGTTTGTAGGGGGCGCTGGAGAGCAATTTCTAAAGATAACCCTTTTATTTACATATTTTTGTGTTCAGGTCATGAATGTGCACAAACGCCTTTTTGGGTCCAACTCGATCCGAGAAGGCGTTTGAGAGTTAAGAGACGTTTTATTTTCACAAAAATGGCCACCTCGTTACAGGCTTGCCACCCCCATACCCGATAAGATATCATAAACAAAGTCACAACTTTGGTTGGCACACGTGTCTAGATGATACTCACCAAATTTGGGGCCATTTAGTTTAAAACACAATGATTTGCATCTTTTTGTGCAAGGGGTGCGATTTTAGTGGCCATGCGTTTCACCCCACATGGCGGACTTCCTGTTGAGTTTAGGGTGTGGCTGTCTTTGACTTTTCTGTTTGCCCTGAGGTGTCCTATGGATGTACCAAGTTTCATTTTTCTACGTTGGAAAAAAGTTATTTTCACTTTCCATAGGCCCAAAGTATTTTGATTTTGTAGGGGTCGCCACTGAGTCATTTTTCGTATTTTTTTTTCGGGGACTTCAAATACATAAATTTTTCGCTGGGCTTGAAATCTGGGACCAATAAAAATGACTTTTAGTTGTACGTTTACTGGGTTAAATTGAGGATCATTTTGCAGAAAAAATATGATAAAAAAATATATACCGAATTATAATTAAAAAAAATATAACTCGAGCAAAAAAGTCTAGAAAAACACTTGTCTATTTTACATACATGTGTTTAGCTCATTTTGCCCAAGTTTGGTGTCTGTGGAATGAAGCAGCTATTTTTTGTTGTTTTTTAAAAAAGAGGTGCATTCTAAGTCGGACCAAATTTTTAATTCAAAATGGCCGCCTTCCCGTGTGTGATAGGGTGTGGTCCCCATTGGCTTTTTTGTTCATAAGCCCATGCTGGATGTGTGTATCAAGTTTCATTTGCCTACGACAAACTAAAATTTTCACTTCCCATTGACTTTTTCCAAATATTTGGACGTTGCTATGGCAACACATTTATAGATAGGGGGTGGTTGTCATTGGCTTTTATGCTCATCATGACATAAGAGATGTGTGTACCAAATTTCATGTCTCTATGACAAACTAAATTCTTGGGTCCCATTATAAGTTTGTAGGGGGCGCTGGAGAGCCATTTCTAAAGATAACCCTTTTATTTACATAAAGTTCAGGTCATGAATGTGCACAAACGCCTATTTGGGTCCAACTCGATCCGAGAAGGCGTTTGAGAGTTAAGAGACGTTTTATTTTCACAAAAATGGCCACCTCGTTACAGGCTTGCCACACCCATACCCGATAAGATATCATAAACAAAGTCACGACTTTGGTTGGCACATGTGTCTAGATGATACTCACCAAATTTTGGGCCATTTAGATTAAAATAAAATGATTTGCATCTTTCTACGCAAGGGGTGCGATTTTAGTGGCCGTGCATTTCACCCCACATGGCGGACTTCCTGTTAAGTTTAGGGTGTGACTGTCATTGACTTTTCTGTTTGCCCTGAGGTGTCCTACTTGGTGTACCAAGTTTCATTTTTCTACGTTGGAAAAAAGTTACTTTCATTTTCCATAGGCCCAATGTATTTTGATTTTGTAGGGGTCGCCACTGAGTCATTTTTCGTATTTTTTTTTCGGCGACTTCAAATACATAAATTTTTCGCCGAGCTTGAAGTCTGAGACCAATAAAAATGACTTTTCGTGCATGTTCACTGGGTCAAATTTAGGATCATTGGGTCACAATAAAAAAAAAAAAAAAAAAAAAAAAAAATCCGAGCAAAAACAATAGGCCCTCCCGGTCATCACCGGCTCGGGCCTAATAAAAATTCTATGAATGTTAACCAATGAAAGTCAGACATTGCTTTTCAACCATGCTTCAACGGAATTATTAAAAAAAATAAACTCATGGAACAGGCCTGGACAAAATTGATGGTACCCCTAACTTAATATTTTGTTGCACAACCTTTTGAGGCTATCACTGCAATCAGCCGACTCCTGTAACTGTCAATGAGACTTCTGCACCTCTCAGCAGGTATTTTGGCCCACTCCTCATGAGCAAACTGCTCCAGTTGTTTCCGGTTTGAAGGGTGTCTTTTCCAGACGGCATGTTTCAGCTCCTTCCAAAGATGCTCAATAGGATTGAGGTCAGGGCTCATAGAAGGCCACTTTAGAATAGTCCAATGTTTTCCTCTTAACCATTCTTGGGTGTTTTTAGCTGTGTGTTTTGGGTCATTGTCCTGTTGCAAGACCCATGACCTGCGATTGAGACCAAGCTGTCTGACACTGGCCAGCACATTTCTCTCTAGAATCCCTTGATAGTCTTCAGATTTCAATGTACCCTGCACAGATTCAAGACACCCTGTGCCAGATGCAGCAAAGCAGCCCCAGAACATAACAGAGCCTGCTCCATGTTTGACACTAGGGACAGTGTTCTTTTCTTGATATGCTTCATTTTTCCGTCTGTGAACATAGAGCTGATGTGCCTTGGCAAAAAGTTCCATTTTTGTCTCATCTGTCCATAGGACATTCCCTCAGAAGCTTTGTGGCTTGTCAACATGTAGTTTGGCATATTCCAGTCTAGCTTTTTTATGATTTGTTTTCAACAATGGTGTCCTCCTTGGTCGTCTCCCATGTAGTCCACTTTGGCTCAAACAACGGCGGATGGTGCGATCTGACACTGATGTTCCTTGAGCATGGAGTTCACCTTGGATCTCTTTAGAAGTCTTTCTGGGCTCTTTTGTTACCATTCGGATTATCCGTCTCTTTGATTTGTCATCAATTTTCCTCCTGCGGCCACGTCCAGGAAGGTTGGCTACAGTCCCATGGATCTTAAATTTCTGAATAATATGTGCAATTGTAGTCACAGGAACATCTAGCTGCTTGGAGATGGTCTTATAGCCTTTACCTTTATCATGCTTGTCTATAATTTCTTTCTATTCTCCTGCTACAACTCTTTCCTTCGCTTCCTCTGGTCCATGTTGAGTGTGGTACACACCATGTCACCAGACAACACAGTGACTACCTGAAGCCCTATAAATAGGCCCACTGACTGATTACAAGATTGTACACACCTGTGATGCTAATTAGTGCACACACCTTGAATTAACATGTCCATTTGGTCACATTATTTACAGTCTTTTCTAGGGGTACCATCAATTTTGTCCAGGCCTGTTCCATGAGTTTATTTTTTAAAATAATTCCGTTGAAGCATGGTTGAAAAGCAATGTCTGACTTTCATTGGTTAACATTCATAGAATTTTTATTTATTATTACTTTTATCAGAATAAAGTTTTTTCTGTGACCATTGTGAGTTTTTCTTTCATTGACCGAAGGGTACCAACATTTTTGTCAACGTGTGTAAAGGGGTGGACATGGTCAGCAACAATATTCAGGTAGACTGTGGCATTTAAATTGTCAAATTGTCATTGTTGGTACTAAGGGGCCCAAAGTGTGTCAAAAAAGAAATCCCCCACACCATTACACCCCCAGGACCAGCCCGAACCATTGAGACAAGGCAGGATAGATCCATGCTTTCATGTTCTTTACACCAAATTCTGACCCTACCATCTGAATGTTGCAGCAGAAATCGATACTCATCAGACCAGGCAACGTTTTTCCAATCTTCTAATGTCCAATTTTGGTGAGCCTGTGCGAATTGTAGCCTCTGTTTCCTGTTCTTAGCTGACAGGAGTGGCACTTGGTGTGGTCTTCTGCTGCTGTAGTTCAGAGATGGTATTCTGCATACCTTGGTTGTAACAACAAACAACAACCAAAGCACTTATTTGAGTTACTGTTGCCTTTCTATCATCCCTTACCAGTCTGCCCATTCTCCTCTGACCTTGGACACCAACAAGGCATTTTTGTCCACACGACTGCAGGCCACTGGATATTTTATCTTTGTCAGATCATTCTCTGTAAACCCCTAAAGATGGATGTGTGTAAAAATCCCAGATCAACATTAAAAAAAAAAAAAAATACTCAGACCAGCCCGTCTGACACCAACAACAATTCCATGTTCAAAGTCACCCTTTCTTGCCCATTCTGATGCAATGCTCAGTTTGAACTTCAGCACATTCACTTTACCACATCTAGATACCTAAAAGCATTGAGTTGCTCCCATGTGATTGACTGATTAGCAATTTGTGTTACTAAGCAATTGAAGAGGTGTACCTAATAAAGTGGCCGGTGAGTGTATTACCTTTAATGATGGAATCATACATATAATATAAAGATATATGTTACTGCTTTGGCACATTGGTTGCATAATACATAAAAACCTTACATAATGTAATACATTTAGCAGCTCAGAGGTAATACCATGTTTATTCTTCATTTAATGTAAACCTAGTCACAGCAGACCTAAGTTAATGTTTCACTAGGTTGTCACCTAATGAACTATTAATAAAAGGCAAATATAGTTGTTTGGCTATGATTAAAAAGAATGTGGGTGTAAACTGCAAATCGATATGAATTTTAATTTAAATTAATGATCAGTCATCCTGTTGTAAAGGGTTTATTGTCTGGTGTGTCAGTTTTGTAATAATAGAATGTTGGGATCTCGAGTTTCTGATACAAAGACATACAATAATCAACCACCTTCTATATTCGAGAGATAAGCCTCTACCGCCATCTGAGCTTTATCTTAAAATCTATTTTTATTTACCTGCCGACTCCAATAAAGTGAGAGGACAATGTCTGTAGAAGGAACAGGAACTTTACTTCTCTCTGACAATGACTTCTGTCAAACTCCAGTGTTTATCTAGTGACATAGCCAGACCTTGTCCGTGGATCATAATTGTTAATAAGTCGTCTGGTCTCAGTTTGATTTGCAGAGTGGCCCTTACACTGATAAACCCATCACTGTTCTAATGACCTCAAACACACAAGCTCAGGTGGCAAATTCTCTGTAAGTCTCTGGCAGTGCCACAGACACAACTTTCTTTTGAAATAAGGATCAAAGCTGCATCGAGGCTGGCGCTGCACGGAATATTCATGAATGCAAGACATCTGTCAGCTACTAGACAGCATAATGGCGCAAGGAGGGAGGGAGCTGACATTTGTCTCCCAACAATAAGGGACGGGCATCAAATGGGAAGTGAGTAAACACCCCAGGAGCAAATGGATGGCACTTTAAGTTTGCCTTATCAGGAGTTGAAAACTAAAACTTGCCTCTAGCTTCTCTATATATGCTGTGAATCATGTTGTTTTGCATACTTTACAATTCAATCATTATTTATACAACTTCTTTAACTCCAACCCTGACTGTGCACAACACTGCCCTTCCTCTAGGCTTGGCTGACTTGAATTTAAAGTCACACAATGTCAGCACATATTTAAATGTTATATTAATAAACTCTTCTGCTGGAGTGGAGGGAGAAAATAAAAAAGATTACATGTCCTGGCTTCTATGGTCGGTGGCTGTGTGGTT
Source organism: Perccottus glenii (assembly GCA_024416835.2). Classification (NCBI taxonomy): domain Eukaryota; kingdom Metazoa; phylum Chordata; class Actinopteri; order Gobiiformes; family Odontobutidae; genus Perccottus; species Perccottus glenii. The sequence goes on along the minus strand of CM044564.2, from coordinate 24,204,572 downwards.
GCTGGGCTGTAATTTGTAGTTGAGGGTGGTCCAAGGCAGCTATTCTCCAGGGATGCCAGGGGGTTTGAGAGGTCACCTGTGCTAGTATGACATCCAGCAGTGACCATCCCACTCTGCATCTTCCAGCTTAAAACTAAACCAAATACCTTCTTTGAGAGCATATAGAGCAGAGCTGTAGTTGTTATAGAAGATTGGAAAACCATCGAAGGAATGGCTCAGTGTGTTTTGTTCTATCAAACAAAGGAGCGGAGTTCAGATGTCAGCTGATGGTTTTGCAGTGCAGCTGATGCTCTTGTTGCTGCAGTTGCTGTTCATGGTTGATGTTTTGTTCAATGTTGCTTTTTCACTAATTGAAAGTGACAGCATCAAGAGACCTGAGAGCAAACAGATTTGTAACAGCAACGATGTGATGCCAAACTGCCTTGTCATGCTCTAGATATATCATAGACATGTACAAACAGCATGACACAGGGCTTCACAGGACTGCTAATACTTTGTCATAGTCTTCCTAAGCAATTAGGATTGGTGATTAGGTAAACAACAGGCATGAAATGAGTTTCCCCACACTTTGGCTCCCAACACATGTGTCTCCAGCAAGTGCTAATACTTGGCATCCAAATAAAGCTCTTAAGTGTCTTATGTTTAGATTCTATAGCCCATGTCAGCCGCCAGGGTGTAAATGAATGTAGTCAGTGTATAGCTGGCTGGTGATGAGCATACATCCAATCAGCAGCTCCACTTCTCCAGAAGAGCTCATTTGTAAAGCATCCCACCAGCTCCCACACTTAACTTAACTTAACTATCACCTCATTCACTCAGCCAGAAATTAACTGCTGCTAACATGTCCATTTCTTTGTGGTTAAAGGCAATGGAAAATACCAAACTATCGCAGCATATGCATAATTTAAGAAAAGTCACATATTTTTCTTTGTTGAGGCTGGACAGATGCACTTTATACAAAAGGAGTATCTGCTCAGTGATGATAAAAACCACTATGACAGCAAGTATTATAAAGCTCTTAAGGCCTACCCTTCTGCTATTACCGTTAACTGGCATTTATATACTACACTATATGTGGAAATGCCACTTAGTTAAGGCATTTTTATTTATATAGCACACACATTGCACCAGTCAAGGTTAGAAAAACAACAGACATTGCAGAGTTTATTACAATCATTAAAAACAACAATAAAAAGAAATGCAGAATTAAAATAAATACACTGAACATAAATTTTAAGGCAACACTTTTGTTTTTTGCCCCCATTTTTATGAGCTGTACACAAAAGGCCTATTTCTCTCAAATATTGTTCCCAAATCTGTCCAAATCTGTGTCAGTGAGCACTTCTCCTTTGCCAGATAATCCATCCCCCTCAGTGTCAGTGAACTTTATTACATTATCTGCATCTGTTATCTCGACAGACAAGCAACCATCACAACAGAACCATTTTTATTTTATCCCCCCTAACTTTGTTACAGCTTGTAGGAGAGTTAAACTGATTAATACGTTTAATACTATTAAAATCTTTATCTTAATATTTGTAGTCAACTTAACCACATGACTATAATGGAACCACTAAACTGTTTCAGGGATTTAATTAGCACTTGACCAGACACAACTGAAGCCACAGAACATTCATATCCTAAACTCAATTTACACATTGGGTAGCTCAATATGAATTTTAATTCTTACAATAAAGCTGTGTATAATTCTACACCAGAGCTTCTCAGTGTCTTACTCCAGCATTTGACTGATGTATATGCATGAGGAAGCTTTAGTGGCAGAATTACCCAAAGAGGACTAAGGTCTGATATGACAGGTCAGCCATCACATCTGTATTTATGAGCCGGTAAAAAAGTGAACCGATGAATAAATGCATAACACAAATCTGCTAAATTGTTGCTAAATGTCAAAGGATGCCTGATCGGGATAGGCTTTATGATTTCAGTTGGGCTGTATGAAGGAGGGGTTGAGGAATAGTGTCTGTATGTTTTTTGGTGGAATATGCCCTTGAGCCCTTTGACTTTAGCTGCAATCTTACATTATGTACAACCCCCTTAAATGTATACTCATGAAGCTGCCCAATAAGCACAGAGGGACACAAGGAAAAAGAAGCATATTGATCATCTAGTCTTCAGAACAGGGTCTAGACTTCACCCTCTTTAGTCACACATATTATTGTACTGTGGATTTGAATGAGCTGCTACTGACTACCATTGCAAAAAATCTCTGAGAATTAGTTTTAAGTCTTTATTTTGGCATGTGTTCAAAAACCAATTGACTTACTGTCTAAATTGTGTTTGATGGCAAGACACATGTTGACCTTGTCCAATCCCTGACCCACTCTACCTGATGAGCAACTAGGGAACATCAACACAAGACTTGCTTCTGCAATTACGTCCTATTAAGATGACAAACAAGTGGGCCTGATCAAAGGTACGTATATGCACAGAAGAATGTTATATTAAATATGCATATTCAAGACAAAACCTGGGCACTTCTGCATATATTTTTCTGGTGGTGGTGTTTTTGCCTTTTTCATAAATTTGTCCTGCTGTAGAAAGAACAAGCTCTGACTGTTTATGTTACAACGTGAGACTTACTTCTGAGATGTCATTAGTTTTAGCTAAACTTTTTTACATAGTTTGAGTTTTGAAGTGATGTTGATGAAATAGACCTCAGGCATGTTAGTGATCTGGACATGCTTTTTCATCCTGTTTTGGGCTTCTGTTTGTTCTTGTAGTGTCATTTTGTTCAGTTTTAGCAAGCCAAAACTTATCACTGATCTGAGCTGTACCTGTCTGACTTTAGAACAGTCTTGTTACAGAGCTTGTTTTCAGTGTTAAGTTTGTACGCTCAGTTATCAGTCAGGCAGGAAGCAGGCTGAGATTGTTCATGAAGCAGATGCCTTTGATCTGAAAACTCCAGTCCGGCCTGCGAACATCACTCTCTCACATCATGCATCTGGAGACGCTTCTTTATCAAGATATCAGCTGTCACAATAGACACATCACTTTTATCAGCACAAGTTTGATTGTCAGAGCCTTATTGCCAAGAATCTATCATTTTTACTGAGAAGTCAGTGTTTAGGCGTCATCCAAATTAAAGACGTCTATCTAGAAGGTCACCACCATGAGGAAGACTACAATTGTTTTGACACTAAATGATGTATCACACTGTTTGTTTTCTGTGTGTGTGTGTGTAAAAGCACCAAGCTTGAGCTCATTTTTATATACTGTATCTTCTCACATCCTCCTACTTCTCGGTGTAGTGTCAGTTGTAACAGACAGACAGCAAAGATATCAGACTTGATACAATCTATAGTTTTGAAAAAAGTCTCTTGCACTGACAACATGGTCAGCAAGAAAAGTACAGATGCACTGAATTTTCCGCATCAACCACTTCTTGTGATTGTATTAGAGCAGTGGTGCCCAATATGTCGATCAACTGGTCGATCGCAGAGATAGTGCAGGTGGATTGCATGCCATTTAGAAAATATCATATATAAATCATAATAACAATATAAAATATGAGTCCCTTAACATCCAGTCAAAGCTGAAAACACCTCTAAACATCTTTATTATTAAGCAATTTTAAGTATCTGCACCGGCAGACTGACGCAGAGCTGAGTCAGGTCAGATGAAGGTAAAGAACATACAGTAGCACAATATCATTAGATGTTTGCCTCGTTTTACAGATGTTCAAAAAGTTGGTTGTTGTTATCGAGCTAAAGGAAAGCTAATTTATGTAGCCTAGAGTTTATCAGTTTCACAAACTTCTCCTTCTGAGCGTTATTATAGAGACCCAGTAATCTTTGATAATTACTGATGTTAAATTACTACTGTAGAGTTTTACTCATTAAAATTAAACACATAGTAGGCCTCTACCCAAAACCTAGTTTGTTAAATGAAGGTAAAGCTGTGAAGGAAATATTACAAACAAATCATAATATGAACAGAGGAAACTGAATTATGCCTTTGTTGATATTTTAGGTCTACAGTTCAACTTAACAAAATTTGACTTCACAGAGAGTAGGGGGAAAAAAGAGTTTAAACTATTTTGTCTCTCCCTTAGCAACAAGCACTGACCACCTTGACTAACATTCTATGTAGGCTTTATGAAGTATAATAGTGTACATAAAAATCTGATAAGTTAACCACCTTATTGTGGTGCTTTTGTTTTTAAAAAGGGTAGGTTGAGTTATTGAGGTATTTTGTGGTTAAAGTGTATTAATGACATGACACTGCAATATAAATATAGGTAGATCAATATTACTTGGTCATTTCAAAAGTAGCTCGCTAGCCAAGAAAGTGTGGGCACCCCTGCCGTAGAGCTTCGAACCCCACATGACTAAATGTATTCTATCGTCCATAATGGAAGGAAAAAGCACCAGCGCCAGTGTAGCTCTCAAACAAGTTAAAATTCATTAAATATATATTGTGACCCTTATCATGCAGTAGGCAAGCATTTGTTCAAAAAGTCTAATTCGATCACATAACCCTGCAACACACAGGCTTTATTAAGCTATAGATACTTTTTGCGGCTGTTTAAATTCGAAAAATGCGCAGGTCTGTAAATGTAAAGTAAAGAGATGCTAACTTCGATGTTACATTTTCTCAGATTTTTTTTATTCGGTAAGTTAATGTTTCACAGACAATTATATGTGGGACAACATGTTACACAAATGTACTGGGAACTGTCTTAGAAATTGGCTCAATGCTTTTCTACAGTTTATTTTTTACTAATATAGTTTAATGTACAGATGTGGCGCTTTCCTGCCGGCGGCCTAAATTCAGGTTGGGTAAAGTCAGTTTGACACAGGTGTAATGGTTACTGAGTCTCTGTCATGTCCCACCCTCTTGTCTGTCTGTCTGTTTATGTATTATGTATTATTTCCTGTGTCTTATTGTGAAGTGTCTAACCCCTGTCTGTGTTTCAGATTGTCTTCCTGCCCTTGTGTCTGTGATTACCTGCTCTGCCCCTAATGTGTTCAACCTGTTCCTCATTGTGTTCCCTTTATATTCTGTGTGTTGTCCCCTGTCCTGTGCCAGATTGTCTTTACCCTTGTGTAAGCTATCAAGCGGTTCCTTGTGTGTTTGTATCAGCCTTTTAGTGTTTATGACCAGAGCCTTGTTTTGACCACGTCTTTTGGATTTCGGACTTTGTACTTTTGACTTGGCAATAAACATATACAGTGCCTACATTTACATTTATTCATTTAGCTGACGCTTTTATCCAAAGCGACTTACATTGTTCTAATGTAATTCTATCCACTGAGCTACTGCCGATACTCCTTACACTTGGAACATCTTTTTGTATCCAAATCCAGCTTTAAACTTCTCCACAACAGTATCTCGGACCTGCCTGGTGCGTTCCTTGTTCTTCATGATGCTCTCTGCGCTTTAAACGGACCTCTGAGACTATCACAGTGCAGGTGCAGAGACTACACACAGGTGGATTCCATTTATCATCATTAGTCATTTAGGTCAACATTGGATCATTCAGAGATCCTCACTGAACTTCTGGAGAGAGTTTGCTGCACTGAAAGTAAAGGGGCTGAATAATATTCAATAAATTTCGTTCCACTTCATGATTGTGTCCCACTTGTTGTTGATTCTTCACAAAAAATTACAGTTTCATATCTTTATGTTTGAAGCCTGAAATGTGGCAAAAGGTGGCAAAGTTCAAGGGGGCGAATACTTTCGCAAGGCACTGAAGATATATTAAGTATTACAAAGCGTAAGATACGTAGTCTTCTGTCAGAGGGAATGAAGATGACCATGTCTACTGACTGATAAAGGTTAGTGCTGTAGTGAAGCCCAGTAATTGGTCATGGCAGACAGGCCGCATAGTGTTGTATGTCCACAATCAATAGTAATTACCACAGCACAGACTGATTGTCAATGTTTGTCATGTTTCTTGCAAGTCAACACAATCTCAGGGTTTGTACCAATCAGGCTTAGCGCTGGTACAGGTCCAGCTTGTGTCAGCACTTTGACTTAGTGTCGCAGATTAACATCAAATCCAGTATTCATCTATTAAAACAGTACACTTGTATTCAGGCAGACCGTGTGTAATACTGAAGACGGTCTTTTTCTGAAACAAAACTAACCTTGAAGTCCTTAGTTAGGCTTGTCCTACACAAGAGTTTCCTGAATTTGGACCAAAGAAGGATACAAGATATACATTTGTCTAACTATGCGGTGTCAAGACAATTATTGTTCTGCTCAAAATCATGTCAAATGCTCAATTGGGCCCAGTCTTTGATATATTTTATTGAATAAGATTCAGTAAGATTGAAATGCCAGTGGTCTGATCTGCAACTCTTTTCTTCTTGTATGTGATAAAACAGCATAAATCAACCTCAAAAACACATTGGACAACTTTCTCCCCCTTTGCTGCGGTTCTTTTCTTTCTCTCATTAGAAATGCTTCACTGATAATTACATTTTATGCCCCATCACTCATCATGAATACTGTTGGCTGGGAGGTTTTATATTCAGAGCCAGAAGTCACTCTTGCTTGTCATGAGATCTTTTTTTTTCATGAACTGGCCATTGTAAATGAGTCCCTTAGTTCTGGCATGATATTGGCAGGTCTGGTCACAGCACTGAATGAATGTGATGTGAATCCACTATCAGTCATGGTTACAGTCATCTATGCACCAATAGTATGCATCAAAAGTAGAATATTATTGTATTTTTTGTTCTATTGTCCTTTTGTGTTGTGTTGACCGAAATAAACAAACAAACAAAAAATAAAATATTAGTTCTCTTCCTCTTAACCAGTGTTGGGCAAGTTACATAATATATTATAATTACTAGTTACTGTGATTTAAGTTTAATCATCCATTCATTCATCCACCGCTTTGTCCCGTTAGGGGTCACGGGTGACTGGAGCCTATCCCAGTAACTTTGGGCCTGAGGCGGGGTACACCCTGGACAGTGGCCAGTTAGTCGCAGGGCGATTTAAGTTTGATTTAAGTAATAAATTTACACAACAATATTACTGTCTCTGAAATGTAATGAGTTACCTTACTTTTGATTTACTTACTGGCAAAACAGGACACGTCTCACCTAAAAAGGAAATTTAGACTTGATTTATATCTCCTTTTTATGCTTAATGTCAAAAAAATATCCAAACGCAATAATAACCCGCAAGTAAAAACACTTAGTCTAGTCAAATATAATTTATACACAACAATGTTGTTTGTAAGACGCAAATACCACATGACTAATAATAAAATAAAAATAGGAGCCTATGCAGCAGCAGCACACTACACTTTGTTTCAGACAGTGTGCTGCCATCACGTTTATGAAGGCATTATGAAGATAATATGACTTCTTTCTCTGATATCATTAGTATTTTTATTATCTGCACAGTCTCCACTTACAGTAGGCCAGTCATTCCCAAACTGTGGTGGTCCGCGGACCACTAGTGGTCTGTGAGGGTACTGCAGGTGGTCCGTGGAAAGGCAAAATAAAATAATATTTTACCTTCATTTTACCAGGAAATTCCCATAAAAAAAATTAAAAGAATATGTAGGCCTATATTGATATAACATTTGCATTAAATTGTCAAGTTGACAATAAAAAGAGGGGGTGGGGGGTTGTGGAGAGACCTGTTATTTTAATTTCCATTTGTTTTCCGTTTTTTTGCTCTCGTGTTTCAGAATGTTTTTTCAGAAATGCCAAAGGTTTTGAAATGTTGACTATCCAAGTGTTCTTTTCCATTGCTATGGAAATAAGCCTGTTGTTCAAATTAACCTGATTATGCCCTCGGGCACATGAGTAAATAAATAAATTAAATATGTGGCAGTGTGCAGTAAACTTTCTTTTAACAAGCCTGTTGCACACTGATGTGATGACTAGTTATAGTAGTGCTAGTAAGCCTATTTAGAGGTGCGGATTAATTCAGGTAAGACTGTGTGTAGACATTTTATTATGTGTGTTATGAGGTGGTCCGCAAAATTTTTTGATTACAAATAGTGGTCCACACACACAAAAAGTTTGAAAAACCCTGCAGTAGGCTATATAAGCTGGTCTGGAGCTAGCAGCATTAGCCACTACAAGCATCAGCTGCACAGCATGTAATAAAAACATTAATTTATCAAATGAAATAGCCATTTACCAGCCTTATTACTATATAGTAATCCCCTTCACAGTAAGAAACGACTCTATTGTATACCTTGTCATTGCTGGCGTTCACAGTGATTCTGCTGACAAGCTTTTTTTATGCCGATGATATTATTCAACAATACTACTCAAGTCTTTTCACTTCTTGGGTTTCAAGCAGCTTTTTAGGCTGAAAGAAAGTATTTTGTTTCATCCAATTTAAATTCAAAATAGTGGGAGTATGCCCATCTTGCAAATGTAAAATCTATTAACTGTCGGCTACAGGAAATTTCACATCACCCGTGCTGCAGATACTCAAACGTTTGGTCACACAGGTTCACAGATTCTTTTCTCTGGAGCCGCAATGTTTCATTATAGATACAGTCTGTGTAAAGTGCGTTACTGAGAATGTAACAGGTAACATTTTTGTATTAGTAATTTTGTTATATAACTATGTTACAGCAAAATGTAATACACTACTTTAATGCCGTTACTTTTTAATACGTTACTCTCAACACTCGTCTTAACTCCCTCACTTCCAGCAAAAGTTTGGTTAGGTAAATTGTACCTGCAGTGTGTAACTTTTATTTGTACAATGGCAAAACAAGGACAAGAAATTTGTTTGGTCACAAACAAACCTGCATAGTTCAACATTTAAAGTCAGTACATTAGATTAGATTAGATTAAACTTTATTGTCATTACACAAGTACAGGTACAAGGCAACGAAATGCAGTAGTGCACATAGTGTGAATCCCAGTCTGCTCTGCTCAGGCTTAGGTCTTTCTGTTAAATATTCTGGTCTGAGGTGTCTTTGTCGGTGAGATGTGTCCAGTCGCTGTGGAATGTGACCAGGGTTTTTCCACAGTATCTTTCCCTGAGAGTCCCACAGGCTGCTCCACATCAGTCCCAGCCCGGCTCAGCTGTCGCTCCTCTGCCTGAGTGGACATGGCAGCCTGCTCACAAGCATTTCCCCTCTCCACAGGGACATTTATTCACACTCCACACACACTCTGACCCGGCAACAATCAAAGACGTCTATGAGGCAAATAAACATATCAAAATGCCTACAGAAGGCCCACTAAATGCTCTGGGAAAAAGGCCGTCTTGAGTAACAACAAAGTGAGTGGTATTGGTTCCGAGATCACACATAGAGAATTCTATTGGCCACAGTGTGAAGAAAAACAGGAACAGTATGTGATGGGAAGGCTTGATGCATGGAAGTGGACTTTGAAATGCGTCATGAATTCGACTACAGAGTAAGTTAAAGGAGCCTTTAAATCATCAGTTTGATGGACAGGTGCAGCAGGACCAGGGGGATTTATGCAGTTTATCAAAGAAGTGAACTACAAATATTGATTGTATTAATATAGCAAATATTGACGGAACCATACAACAAATATCTGGAATACATAGACACTGTAGTTTGCTGACACTCTTTTCAAAGAGCCCATAATCACTGAGGTGATAGCAATGACATAAGAATACAAAAATGCTATATAAAAATACAAATTGCAATAACTGTCACAATAAATACAACACATCAATCAAAATAAGCAATAGAAAACCAATTACGTATTGAATTGTTTTTTTTAACATTTTTACTTCAAACCCAAGTCTCCGGTCCTTTTTTTTAATGCTGAACTAAACCTCCCATCTCAGAAAAGCCATATAAATCAGCAAAATGTTGGAAGGTAAATAACCTTTTCCATGTGTTTGTGGGAGCAGAATGAATAAAAGCTGTTCTTGTCATACATTCACCCAGACTGATTTAAAACATTGTCACAAGTCTTGTTTCCATTGCCCACACATAAACACGTGACAGACATGTAAAGGAATAATTAAACAATTCAGAAATGTGGAAATTCTATAAACTTTTTTATCTTTTAACTTCAAGGATTTTATTATGTGTTCTATACAGTATATCATTGGTTTAACTGGTACATAGCTGACTGACAAAGTAACTAAAAAACGTCCAAAACTATGTCCAGTACCTTTTATATGGAATTTTAATAAATGACATATCAAGGTGGGATCAGATTACATTGGATATTGACTTGTCTTATCCTGCCTAGCACTTAAAGGTGTTACAGAGTGTTCTATACATTTTTGCAATATTACTTGCTTACTATATAACTGATAACAGACATATAACCAACCATTGGCCCTCTGGCTTGTGAATCACTATTAGTACGTGCGTTACGTTATGCACATGTGTTCCAGTTGCTGCGCATGCATAGACATTGTGTGCTTTCATGTTGCTCCACCGGTCTGACTGCGAAGTTGCAAAATGGTTAAGAAACAACCTGGTAGTGACAGGTAGTGACAAAAGAAAATCTCTTTTTGAGGTACATGAGAAGAGGAAAAAAACGTCTCAAAAGCTAAACAAAATCAGAGTGTCTCTTGGTGATTGTTTTTCACGATGACAAATTTCTGCTGGACAGGTAACCTTTGTTCATTTTTGTGAGTTTGGGAAAGATATGAACTTTGTATTCTGACACTTTAAAGCAACAAGCAGTTTGGTAATGCTACAAGTAATGGTGGGAATACTGTTAGACGCTGCTAGAAGTGGCTTTTCCTTCCTTCCACCGCCCAAATCCATGTACAGAACAAACACACTGTTCCAGCCTGCAGCATTCCTTCACTCTCATTTGGAATATTGTTTAGAACCTCATGTTGGATTTCTTTTGAATATGGCACTGAAATATGATTGTTCCCATTCAGTATTGGCCCCATGCCGAGTGTGTTGCAAAGACCAGAGCTGCTTTAATCGTTCTGACAGCCCAGTCAAAGATCAAGATGGAGTGCTGTACTAAATGGCAGCTCTGTATAATGAGAGGGCAGGTGGGCTTCAGCCAGGCAGAAATAGCAGCTTCACTTGTAGCTGCACATTTGGCTCAATAATTAATGAAGCAAAGACAGCTCCCTGCGGATGAGCCACAGCTTTGTCATTTAAGATGGAAGACTCTCAGCTGCCACATCTGAGGTATGTTTCAATCACTGGCCACTTACTTTGTCTTGTTAGATTTAGTGGAAGTGGAGTGTGGAAGAAGGAGTTCTTGCGTTGTTCTGTCCTGCAGCTCACTGATCGCAGACGTCCACTGGATGCTATCTGTTGTTCAAAAGCCCAATGCAGGTGATGGTCCATGTTGTTCAGTATACTGTAGCATCTGTCCTGTGTTGTGTGCTCCACTAACTCAACTAGAATCTCCAAACTCTGTATTTATGGACCAGTCCAGCTTGTTGTCCAGATGCACAATGGTCACAGTTTGAAGTGTGAGTGTATCTTGCATAAAGTCAGTGACCATCTCTTTAGTTTTGGAGGTTGAAGCCATTTATTGTCAAACAATTGTGTTTACTCTTTTTAAATCATAGTTTATTTGTTTATTTGTTTATTTATTTGGATCCCCATTAGCTTCCACAATGTGGTTGCTAGTCTTCCTGGGGCCCATAAAAGTGCTGAAACGTATGTACAGCTAGAATACACAAATATAACATACATAAATATAACTTACATATAACATAACCACATGTATACATTTATCCACATATACACATTCACACACATACAACATTTAAAATGTCAGTACCTATAACAGTCACAAATTAACTGGTGTAATACTATTAATAATAATCTGTTTTAGAGTCTTCTTAAAATTACATATGTTGGATATATGCCTTGTTCTTAAGTCCAATTTATTCCAAGCAGATGACGATCTAACTAAAACTGTTCTTGTCATACAATTGGACCTTGCAGATGGAACCACTAACACACCTGAGCTCACCTGACGCGTAACATGTCCGTGACAATACCCACTAAAGACCAATTTATCTACAAAAGATTTTGGATTGCTTTTAAATAGAGCATTGTGCATATAACAGAGAAGACTTATATTAAGTTTGTCCTCCACCTTTAGCCAGCCCAAACAGGTATGCATTTTATCCACGTGACAACCAAAACTACCCAAATGACCCTGATCAAAAGTTTACATACCCCAGTTCTGTATTGCCACCCAAATAACTTTGTTCCAGATGTTTTGAGGCTTGTCTCTGTGCTGTTTGGCGTATTGTAAGCGGGATGCTTTGTGGCATTTGCGTAGTAATGGCTTTCTCAACCATGCAGCCCATTTTTCTTTAAGTGATTTATTGTACATCTTGAAACAGCCACAGCACTTTTTGTACTGTATATCAGCTGAAGTTATTTGTGGGTTTTTCTTTGCATCCCAAACAATTTTCCTGGCAGTTGTGCCTGAAATTCTTTTTGGTCTACCCAACCTGTTCATTTTCTACTTCTTAATTAGAGTTTAAACACTGCTGAATGGCATGCTAAATTCCTTGGATAACTTTTCTATATCCCTTACCTGTTTTATACAGATGAATTACCTTTTCCCACAGATCCTTTGACAATTCTTTTACTTTCCCCATGACTCAGAATTCAGAAATGTCAGTACACACACACACTGATTACAAGCAAACAGATCACAGATGAGGATGGTTAACTTTCTGAGCCATTCAAACCTGTTTGTGTCAACTTGTGTTCATGTTATCAGGCCAAAAACACCAGGGTATGTAAACTTTGTATCAGGGTCATTTGGGTAGTTTCTGTTGTCATTATGATTTTTAAAAGAATAAACACAATTGTTTGACAATAAATGGCTTCACCCAACCACTAACTACCGTATGAATGAAAAAAAAAATGTTTTTGTTATCATTCATATTCTCTGAAAAATGGCCCAAAAAATCACTAATTCTGCCAAGGTAAGGTAACTTATGAGCACAACTTTAATTAAAATCAGTAGTGTATAACATGAAGAGGAATGGAGCAGGTTCAGGAACAGTTCCTTGAGGAGCTCCTGTGAGGTGAAGATGTCAGTGCTGCTGCGGTGAAGGGAAAGTAGAATGCAGAACAGGCTGCTGTGTCGAATCTTTTGAATAACCTGGCTCTTGTCTGAGTTAATGGATAAAATCTGCTCCTTGCGCCTCGTCTCTGGGTTTTCTCTCTGAACAAACACAGTCCAGGGTTGTCTCCTCGTCATTTTGTTCATTTGATAGCGGTACGACAACTACCTGCAAAAAAATATTAATTTGCTCTCTGCTGACGGGCAGCGGAGTACAATAGTGTTTTGCGCTCCAGGAGGGTGTTTTACAGAGAATGTGACGTCATGTGAAAACTATGAATGGAAACAAGAGAAACTTGAATGACTAAAGTACGGCCTTAAACTAGAAGGATAAAGGTCCCCTGTTGGGCATTGAGACATATTTTGTTCAACATATTTTTAAGAAACCATTAAAGATTCATGTATCTGAAACATATATTTGTCCGTAAACCTTTAATTTCCCCTTTTCCATAAATCAGTGGTTTACATAGACCTCACATAAATGCTTTAAAAGTTTAGGTTGGAAGCACAGATGACCCATTCTGGTTTGCCTAGCTTCAATTCAATTCAATTTCCTTTTAGTAAACACTGCAATAAAGCTCTAATGTCAAAACAATTTCTTCTCGAATGTTCTTTCAAGTGCATGCTCTGTTGTGACAGGAGTGGAACTGCTGTGTGTCCCCTGGGCAAGGCAGGAATCAGCGTCACACTCCCTAACCTGAAAACACATGCTGCAGCGCAACCCCTGTTCCAATGCCAATGGTGTGTTTTCAATTAAACTCATGCAAATTAGGCTTGATATGTGCTGGGACTGTGCATCCGCTGCAGGTCAACAGTCCCAAGTGGATTTATTTTCAATTACATTATGTAATGAATCCATCAAATGCAGTCAAACACATTAATAAGAGCAAAGCTGTGCAGCTTTAGTCACTGCTAAACAGAGCTGAGATGTGGCTGGTATTCTCTCATTCAAAAGCCTATGACATTACACATTCAGAACATTTATATAGAATTGTAAAAATATTTCCCAGAAATAACTGACTAAATCATAATGGTAACACACACAAACTCGTTTTTGTGTTTTTTTTACTGTTTTGGTGTTATGTCCTTGTATTTGAAATGTTGATGTATTTTGTCTTTCTTTGTCACCTCCCTGGTGACAACAGATGGAAACTAGCACTTCTGCTACAATCATATTTACAACTGAAACTGTTACAGATATTCATTAATATATTGTGTCAATATTGTGTCTAATAAATAAAATAAAATAATAATAAAATAAATACATAAATTGCATGTGGCAGAGTGGTTAGCACTCCTGCCTCATAGCAAGAAGGTCGTGCGTTCAAAACCCGGCCTACTGAAACATTCTCGGCCGACTCCGGTCTTTCTGTGAGGATTCTGCATGTCCTCCACGTGTTACTGTGGGTTCTCTCCGGGTTCTCCAGCTTCCTCCCACCGTCCAAACACATGCATGTTTAGGTCCACAGGCTGTTGGTCAGACCTAATGGAGCTCTAATGGAATTGCTGAACATCATAATGTGCAAAAATCTGAAGCAAACAGTGCAAAAAGGCAAAATGTTTTGATTCGGGTAGGGCTTTGTGCGGCAGACTGGGAGCACTCTGTTCAGATATCTGACAGGCAGCTTTGTATGTGTTGAGTCAAAGCGGGTTAAGGTCTGTGCAGACAGCAGGTAGGTGGTTTGTTTGACCTCTGACCTGGAGCATTATGTCCCGAATGAGGGCAGCGGGAGCAACACTCTGATTTGCTGGCAGTGGAGAAAGCACTGAGCAGGTCTGGGTTTTCTTGGGAGTGCTTAGCTGCAGTTTCCTGGCTGATTACTGAAGTAAAGCAGACCAACCTTCACTCAGTGTAAACAAATCTGGTGTGGATTTGTCTGCTATAAAGGCACACATTCTTTGCCTGCTAACTGTTTTGGAGACAGAATTATCTGCAGCAGTACACTATTTATGTCTGAGCGGTGAAGGAGCCAAAGAAATGACAAAATATCTCAAACTGACTGTGTCCCCTGTGCAGCTACAGCAAACAGGCCCTGCACAACATGTTCCTCTCTGACATTCACTAGGCCTATATTGCTGCCCGAAGTGTACCAGGGAGTTCCTTAGATTAAAAAGTGCCTTGGAGAACAGGTATTTCACATTCCATCCATTTCTGATGTATTCATTTTTGATTAACTTTTGCACACCCAAATAATTTCTATAGCAAGAAAAATATTGAGCCATAAATATGCATCTGTACTGCAATGTGTACTTGTTCACAAAGTTGCCTAAGTTCAACCGGATACAGACTCCTCAGGAGGTCCATTACAGATATCATGTCACACAATGTACATTACTCTCAATCTGCTTCTGCAGCTGTTGTCAGTTATCAACAACGTCAACAATAAACCTAAAACTTTGTGAGGAATTTTATAAGCATCTCATGTCAATAGGTTGGGCACAGTTTCATAGTCTTACCAAACTTTCTCTTATTTTCACTCTTATTGTTATTTATGTTATAGTCAACATTAATAAAATATTTGTGGAGGTTCTCAAGACATCCAGGTAGTGTAAAAAAGAAGGCTATGTCAAGGTGGGCTCTCCGGCTTCATCCAACTGTCCAGAGACATGCATGTGTAGGTTACACTACATTAAATGAAGCTTCACTAAACTAAAGCATCCCTTCAGAGAAATATACTAAGCTAAACTACAGCATCAGGGAAAAAGTAGTTTACTTCTTACTAAACTTACCTTTTTTTAATTATTATTATTTTTATATTGAACCAACTGCATTCCAAGTCAGTGCTATCAATGTTCAGTTAAAATGTTTATTTAAAATAAACATCTCCAACAGCTGTAATCCATCCATAGTCCTGGTCCTGGTCCTAGTCTGGTCACGGTTATGCCATATAATCCACCGAAGCCAAGTCTTTTCCAGTTTTTTTAATCAGCATAAAAAACTAGTGAATGTTTTTATGTATAATGAGGCACGCGGCTTAAGTTTCGTTTCTCACAAATGTATACAAATGTGTGCAAAGTGGTGTTTTACTGCAGCAGCATCAACAGAGAACAAAAAAGTCAGGTATAAAGTGCTGATGGTCTAGAGCATCGTCTTTTATAAACTTTCTTCTGGTGTGACGGATCAACTGGAGTCAGGTTATTTGGCGCCACCAAGCCTCTCTCATGGAACCTCTTCAACGGTCCTCGAGTAAGGGCGCCACCATACGGCGAAATACAGAAATATATTATCAGTAAATAGGGGAGCAATGGGCAGATTACATCCATTTTATTTACAATCTATGGGCGGCACTGTGCAGCTGTAACAACAAAACACAGTGTAGGTGTCTAGAGAGATGCCTGTTCAAAACACATACTCAGTCGCATGAGTAATGTTTGTGATAATGGTATAGCGTTAGGTGAACTCTCTCAGGTGAACTTGTGATGCATCGACAGCTGCTTTTGACTTTGTGAAGTTTTATACAATGACTTTATCTTAACGGTTGAACGCGATTTCGTTTTTAGTTTCTCTGTTTGTCGGCAGCTTAGCCGTAGCTTTAACAGTTACAACGTTTCGTTTGTTTTCCTCTGAACTGAAACAGCTAAAGCTTACAAGGTGAAGAAAAAATAGATTTTGGCAGAAGGGTTTTGACTAGACTGTGTAATTAATTTGAATGTACAACATATCCTGTAACTAACAAGTTTTTTATTTTATTTTCTTCCGTCAACAGATTCACTGTGACTCCAACAACAATGTTGTATTGTAGCCTAAACCTAATAGAAGTATGTTTTTACCTTCTCATTTCAGATCACGTCCAGTCTACACTACAGTTAGAACCTCTTGGAAGTTCTTGGAACCTTCAGCGATATCTCCCACAACCTGTTTGTAAAAGTATCAACCTGCTGCATTTGACTGATGCTCTCATTGTCAGTAAATAAGAAGGAACACTGTGACACAACTGAAATTATAATGAATTCAACCTTTCCAGATGAATGCTGAACCTTTCCAGGTGCTTAACATCCACATAGGGCATAAATCAAATGTAGACACAATTGCAATATGTATATTTTATATGTGTTCAGGTCTTTCTGTACATATTTCGGTAATTTCTTGTCTGATGTACAATAGAAAGTAAAATATCAAACACAATGTCATTTTTTTAAAATCTACATGTTATTTAACAATGATCCTTTTTTAGATTAGATTAGATTCAACTTTATTGTCATTACACAAGTACAGGTACAAGGCAACGAAATGCAGTTAGCATCTAACCAGAAGTGCAATAAGCAGTAAGTACAGAATATACAAGGTCTATAATATGTACAATAACTATACAGATAAGTATTATGGACATAATTGACAGATTTTAAATACTATAAGCATGATATACAGGTAGGTGTACTATGAACATACTATACAGATGGATTATGTAAAAGTGTATGTACACTATAGGCAGAACTATGAACATAATTTACACTAGTGCAATGGACAGTACAGTGCATAGAAAATCTTACAGTGTGCAAATGGATGTAGTGGAAGTAATAACAAGTTTACTGTTTGCTTGTTGTAAATAAATGAATAAAGTCAGTCAGATGCAGTGGTGATGTGGGGGAGGAGTCTGTGTGTGTGGTGGTGTCAGAGGGCAGAGTTCAGTAAGGAGACAGCTGTAGGGAAAAAGCTGTTCCTGAATCTTGTGGTCCTTGTCCGGAGGCTCCTGAAGCGCCTCTCGGAGGGCAGGAGGTTAAACAGTCTATGGTCAGGGTGAGAGGAGTCCTTAAGAATGCTGCGAGCTCGACGTAGACAGCGTTTCCTCTGGATGTCCTCAATAGCAGGAAGTGGTGTCCCTGTGATGCGCTGGGCAGTTTTCACCACCCTCTGCAGTGCTTTGCGGTCAGCCACTGAGCAGTTTCCTTACCAGACTGTGATGCAACTGGTCAGGATGCTCTCGATCGCACACCGGTAAAAGTTCACCAGGATGGCTGAAGACAGCTGGTTCTTCTTCAGTGTCCTGAGGAAGAAGAGGCGCTGGTGAGCCTTCTTGACCAGGCTGGAGGTGTTTGTGGTCCAGGACAGTTCCTCCGAGATGGTGATTCCCAGGAACTTGAAGCTGGAGACACGTTCAACAACCATACCATTAATGTGGATAGGGTCATGCGTGCCTCCTTTTTTCTTCCTGAAGTCCACAATGAGCTCCTTTGTCTTAGTGGTGTTAAGGAGCAGGTTATTGTCAGCGCACCATGTGGCCAGGTGCTTTACCTCTTCCCTGTAGGCAGTCTCATCGTTGTCTGTGATGAGGCCAATCACCGTGGTGTCGTCTGCAAACTTAATGATGGAGTTGGATCCATGCACAGGCTTGCAGTCGTAGGTGTAAAGGGAATCCTTTCAGCTGCTGTCAAAAAAAAAAGCACATTTAAATACTATTAAGTCTTAAGCTATGCCACATAAAAACTGTTTTGTAGAATATTTAGAATAAAAGCTGGGTTAAGGTCATGTGAGACATCAGTAAAGCACACTTAACATTTATGTGCAATACAATATACGATCCATATATATGATCTAAAATACATTTCTAAATGTCTGAAATATTAAGTACGTTCTGAAAAGAAAAAATTAGGTTGGTAAATGGCATGTGTAACCCACCTGGTAAAAAGGCGTTATGTTATTGGTCTATGTTGAAATGTTGGTTGATTGTATGTATATTTATATTAAGGGTTTTATTTTGAAAACCGGAAGTTTATTGTAAGGGAAACAGAAAGTAGTATGAAAAAACGCAGATAGCTTCACTTGCTCATTGACCCATGGAGCATGGCTTCTACTCTCATGTGTTGGTTAAAAGTGAGAAAAAGAGGTGGGAAAACCATCAAAGAAGCACTTTCCTGAATCACTGTGAAAAGCATTGGTCAGGACTTTTGACATCATAGAAAAGTGATGCTTCCAGCTTTGGTGTCCAACGAGGTTGATGCTGAGACGATTTATTGATGGCGAGCCTCCCAGTTGAATTTTGAGCTTCTATCCCCCATACCATGGATCCTGTGGTAGGATTGTTTCGTTCCCACTGACCAACACCAACACGAGCTACTTTGGATACATTCAATGACTTTTGACTATTCCCCTGACTTACGGACTTGAACATTAAGCGAAGTTGCAGAGACACATTTTCCGGAAAGAACACTTGTAAAGAGACATTCTTTTTCTTTCTTTTTGTTTATCTGGATCCAGAGGTTACAAAATTGTTAATGTAATGTGCATTCTTTAATTTTACCTAAACTAAAGTTCACATGATGTAACTACAATTCCCTGCGTTTATTGACTATTGCTATAATCTCAGCTCCTATGAACCTATTGGTCCAGGTGTGTACATACCTTGAAGTGGGTTACACATACATTTATATAGCGCTTTTTTGTGCTTTACATCGTGCTTCCATTCACCCCCTTCACACCTGGGACTGACAGAGAGGGTGGTGGGTCACAGTAGATGGAAAGATTAAATTATACAATGAATGAATGAAATTAGCTTCTCCTTCATTTCTCACTTCTTTATGTATGTTTATGAACAACAGTGACAAAATTATGTTTAGTAAAAAAAAAATAGCCCATCACAGCAAACCGGGCTTTAGACAACTGCCTAGTTTTATATTTTTGTGTGAATTCAACTGCATCAGGTTAACTGGGGAAAGGTGATCGATGCCTGTTCATAACACCTGTAGCTGTAACATGGTTGAAAAATGGTAAAGATGGTAAAGGTTTATTAATCTTGCTGCTCAGTAGTTGGACAGAGCAGAGCACTGAGTTCCGGTTGTCTTGTGGCTAAGTCCCAAGTTAACTTGTGACATTTCAACAACTTGTTTTAGACTTTTGTGTAAGCTTGATGATGAGTTAACAGTAAAAACAGAGCTGTTCAAGTAGAAATGTTTTCATGTCGTTGGTCTTTCTACGGGTTTGCAGAGTAAACGTTGTGTTTTTAAACAAGCTGCATACTGACACTTGGGGAGGACATTTTCTACGTAAATAGAAACCGTCTTTTATTACAGTTTGTCACTGTGCTTTGTCTCGGCAAAGTACCACATCTATCAAATGACTGCTCTCGTCTAAAAGACCCAAGTGGTTTAAAGTGTGACAGTCACTTGCTGCTACAGCAGGACTTCTTCTGTCCTGGTAGAGTCCTGAAGGTTTGGAAGCAACCCTTTTAAAACACGTTCTGAGATTGATTCATGTGAACCTATATAAAATGTTAATGTCTGCTGTTGGACCCACACAGACTAATCTGGGATTATTTTTATTGGTGTTATGCAGTCTACACTGTTAAAACAAATAAATAAATGTAATACATGAAACTTTTCTGTTGTAATTTCTCTTCAATAAACCTTTTGAAAGGTTTTAATATGCTTCATATTGACATTGTCATATAAATAATGTTTTTATGATAATTTCTGTTTCCAGGCTTTAACTTGGGATGGCATTAGCTCAGTGGGTAGAGCGGCCGTGGGTGGTTTGATCTTCAAAAAGCGCTATTAAAAATAAATGTTCTGTGAAGAGTCAGAGACAGTTTATTGTTGTGGAGTTGCCTTTTGATAGAGAACTAATGGATAAAAGTATTTATCTTGAGGTTCATGGTAAAGAACAAATGTTAACTCATGTGTAAGGCCTGTGGAAGTTCTTACATCCACCACAGACCTCACGAGTGAACAATACCGAAGGCTCTACTGTCAAAGGTCAAGGGGGGGAACAAAACAGAAGCACATTTTATCAGCATAGGTTTTCAAAACTGTGAAGAAGAAATCCATTTTTTTTTTTCAGAGGAACACAGAAGCTACATTTATATTCTGTTTATTTATTCTCTAAGGGCATTTATTAAAATCAGTTTGTCTCAACTGTTTTATTCTCACTGTACTGAACCAGATTCTATTGCGATGACTGCAGGTAAATTAGTTATACAAGTTTTAAATGAAGTTGCAGTGTTATGTCCTCATTTTATGAAGACAATTTAGTGAAAGACAATCAATGAGTCAAGGTCATAGGGTTTTGTGTTTGGCTTTATTGTTGTCCAAACACACACAAAATAACACACCCAAACAAAGTGGAGGGAGGATCAAAGAACCAAATATAACAAAACAGAGCCTAACTGAATAACTATTCTGAGAAATAAAACAAGAAACAAAAAGGCCTGGTCTAACTGATCTAAATAAGGTCTTTACTCCAAAAATACAAGGGTGGCAACAACCAATAAACCTAGTGGGACTAAACAGAAAGGAACTACGTGTTGCTAGTACATGTACAGGGTACCCACCCACCTACCCACCTACCCACCTACCCACCCACCTGCCCACCTGCCCACCTCCCAACCACAACATGGCATTTACCAAAAAAAAACAGTCAAACAAAAAGAGACCCCCTGCAACTCAGTGTTCTTCCTTTTTAAATCCTGAGCAAGGCACTGATTGGATTATCATCTACCTGCTGCAGCCAATCAGAGTGTGGAAAACAGGTCCCACTCACGTCACCTGAGAGCAGATAGGGGAGGAGGAAAGACAGGAGCAGAGAGGCACAGACAAATCTCCCCTGCAGGTAACACATAGCATGAGCAACATGTCCACGACAGTATTTCTTCTGTAGTATTTCTTGATTTAAAGTCTGTTTCTCATGTTATGCAAGTTAAACAGAGATTGTCTGGATCAACTGGTGACAGCGTTCTGTTTACATTGAGTTATAATCCACAAACTGCTCTCGTTTTTTCTTTCTCATCGACACCAAAAGAGACATCATTAGTCATGTGCTCTGTAAAAAGAATCACATCGATGTCATTTCAGACAAAATAATACCTATATTTCCTGGTTTGTAAAAGTGGGGTCCTAGAGAGGAACGCCCACAAAAAAACATCTGCATGTCGCCAGATAACCGTCTTTACCAGTTGATCCGTCACACCAGTGATGTATGTTCGACAGAAAAAATGTTTTTTCTTTTTATTAAAATGTAGCTTGGATGGACGCTACTGCACTACCTAATAAACAAATGAGCTTTGCTACAAAAAAACGATTTCATTCAGAAAACAGCGACACTACCACCATGCAACTGGGAATGTAATTCAGCTACTTGCATTGCTACTGAAGAGTTTGTGCCAATATGCCTCCACAGTTTGTGTTGGTCATGTGACTGGCAACGTTTGATTGGTGAAACATAGTCATGTGGTAGTTCCACTGGTGGTAAAAATAAAGCGTAGAGTGTGTAGAATAAATGGTAAAGAAATAAAAAAAGTAACTTGTTGAGTGTAGTGAAGAAAAAAAGTATTGTGCTGTAAAACTACTCTTAACTGGCTACTCTTTTATTTTATTTTTTTCAAAAAGTCACTTAAGTAAATGTAACAGAGTAAATGTAACTCATTACTACCCACCTCCAGTGAGTGGTTAGTCTATAGTCTGTCAGTGCCTGTCTCCAAGTGTTAGTCCTGCAATTAACTAGCAATTGTCCAGGTTGTACAGCCTCTGGCACTAGTCTTCAGGAAAAGAAATGCACCCACATTTTATTCCAGTAGTTTACAAAAATAAGCTATATCCAGATGCTTTCTGTTTAACTGCTTGGCTACCACACCCAACCACACCTCTAAATTTCAGAAGCCCTGTTTATTCCCGTCAGTTTCATTTATTACTGTTTCTGTTCTCTCGACCCCACCCTCCCAGTCCCCTTGTCAGGATCCCTACCTGGTTTTGTAGTCAGTCTGTTTTTGTTATTGTATCTGAGTTCTTGTTTCTGTATTTTATCTGATTTCCAGTTTCTTGAGTGTGTCTGCGTTTGTTTTCATTATTGTTTCTGATTTTCAAATTTTATTGTGAAGTGTCTCACCCCTGTCTGTGTCTTTGTTTGACTTCCTGCCTTGTGTTTTTCCCTCCTGTGTGATTGCATGTTCAAGCCTGGTGTGTTTCACCTGTCTCTCGTTGTGTGTCTTTATAACCTGTGTGTGTCTAATTTCAATAAAAATGTCAACTCTATATAATTGTGTTATGGCCCTTGGTAGTGAAATAACTGAGACCAAGTTCTAAGACTAGAGTAAACCAAGACGAGACTTTGGGCCTTTTGTACTAACGACGCGTACACATGAAAATGTTGCGTATGCCAGCTTTCATGCTAAAGATGGGATGTACAAAAGTATAATTAGATGAGGAACTGTGCATAGCTCTATGCTGGCTTTGACACTGGCTGGAGACAAATGACTGATATTTGATATTGTTTAATATCTTCTCTCTCTCTAAAATCAGTTTAATTTTGGTATAATCATTTAAGCAACAGTATTGTCTTAAAAAATTATTGTCTTAAAAAAAAAGGCTGCTTTTTTTCACAATATTTATGAAAGTGCAGCAGTTTAAGGGCTGAAGCCCCAGCATGTTTACTGGAGCGCAGTGGCAAATGTAAATAAGTGAAGCAGGACTGATCCTGATCAATCAGAGGCTGGATTTATAAAATAACTATTGGACATGATCCTGAGCAGCTCCTACAAACACTTCGGTATCTCACTAGGACTCTCCCCCGCCTGCCAGCCCCGGATCGCAGACACACAACCTCCATGCTCCTGTTTCTTACCAGTTCTACTGCACATCTGCGGTCTGTTGTACTGCACATCTGCGGTCTATTGTACTGCACATCTGCGGTCTGTTGTACTGCACATCTACGGTCTGTCGTACTGCACATCTGCGGTCTGTCGTACTGCACATCTGCGGTCTGTTGTACTGCACATTTAGAGTCTGTTGTACTGCACATTTAGAGTCTGTTGTACTGCACATCTACGGTCTGTTCTACTGCACATCTGCGGTCTGTCGTACTGCACATCTGCGGCCTGTCGTACTGCACATCTGCGGCCTGTCGTACTGCACATCTGCGGCCTGTCGTACTGCACATCTGCGGCCTGTCGTACTGCACATCTGCTGCCTGTCGTACTGCACATCTGCGGCCTGTTGTACTGCACATCTGCGGCCTGTCGTACTGCGCATCTGCTGCCTGTTGTACTACACATCTGCGGTCTGTTGTACTGCACATCTGCGGCCTGTTGTACTGCACATCTGCTGCCTGTTGTACTGCACATCTGCGGCCTGTTGTACTGCACATCTGCGGTCTGTTGTACTGCACATCTAGGGTCTTTTGTACTGCACATCTAGGGTCTGTTGTACTGCAGATCTACGGTCTGTTGTACTGCACATCTGCGGCCTGTTGTACTGCACATCTGCGGTCTGTTGTACTGCACATTTAGAGTCTGTTCTACTGCACATCTGCGGTCTGTTGTACTGCACATCTGCGGTCTGTCGTACTGCACATCTGCGGCCTGTCGTACTGCACATCTGCGGCCTGTCGTACTGCACATCTGCGGCCTGTCGTACTGCACATCTGCGGCCTGTCGTACTGCACATCTGCGGCCTGTCGTACTGCACATCTGCGGCCTGTCGTACTGCACATCTGCGACCTGTCGTACTGCACATCTGCGGCCTGTCGTACTGCACATCTGCGGCCTGTCGTACTGCACATCTGCGGTCTGTCGTACTGCACATCTGCGGCCTGTCGTACTGCACATCTGCTGCCTGTTGTACTGCACATCTAGGGTCTTTTGTACTGCACATCTAGGGTCTGTTGTACTGCTCATCTACGGCCTGTTGTACTGCACATCTGCGGTCTGTTGTACTGCACATCTAGAGTCTGTTGTACTGCACATCTGCGGCCTGTTGTACTGCACATCTGCGGCCTGTTGTACTGCACATCTGCGGTCTGTTGTACTGCACATCTAGAGTCTGTTGTACTGCACATCTGCGGCCTGTTGTACTGCACATCTGCGGCCTGTTGTACTGCACATCTGCGGCCTGTTGTACTGCACATCTGCGACCTGTTGTACTGCACATCTGCGGCCTGTTGTAATGCACATCTAGAGTCTGTTGTACTGCACATCTAGAGTCTGTTGTACTGCACATCTGCGGTCTGTTGTACTGCTCATCTGCGGTCTGTTGTACTGCTCATCTGCGGTTTGTTGTACTGCACATCTGCGGCCTGTTGTACTGCACATCTGCGGCCTGTTGTACTGCATCTCTTTTTTAGATTGAAGTTCTTTCAGGCACCATTTTAAGCCCTTATGAAGGTTGCCATGTAGATGTTGTGAAGCCAGAAGTCCCTAATTTGGGCATATGGGCTAATTTGATTTTCTGTTTGCATGGTAACAAGTGAGCTATTCATAATCTTGTTTGTTGAAATCTGTTGATAATGTACTTGCCTCCTGCAGATAACGGCAAAGCTCCAACCGAGACCTGATTAAAACATAGCATCGCTGTTTAACTGTGAGCCGGTTGAAAATTTATTCACGTGTGACGTTTCCAGTCGGTTGAGATGTTAATTCAATCGCAATTCCTGTTTTATACAACAGGGGCTGCTCTGTTTACTGCAAACTCATTTTCAACAAAATTGTTGCAAACATTTTCTAACAAAGGGACAAGAGTGTGGCTGTAGATATTGAGGAAGTCATTCAAAATCAGAGGTGTGGCAGCATAAATAAATTCACTTTAGCGAAGGGCGTTCAGTAGCTTACTGTGTGGTTCTCCTGCTGCTGCACAGACCAGTCCCGGGCTGTCGGCTCCACACACACAATGAAAACGAATCACGTGTCTGAGGCTGAGCTTTACTCTCTCCAAAACGAACAAAAAGTCACGTAAATGTCCCGTCACCGGTGGAGAACAGAGAGAATGTCAGTCAGACATCCAGACCAAATCCGGTCCTTTTGTGAAGTACTTCTGGTCCTCACATTAATTATTACTGTTAATACATTCTTGCTATTATTAATAAATAATAGGTGAAGATGCATAAACAAATAACAGTTGTTTTTATAAAGTTCTACTGTTTTAAGGAAATGCATGAGACCCATGTTTATTATTGTCATGAGCTAAAGTTAAAAAGAACAAATTAATAAACACTTAATAATTAACCAGGTCTAAATCCATCAGAGGCAGATTTATTTGTGATTTGAAGTTACTGTTAATATCGACTTGTTTATTTTTTTATTAACTTTGTTAATATCCACTTATTCAAAGTATCTAGCCTTCTAAGCAAATTAAATTGTATGTAAATGCATGTAGAATTTTATTTTATTTATGTTTAATTCTAAACTTTAGCCAATATTTTAAATAAATAAGGAAACATTTGACATTTACTTAGGGACTGTTGGAACTGGCTTTCAGGATGGTATTAAATCAAAAGAAAATCAGAATTGTCAATCAAATTGTGACTGGAGTGAATCGTTACATCCCTACTGTAAAACACATCCACAGGTGGGTAATCTGCTCATGCTCCCGCTCAGTTCTGTGTTTTTTTTTTATTTTATTTTTTTGTAAAACCCACTCATCAGTAGTTAATGTTTAAGCAAAATGAATTCACAGATTGATATGGTTTGGCGGACTTACGCGCACATCAGGTGAGCATACGCACAGATCCATACATGGCGTACACCATCTTTCAGTATGAAAGCTGCACAATCCTTTGTACATGAGGCCCCTGAACTTTAGAAAGTGACCCCATGAAATATTTGTAAAATGCAACCATTCTTGATGACAACTCATAGGGTGCTGTCATTGTATTAGTGGCAGAGAAGGGTTATTAAAGATTGCATAAAAAGCTCAAAATAACCAATGTTTTAATTGTAAATATTAATGTTTATAAATATGATATTGTGATATTGGCACGGTTCAGAGTTCATGGCAAACAGAGATTAATACTACTACTTAATACTAATTCAAGTGGTCACTATTCTTCAGATTTTATCAGAAAGTATGCAGTGAAAGTTGTCTGTTTAATACACAGTGGAGAATAAGAATGGTTCCTCTTGTTCTTTCCTCCTCATTGTGTCCATGTCAGAGACGGGCCAGTCCTGGTTGTGCTGTGGGCCACGGGGACAGGCAGGGTGAGGACTGATGCTACTGTCACTGCTGTCAGCCTGGTTCAGCTCCAGCTCACTATCTCTATATCCACTGAGGACAAGCCCATTTACTGCGCCTCAGTCCAGGTTACCATTTATCTCCAGGAAACATGTCAGAGGTGTGACAGATGACATCAGGATGTAATATTTCCTGTAGCTGAGGGCCACTCACCAACACAGTCCAATGTCCCCTTCAGTGTCTTTATTTTGAGGTATCTGTGTGGAATAGAAGTCCAGTATTTGGGTCTTCATAAAATTAAATCATAGTTAAATAACAGTGAATACTATACCTGAAACCAAACACACCTCTAGATACAAGTTTAGTAAATATCTCACAGGCACCAGGAATTAATGGTGTAGTGGGTGCAAAGTTTCAAACATGAGTGCGCTGAGACATACACAGAGACTTACTGTACACATGTTTGAAACAATGTAAAATATATAGAGTGTAGTAAGATATTGTTATATGATGGTTGGGTTTGTGCCATTTAACTCATGATAACTATTGCAGTGCACAGTCTCAGTTTGTCTTGTGCAGTGACTTTGCTTGTGCCCTCTGTCGGCGTGTGTTCTATAAAGCATTTAATGACCGCCACTTGTTAAAATGCTGTGTATAAATAATGTTGACTTGTCAGCGGCATGTCTCACCCGTGTCTGAGCCAAGCCTTACAGATGGCTGCTCCCTGACTGAACGCTGAACAGGACCATATATTTACCGTTCTCTACCTCTCCTGCTGACAGAATGGCATCCAAAGTTTGTTTCCAAATGCACCTTGTACATGATTTACTGTCTTTGCCATATTAAAACTCACTAACGTAGCCATCTGCCAAGTACAATTGTGCTCACCCACTGAAACCATTTCATGAGAAAACTCATTTTCAACCTCTTAATTATTTTTCATTACAGTGGCGCCGAGGAGTAGATTGGAATTGGGCAGTAATTGGCCGGCCTGAGTGCTGAGACAGTCCTGATGCATCAGTGGAGATGGAGTGTGACAGGGAGACATCTCAGCACAGTGCAGCATTCATTAGCCTGTTTCCTGTTTCTGATCACCTGAAGACCTCTCAGTGCAAGGTCAGCCTTTAGCCACTTTTACACTGCCTTTTGTTGTGGTATATGTTGTGTTTTTTTCAACAGTTCACCTTCGCCTTTCTGTGTTATGTCTGCATTCCCTCACTGTGCTGCAGTGGGTTCTGTCTGGGCACTCCGGCTTCATCCAACTGGTCATTCTGGTTCAGTTACATAGACAAGACAAGACATTTATTTTTGTATAGCCCAATATCACAACAACAGTCGCCTCAAAGGGCTTAACAGACTGCACTAGACAACATCCCCTGTCCTTAGCATAGCAACATAGCAGTTGTTTAGTTCCTATTGCCCTGTTATGTGAAGATCCATGCCCGGCTTTAGGCACAGGCCATTTAGGCGACTGCCTAGAGCGCAAACAAAGTTACAAGAATGACAGACGTGCGGCTAATTTTGGAATGTGTTTAATTTAAACCACACCTTGTCTGACTGAATTGTGCTCTTAGAACACCACAGTGCTCTAACTTAGTTTTTTCCGCTTCAACTGGAAAGACGGAAAAGTTGGAAATTTGTGTGTGCACCCTAATGCTCGGCAATAATCATTTACATCTGTCTCAACTGCACAAAGAGAGGTCAGAGGCAGGACTGCACCATGCTGACTTGCATTCAGTTTGCTTCTCATGAAAAATTATTGGAGCCCCAAATGGAAATCATCCTATGTTTAATGTGAATTATCTTGTGCCTCACATTTTGATAATCTTCACATGTAAAAAGATCTTATATAAAATCAAACGCGGGTCAAATTTTCATGATGTGAAATGCAAAGTGCCTGGCAGTAAGCAAACTCATGTTTAGGGCATGTCCAGAGCAATGAACTAAAGAAGTGCACCTTAAATAGAATATACACATAATATGCCACATATTAATGGCATGATGGCGTTCATGTACCTTCGGTAAAATAAGGCGCTATTAGTTTTCATACACATATATTTACCACATAGGCTACTATTGAATCTTTTTTAGCAAAATGCTTTAAAACACCCACCCTTCAAATCATTGGATAGTTGGGCAATGTGCTGTAGAGTCCATATGAAACTGTAGGTATTGAACCTCTCAAATCAAACCTTTTCAAAGATCACTAACCCTTTTCGAATGTGGGGCACAAATTTGTAATCTCGCTCCAAACGCTGTAAAGACCAAGTCTGGTCTACAGTTTTTACAGCACAGTAGAGGCCAGCCATTCTTTTGTGTGTAAAATCTCACTCTGGATTACCTTTTGCAGTCATATTGCCTCTTGTGTTAATGCGACACAAGCAGACAGAGGATATTTGTGGACTGCACATTTACTAGAATCTGTGTGTAAAGGGCCCTTTGACAGAAGCAATGTGCTGGTGGCAATCTGAAGATGTTGATAACCTTGTTGGCAGCAGTGAGAGTGTCCTTAAGCGTGTCCAATAGTGAGGGGTTGTCATATTGCGGGTCCTATTCTCACTGAGCTGCCACTGTAACTAAAGGGGGCCACTCCTGCAAGTTTTAGAAGGATGTGTTCAGCACAGCTTATGAGGCTGTTTTCAGGATTATCTGTTTTTTCCATCTGTGTTCCATGACAGAAACACTTTTTTAGGTGCACTATGGTGAGCTCTGCTGCCAATCAATACAACTCATGCTGCAAAAGGTAAAAAAAAAATAAACGAGTATATGTGCTGTCAGTTCAGCTCCAGTCCCCCCGCCTTTCCCAAATCTGGCCTTATCCTGTCTGCACAGGCTACACACACCAAAAGCGACAAAACTGCTTGTTTCAGCTCTCTTTTTCCATTGCCGGACCTGAACCAAGTGGCTGGAAGGGGGCGGGACACATTCGTAAATAGGCAGTGAATGTTGAGTTGCTCTTGCTTTTTTGTTTCTATGCCTCTATGTCTTTCCCATGGTGGTCCAGTAATTGGCAGTCTGCTCACCACAGTTTCAAAGCTTGCAATTGAGATATGAGTTTTGTACCTGTTTCTATGCTGACTTCCCAGGCTTCCCTGAAAGAGTCATGCTGATATGTCTTGTCAATACTTTTATACAAAAAAAGTTCAAATATTACCACTCTAGATTTATGTGGGCTATCTCACAAAAAATATAATAAAATCCATAGAAATTTGGCTGCTATGTAAATGCCATCTATTTTCTTAAATTGTACATCTGTTTTAGAGCTTCAAAAATTAAACACCAATTTTTGATCAGTAGTTTATCATCCTTTATTGACTATAGTGGGATCTTAAATCTTAAAGCTCCCCTATAAGCTCTGATTTTCTGTCACCATCCCTGTCTCAGATACTTACACCCAAAAGCACCTCCTGCTTCTCTTTTATTAAAAAAAATAAAATCGGACCAACACATTACACCAAACTGAAGTTTAGTGCTTAGCTTAAGTTGACAGTATTTAGTCATTTAGCAGATGCTTTTATCCAAAGCGACCTACAGAGAGAAGAAAAACAATGGAAGCAATTATAAAAAACACACGTGCACCAAAAACTAGTCAGTTAAAACCCAGCACAGAATACAAAGTAAAGGATAGGAAGTTTTTAGAAAGAAAGGATTGAAAGGAATTCAGTGTTTGTCAGTTAGGTGATGATGGATGTGTTTTTTATGTTGCCTTACTTTTCTCTGTTTTTCTTTTGTGAGCTGTTTCTCAGTTAAAAGACATTTTAGGTGTTGAAAATGCGCTTTATCATCAACTATTACACTTCCAGGAACGTCACATCAAAAGCCAGTGTTTCAGCATTATTTAGCACACTGGATTGTTTTACTCATTTCCAATCACAAAAAAACTGAAGACTAACCATTTTCTCTAACCTTGTATTTCCTCATTATTGCACATATAATTAGCAAAATTAAATGTTTAAACTGAAGTCATACAAACTGACAAGACATCTCAATAATTCCTAGCCCTCCCACTTCTCTGTTGAGTTCACAGACTGATAACTTGTGCTTCAGGTAAAAGTAAGTAGTAATCCTTCATGGTACAGGTGCTTGATCACAGTGGCCAGCTGACAGTGCAGAAGATAAAGTACGGAGCAGGCAGGCAGTGGGTGGAACAGGCCCGAGAGACACAAGGTGTCCTTGCTGAGTGGACTTAGGCTTATTTCATCTGAAGGACTCCACAGCTGCAGTCAGGCTTTACACATGGATGGAGGAAGACCAGTGTTTCTGCTTGGATCACACTAAAACAATGAAAGTGTCTTTCATGTGAGACAGCAGCCTTATTGAGCAGTGGAAAATGATAAGAGTCCCAGTACACTCTCTCCCGCACACTCACCCATGGGTGCACAGTGGACAGTGACCATGGAGGAAAGAACAAATTCTTAAGATGCACCTGTGGACCGACCCCACTCATCTTCATCCCTCATCTTAACCCAGATGTATCGAGGTCCAGTTTGGGTGTGGAAAACAAGGACATGTTTTTTTTCTTTTTATCTGGAGGCAGCAAAGCATTGGCTCAGCCTGGGTGCTTCTTCACAAGCTGTGCACCAGACAGTTCAATAAAGAGCTCAATAAGGAGCTGCTGGCCTCTGATAGTACCGTCTTTATGATGAGAATGATGAGGCTGTTCACTCAGGCAGTTTACAGGAGGCCAGGGCGTAACGGAGCGTGCTCATGAAACTGATCCGCAGCGACTGAGTCACAGCACAGAGGTATACTGTCCTGGAATAATTCCTGTTGAGGTACATTGTGTATATGGAGGGTAGAGTCATGGATTTAGACACAACATTATTTCATGTTGTCATGTCTGAGAGACAGATTTACTCATTCCTTTACCACATATTTTTGTGTTCTTCCTTTAAAAGTGCATGTCAATGTTAAAGTGGATGTTTTTCCAAACGCACAAAGCTACTTTTTACTACCATTGTGGGCAGTAAAATGCTGAATACTGAATGACAAAAATATAGCAATTTATATGCTTCTCAAGGTCTCCATCACTAGAATAGGCCCTGTATTAAATTTGCAGCTTTGGAGTAGGGCAGTGAATGGATGATTTAAAGTTTAAAACCAAAATGTGCTTTGTTGAAAGTCATTCGTGTCCATTTAGCCACTCCACAGTAATACCTAGAGGAAATGCATTATTCGTGGCTGAAAATGGGCTTGTTGTTGGAGAAAAGCCTTCTGTTAGAATGAATGGAGCTATTTTTATCAGGCTCAATCTGCAGAGGAGCGTGGTTTCAGCGTGAAAAAAAGAGCTTTTTTTCTCTGGAGCTAAGAGTATTGTCTAAGGGACAGTTGATCAGTATGCTTTCCCACCAACAGCAGCCACTCCATCATGGCAGAAATCCCTGCAGTGCACCAGCGCTTGTACATTTACAGGCCTGAGTTCAGCCCTGGATCCCACCTGTCAAGACCCAGCGCTAAACATGTCCATCTTCCTCCATTTGGCAAAAACACTGTTCCAGCTCCACTTTCTCTGCTCTTTGTTGTATGTAATCACAGAGGTGAGTGGGCTGCATCTTTATTAATCTTTTATTGTGGAGCTAATACTTTCACTGGAAGAGTGCCCACTTTGGTTGTGATTACTCTGGCACCAGTGCTCTTCCTGTAAGCTTTTAATGATAAATGTTCAGTCAATGTAGAGTTCTAGTAAACACTCTAAAACAATGGCTCAATGGCTTTCATTTAAATGAAACAAAGGGTCAAATACAGGATAGAATACGCTTTTAGACAACAATCTGTGATTTTATGCAGGGCTTGACCTTTAAATTGTGGTTTGACAGAACAGCAATAGTTTATACATCTGCAATACTCATGTCTTTGATGAAGATGAGATAAATGACATAAGATGAAATAAACCTATGAAAGTGCTTGAGCCACGTCTACCAAAGTGTGGACACATTATATATAATATATAAGAGTCCAGCATAAATAAAAAAAGATTGGTTTGGCTTAAAAAGAGCGTGTGGGTGACATAATAACAAGAGAATAATAGGGCTTTGTTGCGAAGAAAATCCTCAAAACACAATAGAAAGCTGTCTTTTAACTATTGCCTCCCAACCTTCTTAAACTTGAAATAAATTAGTTTTTTAAGTTTAACACAGTATGTATAATATTTCTAATTTCTTTCAAATAATCAAACTTTTTAGACAGAAATTATTACAAAATACAACTGTGTTTTTTATGTTCTCACTTAAGGCACTTTTTTACATCTTTTTTGTAATAATGATGTGTTTACTGAGTCTCACTTCCAGAGGATGTGTGCTTCGACAAAGACAAAGGATGGCTGCGGCTTGTTGAACCCAGAGCTCACGAGCTATTCTCCGCTCATGGACTGTGACTGGGCTGATGGTGACAAGATTGCACAATTGTGATGTTTTCTGGTAGATCCTCTGAGAACAGCACAAAACCTCTGCTGGAGTGGAGTGTGATCATCCAGATAAGATGTCATCACTGATCCTGTTCATTGCTGTCATGACAACCACTTCCCATTGAGCACCTGAGCAAAGCCCACAATCCTAAACTGCTCTGGGGTTGTTTTTCGTACTCCCTCTGAATCTTCCACTCAATCCAATCTTCTGCTGTCTCAATAGAAAACACTCTGATCCACTCCTTCACTCACATCTCTATATTGTAGCACTTAAGATGAACAGGAGTGTTGACCTTATGCCTCTGAGTAATAACTTGGACAGGCTCTCACACTAAAGTTTTCCCTCTCAGTCTGTAAGCCCTCACTTTGGCTTTGTTTTACCAAATGGTTCTGCTAGGTTTACTTCACTAGTGCAATGTTGAACCGTGAACCAGTTTCCACTGAGGGGCGTAAGTGCTGATATAAATTAGGCTAATCAATCAACATTTCACTTACGCATCATCTAATAGATACCCTGCTCCCCTCAAAACCACTGCTGACAAATTCTCATACTGCTGCAAGCTGGATACGCTTGTGCATTGTCTCACTTTACACATAGGACTTTGAGATTTTCACTTACTAATCAATAATTAATGTAATGTTTTTATTCCTATGTATATCATAAGGCAGACTGCAATCTATTGACTTCAAATAAATACCATATATAATGTTTTATTCTTTAATCAATAAATATAAACATCTTTGATATTAAAGATGTTATAAAAGGTATTGGCGTTATATAACATAAAAAATTTAACATCAGTTACTTTGCTGAGTAACTAATTACTTTTACAATGTGATAACTGAGTTACTAACTCAATTACTTTTTGGGAGAGGTAATTTGTAACTAAGTTGGTCATCTTACAGTAAGATGACCAACACTGGATCACACTGAGGATGAACAATCTGAAGCTGTAATCTATGCAGCTAATGTGCATAGATTAGGGTGACCATATGTCTCGTTTTAGATGGGGCAGTCCCGTTTTTAAGCCCCCTGTCCTGGGAGAAATCTAAAAAACACTAAAATGGCTCAGTTTTCCCCTCTCACTGTTGCGTTTTTTTTTACCGCCAATCATAAAAGCCAAAGCAGCGCACTTTGTAACTCATTTATCAGTAGACTGTCTGTGTGTCAAAGAGTTGCCATGGTTACAAAAATATTAACCAATTGGTAAAGATTATCAGTGTGTCACATGCGTGTAACTCAATACCATTTATGTGCTTATGTGTAAGGCTATTGCTAAGCGTCCCTTCACCAGCTTTTATCGTTTCAGTCTGTTATCAGCCAAAAAGAAAGTTGCCAATTACTAACGAGCTTAAGGAACAACACAACTGTTTGTGCTTCAGCCAACTGTCACAACCAGGACAGAAGTACTTTTCTTACGTTTGCAAAGCATTTAGCCTACCGGCAAATAAAACTTAGCCTACCAGCAACTTCAACTAAACGGCGGCAGTGGCTCAGTGGTAGAGTAGTCGTCCTTCAACCGGAAGGTAGGCGGTTTGATTCCCGTTCTCCCCACAGTTCATACTGTTGCTGCGTACTTGGGTAAGACACTTAACCCACCTTGCCTCGTATGAATGTGTAAGAATGTTTAGTGAATGTACTTGGTGTTGGTCGGAGAGGCCGTAGGCGCGGAATGGCTGCCACATCTCTGTCAGTCTGCCCCAGGGCAGCTGTGGCTATGAATGAATAATGTACGGCCTGTATGCGCTTTGAGTCCCATGGTTCCTTGGGACAAAAGCGCAATATAAATCTAATCCATTATTATATTATTCATTAAACAAAAAATCAGAAGCACTCACCAAATCCAGCTGTAGTTCCTTTGCTGATTTTTTGCAATTCAATCTCTTCTTATACAGTAGCTAAGTTAGTCGTCTTATAAAACCTTCAAAAACTTTCCTTGTCTTTTACATTCACTGTGAGCATCATATTGAATTTGTACCAAACAATCGCCTTGCTAACGCTAGTCTACATTTACCGCCTTGTACTTTGAAATGTTTTGCCCCTGATCTTTTTGCCCAGAAACAACTTAAAACAATCTAAAAATTTTCAAATTGGTAGATTATTTTTTCCAGAGCTGTGCTGCCATTTCTGAACATGAGGCACAGATGTAGCTCACTCTTTGTTTACGGTCATAGGGTTACAGTTACAAATTAGACTTTTTATTTTTTTAATTATTTTTTTATTGTCACAACGCTGGTGTTGGGTGGTGCTGCAGCAATAACAGTAGTCACATTTATTGCGTCCTCTCTATATGTGCACTATCCTCTCAGGTGATAAGTTTACCGTTTACAGAAAAAAACAAAAAAAACATCTTATGCTTCGTATCCTCGCTCCGCTAAGTGTATTTCACCAACACTCAGGGGTTTGTACAAACAACCTCAGCTAAACTTTATTAAACATGGACATGCTGAAAACACAGGTTATAGACACACATCAGGGCGGAGCAGGTAATCACACAGGAGGGAAAGACACAAGACAGGAAGTCAATCAGAAACACAGACAGGGGTAAGACACTTCACAATAAAAATCAGGTAATCAAATAAAAAACAGGTACAACAAAACACAAGATTGGGATCGTAACAAAAGCGACTTAAATGTGAGGAAAACAATTGAAGCTATTTTAAATACACAAGGTAGCAAAAAGCAAAAGTGCACCAAAAATATGTTAAAACCCAGCACAGTATACAAGGAAAGGAAGAAAAGGAATATATAAACTTTATTACAGGCTCTAGGCCCAACAACAAGACATACAACATCAAGTAAAAAAAAAAAAAACAAGGCATAGATACGTACACACCTACAGACATACTTTGATTCATGAGAGCCTTAACAGGCACCCATACCAATGTTTCCACAAATATGATTGATATCTGACCGAGCTACACCTAGGGCTTGTGAGCATCATTATAATACAGTTTTGAGATTCATCAAGTCGGGACATGAACTTAAACATTAGGTTCCTCAAGAGAGCCTGTAAAGTGCTAAGCCTTAAGTCACAAAAAAGCTTACTTGCACTGCTACTCCTGGGCTTTTTCAGCAGTATCCTCAGGCAGTCATTATATGCTACCTGAAGTTTGCGCAGGGTCTCTTTTTTGTAGCGGACCCACAATGGTGCTGCATACATAGGGGTGCAGTATGCACGAAACAGGCTTACTTTCACATCATCAGAACAGTGATGGAATTTCCGGACTAACATGTTTACTTGGACATACAACATTCGTCTCTGCCTATACATATCAGCATCATCTTCCATCTTGTCAGTGATGATGTGCCCAAGGTATTTCGTACAGTTAGAGACACAGAGTGATTGCCCTGACAGGTAAAACATTGGAAAGTGCAGCTTCTGATCCTCCTTGGTCCTACATATCAATACAACACTCTTGTTTGCATTGTATTGTACATCAAACTCAACCCCATACTCAGAGCATATATCCAACAGCTGCTGGAACCCAACACTGCTGGGGGACATAATAGCCAAATCGTCTGCATACATCAGATGGTTTAACAGCGCATTCCCAATCAGGCAACCTGTCTTACACTTCCCCAACTGTTTCGACAGGTTGTCCATGTATAGGTTAAACAGGGCTGGAGACAGAAGCCCCCCCTGCCGTACTCCATTGCCTACACTGAAGGGTAATGATAGGCTATTTCCCCATTTAACTTGCATATGTTGTTTGGCATACCAGTAAACCAGGATACGTATGATGCATCCAGGCACACCCCTAAGAAAGAGTTTAGCAAAAAGCTTATGGTGATTCACCCTATCA
Organism: Perccottus glenii; assembly: GCA_024416835.2. Lineage (NCBI taxonomy): Eukaryota > Metazoa > Chordata > Actinopteri > Gobiiformes > Odontobutidae > Perccottus > Perccottus glenii. The sequence goes on along the minus strand of CM044564.2, from coordinate 24,167,486 downwards.
AATGCCTTGGAAGCATCAATAAACCCTAGAAAGATTGTAGAGCCCTGCCTTCTGTAGGATTCAACAGCTTCTTTCAAAGCATATATACATAGATCTGTACTGTGCTTAGACTTAAAACCAAATTGATTTTCTGTGGTGTAGATGAACTCACTCAGTCTATTTAGGAGCATCTTTTCTAACACCTTCGAAAGAATGCTGGCTAAGGCGATGGGTCTATAGTTGTCCAAACTCCCTATTTTACCTGCCTTGTCCTTGATGATTGGCACTAATGTGACTGTCAGCATGGTGTCTGGCAGTATACCATGTGTCATCAGCCCTGTGAAGCAAATGGACAGCAGAGCTGCTACTCTGGGGCTAGCTAACTTAAGATGTTCCGCAGTGATGTCATCCTTGCCACTAGCTTTCTTGTCCGCTAGTTGCTCTATAGCTTGATAAGCCTCGTTGGGAGTAAAATGAATCACTTCCTCATTTAACTTGCCCACACAATAGGGCTCACTTTTGATACAATTAAACAGAGCTGCGTAGTGCTGCCTCCACCGCTCTGCTATATTGTCTGCACCAGATACCCCTTCAATGTGGCATGGGAGTACTGCTTTGGCCCTATTTGTAGCTTTTACCTCTTTCCAGAACTCAGTGACATTATTACCAAGCAAGTTTTTAGCCATAGACTGAGCTCTTAAGGCTTGCTCATGCTTCCCAACAGCGCGCACTGCATATTTATATCTGGCATTGGTAAGTTTCTTGTGCTCTAAGTCTGGCCCCTGTCTGGGTCTACCAGCTATAACCCAGGCTCTATGAGCCATCTTAGCGGCTTCTTGATGGTCAGCTACATACTTGGTCCAACCAGGCTTGGTATTCGTAGCCTTTCTGGAATGTTTCTGTAAAGGTCTACTAGCCTCATGTATAGCGCTCACCATACTATTGTACATTTTACATAGGTCATTACAGTGACTATCATCATCACAGTTAATATTTGAACATAAAATAGCATCCCTGGGTAGATGTACTTCTCTTAAGAGAACATCTGTCCTCCCACAATAAGATAAGACATCCTCTTTTGATAGTTTAGCCCAATTCACTTTAACCTCATTGACGCCAACTTCTGTCGATCTGCTGCAGTCAGGTAGGTTATCAACATTTATCGTCATAGAGACAGGTAAGTGATCAGTGGTAGTCAACCCATACAAAATTTTAACTATTTCCAGACTTTCATGAGCATCAGCTGTACAGATTACATGATCCAGCCAGGATGTTGTGTGCCATGCTTCACTGATGTAAGTATAACTATCTATAGGGAGTAATTTCATGCTGGAGAGAACCAGTTTACTGTCATGACAGAACTGCACCAAGTGCTGACCAAAGATAGATTTGTCATCAGAAATGTCTGCATTCAAATCACCCATCATAAATATATTTGCATATGTACATTCCTTAATATAGGAGTTTAAAAATGCCAATCTATTCATATATTCATCTTCATTTTTATAGCAATCATATGGAGTATAAACATTTAAAATGATAAAAACATTCATATCATGCACAACTTTAATTGCAATACACCAGTCCACCTCCAATCTGATAATACTGATCATTGAGTCATATTTCTTGCGCCACAAAATGGCCACACCTCCAGGTATTCTACCATGCACCATTCTGGTGCCTAAATCCGTTGTGGACTCTCCTGCTCCATGGAATTCACTGTGGACAGAATTAAGTTTATCAAGGTCCTGTTTGGCTAAAAATGTCTCTTGCAAGCAGAGAATGTCTGTGGTCTCCAGTAGCTGGTCAACAACAACACGATGCGCTCTGTCCCCAGCAGTCTGTCCTAGGCGCAAGCCTCGTGAGTTGTATGATATCACTCTGACCACCATCACTGTGACTAGCACTAGGCATCATGTACCCCAGCCCCTATTAAAGGCATATTCATCACTGACATTATCCCCACTGAAGACTTGGGTTTGCGTGCCTCATAAAATCTCCGCACAAAAGTGCCTTCAGGCCACAGCTCTGGATTATACATTTCACCCACTTCTTTACACTCTGCAGTTATTTTAAAAGAACTGAACCTGCTTTGTACAGTTTCTATCTTTTGACAGGTTACATCACGCCCAAGTTTATTTTTCATGTAACTAGTCAAAGTCTCAGAGTCTAAATCAGGTGAGAATTTTGTTGCAAATACACTCACCAGCTTGGACTTAATGACTTGGATGTCTCCTCCAGTACCAGTCCCAACAATACCACCAGTTTTTTTCCCTTTGGGAGGATTCAGGTGAGGTTTGGGCTTCACTGAAGCATTTTCGGGGACCTGTTTCCGATGGCTGTTGCCCCTCTTGTCCCGGACCAGGTTCCATGGTAGGGTAGCTGCCACTTCACTCCACGTCACTTGAGGATCACCCTTTGCGGCGCTGTTTTGCCGGTCCGGGCCCAAGGCAGAAATCTCCACCTTTTGGCTTGAGTCTTCCTCGCTGATCTGGCCCTCCACGCCATCTTGGGTCTTCTCACAGCCTTGTGAAGTGGATGATCTCTGACTTGCTCCAGGTTTGGTGGTTTGAAGAATAGGCCCTCTCTCCAGATTTAGTCTAGGCTGCTCAATAGCACCCAGACGTTGGTTTATGTCAGTGGTAATAATCCGCAGATCGTTACAGGTGTTTGTCTGCAAAGAAACAGCTTGTTTCATGGTGGTAATATCTGCACCTAGTTGTTCAATCTTCCCAAGCAAACATGACACATCAAGGCTGTTAAAAGTCACAGGTGGTAGTTCATCAAGATAGTGAGAAACAAACCGAGGAACATTTTCACCAGCTTCATTGAGAAGCTTAAGGCAATTCTTAACATTCTTTGAGTCTTTTTGCGGCCCAGTGTGAGCCACAAGCTTGCGAGTAGTACCTGGGCACAGTACAAATAGCAGTTTGGTGGAGTTTGTAATCCATTCTGATCCAAAATGGTCCACAGCCATCAAAACAATCTCGTCCTGTTTCACAGTTTTGATCTTGATATAAATAAAGTTTAAAAACTCATCTTCCACAATAATTTTCCCTGTGTCAGTGCGGTAGATTTCAGGTTTTGTTCGAATTTTGCTTCTACCTGCAGCACCTGCCCATGCAGCAGCAGCCATTTTGGATTCATGGAAAGGAAGTAGAATTCAGTGTTTGTCAGTCAGGTGTTAATTAAAGATGTGTTTTCAGGCGTTTTTTAAAGATGGCTACAGAATCTTGTAGCAGCAGGTAGATCATTCCACCAATGTGGTACGGATCCAGCGAAGGTACGCGACAGTGTTTTTATTCCTTTTTGGGACGGTACCACCAGACGTTGTGCAGAGCGCAGGGATCTGGCAGGAACATGGGTCTGTATTAGTGAGTGAAGATATGAGGGTGTGGAACCAGTAGTGGTCTTGTAGGCCAAGAGCATAGCTTTAAATTTGATGCGAGAGTCAACCGGGAGCCAGTGTAACCTAATGAAGAGAGAAGTCATGTGCGCTTTCTTCGGTTCATTGAAGACCACTCTTGCCACTGCATTCAGAGGTTTGGTTGTGCAGGCATGGAGTCCAGCCAGTAGCGCATTGCAATAATCCAGTTTGGACAAGACAAGAGCCTGGACTAGGATTTGTGAGTGCTCAGATAGGAAAGGTCTCATTTTCCTAATGTTGTAGAGGATGAATCTACAGGACCGGGTGGTGCTGGCGACATGACTTGTGAAATTTAGTTGATCATCAATTACCACTCCCAGATTTCTGGCAGTGCTGGACGGTGTAATGGTTGATGGGCCTAGTTGAATGGAGAGGTTGTGGTGGGTCTTTGGCTTGGCCGGAATTACAAGCGGATCTGTTTTTGTAAGGTTCAGCTGCTGTTGATGGTCCTTCATCCAAAGTGAGCTGTCACTCAGACATGCCGAGATGTGAGCAGAGACTATTGGATCGTCAGGTTGAAATGACAGGTGGATTTGAGTGTCATCTGCAGCAGTGATAGGAAAAGCTATGCTTCTGGATGACAGAGCCAAGGGATGTCATGTATATGGAAAAGAGTAGCGGTCCGAGCACTGAGCCCTGTGGCACCCCTGTATTAAAATGTTGGAACTCAGAGACCTCGTTTCTCCAGGATACTCTGAATGACCTATCCGAGAGGTAAGACTTGAACTATTGCAACACCATTTCAGAGACACCCATCGCACTGGTAGAAGACAGGAGGATGTGATGATTAACAGTGTCAAAAGCAGCAGACAGATCCAGTAAGACGAGTACAGATGACTTGGATGTTTCCTTTGCCAGTCTCAGGGCTTCGATGACTGAGAGCAGTGCAGTTTTGATGGAATGGCCGCTCTTGAACCCAGACTGGTTGCGGTCTAGGAGGTTGTTCCGTGTGAGAAAGAGAGAGCTAGTTAAACACAACTCGCTTCAGAGCTTTGGCAATGAAGGGAAGGAGGGAAACCCGGTCTGTAGTTTTCTAACAGTGTAGGGTTGAGAGTGGGTTTCTTCAGTAGTAGTAGTAGTAGTAGGGTGGTTAGAACTAATGACCTTGGAAACGTCTGCTTCAGTTAGAGGAGAGAAAGAGGGGAGCAAACACATATAAAAGGGGGTGGACAAGTTCGACAGGTGGTGGCGCAGAGAACTGACTGCTGATGGCGGTCTGAATTATCCATCAAAATGACGGATGACATTCAGATATTTCCCATCGCTGCTAAAAAAAAAACGTCAATGACGGAAAATATTTGGTTAATGCGACATCTGCACTAAGTATGTATATTAAAAAGGTTCAGTGCTGACAACAGATGTAACCTCATTTTTGCTGCATTTTGTGCATGTGACTTACAGTATATCTACCTGTTGTTCTTACCAGCTGCTCACATCTCAGACAACATTAACCATCAGTAGAGCAGCACAGGCAGCTGGAGCAGTGATGCCTTTACTTACATTTGCGCCAACTGTAAAAACTTTGGTAAAATTATGTCAGATATTTGTCGACTATATTTGTGACCTTATTATCTTCTGAGGCCATCCCTGCACCAAAGAAAGTATGTTTTTATACATAATTCAAAGTTTTGTCACCTTTGTGGTGCCTGCTTGACATCATCCATCATCCAATAATTAAATAGCTCAGACCAATTCAGGGGCAAACTCCATCTTTACACAGAGCTTTAGGAGTACAAATCAAAATAAGTTTTAAGTTAATGGTTTAGGAACACAGGCCCTTTTTCTTGTTTAACATCAGATGTGCTTTTGTGCATAATCTAATGTTAATACTTGCATACCTTTTGAAATTCAGGTTGCTTACTTTTCTTCCCAATTTTTGTGCTGTTAAACAAGAATAATGAGATTAGTCACTACTTCTTTTGTCTGATTGTCTGCAAACCAGAAGGAAACGGAAGCTGCATTGTTCCTGTTTTGATAACTGGTCTTTGTAATATATTTATGGATAAAGGAAGAAATGAGAGTGTGAGATTTGCTATTCACCATTTATTGAAGTGAGTAATTGTAATTCTTACATAAAGCTGAATTATGGCAGCAACATTTGCATGTCAGGATAGGAGTTCTGTGCTCTATGGCTTCCTCCTCTGCAGGCCCCTCTGGCTGCTGTTTAACTTGATTTGATAATGATGCATCAGAAGGTGACAGTGACGGCCTACAGTGACATCTGGTCCACAAGTCAACTCTTCTTCCCGGCTTTAAAGGTCAGTGTTTGGAGATGGTCGGCCAGATTGAGATCTACTGGGGGAAGGTAAGCCTCTCTGTGGGACTCTGCACAGAATGGGGCACAGAATTCATCTTGATAAATACTGGGTATTTATAGGAAAATGCCAAAAGGCTACTGGAGATCATTGCCTGTTTCTTGACTCTAGCGGTGACTCCAACAATCTCATTAAGATAATGGCCAGTCACTGTCTTTTGGCTTTGGCAAAAATATTGAAAAATAATGTTCCCCTTAGGAGCCTTCTCTGGCACCATGGAATTAGATAAACTAACAGCAACAAGCTTTTTACCATAATTTTTTAATACTTACTTTTTTTCACTATTTTTTACGAAGACCAAGCTTGTATTAAAAAAAAAAAAAAAAGTTTGCTTGACAGACATGGAACAATACACACAAATGAACAATCTAATAATTACTGCGGACCTACGCTAAAGCCGTTGTGCCAGATGGAGCACCAAGCGGGCCGGACCTGCCTCGCAGGGACAAGTGGAATAAAACTACAGTAATACTTAGGTGCATAAACAGGAAACAAAAAAAGTGCGCTTCTCAAGCATGGACGAAAATTCAAAGGGACAAACGTAAGAACAAAGAAAAAGCTGACATTGCCAGGGAAGCCCGTCTACTGAGAAAGAAACACAAGATACAACTTGACTTGAATATCCATTTGCTGGGTGTTTATCAAATTGAATGGAACACCTGAACAGGCCTCAATACTCTAGGTCAAGGAGGTCCACAAACTGGACAAATATAAATTAATGAATAAGGTACCTAAGGTAAATAAGGTACTTAGGTAAGAAACTTATCCATGCTTTTATCTCCAGCAGGTTAGATTACTGTAACAGCCTGCTCACTGGTCTCTCAAAACGAGGGTTAAGACAGCTGCAGCTTATTCAGAACGCGGCTGCTCGGGTTCTAACCAAAACCAGGAAGTACAACCACATCAGTCCAGTTTTAAAATCTCTGCACTGGCTTCCTGTTGCTCAGAGAATAGACTTTAAAACAGCACTGCTGGTTTACAAGTCTCTTAATGGTTTAGCACCAGAATATATTTCTGACATGCTAGTTGCTTATGAACCTCCTCGGACTCTGAGAACATCTGGGACAGACCTTCTGCTCGTGCCCAGAGTTAGAACTAAACAAGGTGAAGCAGCGTTTAAGTTTCATGCAGCAGAAATCTGGAACAGCCTCAACTTTAACAATGTTCAAGGTCTTTAGCTCCGCCTACATTTAGTTAAGACAACTGAAAGTGTTTTTTTTTTTTTTTTATCTGCATTCGCATCTGTCTTTTACAATGTTAGAATTTTTCTTGTTTCTTATGTTTCCAAAATCCTGTAAATCTTGTCTTGTTTCTGTAAAGCACTTTAGTTACCTAGTGCTATATAAATAAAATTGCCTTGTGTCATGGCCCTATCATCCGGAACAGGTGAGACTCCAGTGCAAAACCCCAAACAAAGGCAGAAGGTTCAAAAAAGGTTTATTTGCCGGCAAAGGTACAACAACAAAATCCAGGAAACAGGATAAAACAAGGCTAGGGTCCGAGCATATAATCCAGGACATGTCATACAAAAAGAAACCAGGCTAGGAAACACTAGGCAGAAACATCCACTGAAAACACAGACTACAACAGACGAAACACAAGGAAACACAGAACAGACTCATGGTAGTGGTGAAAACGACCTGGCACCGAGCAGGGGAAAACACGCAGGTTATAAAGACACACAACGAGGGACAGGTGAAACACATCAGAGTGGAGCATGCAATCACAGGAGGGAAAGACACAAGGCAGGAAGTCAATCAAAAGACACAGACAGGGGTGAGACACTTCACAATAAAACAACCAGGAAATCAAATACAATCTGAAACAAAATCAGATACACAAACCAAACTGGAAATCAGACACAATAATGAAACAACTCAGATACTTAAAAGAAACATAACATCAGAAACAAAACAGAGACAACACAGATATACTACAAAACCAGGTAGGGATCCTGACACCTTGCCTTGCCTACTTATCATGACAGATAATCATCACATTGACTAATTACTAACTGTTAACGTGGTCGCTCTGGAAAAACTGGCAATATTTGAATGTAAAAAGTACTAAACTATGAATGATATGTTAAATAATGTCAACCCTGATATACACTTTACAAAGGCAATAGTATTAGCATTAGTATTATAATGTATTATAATTATAATAATAGTATATAATAATAGTATTATAATAATAGTATATAATAATAATATTATAATAATGAATAACTAATTGCACTGAACAAACCCCCACAAAAATTATATTATTTATATGCAAATTTTGAGAACATAGAAAAAATAGAAAAAGTTAATCAGCATGTGCCACTAGAAACTGAATTTTGAATTGGAAGTAAAAACTGAATTTATAGAGCGTAATCTTAAACTAAATGCATTGGTTTGTGAATTAATTGCAGTAAAAAAAATAATACATTTGCTTTGGAACTGCTCCAGGAACCTGTTGTAATACATTGAGGCTGTATTAATGCTGCTACCTGCACTTCATTAAACCAACTAAAAGTATTATGCATCCTGTTCCTGTGTCATGACCGGCACCCCGGGGCGGATATCTATTTCTGAGCTAACACCTATACAGTCCGTAAGCCTGAGATAGTACCTCTCGAAAACCTAGACTTTAGCCTCACGGCTACTACGAGAGCTACAGGTGAGCTGTGGTTGTAAAGTCTGGAGCAGAAACTGATCAGTCGCCGCTACTTTTCAGGTCTTTACGGAGACCTGCGCCCCTGCATAAATAGAGCTCATGAACACAGAGCATATTCATACAAACCCAATTCCCAAAAAGTTGGGACACTGTACAAATTGTGAATAAAAACAGAATGCAATGATGTGGAAGTTTCAAATTTCAATATTTTATTTCCATTAAAACATAAATAACATTTAAAAAGTTGAAAGTGAGACATTTTGAAATGTCATTCCAAATATCGGCTCATTTTCGATTAATGAGTGCTACACATTCCAAAAAGTTGGAACAGGTAGCAATAAGAGGCCGGAAAAGTTAAATATACCATATAAGGAACAGTTATATCCAGTTTATTTTATTTTCTATAAAACAAAAATATGTGTTAGCTTTTTCAAAGCTTAAAATTATAACACGTCTATAACACGATAGACAAATATTCACATTTATTATCTTAACTATATACACAAACTTGAGAAAGAAAATCTAAAATGTATCAAATTTGAATGATGTTTTTCCATTGAAAGCGCTCAAACATGAGATCAAGCATTCCTAATAGCCTGAAAATACTTATTCTGACAACAGGAAACATGGAGAACAATATTACAAACATTACCTTCGCCTCTGCATGCCACTCAGCAAAACAGTTCTGGTCTAGAAAACACTTCCTGTTACGTGGGGCACAGGACTCAAATGCTCACCACAAAGAGGGTTCAGAACAAACTTTGATACTAGTGAATAGCACACGGCAGGGAATCAGGACTGAAGCGCCGGACTGGACCTGGAACTGGCACCAGTTGGAACAGCACACGTAGGTAGGTACCGAACTGGAGATCCGCTTGGACTCCACTAGAGGAACAGGCAGGATTCCGCTGGACCAAAGCCGTTAGCAGAAACTGGAAGCAGGACCTGGTATTGTGACCAGCTGAGCAGGAACAGAAACTGGACCAGGAACAAGCAGTGTTGGACGTTCACTCATGGAGCCAGTGTAACGATCTGGCAGAGATGAGTCGTGAGCTGGCTGCTTGAGAACAGAATGAGTTTCAGGCGGGCCTAATGACGGTGATAAGGAAGCTCTGGAGTGATCTCCGTGGACAGTGACACTTCCAGAGAGAGGTGTACATGCAGGCCCGGATTGGCTAATCGGGAGCACCGGGAAAATTCCCGGTGGGCTGGTACGTTTGTTTGGCCGCGAGGGCCGTTGTTGTCATGGGACTGGGTTGAAATATATATTTTTTTAATTATCATTATTATTGTTATTTAACCGCAGCCGCACTCTTTTAATTTATTATTTTACCGCAGCCGCACTCTTTTAATTTATTATTTTACCGCAGTCCCACTCTTTTATTTAATATTTTCTCGCAGAGTGCAGCCTGCAAGACAATGATGACGTTTTGACTCCCTGGCCCCGCCCCCTGACACGGCCCCTTGCAAGTTGCTCAAAATCAAAATAAAAAGTCGCATAAAAAAATAGATAACAGAATGTGCAAAGGCGGCGCTGAAAAGGCCAGAATTAAAAAAAAAAAAAAAAGCTTTGGAAACTGACGCGGCCAAATGTTCAAAGCTGAGCACATATTTTCTCAACAAAACAAACGAAGACGACGAGGCGGGTAAGTAAGCTAACGTTAAGGTAGGTTAAGGTCGTATGTAAACCACCAGTTCATGTATCAAAGTTTTTCTTGTAGCTCTTCAGCAGCAGCCGCCTCTAGTACCATTTGCTGCCAACAGTGAAGAGCGAGGCCCAGAAACGTGCCCAAGCACCAGTCATGAGCCCAACACACCAGAATGGGCAGGTAGGATTGTCATTCAGAAGAAATAATAGTAATGAAGAGCCCTGCTCAATGAAAATCATTTTCTTACTTGTTTCCAGTTCAAATATCTAAATATTCTTAATTCAAGATACATTTAGAAGTGAAATGGCATAAGAAATTATGTCTTGTTTTCTGGAGAAAAAAAAAACTAAAAATTAAGTGATTTTTGTTTTTTGTTGCTTAAAAGCTAAAACTAAAACAATTATTTTTCTTACCCCATTGGCAGATAATGTAACTTGTTTTAAGCAAATGCAAGTGTTTATTCATACTTGTTCACTAAATCTTGATGTAAGTTTTTTTAAAGATATTTGGACTGGAAACAAAAATACTGTAGAAAACAATGTGCCTATTGCAGACTTATATTCTTAGGTTTTAATTTTATTATTTTAATATAGTCAGTCGGGAACTAAAGTGGGCCGGTCTAAGGCATGAAACTCCAGGGCTGAAAATGAGTCCCAATCCGGCCCTGTGTACATGCACACCTCTATTTGTGCCCACAGCTGGCACTCTAACCAATTCATGTTTCATTATTTTTTTCTGTTAAATATTACAATATGCATTCAAGAATATGATTATTGTAGGCTCCCAGTCATGTTTTGGTTTTGATAATAATGTAATGTGAACATTACAAGAAGCATACTGCATACATTAGTTCTGTTCCTCCTGCACATTTTCTCGCAGGGCCACTGAATGCATTTCTATCATGATCATATTAGCTGATATATAGTTGATCATATTATGAGAGAACATATGAGTTTCAGAACAAACTTACGTTGGTTGAGTAAACTTTCATTGGTTGAGACTGAGGCAGTGGGCGGCTGCTCGTCTTCCCCGCTGTTGTCACTCCCACAACTCCAGTCGGAGGACAAACTTTCCTCTTTCAAATCACACCTCCTCCTTTTTGTCTTACTTTTACCCTCTTCCAACTCATCCATCTTTGAGAAAGTACTCAGACACCATACGTAGATTCATAGTGTGTTTTCTCTGCTTTGTGAACACTGTTCAATCCTTTTATGTTTCTATTGTTTTTTTATGTTTTCTGTGCTCTTCTCGTCATGCGTCTTTTTTGTGAGTTCTGCTCAATTATTGCTACACATTTTATACAGCCTGAACATGTTACCTATAAACACACACCTACAGGATGTCCATATAAGGATATGTATATTATCCCCATGGCAATTTACCAAGGGTGAGCCACGTGAGCTCTAAGGTTTAAACAAATACTTACAACATAATTATACAAATGTGTTAGAAACATGCTAAAATCACATTGAAATTAATTCATTTACAGTTTAATGTACCATGGTCTGCTAATCACAAACTAACAACTGTTAAGAAGTCAATCCTTTTTTTTTTTCTTAATTGCATTGGTTCATTTTAACTTGATCTTTCACTCAGAATGGTAGAGAAATGCGATCTAAGGTGCTGGGACACAGTGCTACGCTGTAAGAGACAGAATTCTGAGCTCTAGTGTTTGAAGTCCTGTGAATGCAGAATCTACTCACTGCAGTTGAACTGGATGAACCACTCGGTGAGGTAAGATCATTTCCCAGGGTCTACACTGACCAGCTCTAAAAAGCAGAACAGCATTCCATTTAACAATTCTAAAGACAGATGCTTAAGTTTCAATCATATTGTCCAAATGTAGAGTGATTTACAACCTTTCATTTAACAAGGCCAACATGTTACAGTAACATATCTATAATATATTTGCATAATAAATTAAAAATATTTGGAATGTCGTTCTGTTTGAACAATACAGAGAAACCCTAATGTCAGAATGCCATTAAAGCAATTTTTTTTCAAAGGTGTTTTCTTGTCTCTCACCTCAGACCTTGGGAATCTTCCCCTCCAGTGGCTGTGGAAAACAAAGACATGTGGGTACAGTAAAATGGGCTTGTCTGGCTTCACAGGCTTTGACAAGGTGACTCATGGAGGGGTGTAGCCGACAGCGAGCAGAGTCTGGAAAGTCAATCCCTGTTGGCTCTGGGCTGATGGATGAGTGGCGCTGCAGCAGCCGTCTGTGATGCACCCTCGTAAACATGTCATGTTCTCAAATCAAACACTAGCAGCTCTGTTTTAGGAACTATCTGCAGAAAGGTCTATGCAGGGCTCCCTCTCTTTAATAGAGATGGCCTGGACATTAGCAGTAATAAACTCATCTTTGTTGCTCCTGGTCATTCAAACCTGTTTTCAAAGCAGCTGGTTTTCATTTACTCATGGAAAATATGTTTTTCTCTTTTAAAGGTTTCATAAGTGACCTCATGAAAAAGTCAAAACATAGGGGAGTAAAAAAAAAATTGTTAGTTTCTGTGCTAAAAAGTGTTTTAGATACAGAATGTGGACTGTAGTATGGTGGTCACACAGTTTCTTCTAAAGCCCCCTTTATGCTCAATTAAAATTAGGCAAGATATTGTTACTTTTTTTATGTTCAAAGTTTTATTTAAATCTTTGAGATCCACATTATAGTAGATATATTCAGTAGATATAAATGAACAATTACTATATTTTATAGCTATTGGACCTACACTAGCAGGTAAAATTAATGTGATTAATAAAGACAAATGCAAATGTAAATATGAAATCAGTCACTGAAATAGACCTCACTGAGACAAAATGTCAACTGACATAAATCTAATAGATATGCAAATGATCAGAGATGTTATTGGTGTCATTGCCAGGCCTCAGACTGTGTAGAGTCTGGAGTAGTCTTTACAGCAATGTGAGCAATGCAACTTAAAACACAAGTTCAGAGATTGGTAAACTAAAGACAAAAAGGGGGTCAAAGTAAGATATTTGTCGGTTGTTGGCCTTCATTTGTGGAATAACTGATAAATACTGATAAATGTGTAATTCATAATGTCTTTTCAAAATGAAAATTTCTCAGTATGTTTTGAAAAGTTGGAAGATGGAATGAAAATGTATTCTGTTAAGATGGTCACAAAAATATAGATTTTATTCTTTAGTAAAAGGTAACTTATGATTGTATGAGAATTTACATTTGGCCATAAAAGCATTCTGCTTCAGCCGGTGTTGGTCTCACTCAAGGCCTTTTATGCCAGTTTATGATGGAAAGTACTGTGTGTGCCTGGGACATTTGTGTGTAGCAGTATTATTGTTTGTATTATTATTTTCTTTATTTTGGAACATGGTCATTATCTATTTTCTGCAGTCATAGAACAATATACTTTCAGTCACACACATAAACACAAAACTATTTCAGGATATTTCATTCAAATTAACCACAAATCAAATAGATACAATGACACATGTCCAAAAGGGAGTAGGAAGAAGTATAAACTTATCCAACCGTACTCTTATTTACAGTTTGTCAAATGGAAAACACCAAAATTGTCAGCTCAACTAAAAGTGATTCCATTTTAGAATCTCATGATATTAACATAAATTTGACCAAATATCACACTAAACTGTAGTCCAGGGCAGTACTGTCTCAAAAACATAATTCTTATATTCTTTTTTAAACTTCCTTATGTTACAGCTCTGCTTAATTTTTTTCAGGTAAACTATCCCACAATTTTACACCACCAACAGAAACACTGAAACACACCATGTTTTAAAATTTAATTTCCCTCTAGGGCTGAAAATAATCTTTGTAGATTACCCAAAAGAAGATTATTTCTTGCCTTGTAGAATATTTGGGACTGTTTTGAACTTTATCAAATCCACAGATTTTAGTATTTGGGTCTTGTGAAACAGAATGTTTGTATGTTCTCTAAATCCTCTATTTTTAACTATTATTATTGTTTTTTTTTCTGTAGGGAGATTATTGCCTCTACATGTGTTTTGTAGGTGTTACCCCACACCTCGACACACTAACTTAAATAAGGAAAGAATTATAAAAAAAATATAAAGTTTGCAATGCCCTCTGGTTTAGCACATGCCTTGTTTTGCTCAGGACTGAGACGTACCTCGCCAGACTATATTTTATGTATGGTTTCCAGGAGATTTTGATGTCCAAGAACACACTTAGGAATTTTCATTTCATCCACTTTTTAAAATAAATTCTGTTTTTACTAAATTCAGTGCTAGTTTATTTATGTCACACCATTTATTTATTTTTTTCATTTCCTGGGTGAATGCTGCAAATCTTCTCCTGAAGCAAAAATGTTTGTGTTATTTGCAAATAATACAAACGTCATGCATTTTGAGACATTACATATATATATATATATATATATATATATATATATATATATATATATATATATATATATATATAATTTATTTACAGTTTATACAATTTTGGCTCAAATATTGAGCAGAACCCCTATTTTTCTCCATCACGTCTGATTTTTCTTCATTTATCTGAACAAACTGCTGACGGGTTTCTATATAGCTTTTTAGCCAACAACACTGTGCCTCTTGGCTCAGTGGTAGAGCGGTCGTCCTTCAGCCGGAAGGTTGATGGTTCGATTCCCGCTCTCCCCACAGTTCATACTGTCGTTGTGTCCTTGGGCAAGGTGTCCTTAACCCTCCTTGCCTCCAGTGGTGTTCCACCTGTGACACTGGTGATTGAAGCTTAATTTAAGTCGCTTTGGATAAAAGTGTCAACTAAATGACTAAATGTAAAATGTAATGGTGTCAAACGCTTTGCTCAAGTCTAAGAACATACCAACAGAATGCCTTTTTTTATCCAGTGATGCTAATGATGTTGATCTTTCTGTCCAAAACCCATACTGACTGTTTGTTAGCATTGCATCTCCTTATAACCCTTACAACAAACAACATCAACTTTTCTGTTGATTTGCTCCCTACATTAGTGGGTCAGATACCGACAGTATCTGAAGAGTTTACCATCGCTGGAAGACTGTGAACCCGGCTGTGAGTGCACATCTGTCAGGAGCCTGGGATAGAGAGATCACAGGTGACGTGCAAACCCCTCTCAGTGGGTGTCTTTTTAAACACTTGTTAAATGATGTCTTCCTGGGACCCCTCTCATTATGCCCCGCTGAGTCCTCTCTGATCCCAGCCCCGTTCCTCATGATGTCCCATCTGTCTGTCCCGCTGTGACAGAGGGCCGGCCTCCCCTCATTCCTATCGGACAGCTTCATCACTCACGTCTCTCTGTTTCCAACAAAGCCGTGCCACAGTGAATTAGTATGTCCTTCACCCTGGGAGGAACCTGTCATTACTGCAGATATGATTTAGCACAAGTTACAGGAAGTGCAACATCGGTATTTCCTGAAATGCTGCAGGCACTGCAATAGGGGGGGTGGGGGGGTCTTTACGGTTACTGGAGAGTTAGTTTTAAAACAAGAAAATAGCTATAATTTTACGCTTGTCTTGTTCTAAACACTTCAGCCTTAGAAGAAGATAATAAAGAATAAACCATGAAAATTATTGTTTTCAAACAAGAACTATTTTTGGAATAATAAACTACGTAAGCATCGCCTTTTAAGTTACTCTTTATTACCTCTGTCTCATGATATTTTATTTGAGGACAATTCAAACACACTTTCCCACCTGAATGTTTGGCACTACCTGGAGAAGTTGTCTAGAGTTGATTTGTGTAAATTCATGCTTTTTCCATCTGGTCTTCATGCCTGTAAACACACAGTTATTCATGCAATCTACTTAAATGAAAGGCAGTCGGGGCCAGACATAGAGCCAATGAAATTATGCAAATGTGGAGCTAGGAGCTAAATCTTTGCTATCTCTCAGCCAATTGTGCAGTGGGCCTCACCAAGCACATCTTATTTCAATAATGATTCGCAGTGTTGTTGTGGTGTAAGAATACTGTCAAGGCTGAATAAACACGCACAGATTACCATGTAAACACACTGATGTACTCTTAAGGGGGTAGAGACGTGGTAAAAGTGAAATGCACAGATCCAAAAGAAGTGAAGCAGCATTTTGAAAAGCTTTGTGCGTGCAAAAAGAACATGCAAAGAACAATAGCTAGCACCATTTAATGCTGCATTATTTATTGTTGTTGTTCATATCCACACAGAGAGCAGGGCATTCTGTGATCTTAGGAGAGCTGCTGATCAAAGACAGAAAAGTTCACAGAGGTTCAACTCCATCCATCCATTCTCTTCCGCTTAATCCCGTTAGGGGTCGAGGGTGACTGGAGTCTATCCCAGCAACTATGGCAAGGTACAAAGTTGGACAATGGCTATTTAGCGGCAGGGAGCCCCTCTTCAGCAACTATAATGGACATGCACTGTAATTTAGATTCACCAATTAATCTCCACATGCATGTCTTCAAACGGTAGGAAGAAGGTGGATGAGAACCAGCTATGAACAGCAGGGTGTGTATAAATAAGCAATAAAATCACCAACTTGTGTCAATATTAAATGCTCCATTGTAATAAAGATTTGTTTATTTGTTCTGCATTTGTGTAACACTCTGTGTTTTTCAGAGGCAGTGAAGAATTACCTTACATCTCCCGATGTGCAGCACTTTAATGACTGCAGCAATTATGCATGCTAGACTCACTAAGCTTTTGTTCACAAACATGGATATGGATAGATGACCTTGTGGCACATTCTTTTTCATACACAAACTCTAAGATATTGACATATTAGAGTATCCAGTGTGTCTATGAATTACTTTGAATTACCTGCAACAGTGAACATATCATGGCTGCCTTTTTGATAACGTGACTTGTCGACTTTGCTGCCAAACACCAGCAGGTTTTAAAAAGCCTTGCTGCTGAGCAGAAAGACTGCTGTATGATCCGGATCGATAGAGAAGTGCACCTCCTTTAGAGCTCAAAGGAGCTCAGCTCAAAGGGTTAAAGGAACCAGGGAACACTAGAGCAGCCTGAATGCTCTCTGAATGTCTGATGAGAGGAAGAAACAAAGAAAGGCCAAGGCTGGGCCCGAGCCGGCAGAGACCCAGAAGAAAAGGTTAAAAAAATGAAGACATGTAATCCAAATGAAAAGAAAAAGGTTTATTAAACAAGAGAGACTGTGCAGGATGACAGGAGGGAACAAACAGTAAGCCGAGTTTACTCAGTAACAAGTAAGTGGGGCTCTATGACTGCTGCATACCTCTGAGGTTACAACACAATGAGCTAAAAAGAACACAAGTTGTTGGGACAGGATCACAGATGGGACACTGTTATCAACCGTTAATAAGGCAAGCTCTTCTGTGCACCACCACCGGATACTTTCACACAAGAACTTAAATAAGTAAGACTTTAATCTATAATCTTATTGTATCACTGTCTTTTTTTGTTCTTGTTTGGCTCGTAATGTATAATTCGTTTTGATAATTTACCAGATCAACACTTGGCCAGGTCTCCGGCCAGGTCTCGAGGGTGGGGAGTACCTGGAGGAACCGGAGTACCTGGAGGAAACCTGTAACCTCCACACAGAAATGCCCTGCCACTCTGCCACATGTGCAGAATCCTAATTATTCAAATTTAGGATGTGTTTGAGCAAATCACACTGCCATGTCTCCAGATGTTCTCAAAACATCTCACTGCAGAAGAGGCTGACCTATGGATTTTATGAAGAATAATCTACTAATGCACATGTCTAGACAGGTCTGTGTTTGTTTGTCCATTTGTATATTTACATACTAGAATTATATGTTGTGTGTAAACTTAAATTATGCTAGAGCATATTGTGATACTGAGGTGTTCAGTAATGTAGAATGCAAATATAAAATATACAAAGCTTCAAAATCAAAGATATGATATTGTTGTCTATTGTTAGAATGTGTTCTAAAAGCTCAGTGAGGTCAGTTTACAGTCTTAAACGGCTTTACATATGGACAGCCATGAAGGAAATGCGGGTCAGTGTGGGTGTTTGTCAGAAAAAGCACTGAGCCTTTGGAAAGGAAGTGGCTAAGATGTTTTTGTTTGTGTGCTGCTCTCAGAAGACAATGGGCTGTAGACAGCATATTTCTATAAATAAAAACTTATATTAACAAGGAAAAAGCCAGTGTCCATTTGTCTTATAAAAAATGAAGGCATGCCTGAGACAACAACGCTCAAGTTAGAACAATCCAGTGTTGTAACAGGACAATGCACGCAAAGCCACTGACCTGGAAAAACTCTCCAAACTTTGTCTTTTTATAGATGTTAATAATGGAGAAACCACAGATGCATTCTCCAAGTGCAAACTCAGTTAAAATACCTTTCCAGAGTTGCACTAACATCGCCTCTCATTTCCCCTGGGCAGTGTCTAAGGAAGATAGATTTGGCACAAAGGTTACATCAAAACTCATTCATGGCGTATAGAGGACCGCAATGAGGCAACGTTAGCTTTGCAATTTAGGTATCATTATAATCAATCATCCACATGCTCTCCACTAAATGAGACCTTTCGCAAAGTGATCAGTGCTATTTGTCAAGGACATGAGGGGGATGAATGCAGCGTCTGATGAAGGCTGGTCACGTCAAGCGCAAAATGACGACTAAATACGGCTCGGAATGTTCAAAAGATAAAGATGAAGTTGTGCACAAGATACTTTAAAGTTCTATGAAGTGCTTTAAAGTTTGGCTGCATGTTGTAGCTGTTTATTTATTATTAGCTCTAGTATAGGGGTCAAACAAGTAAAAAAAAGTCTTACCTACCTATACACAAGTAGTGAGGACTGGAATTGGCATTGCAAGTATGCAAGCAGTAATATCCAACATAAATTTTGGAATGGGTTTCTTACATTTCATTTAAAAGGTAGGAAACATTTTGCTACTCAGGCTGTGTTAGATTTCTATAACTCATGCATAGTGTTGTTTTTGGCGGCCTGTTTTAATTTTAGTTTTAGTCTAGTCTTTGTGTCAAGCTGTCATTTTAGTTTTTATTAGTTTTAGTCACGTTCATACTCTTTTTAGTCTAGTCTAGTTTTAGTCGACTAAAAGTCTGAGCATTTTAGTCTTATTTTAGTCAGAATTATCCATGACTATTTTAGTCAAGTTTTAGTCAATGAAAATTGTATTTTAGCCTCTTTTTGGTAATGCAATTCTATTTAACCCAGTCAATATAGTGTAAGTACAAGGGATGTCAGTCAGTCACTAAGAACCCACTCACACACTCTCTCACACACACTCTCACACACACACTCTCTCACACACACACACACACACACACACACACACACACACACACACACACTCTCACACACACACACACTCTCACACACTCTCACACACACACACACACACACACACACACACACACACACACACACTCTCACACTCTCACACTCACACACACTCTCTCACACACACTCTCTCACACACACACACACACACACACACACACACACACACACACACACACACACACACGTTTGTCTCAGTCGTTTTCAGCTCCAGTGGCTAACGTCTAAAGCTAACGTTAAAATGAGACACATTAACCACAGCCTCATGAGTTGGCTTGGCATGAGCTTTCTAATATAGAAAGTAACGTTATGTTAATGTCTTTTGACTTACCTCAATTTCATTATGGAATGCCTTGAGATGTCTCTTAAGGTTTGTGGTGTTTTTCTTGTGATTTTGTGGCGCATTTCTCCCATGACACTCACCGCAGTCTAAATATCAAAATAATGCCGCGAGTGAGGCTTGAGGAAGTGATGTCGCCTGCGTCTGCGCAGTGCAACCTGATGCAGCCTCGAAAGGGAGACACAGCAGGAAACAGAAATTACTGCAAAAATACTACGACTAAGCGAGGCGAAATAAGGTTATAACATTTCGTCTCGTCTCGTTTAGTCAACGAAAATGAAGAGACATTTTAGCATAGTTTTTATTTTGTAAACCACATTAAGTCTCGTTTTATTACAACGATAATGCATTATACATTTTATTATAGTTATCGTCACATGATCAGCATTTACGTTGCGTCTCCGCTCGTTTTCGTCACGTGATAAAGGTTTGTTGACGACGATATTTAGTCATAATTTTCGTTGACGAAAGCAACACTACTCATGCCGAACAGCAAATCCAGAAAGAGTATAGAAACACAACTCAGTAAACACCTAACTGACAAACTAACTAAATTCTTCTTCCTTGCTATCTATACCTTTTCTTCAAAAAAAAAAAAAAAAAAATATTCT
This sequence comes from Perccottus glenii, assembly GCA_024416835.2. Classification (NCBI taxonomy): domain Eukaryota; kingdom Metazoa; phylum Chordata; class Actinopteri; order Gobiiformes; family Odontobutidae; genus Perccottus; species Perccottus glenii. The sequence goes on along the minus strand of CM044564.2, from coordinate 24,147,233 downwards.
CTTATCCTTTGCTTTGTAATGTGCTGGGTTTTAACTGACTAGTTTTTGGTGCAATTATGATTTTTGTTACCTTGTGTTGTTAAAATTGCTTCCATTGTTTTCCTCACTTATAAGTCACTTTGGATAAAAGTGTCTGCTAAATCAGGGGTTCCCAAACTTTTCAGATCGCGACCCCCACTATTAGACTGCTGACGATCCGCGACCCCCCCGGGGTATGACTGACTATTTATTTCTTTGTTCCTCTTCCCTTCTTCTAAATGCAGGTAGCCTACATTTAATTTATGATTATAAAGGGGTGCACTTAAGACAGTATGTTTATCATAAAATAATTAATGAATGTTTTATTTAAAAAAAAAGAAAGAAAGACAGTTTTTACAGTTTTAGAAATGTTTGTGTACTATTCATTCTTAACATGAAGACTTGTTTTGGTGATTTTATTATAATATGCTTTTTGCCCAAAATGGACTTTAAAAGATAAAAATAATTCTCTCTCTCTCTCTCTCTCTCTGTGTTAAAGTAGCCCGCGGACTTGGCAACATGCCGTCACTTAACTGTCATAATTAATCGGAGAAAACAAAGTTTTACTAAGTTTTACAAAGTTTTACTTTCAGTTTATTTTAATTATCCTAAATTTATACTCACATCATTACAACCTTTTTAAAAATATATAACAATAATAATAATAAAAATAAAAAGAAATCATAAAAAATAATAATAATAATAATCTGGAAATCATCTCGCGACCCCCCGCCCACAGGTTGCGACCCCCACTTTGGGAACCATTGTGCTAAATGACTAAAGACTCAAAGTGCATTACAGTTAAAGACAATAAAAGACAATCTACAAGATTTAGATTAAGAAACATAAGAAATATTCAAACAAAAGAGTGCAGATAAAAAAAACACTTTAAGTTGTAATGTAGGCGGAGCTAAAGAGCAAGGTTTTTAACCTCCCCTTGAACATTCTTAACGTTGAGGCCTGTTTTACTTCATCAGGGAGGCTGCACCAGATTTTGTGCAGAGATTTTAAAACTGGACTGATGTGGTTGTACTTCCTGGTTTTGGTTAGAACCCGAGCAGCCGCGTTCTGAATAAGCTGCAGCCGTTTTAACCCTCGTTTTGAGAGACCAGTGAGCAGGCCGTTACAGTAATCTAACCTGCTGGAGATAAAAGCATGGATAAGTTTCTCTAAGTCTGGTTGAGACATTATTATACCCTCTTTTAAGGTGATAAAATGTTGATGATGTAATTGACTTAATGTGTCTGCGGAAATTCAAGTCTGAGTCCATGATGACCCCTAGATTTCTAACATGATTTTTAGATTTTATAAAAAGAGACGAGGTGACTGCTGACTCTTTCTCTCTGTTTCTGTGGCTCAAAGAGGATTAGTTCAGTCTAGACTCTGTTCATTCATTCATTCATTCATTCATTCATTTTCTACCGCTTTGTCCCGTTAGGGGTCGCGGGTGACTGGAGCCTATCCCAGCAGCTTTGGGCCTGAGGCAGGGTACACCCTGGACAGTGGCCAGTTAGTCGCAGGGCTGACATTTAGACATAGACAGTGACAAACAACCATTCACTCTCACATTCATTCACTAAGGACACTTTATAGTTGCCGATTAACCTGTACAGACTCTGTTCAGTTGGAGTAAATTATTATGCATCCACATATCAATCTGTTCGATGCAGTGACACAGTGAATGGATTGGTCCATTTTCACCTGCTGTGAGTGAAATGTAAATCTGAGGCAGCAGGTGGATGAACTCAAGCCATCATTGATGGGTGTAAAATGTATTAACCCAACCAAGTGTCTACTGATGGCTGCAGTGTTGTTGTATGCCGTTTGGACTGTATCGCATGTTTAATGCCTTGAACCTTGTCATTGAAAAACAATGCAAACTCATTGCATTTAGTGGAAACTAATTCTGGAGGAAATGGAGCTGGAGGGTTTGTTAATCACCCTTATGCTTGAACAGGGTGTTCGTTATGACAAACTGTTGCTAGCACAGAAGTCCAATAGCAGAACACCGCTCGGGTTCAGATCCGGGGGGCCGTTCCTCCCAATCACGCCCCTCCAGGTGTCACTGTCGCTGCCCACGTGAGCGTTGAAGTCCCCCAGTAGAATGACAGAGTCCCCAGTCGGAGCACTTTCAAGCACCCCTCCCAGAGACTCCAAGAAGTCCGGGTACTCTGCACTGCCATTTGGCCCGTAAACACAAACAACAGTGAGAGACCTATCCCCGACCCGAAGGCGCAGGGAAGCGACCCTCTTGTTCACCGGGGTGAACTCCAACACATGGCGGCTGAGCTGGTTGGCTATGAGCAAGCCCACATCAGCCCGCCGCCTCTCACCGCAGGCAACTCCAGGGTAGTGGAGAGTCCAGCCTCTCTCGATGATTTGGGTTCCAGAGCCCAAGCTGTGCGTGGAGGTGAGCCCGACTATCTCTAGTCGGTATCTCTCAACCTCCCGCACAAGCTCAGGCTCCTTCCCCGCCAGCGAGGTAACATTCCATGTCCCTAGCGCCAGATTCCGTGTCCGGGGATTGGGTTGTCGAGGCCTCCGCCTTCGACTGCCACCCAATCCACTTAGCACCGGCCCCTTACGGTTCCTCACGCAGGTGGTGAGCCCACGGGAGGTCGGCCCCACATCGCTCCTTGAGGCTGAACCCGGCCGGGCCCGGTGGGGAAAGACCCGGCCACCAGACGCTCGCATGCGAGACCATAGTTCTCAGTCGGAAAAGGCTGGCTTGTCCCCTTCAGGTTGGTGGAGAGATCCTGCCTCAAGTGGAGGAGTTCAAGTATCTTGGGGTCTTGTTCACGAGTGAGGGAAGGAGGGAAGATGAGATTGACAGACAGATCGGTGCAGCTTCTGCAGTGATGCGGTCGATGTACAGGTCTGTCGTGGTGAAGAAGGAGCTGAGCTGTAAGGCAAAGCTCTTAATTCAACGGTCAATCTACGTTCCTACTCTCACCTATGGTCATGAGCTTTGGGTCATGACCGAAAGAACAAGATCCTGGATACAAGCGGCTGAAATGAGCTTTCTCCGCAGGGTGGCGGGGCGCTCCCTTAGAGATAAGGTGAGGAGCTCGGTCACTCGGGAGGAGCTCAAAGTAGAGCCGCTGCTCCTCCACATCGAGAGGAGCCAGCTGAGGTGGCTCGCATCTGTTTCGATGCCTCCTGACGCCCCTAGGGAGGTGTTCTGGGCATGTCCCACCGGGAGGAGACCCCGGGGAAGACCTAGGACACGCTGGAGGGACTATGTCTTTCGGCTGGCCTGGGAACGCCTCGGTATCCTCCCGGAAGAGCTGGAGGAAGTGTCTGGGGAGAGGGAAGTCTGGGCATCTCTGCTTAGACTGCTGCCCCCGCGACCCGGCCCCGGATAAGCGGTAGAAGATGGATGGATGGATGGATGGATGGGTTTGTTAATCTGTTCACTGTAGCAAAAAGGACACGTGAGTTGTTACTGTTGTTTGCGATGCTCTCTGAGAAGAATATTTCTCTTGCTTTTTGCAAAGTTTGATTGAAAACATGCACATTTTCTTTGTATACCTCATAATGAATTAAGAGTTTAGATTTACGCCATTTTCTTTCGGCTTTTTGGTATTCCCTTTTCTGTGCCCTGACAGAGTGAGCATTGCTCCATGAAGCCTTCTGCCTCGTCCTGATCACTTTAACCTTAACAGGAGCAATGGTGTCCATAACATTTAAAACACCTGAAGTATAACAATTCAACAAATCATCAACTTGACCTGATCAAGCATTTTAAAACCATGCTGCCTCCATAAACTGTGTCCTGGTGTTTTCAAAATGATTAATGTGTCTCTTCTGAACAACTGTAGGTTCAGCAGCAACTTTTGGAATTATGGAGAGATTAAAAAAGACACAAGAATGATCAGATACAGAAACACTGAACACAATGACATCTGAAATATGAACACCTTTAGTAATGACCAGGTCCAGAGTGTGACCTCTGTTATGGGTCGGCTCATTAACATGCTGACAAAGACCAAAAGTATCAAGAATAGTAGAAAGTTCTTTGGCATTTCTGTCACAAACATTATCCACATGCACATTAAAATCACCTGATATAACTATTTGTTCAAATTCTGTGCAGAAAACCAAAAGCATTCCAGTAACTCATTAATAAAATCATGACATTGTTGGGGTGGTTTGTAAAGAACTACATATAAAATAGATGGAGAAAACCTCAACTCCATTTTGAAAGATACATACTCAAATTATTCAAACTCTCCAAGTGATAGTTTCTGGATAAGAATATTATCTCTAAGAAAGGCACATAGACCACCACCCTTTTTGTTTTCCTGTATTTTGGAGACATGTGAAATTTCTCTTAAAAACATAAAAGCACTTTTATATGAAGTTATAAAATCATTAATTAAAACAGATTTGTTACCCAAAGACCTGACATTGAACACTTCAAGTTTCAAGTTTGTTTGAGCAGGACCTGACTTTATCTGTTTGCGAGAGATTTTATTCAGATTTGTCTGATTAGACAATTTAACTGTTATTCTCTTCTTCAATCTTTGAGATCAGATCTGACTGTAGCTATGGAGCTAGTGGGGAGTGTTCTCTCCCAAGGCTTTAGGTTGATGAGTGGTTTATTATGATGAAAAGTCCTGGAACAGCAGAGGCCCTCAGTGTCCTTATTGCTGATAGTAGACTTGGAGGTGGAGGGGGTCTGACAGGGGTGCATTGGACTGGCCGAGGTGGAGAAGTGGTGCTCCTGGGTGGTATTGGGGGTGATGTTTTTAGCGATGATGAGTGCCCGTGACCTGGCCAGGTTAGGTGTAAGGGTATCAATACATAGACTCTCAGATAATAATTTTAATTTGACATTTTACGCAGTCTTTACTAAGTGCAGAAGTGCTGTTCATTTGCATGAGTTTAAAGTAGTTTGGTGTTACTGATCATTTGATCATATCTCTGACTGCAACTTGTTGTTTAGTGCTGACTGAGCCTGTTTCACATGAACATGCTTTCAACTCCACAGAGAAACCCAGGGTTAACTCAAAGAGCAGCTAACCCACAGCAGCTGATTCCACTAAAAAAAATAAAAAAATAAAAAAATAAATGTCTCGTCTTAGTAATCATTTGGTTTCCTAAAATATAAACTTTGCCAATGTGCCAGAAAGCTTTAACCCAAATTCTTGGACTTTCTAGATTTTGAGGCAACTTTAACAGAGGTACTCTATGGAAATCAGTGAATTGGAATCTAATGTACAGATGTAATGGCATGTTTATGGGTGCATCAAAGTCTCTGGGTTTGTCTTAATAAAATTCTCTGATGCAGTCCATATGTCCAGAGAGTTATTGCTCACTGTGATCATTATTGGCTGCGAACAGATTTGATCTGAATGTGCCAGAAGACAAACCCCAGCCCTCCCTCAGACCAAAACGATCTCCTAAAGCTCTAAAGGCTTTAGCAGGATGAGTTCGCAAAGACAAGCTGCGATCTGCCAGATTTATGTCGTCTCTGCTCTAACATTCCCTCTGTGCTTTGCTATAGCCGTGCTGAGCTGATGATGGAAATTATTTTAAACTCCTCTTGAGTCAGACATCACAACACAGTGATGGAATGGGTGTAAATTGAAACGACAATTCCATATGTAATCAACAGTACTTCAACAGTTTGCACATGCCTTTGTGAAAATTTAAGTTCCCTATCAAAAGCTACACTTGATACTGCGTGTGACCGGTTGTCACACAAGCACGTGTGTGAAACACACAAAGACTTTGGCCTAAATGACCTCAGTTGGTGACGCAGCTTGATCACCCGCAGCTGTGTGAGATCGCAGCTGGGTGTGCAAGAAGCTATAAAACGCGGAACCGTCTTCAAGTTTCTTTGTCTTCAGGAACGCATTGTGTTGTGTTTAGCAAACCTCAGCATTTCATGTGAAACAGAAAGAGAACAAACAAACTAACTTTCCCAGCATTTAGACAAGTAGCCTACAAGCACTTGCTTTAAAAAGCCTATAGACTGAATACATTTTCATATAATATATATATATACATATATATACATATACATATATAAAATACGCAGAAAGGTGAAGAGATGTGGTCCTCCGTACCAGAGGCACATTTCTGACGAGGACTCTCATGATTCCTGCTTTGTGTCTGCGGAGAGACCATAAAGTAGCCCGATCCTGGGGTTGCCTTGTTGATCTGGCGGAGGAGCATGGATCAGTGTCTCCCCTGTCCCTCGCTATTTTGCCGGAACAGGTGCTGCTTTCCGGGCGCGCTCCAGCGCTTTTTGTGGTCAGGCATTGGACACCTTCTTCACTGTTTCTGCGGACCTTGAAGGCGCCACCTTTTCACATTATCGCCTTTTTGCCTTTTTGCTAAGCTGAGTAAGCCTTATTTTTCATGTGTCTTGGTGCCTTTGACATATACCGTATTTTTCGCACCATAAGACGCACTTTTTCTTCACCAAATAGTGGGAGGAAAAGTCCCTGCGTCTTATGGTCAGAATACCATATATTACGGTATTCGGACCATATCTTATTCCCTCACCCGCTGCCGCTCTGAAACTCGACTCATGGTCCGAGTTGCAGAGCGGCAGCGGGTCCCCCGGGACCTTCCGTGTCCCTGTAAACTGCATCATCCCTACCCCGCCCCGTGTCCTTGCCTTACCGTAGTAGCAGAGCGGCAGCGGGTCCTCCCTCACCTTCCTTACGGAAGCCGATGTGTGCAGGAAGGCGCAATGCTGCTGTACTGTGTCACCGCCGTATGCTATTGGAGGATAGCAGGCGGTGTTACAGTACACAGCAGTGCGCATGCCCTTCACTCCAGTCATATAATTCAAATATTATTCTGTTATACTTTATTAAATATTTTATTACACTATTTGGTTCAGAATATTTTTTTTCCTATTTTTCTCCTCTAAAAACCAGGTGCGTCTTATGGTCGGGTGCGTCTTATGGTGCGAAAAATACGGTATTTATTAATCTATCTTTGACGCGGGGCTACAGGCCGATGCCTCAGATGGAAGAGACGCTTGCGGGCTATCTCTCCCTCTGAAGACACCTACACTGCCCACCAAGTGTGCCGTGTGACATCAGCGTTGGTGGGGAAGGCATTCCAGGCAGCAGGCCAGGCCAACGCTGCCCTGCATATGGCGATTTTGCAGTTAACCAGGTTGACCTGCTTAAGGCTTTGAGCGCGGGGGTACCATGGCTCAGACATCTCCCTCGGGGCAACCAAGCAGACGGTCTGTTCCATCAGCAGGTCTATGGCTGCTATGGTTGTCCCGGAGGAACATCTGTGGCTAAACCCCCCTACCCGGAATAGATGCGACAAGGGGAGTAGGGGAACTCCTTTTTGTTACCCCCAGGGGCCCGCTCTTTCTCTGCCACCTCTGGCATTTCGGGAAACATCGGTTCCTAGCAGAATATTGCACATTCGGCCATCTCCTGCTATTTTTTGCGGCGCCAGGTGCTTACCATTCCCCCCAACAATATGAAGCCTCAACATTGGTGCCCTGTGACTCCAGGGCATCCACAATTTTAATTACATAGACGATTGGCTTTTTCTAGCTCAGTCACGAGAGCTGGCGTTTCTGCATTGGGATGTTGGCCTGGCTCACCTAAATTCTCAGGTTAATATTTAACACCAAGAAAAGCATTCTCTCTCCTGCCCAGAGGGCAACATATTTGGGAGTAATATGGGATTCAGTGCCTTTAGGCACATTTTTCTCCTGTAAGTGTCCAGTCAATTCTGATTGTCCTCAAGGATATCAGTCTAGGCCGGGAAATTACTGTGCATTACCTTAAAGGGGTTATGGGTCTTATTGCAGCTGCATCCATGGTGATATCTTTGGGCCTCCTGCACATGAGACCGTTTCAGATGTCACATCCAAAGGCAAATTCCCTCAGGCAAATAAATGTTACGTACCGAAGGGCTTTGTACCCTAACTATGTGGTTCAGAGCCCAGTTTCTCACCTAGGGTCCCACCTAGGGTCCATGTTGTAATTGCAGGAAGCTTACAAAAGACACGTCCCTTCTGGGCTGGGGTGCGGTCTTTTTCTTGCATGGCACATCAATTGTTTCGAGATGAGGGTTGTATTTCTGTCCCTGAAATACTTCCTCCAGCAGCTAAGGGGCTACCTTGTCCTAGTAGAAGTGGACAACACTGCGGTAGTCTCTTACATAAATCAGGGTGGACTGCGTTTGCGCCGCATGAACAAGCTAGCGTGGTAGCTTCTGTTTTGAGTTCAGGACAAGTTCCTGTCCCTCAAGGTGATTCCTGGGAGCATGAATGTGGGAGCGGACCTACTGTACAGACAGACTGTGACACACCGGGACTGGAAACTCCACCCCAACACAGTCAGTCAAATCTGTGACAGATTGTACAAAGCAGAGGTGAACCTCTTTTCTTCAACGAAGACAGCACAATGTCCCCTCTAATTCTCCTGCTCCAGCTCCCCTGGGTCTGGATGCCCAGACTGCGTCCGTACGCTTTTCCCCCGATTCCCCTGCTCCTGAGAGTCCTAGCCAAGATCCGCCAACTGGGGTCTCACTACTTACTAGTGGCTGCCCAGAATATGGTTCTCATAATATCTCTCATCGATGGCTCACCGTGGGCGATTCCAATTAGGAAGGAGCTCCTTGGGTTGACATCTAGGTGTCATGTCTGAAACCTCTTGATGTTTTTGTGCACACACACTACACAGCTTTCATGGTGTTTGGCCTCTTCCAGTGCAGCGGCGTTGGTATTCTTGTTTCCCATAGTGTTTGTCTACGCAGCATCCAGTGTAGCTTTTGATAGGGAACGTCTCAGGTTGCTTGACTGCAACCCTGAAAAAGCGGGAACGAGATGCTGCGCTTCAAAGCCGCACTGTTGGCATCTCCAAACGTCCTTCAGGCAAAGATACCTGAAGAATTTTCCATGTCATGTGCTTTTATAGCCTCTGGCATGCTCACACCATGCATGGTCAAGCTACGTCACCAGCCAAGTTTATTTAGGCCAAATCTTGGGGTGTTTGACACACATGTTTCACAACCGGTCAAACAGAAAATGTTACCCATAGCATATTTCTATGCAGCATCTTGTTCACGCTTTTTCAGGAAACAGGGTTGCAGTCAAGCAACCCGAGACGATTCTAGTAGACAACAATGCAAACAAAGGATATCATATACACAGGTTAATACACAGAATAAAACTGTTAATCTACAGACCACTATCCTACTGTTGTACTCATATGTTTGGACATGTGTAGATGAAAATACAGTTCTCATTCCTACAAGCATTTCCCAATCTCTGTCTAGTTGTTCTGAAGCTCTGGCCATTTCCTGATGTACTGTGCCAAAACAATATTGCAATCAAGTTAACCAGCTATAATAACATCACATTGCCCTGGTGCTTTGAGAGTTGTCTGATAAAACCACATCGGATAGGACTAAACTCTCTGAGCGGTTTGCTCACATTACATCTGTCTGAAGCTGAAGTGGGTGGATGCTGGACTACATCACTTCTGCAACAGGCTGACAGCTGGTAATTTGGAGTCTGTCTGGCTGTGTTCTGTCTGTATGCTGCATTTACTGTATACTATGTGTGACAAGGACATAGTCTATTTTGGGTGTGAGCAGAGCCACAGCAGGTGTTTGAGTCTTTACTCCCCTCTGCATAATTTATTGTAATTTATTACAATCATCCTGAATTTGATATGTACAAGAGTTAATTTGAGACCTGCAGTTGGGTATTGTGACAGAAGGCTGTCAGAAAATAAGTAAGTGTAATGTTGTAGTACCAGAGACCGGTCTTAAGAACAAACATAAGCCCTTTTAAAATGTCTTGGTCTCATCTTTAAATGAAACACACTGTAACTTAGTCTCACACATCTGAAGTTTAAATGATAACTAGCCAAAATAACACCTTGTTTATCACAACAAGTCAACACATGCAAAAAGTTAAAACAGGGAGAGTCAGTCCAAAGTCCACTTCATACCTTTTGTGTGGAGGACACCTCAGCAGCACACCACCACAGCTTTTTGGGTTAGGTTGTGTATGTTAACCCGAAAACAATGGTTACTATGGTTCACCCAATAGGGTTTATAAACAAATTCACAGCCTCACAGAGTTTAATTTTAGTGCTTTTTGGCTTGTATATTACATTGGTCTTAGTCTTGAATTAAACTCAGTCTTACATTATATAGTCTTGACTGCAACACTAGGAGTAGGTCTTGACACCATGCCATGTAGGTGAGTGAGATGCAAGATTCAGAATTAAATGTACAGCTTGTGTTACGAATAGGAGTCTGTCCAGTTGTGGCAGGACAAATGGAAAACAGACCTCCCAGACTCGCTTTACGTACTCTGAGTTTGCTTTGTGTAACTTGGCAGAATGTGAGACAGTTGCACAATTGTGTCTGGACTGAAAAGGAGCAGACACCTACTGGACTGAACGGCTCATGTGAACAGTCATGGCAGATCTCTGTAAGACTTTGTGAAGAGCATTTTGTTTTCTTTTCTGCTCTTTGTGTACATCCAGATGCAAACATGAGTAATGCTTATTTATTTATGGAGCCAAAGGGAAGTGGATAATTACGCTGTCAGCCTCTTCCTACACAAAGTGATGAAGTGCATCTGTGTGCTGATGTAGTGCTGTGAAATCAGACACCGCTTAATTTCACACTAAGTGCTAACATCATAATCAGCCCAAATATAGACTTTCACTTCATTTCACATTTGACCTTAGAAGGCATATCAATAATTTGGATTTAGTTTGTTGATGTCCACTGGCATGATCAGTCACACAAACAAAAATAATGATTAATAAATGGATGGAAATCAATAATTCCAATGTTTCTGAACATTGAAACTGTGGTTACCTATCGGTCAGTTCTTGCATAATTGGGGTTTTGGTTTGGAGTTATGGTGGTGCACTCTGTTCGACAGTGTTTGGATCTCACACATCCACATGGTCTATTTTTCATAATAATAAAGCATCTGCTATTTATGTGTTGCTCTCAGCCATGTTACACAACTTATTGGACATGTAAAAATAAAAAAATCATGTTTTTGTCTAGTCCTGCGACTAACTTGCCACTATCCATGGTGTACCCTGTCTAAGGCCCAAAGCTGCTGGGATAGGCTCCAGTCACCTGCGACCCCTAACGGGACTAAGGGGTAGAAAATGAATGAATACATGAATGTTTTTGTCTAATAGATATAATATTCACTTTAACCTAACTACTCTACTACTCAGGTCTTTAAAAATTCTTAATCCCTTCAGACTCTGGCCAAATTAAGATGTGAAATTAGCTTATATTTACTGTAAATTTGCTGTTGATCTTAAATCTCAAAAATGGTGAATTTAAGACCAAGTAAACCAGTAAAAAATGTTTGTTTACCAAATTGTTTGTGAGTGGGATTCACACTTGTGGGTCAGTTACTGCAGTTCAGGATTAGGAGATGCAAGTGAAACGAGAAATAATGATAAGAGGTTTCAGGTGTAGTTGGAGGCTGTAGGAGACAGTGAGGCTACATGTAAGATATGCTGCAATACGTGTACACTCAGCCGCTTCCCCCACTTTCTCTTTTTTTTTACCATTCTCCCTCTTACAGCACCTCAAGTAAGAGTTAGCAGAATCCTCACAGTAAGTGACAACTGACTGTTAACTCTACACTGTGCCCCAGCAGAGAATAGAGGAATGTGGACAGTAGTCTATTTAAAACATCAACAATCAACAAAAGACTGAATTTTATATTATACAGTATAAGAGTAGAGCTCAAACTTCCACGTGCTGTTTAAAGCTTATATTGTTTAAAGCTTATATTTGGGTAAAAACATGTTATAGTCTTATTTCTCATTATATTACAGTTCATTACTGGACAGAGAAAAAACAAAAAAAAAAAAGGTCTTAAATTTAACTTTTGTGAATTTTAAGGAGGCTGAATGTTCTTAAAGTGCTGCCCCATCAGACATCAATGGTCTCCATAGCAACAACACAACAACACAAGAGGAAACCACACAAGAAGCCCCTTGTTCCAATGCAATAATACTCTACTATCTAGTTTATGGCAGAATAAATCTGAATCAAATCATTTGAAGAGACCTCACAACTGATTTTCCCCTCAGGGATTAATAAAGTTAAACTGTATTGAACTGAATAATAAAATTTAAATAAATACAATATATGTAAAGTGACAGTGATTACTAAAAATGTCATATACTGCAATTAACATAAATAAAAATATTGAACTGTACAGTAGAATAAATATGAGAAAGCATAATACAAGAAAACTGAAAACAGAAAATATAAACTGTATAAATACAACAAAGAATAAAGAGCTTTGAAAACTGGGGCAGAATTTTTGAACAGACTGAATGTAAAGCACTACATTTATATTTAAACCTAACAATTAACAAACAAATGGAGCAGTCAGTGTGAGACAGTTTTAAAGCCATACTTGTTATTTTATATCCACACTATACAGCTCTATAAAGGAGCAGCATGTGTTTATGTGATATCATTCTGATTCATGTTTTCTTGTTAAAGCGCAGTAAATGTTGGCACTTGTGTCTGTGAACAGCAGTAAATGTTGTAATAGGCAATATAAATTGTAACTCAGCCATACTCTCGTTTACACTAAGTCCTGTACATTTGGAGGTGGCTGGTCAGATACATTTCAATGTAGACAAGCATATTTCATCATCTGGACCTGAGTGAAAGAAGCCTTGTTCAAGTGAGCAGGGTCTGGCTGTAACTCACAAGGAGACAATGGGAGCAATGAACCACAAATGAGTTTTCTTGGACATGGGGGATTGTACAGAAAATATTTCAAATGCTACTTTCTCAAATTGCTACTGACATTTTGTTACTTGTATGATGTACAAATGTGTTTGATTTCTCATACAACGAGGACAATTTTACATCTCTTTTCTTTAACTCTTCTTTTTATTTATGTAAAATATCAACAGAGAAAGAATAGTGTGTTGCTATGAGGTGCTAAACCCCAAGCACCAGGCTAAATAATTAATTATAAAGGTGCATAAGTGAAAGGCTCTTAGTAAGTGCATTACCTCTTCTATAATTTTACTTTTCTACAATTTTACTAGGGAGTTTCTTAAAACCTGACTCTGTACCTCTCTGGCTCTCTCCCTGACCAAAATATTTGCTATAAAGGAGGACATCCACATTTTTAAAAGTATCAAGTTTTTTTTGCAGTCTTATTACTATAAATTTATTACTTGCAGTCTTATTACTATAAATAAACTATACATTTTTAGTTTATATACATATAGTCAACTTTAGGTTTTGATAAATTAATGCAAGGCGACAATTGGCTTGGAACTATTATGTCCCAAGGTTTATAAATGAGGCCTCTAGACTTCTTCAGTGGAATTGTACAGTAAAGCTCTAGACCAGAAAGTGTCTTCAGATCAACAGGCATTTGAAGTTATCAACTGTGCTTTTCCGTGCATTAAAAGACTAGTTCTTGTGGAGCATGAAACTGTTGTGGAGCTGCAGAAAGACTAATGAAGCTGTATAAACGACCAGCACCAGTCAACATCCCAGATCCAACACAGTTTCAATTTCAACATGGCTTTATCTCCAAAGGAACACATTCCTCTTTCCCTTTGTTTGGCTGTTCCATTCTTTCACCTACAAACAGCAGTGTCAGCCCTCTGCACCAGAAACTAATCTTCTACAACTTTATCTTGATGCATCCCCAGGTTCATAAAACATGTACTATTGTTGATGCTGCCCTCTGTTAGACCTTCAGATTTTAGCTCAAAGTCAAGTTGTGCTGTGTGTGATCAGCATTAAAACTGTTCCCAACAGGTTGCTTCACCCAGTCGTGGCGGAGGCAAGGAAAAATGGCCAAAAAGTGAGGGGACATTATAAACCAGAATTACCGGAAACACGGAAATAACTTATTGGATCACAGGGGAAGGAGATGATAACATCAGCTGATACCGGCTAAACACAGATAAAAACATTGGCGCCATGAGTGCGATGGTAACCATGGCAAGTTGCGTTTATGCTGTATGATTTGATAGTAGTTTATTTAGTTTAGCTTTGTGTGGCGGAGCGAGTAGGGTTGTGTATGGTTTAACAGAAAATAGGATGGAATGTGAATTCAACTACGCCACCTGGGGGTTTGAACCAGGAACTATTGTAAGCATCGGAAGTTGTGGAAAGAAAAAGGACACACAGGTCAATATCTGATTTAAAAAGGACAGAGACGTGTTTCACAAATCAAAAACCAAATCATTTATTAAAATAGATTTAGAAATATTACTCAAGAAAACTGTAAATAAGAAGAAAACCAATTATCCAAAAATACTTTTATTTTATAAGACTATACTAAAACAAAACAAGTTAAAACAGGCCTAATTCTAAAATGGTTAAAGAAATGGAGACTATCAAAGAGGTTAAACAAAAGCTAGCTAGCTTGGAAAGCAGACTACTTTAAGGAGGTGCCCAGGGGTGCCACCTTATACTCACCTTTGTGGACACAGACACAGCAAAGACAAGGTACAGACTAAACTTGTGACCCAGTGCACTAACTCGCATGCATAGGTGGGGAGACCTCACCCATGTGCCTAGCTCAACCACCAGGGGGACTCCCAGCGTCACTAGAAAATATAAGAAACAAGTTAACCACAGGGCAAACCAGTTACAACACAACATACACACACAACACAGTAACAAAATTAAAGCAAATAAGACAAACTGCAACCAACCAAACAATGGTTGCCAAACTAGGACAAAAATGAAAACGAAATGAGATAACACAGGCAGGAACTAACAAAAACAAACACAGCAAACAGAAACAGGCTAGCAACCACCCTGACAGTCAATAGGAAGCTTAAACCAGAGCATATGGCACCCAAACTGCAGAAAACCCAGCAGCAGAGCCGAAGCAGTAGCAGAGTCCGGGCTCAGCCATTTTAAAACAGGTGCTTTGTGGACACAGACACGGCAAAGGACTACACCACTACATTTGTTTTGTTTTTTTTCATTTATTTTCTACTGCTTTGTCCCGTTAGGGGTCGCGGGTGATTGGAGCCTATCCCAGCAGCTTTTGGCTTTTTGTACCCCGGGGTACATCCTGGACAATGGCCAGTTAGTCGCAGGGCTAACATTTAGAGACAGACACTGACAGAAAACCATTCATTCTCACATTCATTCACTAGGGACACTTACGAGTTGCCAATTAACCTATACACGGTGGGACAGTGGGAGGAAGCCGGAGGACCCGGAGAGAACCCACAGTGACACGTGGAGGACATGCAGACACAGAGTCTGCAGGAGTCTGCATCCAATAGAGACATGCAGACCAATCATGATGGTTGTTTTTTCTTTCTCATTATTGATTTCTTTTCATTTCTACCCTGTTCTCCACTATTTGCTAAAAAAAATAATAAATTAGGGTGCACACCACCATCATCTAGCCTATCTGAGCCTACACAATTTAACTGACACTTTATTCACCACATCTATGTTCTTTTTATGTGTTTGTATGTTCATGTTTGCCATTATTTTGCCCACATCTGTCTTGTTCTGTTTATGTTTTACACTTACGGGATGTAGGACGGAAACAGAAGAAGGTACAGGATTTTTTCTTTTATCTGGTTGCTCTCCTACATACTCATGCAGGCGCACACATGTTTCAATTTGATTTCATCCATTCATGCTACAGGTCATACCTAAATTAACCATTTATCCAATGTCCCCAATAACCTTTGTCTTGAGATAAAATAATAAACGTCACTCAAACACAGGCATCTACCTTCTTCAAGAAACACATTCCACCTACAGTACATTTAAATCGCAGCACTTCAGTCATACACAATGACTGTTGCTGTATTTTTAGCACCCTACAACTCCAAACAATGAGGAGTTGCAATATTAATAAATAACAACACTTCATTTCTCCATCACAAAACCATTGCTAAACCGGAAGGTATAATTGAGGTAACAACATATCATTTGACAACAACTTAATTTCAATAGCCAACATTTATGGCCCAAATACAGATAATCCATCTTTCTTAAAAAAAAAAAAAAAGAATTTACATTAAACTTTTCTAACTGTCCAGTTATAATAGGAGGGGACAATAGCCCTTTCTTGTTCCAGAACCCTCTCACCATTTGCAGTTGTGATCCCCAGCGAGTGGTTGACTCGGTTATCAGCTGAGTTGGCAGACCCAGCTGGATCTGAACTTCAGCCAGGTCTCGACACTTTATCCAGCTATTCGAGAAGCTGCTCGCAGTTTTTTTTTTTTGCAACGGGAAATGGCCTTGGTCATGCTGGGGTTCTGCAATCCTGTGAACAATTACAATAAACATGTCCATTATTATCACTTAACTTGTTTTTAAATAATGCCTTCAGAATTTGGCTGTAAATAAATCAACAGTCTTCAGCAATGAAGCATAATTAAGCAGGGGAAAAACAATATTTTAAAATACAATTACCTTGTATTTTTGTGATAGACTGCAATACATTATATTATTATTAGAACAAACTAATTATGTTAGGTTAAAGTCTAGACTAATCCATTATTTTGAACAATATTTTAACTGCACTCACCAATGACTAAATGTCCAAAATGCAGCATTCTCTGCAGAGTTGATAATGTTTGTTTCGTTGTCAGTAGTAATGGCCACTAGTCCTGCTGGATTGAGTTTCAGAGCAGTGATGACATCTTTGAGTGCCTCTGCACTGTTTTCCAAGTAGTTTGCAGTTTATCTCCCAGTCTATAATGAAATGGATTGTCACGCACATGTTGGGCTCGCACGTCCTGCTGCTCCACAAATCAGTCGTCAAGGCGTAGTTTGAAACTCTCGCTCAGATGTAAATATTCAGAGAAGCTGAAGTAATGGCAGCTTGTAAAGTTGCCGTAAGATGAGCAGCGTTTGTAGGTGTGGTTTCAGCTTGCAGTTTTACGCATACAAATTATAACTCAATTTGTGGTGCATTTGTAAATGGTAGTATACATTTTTTGTGCTCAAACCTTTTACTAGTACCTTTTTCCAACATTCCCTGTAGTATACGTCTCTCTGTTGGTAATTCCAAAATATCTCCATATAATTGAGCCACTGTGTTTCTTTTTGCCGACTAGCTCCTCCTCATGCTAATTGTGGTCGCCACCATGTTTGCCGAGCCAACACAGGAGGTAGAGAGGGAGCACATGCGCTGGTCTAATAAGCAACGAGGCGGGACAAGCCAGTGGGTGAGCGAGGCGAGCGGAGAGAGAAGAAAAGCTATGATAAGTTAACTGCCGCATTTATGAGTAAAAAACGGAACAATATTGCTATAAATGATGTGAAAAACTGTATATTGTGTTTAAAACTATAGCAATATATCTTTTATATCAATATATCGCCCAGTTAATGAATAACCTTGTTCTTGATACAATAAAGCAAATATTTAGCAAATCAATTAGACACAACAACCTCAAGCATCATGGACTCAGCTTGTACACTCATCTGTAGAAACCTTTCACACCGACAATAACTTCTACAATAACTTGTATTTATCAAATATTAATCCAGACAGAGACACCATCAATTCCTTTCTCAACTAGGTAGACCTACCAAAACTCAAATTACTATACTTGACTCTTCCATAACTCAAGATCTTTCCTCTGCACTTCAAAAACACCCAATAACAAATCACCTGGCCCAGGCGACTTCCCTGCTCAGTTTTACAAACTCCTCTGGCACATCTTAGCACCACTATTTTTCAGAATGTTACAGAAAATAAAATATTAAGTCAGCCCTACCACTATGAACTCAATCTATTCTTGAAACCAGGCAAAGACCCCACTTTCCCCTTAAGCTACAAACCATTTTCACTAATCAATGTAGATAGAAAATATCCATAAGATGCAAGACAGACATGCATCCAACAACAACACTCGCAGACTTTTTATTCATCAACTAAATTAGACAAAACTGTTGCTACCCTGGATGAAAAGGCCTTTAGGTTGAACTGGCCTTCCCCTTTTGCCACAATAGACACATTTGGTTTTGTCATTTACACAGTCACCACAAATGGACTAACAGCCTCAAAATGCACACTTTACAGTGGAACCTGACTAGGATGTCCACTCTTTCCATGATTTTTTACCCTCTTCATCAAACCATTAGCAGCTGCAATTAGCCCACATATCATCGGAAGTAAAGCACACTCTTGAACAGAAGATTTGCCTACAGTATATGCAGATGATATACTACTTTCTTTTTCCAGAAACCATCCACCATCCACATATCTCCATGAAACAATCAATGTTATTGAACAATTCTCAAAAATCTGAACCATGCACATTTTATGCATATGTTGCTCTAGAATTTGGAAATACCTTTCAGCATTGATGGTGCCTTTTCAGATGTGTAAGCTGCCCATGCCACACACACTCATGCAACCCCATACCATCAGAGACGCAGGCTTCTGAACTGAGCTCAGAACAACTTGGGTTGTCCTTGTCCTCTTTAGTCCGGATGACATGGCGTCCCAATTTTACAAAAAGATTCACTTCAAATTTTGATTTGTCTGACACAGACCAGTTTTCCACTTTACCACAGTCCATTTTAAATGAGCCTTGGCCCGGATCATGTTTAGATATGGCTTCTTTTTTGACCTATAGAGTTTTAGTCGGCAACGGTGAATGGCCCGGGGATTGTGTTCACCGACAATGTTTTCTGGAAGTATAGTATAGTAGAGTCCATGGTGTGATTTGATTGATTGATTGATTGATTTTAATTTAATGACCACACAGCCAAGCTGGTGGAATTTGTTTTCAGTACAGCTCATTGGTACAGGTTCCAGCATTACATTTAAACAAACAATAAACATATAAAAATAAAATAACGTACATATACATTCATGCCTAAATATACATATACATATACATCATGCCTAAACCACAGTCCTCAGCGTTCAGAGTTCAAAATGTTTATTGCTTTTGGGATGAAACTGTTTTTGAAGCGAGTTGTTTTGGAGGCGATTGTCCTGTAACGCCTCCCAGAGGGCAGTAGCTGGAAGGCGTAGTGTGTAGGGTGGGTGATATCAGAAATGATTTTGTGGGCTCTGCGTAGTGTCCGTTTGTGGTAAAGTGATTCAAGGGATGGTAGGGGTGAACCAATAACTTTAGATGCTCTGTTGATGATGCGCTGTAGTTTCTTCCGAAAGTGTGTCAAGACTGCCAAACCAAACTGTGATGGATGTGGTGAGGATGCTTTCAACGATGGCCGTATAGAAGCGAAGCAGGAGATGAGACCTTACTCTGAACTTCTTGAGCTGTCGGAGATGGAAAAGTCTTTGCTGGGCTTTTTTGTATATATGATCTGAGTTGATTTTCCATTTGAGGTTATTGCTAATATGGGTCCCAAGGAATTTGTGTGTATCAATGATAGAAATGGGTTCACCTTCAATGAGCACTGGAGTTTTGGGGGATGGCTGACGTCTTAGGTCGACGATGAGTTCTTTTGTTTTGGATGTATTGAGTAGGAGATCATGGTCTGTACACCAGGTCACTGCTTGGTTGATCTGTGCACGGTATTCAGTTTCTTGGTTGTTGATGATGAATCCTATGATGGTTGTGTCGTCCGCATATTTGTATAGGCCAACAGAACTATGGTGTGATGTAAGCTGGTTTGTGTAGAGAGAGAATAGCCATGGTGAGAGAACACAACCTTGAGGTGCGCCTGTACTGTGGAACAGAGGGGGGAGGATGTATAATTGTTAATCCTTACCCTCTGTTGCCTGTTCCAGAAAACTGTGAATCCAGTGACAGATGCATGGGTCGATATTCATGTCCAGTAATATATTAAAAAGTTTGGCCAGGTTTATTGTATTGAATGCAGAACTGAAATCCATAAATAGGATAAGGCATATGTATTTGCGGACTCAAGGTGGTTCAGTATGTGATGAATTGCTAAGTTGACGGTGTCCTCAACTGACCTGTTGGCTCTGTATGCAAATTGGAATGGGTCCATGAGGGGGGTGGTGACAGTTTTTAGGTGATTGAGTATGATGCGCTCAAATGATTTCATGACTGCTGATGTCAAGGCAATGGGTCTGTAATCATTGAGGCAGGAGATGGTCTTGGTCTTAGGAACCGGAATGATAATGGATTCTTTAAAGCACTTGGGTACTAAGTTTTGACAGAGGAGGTATTGAAAATGTCAGCGAAGACCCCAGCCAGTTCTGCAGCGCAGTGGTGGAGAACAGTGGGGCTGATGTTGTCTGGGCCGGGGGCTTTATTCCTCTTAAGTCCCCTGAAGATGCTCCTCACCTCCTCCTTGTGAATGGTAAAAGGGGGGGAGGGGAGGGGGTCGGGAGGAGATGGTGGTGTAGCCGGTACCTGCTCAAACCTCCCATAAAAGAAGTTGAGTGTATCAGAGAGCTGATCATCGCCGTCAGGTATGGGGGTGGGTTTCTTTTTATAATTTGTCATGTTTTGAAGTTTTTTTCCAGATAAAACGTGTATCATTAGTGGTGATTTGTTCTTCTAGTTTAGTAGCATAATTGGATTTGGCTCTTCTTATTGCAGATCTCAGTTTGTATTTGGAGGCCATATATTGTTCTTTATTTCCTGATAGATGAGCTGCATTTTTCTCCTTTCTTAGCTCTTTAATATCTTTGTTAAACCACGGTTTGTTGTTATTGTAGTATTTGATTTTTTTGATTGGTATACATAGGTCCACACAGTAATTTACATATGACGTTATTACGTCGGTGACGCCGGAGATCGCCTGCAGCATGGAAAACTTCCCAGTCTGTGCATGAAACAACCACAAAGTTTGTCAATGGCCTCTGGGGACCAGCACCGGACGAATTTTGATGGTGACTCGGCGGATTTAAGTTTTTGTCTGTATTGTGGAATCAGCAGCAGCACTGCGTGGTCGGACCTGCCCAGCGGAGCCCTTGGGAAAGCACGGTAAGCCTCTTTGATAGTAGTATAGCAGTGGTCCAGCGTGTTGGTCCTCTGCTAGGCAGGCTACCTGCTGATGGTAACCGGGGAGCTCAGACGACAGATTGGTCTGGTTAAAGTCCCCGAGGACAATGACTGCTGCGTCCAAGTGTATATTTTCCACTGAGGAGACGTAGCTGGCTAACTCGGCTATGGTGGTGATAGCGTTAGCCTCAGGTGGAATGTACACACAGATCAAGATTACTGACGTGAACTCCCGTGGGAGAAATGATGGTCTGCATTTAACAGTGAGGTATTCCAGGTGAGGTGAGCATACATGGGTGAGTTCTGAAGAATTTGTACACCAGCGTTCATTGATCATTATGCAAATACCACCGCCTTTAGACTTGTGCGATAGTTTTGGTGATCTATCGGCACGGTGTAATGTGAAACCTGGAAGTGTTACCGCTTGGTCCGGTACTGATTGATCCAGCCAGGTCTCTGTCAGGCAGATGGCAGAGCAGTCACTGTAGTCTTTGTTAGTTTGTAACATAAGTTTGAGCTCATCCATTTTGTGCCGGAGGGATCGTACGTTTGACAACAAGAGGGCTGGGAGCAGTGGCCGGTGAGGGCGTCTCCTGAACCTAGCAAAGGTTCCTGAGCGACGGCCTTTTTTGGTCGTCAGCCGTGGTGTTGAGTGGTTTGATATGTTTATCTCCCGTAATTTCTCCAGCAAGGATGTAGATGGACCCAGATCACTGTAAGTGTATCTGAGGTTTAGGAGCTCCGATTGAGTGTACTGGATTAGGCATGACACTTCACAAACAAATAACGCAGATATTACAATGACAGACAGGAACACTGCTTGTACTGTGGCAAGCCTCACGGCCGCCATCTTGGTCCTCAGCTTTCCATTACAGTAGCATTACTCTGTGTGATGCAGTGCCAGTATGGTTTTCCGTGCTTGACCCTTACTCACAGAGATTGTTCCAGATTCTCTGAATCTTTGGATGATATAATGCACTGTAGATGATGATAACTTCAAACTCTTTGCAATTTTTCTCTGAGAAACTCTTATCTGATATTGCTCCACCCTCCAAAAACCCTGCTAATACACTACATCCCTGGACTACATCCATTTTGATTCTCTATCAATTAGGTTACGTTTTTTATTACATTTTTGCATTCTTAATATTTGCCTCTTAAGAACCAACCACACTCGTCACTCTAACTAGTACATTTACACTACTATGATATTTTCTTCTCACTTTTTGATATTTTTTGTTCTCTTTGCTCATGTGTGTGCACGTGTATTGCATTATTACTGTTTATTCTGTACGTGGTAATGTGCACACATACAGTATATACACTAATACAGTAATATTACAATATAAAACAGTACATCCATAATACCTCCTGAAGGCAAGCAGTGATGCTGGGGATATCAGTGCTGATGGAAGAAATGTTTAATCTTTTTACCTGTTCTTAATCTTTCAGCATCTATAAATTGTTTATTCACTTATTTGTTGGTAATGTACAACATTCAAGAATGCTTAAGTCTCATTAATGTGTGTAGTTATTATGAAGTGATACCAATAGTTTCATAATCTGTACCTACAAGCTCTAAAGAATCAAAGACGCATTATCCAGCCTACTCCACCTGTGACATTATTGGTAATTGTGCATGATAAACCTTTGGGCTGTGCCTGTTTAGTATACACCAGGTCTCGTGAGAAGCTGATACCCTTTAAAGCCTTTGCTATTAGGAGCCAAATCACATTGCAAACACTTCATTAAACAGCTTGCGGCGCTGTCATTGTTTAATGACATATCGATGAGTGTGTTCAGTGGACAACAGCCGCGCCAGCACTCCCCACGGGTGTCATCTGTCACTCCATCTCCTGCTAATCTGTGTCTCTGGAGAATGCTGCGTTTGCCCCATTGGTGATTAGGTGCATTAAAAATGTAGCACTGTTATCTCTGCTGGGCTATTCATTAATTTTGCAGGGTTTGAGAAGTCCTCCAAAGAATCCACAATGGCTGGATAAACAGGAACTACAGTCTCCTCATCTCACACTTTGACATCATAACGTCACTGATAACATCAAGAACTGATTAAAGGACTATATGTATTAGTGCACTTCTCTTAATACTGCCTCTCAAGTCAAAGACATGGTTCTAAAGAGGCTGACCCCACTCATTTTCAGTGCTGTCCCCGTTTGCGCCTGGTAGAACTGCTATGAAACTACATTTTTAAATACAAAGGTAAAATCCTGGCAGATGGGTATTTTAAATCTGCAATAAATACTACATTTACAAAGAGGCGGATAAATGTAGTCAGGGGCCCCTAGGTTGCTGTTTGTGTGAGGCCCCGCCACCCTTAATCATAATACTTGTGCCATACATGGTCCACACACAGGGGCCAATTAAGGTGGTCAGGGGCCCCTAGGCTGCTCTTTGTGTGATCCCACTGCAGGTGTTTCATTCGTAGTACCGATGTTAGCTGATGCTATCTCTCCTGATGTCCTTCTCCTGTGGAGCTTGCCTTTGACTTTGTGAAGATTCAGCAGCCTTAAAATATCCAGTAAGTTAAGGGATTTTTTCACTATATCTTTGTTACGCTGTTTTTTAACTTCTGTATTTTCCATTTTTGTGCTACACTGTCGTTCAGAGTTTTATTCTACAGTTATGCCGTCTAGCAATAGCATTTATAGTTGACATAAATGATGACATGATTTGACAAGCAGCTGATTGGACAGAAACGTCACATCTAGCCAATATTTCAGCTGCTCATTTTTCATGTTTCTTAAGGGCCAGAAAAGCATTTGCACCTGCAGAATATTTGAATTAGGGTAGCCAGGTTGGGCCATATGAAAATGTATGGGTAAAGTCTCATTTGTTACACACCTACAGCCTCTGGAACATTGAGGAGATAAATGCAGGTATCCACTGCCCTCGGTCTGTATTTGTAAGATGTTTCTGAGTGACACAGCTCACAGAAGAAAGGAAATAGGAGACTAGAGTTCATTAAAAGCCACAATAAAACTGGATTTGACAAGTATAAGGTTCAGGACCAGGTTGTGTATTAACATCAGCCTGCAATCCTGCATATATGCCTGCTTCTTTAAAAAAAAAAAAATAAATAAAACACCGACTCAAGCAAAAACATATTTGCAATCATAATTCATTTTTTCCTATTGTCTTTACTCTGAGGCACAACAGGCCCAAGGAAAAATGCTTTTCTTTAGCATCAGTTGTTGCCAAAAAATGTATGTTACTGTTCAAATGCTCCGATTTATTTCTCGTGTTTTCATCATATGGTTTAACAATTTAATTAAAATGCTTATGATTAGTTCTGTCACTGAAATTAAAACAGAATCTGAGCTTAATGTGTGAACAATATAGACTTATGTATTTGTCACTCATCTCCAACATCTCTTTTTCAGATTTTTGCACACGCGGCTGCAGCCAATGCAAGCCTGTGTGTTAATCCGCACCTGTTTACATCAAAACTTTTAAAGGCAGTGTGGACAACTTGTTATGCAATATTTGTTCATCCAATGAGCAATTGGGTAAATAATATTTGTCTCAGGATTCAATCTAATGCAAATATAATAAGGGTTTTGTACTCTGGTGTTTGTTATAGTTCAAGTAAAATGCAAAATTTCTTTGGTTAGTTTCACAGTTGCTCCTTCACAGTTGAACAAAAATCAATAAAGCCATTTTCTACTGAGCTGTGTGTCCTGTCGGAGTATGTTGTCAGTGTGCCATGATAGAGAATGAAACGGTCATGAAAAACTAAAAGCTTTGGGGAATTTGACATCACCACAAGCCAACAACAGCCCCAGGCAGAAAGAATTGGTGTTGGAGTTCAACTCTAAGTCCATTGTTCCTTTCTCCATCTGTCAAGATTATGCTAGCAGAGATGTCGGCCCAAGTTTGCAGGAGGAAAGAGCGCTGTCCTGTCACTGGCTTTACTGTAGCTGCCTGTCTGCATTAAAGAATCCATTTTGCAACTTAAGGCGGGGGGATCAAAACATTATTAATAGCGCTTTTGGCCAATAAGTTGTATATGGACGTCTACCATATAGTCTTGCTTTGAATGACCCTCTGATGGGACTAAGCCACTGATTTAAGATGGAGTTGAGCATTTCAGAAAACAGTTTAAAACATTCCTCCAGCTTCTAACCCCACCACAAAGGGGACTTAATTCACTAGTGACTGACGTGTTTAAAGTTTGCTTAGATCTAGTACATTCTGTCAGTGTGAGTGTGTGTGAGGTCAAAAAGACAGGTTTGTATAAAAGGTCAGTGCAGAGGTTATGACTGAACTAGGGTCATGACCTTCAGCTGCATAAGAAAATTAACTTTGAAACATAAAAATGTTTAAAAGTTGACTTTATAAAAATATAACATGAATAAGTATTTTATTGAGGAGTGGGGAAGGCTGAGGCAGTGCTGAGGTGTAGAGAGTGCCACAGGTCAGAGCGTTGGACTTGAAATTTTGACATGAGACAGGAAATTGTGATCAAATACAGGGGACTGAACCAACTGGTGCTCTACTGATTTTAATTGAGCCCTGGAGCATCTACGGACATACTCAGAAGGTTCACCTTTACATGTACCAAGTAGCAAAATTATAAATATTATTATATTAATAATCATTTTAAAACTGCTGTAAACACCATATTGCAATTGGCTCAGTTATTTGAATTACACTAAATCAATGTAACACACCTTGATAATGTGATTCATTGTTGGACTATTGCTGCATGATTTACTCCGATTAAGGTTGACCACAGCTCTGAGCAGAGTTGGACAGAGTCTCTTCAATAACTCGCCAACATTTATTTTTTTTTTTAATGTATGGATTATTTTTGACTCCTTAATTGTTTTATGTATTCCATTCCAAAGGCTGAATATTGGCTATATGGAGCTCTATACCAACAGTTACTGATAACTTTTAGAGCCCTTTTTTGTAAAATAAATATAGGCTGTAAATAAGTTTTACATATAAACCCCCAAATTTTCACACATTATGTTAAATATGGAGTAAATAATGCAGATTTATTTAAGAAGTGTTGTATCATCAGCAAAAAGAATGGTCTCCATTGTTTTAGATGCGTTTACAAAGTCATTCATGTGCAAAAGAAATAATTCAGTAACTAATATCGTCATCAAAATACCACTCATTACAATTTCCCACTTTACTATAATTGTAAAACTGTTGTCTATTGTAGTAGCACTTGAGATGTAATTCTGATTGGTTTGATGGAATTGATCAAATCAATCTCTCCATGACTACCCAAGTGATCCAAATGAATGTTCACAGATTGCATAATGATATACAACATTAAAGCACGGAATATTAAATATTCAGATCTATCTCTCAAACCTTGTTCATCCATTTTCAGTTATTTTTTCAAGAGTTGCTTTAGCTAAGAGTATGATGAGAGGTTTTAATGTGGGACATATATATTTCATTTTGGCATTATATAAAGACATCATATCCAGTATACAGTATAGCCTTGTGATGCAGGCAGCAGCTGTGTTTGTCCAGATCCCAGAGCATCTGTGTCTAACTGTCATTGTGGCCAGGATCATTAGCCACTCAGCAGCCACCAGGCCTCAGAGGAGCTTTATACACACCACAGAGTTTTAACTTTAAAACGTTACTCTAAGTTAAAAGGATGCTTTGACAAAGAGCAATGTTTCTAAAAGAAATGTACATGAGCGAGCCTAACTGGTTACTGCCTGTCACTGAGAGGGTGCAAAAGGTTTTGACATTGTCACCTCTAATTTACGCTGCATGCGGTTCTTCTCGGCCACGCATGCCGCATCAGTTCTATTTTAGCCGGACTTCTGAGTCAATCGCATAAATCTGAACAGATCTGATCGCACGAAAGCAGAAACTGCATCTGGATTTTCAAAGTAATACAAAAATAAACCAACACATGTTCTCCATTCAATTATTTAAGTGTTTATTTACACAATCTGCTAAAACAAAGCTTTTTTGTACCCAATGGAAAACCCCCAAAAGTAATGTTTGTTTGTTTGAACATCAACGTGATCTCAAGCTAAACCCTTTTTCTGGTCCTTCCTATTCTGAATCTACTTGACATCCCTTGGCTCTGTCATTCAGAAGCATGTCTTTTCCTATCACTGCTATGCAGATGACACTCAACTCCACCTGTCATTTCAACCTGACGATCCAACGGTCTCTGCTCGCGTCTCGGCATGTCTGACTGACATCTCACTTTGGATGAAGGACCATCACCTGCAGCTGAACCTTGCAAAAAGAGAACTGATTGTGATTCCGGCCAAACCAGGGACCTGACATAACCTCTCCATTCAACTAGGCCCATCAACCTTTACACCGACCAGCACTGCCAGAAATCCGGGAGTGGTAATTGATGATCAACTAAACTTCACAAGTCATGTCGCCAGCACCACCCGGTCCTGTAGATTGATCCTCTACAACATTAGGAAAATTAGACCTTTTCTATCAGAGCACTCTACGCAAATTCTAGTCCAGGCTCTTGTCTTGTCCAAACTGGATTATTGCAATGCTCTACTGGCTGGACTCCCTGCCTGCACAACCAAACCTCTGCAGCTGATCCAGAATGCAGCGGCAAGAGTGGTCTTTAATGAACCGAAGAGAGCGCACGTAACTCCTCTATTCATTAGGTTACACTGGCTCCCAGTTGACGCCCGCATCAAGTTCAAAGCGATGCTCTTGGCCTACAAGACCACCTCTGGTTCTGCACCCTCATATCTTCACTCACTAATACAGACCTACGTTCCTACCAGATCCCTGCGCTCTGCAAATGAACAACGTCTGGTGAACAACACGTACCTTCTCTGGATCTGTTCCACATTGGTGGAATGATCTACCTGCTGCTACAAGATCAGCAGATTCTGTAGCCATCTTTAAATCTTAAAAAATTACTAATGCATTTTGCCTGTCTACTTGTCTTATGTCTGTGTGTGGACCAGGACCAAATATAGAGAAAGAAATTGTATAAATTTGAACTCTAATAGAATATGAACGAGAGAACATAAAATCAGAGTTGTCCCATCTGTCACAACTAACAGAGTATAGTTTAAAGCACACCTACAATATGTAAATGTGATTCCAGACACTGGTGTGTCATAGATTATCACTAATGCAGACTGGAGAGTGGCTCCTGCTGGGGCTGCGGTGCTGTGTAGAGTCCAGCCGTGTTTTGAAGTGCCATAAATAAATGATCAGCAACAACTCATGCACTACTAAAATATTCCATACCAACTATGTTAACGTAATTTTTATCCATACAATTTGAAAATATTGTGCTATAATAGCGTTTAGTTGACAGTTTTTGTCACTTCTCTGATTGAGAATAACAAAGAGTGAACATGTGAGTTTTTAGCTGAGGTGTCTTCATAAGAACTCAATGAACACATTGCTGAGAGTGCACTTCATCATTCTGCCAAGTCAGGAAATATGACTTTAATGACTGTCACCCTAATCAAATGTATTGTCATGTTGAGGTTGAATTTCAAATGATGCCTCTTGGCATTTAGCTCTGTTCTCAGTGCTGTGCAAGGGAATGTGTTCATAGCTTTGGGCTAAAAGTTTGTGAAATATAAATGTACTGGGAGCTGTTCCCATAAAAATGTATTTTAAATGTAATTGGTTGGTACAGAACATATATGAGGAACTGACTGGCTTATGGAGCTTTGCCAGACTGAGTTCCTTTATATAGAATATACAGAGAGCTTACGTCAGGCGATGCCACGCTAAAGATATTTAAAGATGGTTTATTGAGATGGTAGCTCAGTGGTAGAGCGGTCGTCCTATAGCCGGAAGGTAGGCGGTTCGATTCCTGATCTCCTAACAGTTCATACTGTTGTTGCGTCCTTGGGCAAGACACATAACCCTCCTTTACTCCAATGACACAGCACTGGAGTGAGAATGTTGGGACAATGGATGGAAATTAACCTACAATCTGGCATGTTTACATTCATGTGGTTGTGTCTTGTCCTAAATCAAATAAATGAAATAATAATACTGAAGATGCATTTCTATACTGGACAAAAAAGAGGAGATGCTCCAAGAACATCCTTTTCTAAAATGGCACTGTGTTCATATGATACATACCTAGAGATTTGTGGATTTGATTAAAACAGTGAAAAGAATAATGCAGAAGCAGAACCCTGCTCATACTGGACGCTACTTTTTTTAAGTTTTACCCTGCGGTAGATGTATTATAAGGCACTCAAAACATGAACCACCAAACCAACTCTGTATTTTATTTATTTTTTTGTTTAAAATCACAGTAAATTACTGGCTACTAGTTGCCGTACTTTAACAGTAATTTACTTCAAAATATTTCACTGTAGAATACAGTAACTATTTCACTGTAAATTCCTGTGATATTTCAGTGTAAACTGAAACTGCAACCTGTAATTTCACAGCTGCCCAGTAGACTAAATTGCTTTTATGAGAGTAAGAAGTTACAGTATCTTATTGCACATGAATTACAGTTATTCCTTGTGTTGGTATATTTTCACTGTGAAAGTAATGCAATTCAGTAACCAGCAATTTACTGTAAATGTACAATTTTTAAACTGTCATTTACCAAACCTATAGAAATATAGATCTGCTCAATATAAAAGTAAACAATAAATTAAAGCATAGCGGCGATAAACCCTTGAGACCGGGAATCATGTACTCGGAGGATTGCATTTTGTGCTTTAAAGCGTAAACTTCACAGTAATGTCAAATAACCAGGCCTGTGCTACTGCTTGAATCTTCTTCTGGCTGGATCCTGCTTCGTCACCTCGGGCCTGTGCTACTGCTGGGGCCTGCTACACCACCTTGTAATTTAGAGTTAAAGGCCTCCACAATCCTTGGTTTTCCTGGGAGCTGTCTGAACTTTTGAAAATAATAGATTATGCTTGGGCTAAGGCGAGAAAATCAAAGTACTGTTTTTTTAAAAGAGAGGTGTAGTCTAAGAAGATTCACATATTCAATTCAAAATGGCCGCCTTCCCGTGTGTGATAGGGTGTGGTCACCATTGACTTTTTTGTTCATAAGCCCATGCTGGATGTGTGTACCAAGTTTCATTTGCTTATGATAAACTAAAAATTTCACTTCCCATTGACTTTGTCCACATATTTGGGGCGTTGCTATGGCAACACATTTATAGATAGGGGGTGGTTGTCATTGGCTTTTATGCTCGTCATGACATAAGAGATGTGTGTACCAAATTTGAAGTCTCTATGACAAACTAAATTCTAAGCTCCCATTATAAGTTTGTAGGGGGCGCTGGAGAGCCATTTCTAAAGATAATCCTTTTATTTACATATTTTTGTGTTCAGGTCATGAATGTGCACAAACGCCTTTTTGGGTCCGACTCGATCCGAGAAGGCGTTTGAGAGTTAAGAGACATTTTATTTTCACAAAAAAGGCCACCTCGTTACAGGCTTGCCACACCCATACCCGATAAGATATCAACAACAAAGTCACAACTTTGGTTGGCACATGTGTCTAGATGATACTCACCAAATTTGGGGCCTTTTAGATTAAAACACAATGAATTGAATCATTTTGCGTGATGAGTGCGATTTAGGTGGCCGCGCGTTCCACCCCACACGGCGGACTTCCTGTTGAGTTTAGGGTGTGGCTGTCATAGACTTTTCTGTTTGCCCTGAGGTGTCCTATGGATGTACCAAGTTTCATTTTTCTACGTTGGAAAAAAGTTACTTTCACTTTCCATAGGCCCAATGTATTTTCACTTTTCCAGGGGTCGCCACTGAGTCATTTTTTCATATTTTTTCTTGCGGACTTCATTTCTATAAATTTTTTGCCGGGCTTAAATTTTGGGCAAAGTTTCCTGAGTTTTCGTGCATGTTCAGGGGGTCAAATTTGCCCTCAAAGAGCAGAATAATAATTAAAGCCGCAAGCGGCGATAAAGGCCCTCGCCTCCCTTGAGACCGCGGGGACACATGCACTCGGAGGATTGCATTTCGTACTTCAAAGCGTAAACTTCACGGTAATGTCAAATAACCGGGCCTGTGCTACTGCTGGGGCCTGCTACACCACCTTGTAATTTAGAGTTAAAGGTCTCCACAATCCCTGGTTTTCCTGGGAGCTGTCTGAACCTTTGAAAATAATAGATTGTGCTTGGGCTAAGGCGAGAAAAACAAAGTACTGGCTGGAGATTTGAGATGACTCAGGAATCGCTGCACCCCCCTGTTTAAAAAGGCAAAATGTAAATATTACTTGTCTAAAAGTACAAGGTTACAAGTTCCAAAGGATTCTGAGGAGTTTTCTAAGACTCTAGTCTTGGCTCTGGAGGGGCCTCCTCCAAAGGAAGGATCCTGGCAATTGGGAAATGGCATTTATTTCCCAAAGAAATGGCTGCCTCTTCACAGACTCATTACGACCACAGCCACAAATGTATCAAAAAACAAATTGATAACTTTTTTGGCACACGTGTCTAGATGAAACTCACCAAATTTGGAGCTGTTTAGATGAAAAGCCTTTAGACACAAGGGGTGCGATTTAGGTGGTCACGCATTCCACCCAACATAGTAGATTTCCTGTTGAAATTACGATATGGCTGTAATAAACTTTTCTGTTTGCCCTGAGGTGTCCTATGGATGTACCAAGTTTTGTATTTCTACATTGGAAAAATTTACTTTCATTTTCCATAGGCCCAATGTATTTTGACTTTTCTAGGGGTCGCCACTGAGTCATTTTTTATATTTTTTTTTCGGGGACTTCAAATACATAATTTTTTGCCGAGCTTCAAGTCTGGGACCCATAAAAATGACTTTTAGTTGCACGTTTACTGGGTCAAATTGAGGATCATTTTGCAGGAAAATTATACTAAAAAAAAAAACCCAAATTATAATAAAAAAAAATAAAACTTGAGCAAAAAAGTCTAGAAAAACACTTGTCTCTTTTACATACATGTGTTTAGCTCATTTTGCCCAAGTTTGGTGTCTGTGGAATGAAGAAGCTTTTTTCTGTGTACTTTTAAAAAAGAGGTGTATTTTAAGTCGGTTCACATTTTCAATTCAAAATGGCCGCCTTCCTGTGTGTGATAGGGTGTGGTCCCCATTGGCTTTTTTGTTCATAAGCCCATGGTGGATGTGTGTACCAAGTTTTATTTGCCTACAACAAACTAAAAATTTCACTTCCCATTGACTTTTTCACATTTTTGGGACGTTGCTGTGGCAACACATTTATAGATAGGGGTGGTTGTCATTGGCTTTTATGCTGTCATGACATAAAGATGTGTGTACAAATTTTATGTCTCTATAACAAACTAAATTCTTGGGTCCCATTATAAGTTTGTAGGGCACTGGAGAGCCATTTCTAAAGATAACCCTTTTATTTACATATTTTTGTTCAGGTCATGAATGTGCACAACGCCTTTTTGGGTCCAACTCGATCCGAGAGCGTTTGAGAGTTAAGTTTATTTTCACAAAAATGGCCACCTCGTTACAGGCTTGCCACACCCATACCCGATAAGATATCAACAACAAAGTTACAACTTAGGTTGGCACATGTGTGTAGATGATACTCACCAAATTTGGGGCCATTTAGATTAAAACACAATGATTTGCATCTTTCTGCGCAAGTGCGATTTTAGTGGCGCGTTTCACCCCCACATGGCGGACTTCCTGTTGAGTTTAGGGTGTGACTGTCATTGACTTTTCTGTTTGCCTGAGGTGTCCTATGGATGTACCAAGTTTCATTTTTCTACGTTGGAAAAAAGTTACTTTCACTTTCCATAGGCCCAATGTATTTTGATTTTGTAGGGGTCGCCACTGAGTCATTTCTCGTATTTTTTTTTCGGCGACTTCAAAAACATACCATTTTCGCCGAGCTTGAAGTCTGGGACCAATAAAAATGACTTTTCGTGCATGTTCACTGGGTCAAATTTAGGATCATTGGGTCGGAAGAAAAAAAAAAAAAAAAAAAAATCCGAGCAAAAATAATAGGCCCTCCCGGTCATCACCGGCTCGGGCCTAATAACGGACGCTATCAGAAATAATAGACCCTTCCGGTTATCACCGGCTCGGGTCTAATAACAAATACAGTAATTTAGCATTTTAATGGAACAACTGTAACAACAAAAGGGAGTTGAGATAACCTTTTCTCAGTGACACTAGTGTCTCCAATGGACACTGTTGTAAACACAACTGTGCACCAAGCAATGATGCCCGTCTCTGTTCCCTTCTTCCTGCTGTGGTGGTCTGGTGGATCCTGGATCTGCCAGCTCCAAGACCAGGGCTTCCCTGAATACCTTCTGGTGCATTGGAGCATATGTCCTTTCCTTTTCACAGTAAACAAAAGAAGAATGCAAATCAGTTGGTCCAGGAGTCTAAGCAGGACAAAGGAGGGGCAGGGTAGGTGTGATATCTGGCTTCATTCCCCTTGCTGATGACAACTGCTCCTCCCCCTGCTTCTTCTTTTTTTCTTGTCTTCAACTGAGAGGCTGTCCACACGGAGACAAAAATCACTGTATCCATATACATTTTGTATCGTATTGGCCTTTCGTCCACACGGATCCGGTGTTTTGGGAGACTGAATCCGCTATTTTTTGAAACAGGGTTCTAAAGTGGATAAATCTTTCGACAACACCTTTGCGACACCCTTGCGGTGTCGTGTGTACAGCCAATCCGTCTATTTTGTGAAAACGATGATGTCATCGCATCACGTGTCGGCCTCGGCCTCACAGCAACAACAATAATGGCGGACTACATGATTGAGTTCGTGCTGCAGAAGCTACTAAGCCTACTAGCTTTATTACAGCAAAATCTATTGCTTCTATGCAGTTGTGGTGAGCAACAAGCGATAATGGACAACACCTATACGCCACATGCTCTAAGATCCACCGCAAAGAGAACCAGGAGAGCAACCTGGAGAAAATGAATGGAGAGAGAATTTCCGCATGTCCAAAGCACTCAGAACTCAGTCCGTATATTGAAGAGCAAACAACAAACATGAGGGCACCAATTACTACACTCTAAATATATGACTGCAACAATTTGAGAACTTGTTTTTATTAGAAAATAAATATTTAGGTCTTCGTCTTCTTCTGCAGCGCGCAAGGTTATGCGCATGCTCAAAGTCTTCTTCTCCGTGTATAGTGTATATCTGTGGCAGAATTACAGCGCCCCATACTGGTCGGGCATATATACTACATTGTTTTCAGCCGGTCGTGTGTACGCAGATATTTTCTTGAGACGACGCCGTCTCAAGATCGGATAGGGGATGCACTGGCTTCGTGTGGACATAGCCTGAGAAGATGGCCTAAAATGTAAAAACCACAAAAACAGACTATATATTATATTTTACTAATATTATATATATATAATATGTAAAATATAAAAATGACTGTAATATAATATATTTACAAAATATAGTCCATTTTAATGTCAGCCAATAGTGTTTTTATTTATTATTATACACGTTATAGTGTCTGACAAACTTATTTTTATCTAAAATATAGTCAAAAGCACAATATAAACAGACTTATGTAACGAGAATGTCATCCAGGCCATTCAAAACATGTCCTCAGTTCACCCCGGAAATATACACTCTCCTCCCGACTGCTGCTGGTTCAAAATGTCATTAGAATGTAATGGACATGCCTCCACTTCATCCTCACGCGAGTATCTTCTTTTTTCTGTAAGTTTTGCCATAGTTTTTACTCAAAAAAGACTGTAAAGCACAAAAAACACACGTGAGTTCTTTTATGCACAAACTCTCTCAAACGACAGACTGCCGATGACGCAGGGCCACATACGTTTCTGTAAAAAAAAAAAAAACCTGACTCATTTGGGCTTGGCGGAAACTCTAGCTCATTGGCTGTCTGTTTCTGGTATTGATGACGCCCTGTGATATTATTGGCCCGAGCTAGAGGAGTTGACGTTTTGCGTAACCGTTCAGCTGTCTGTGGCACTCATTGGCTTTGGGGGTCCAGCATGCCCTGAACACCTCCTAATTGGCCAACCTAGGTGTCAATCTAAAGCTATCACTTCCTGTTAGCATTTTATTAGCTTTTATTAGCTTTTATTGGCGCTCACAAAGGACTTATGTCTGTAAAAATTAAATGAGTCGCAGTATTTCAGTAATCAAAAAATGTTGTCAAACATGACACTTTAGAAATGGTCGCTAAGTCGTTAACACTATGTCACTTGTCATATTGTTTTGAAGTGTGGTCTTCTGCATCTCAAAAAGATTTGTCAAAAATACAAGTGGCTCAAAACAAAGCAGCAAGACTTTTTTCTTGGTTGCTCAATCAGAACAAGCAGGGAGCAGATGTAGTCAACGCTGTCCTGGCTTAATTTAAATCAAAGAATACAAGTCACATTGGGCACCTTGTTATATAATACACTAACCCTGAAAAAGCCTGCTTTTATATTAAATCAAATTGTTTTCTGTGATTCTGTGCATAAGCATAACACCAGAATGGCAACTAATGGTCATCTCAGCTCAATCCTAAATTGAAAACAAAAACGGTTTTGTACAGAGCAATATCCATTTGGAACCATGTTCCTATTGAAATTTGTCAACTAAAAAGTAAATAATCATTTAAATACAATCTAAACTGTCATGTGTTAGATGGATTTTGATATGTAAATGTGCGATTGTATAAAATATGGACTGATATTCTTATTTTCAATGAAGTGTGAGATTGTCCCTGTAATTATTGATAATGATTATATATGATATTTTATGTGCATGGTTGAAATAAACAGTGTCTTATAATGACAATGGACCCAGAAAGATTAGCTAATTGCACAGCCTTCAGCTAATGGGATCCATTTAAAGAGTAACTAAACCCTAAAACAACTTTTTTTAGTTAATGATCTGTAAGAATGTTTTGACATTTGAGTATAAAGTATATTAATTTTACAATATATGGTGTAAAACCGTCTAAGTGCTGCCCTCTTCAGGTTGAACTGTGGTTACTGCAGTTGAATTTTTCTATTTGTAGTTGTTTCCTTGTGTGACGTAAGCGGGCTCGACTAACGGCTCTTTACCCACGCCCCTGGCACGACCCCACCACACCCTTGGCACAGTCTCACGCCCCTGATCTAAAAACATCTTGTTCCGTCAAAACCCCGGTAGTGAGTCAGGAGTTGGAATTGCAAGTATTGAAGACAATCAGGATAGCGTATATTAGCATCTAGTTAGCATAACAATTTATATAGATATTTAGATTTTTTCTTGTAGCCTACTTAATTAATTAGCATAGCAGTTAGTTCTTAGTGTAGTATTGTTTTAAGCATAGTTAATCCTTCGGGTGAAGGAGGGGGAGAAAAGTCCTCCACTTCAAATGACCGCTCTGTTGCAAAGCTACTAGCGTCACTATAGTCACTCTCCATCTTTGTGCATTTCCACTTTTCCAGCATTTTTCAAATATTGCCAGTGGGTGGAGTTCAACTCTGACCAGGGGTTTAGTTACACTTCAAATAAACAAATAAAGAAATAAATACATAGGAAGCCTAGAAAATTGCTTATGGAAGCTACTTTTCTTTCTCGTGTTGTTGAAAGTTACCGCTTTCCAACTAAATCTTTAAAATTTTTCTCCATGCAATTTACCATTAAACCTTTGTTCTGATTTACATCATTAGACCCATTCTCCATCCAACAATGGCCCATTCATAACACATTCATTCTCACACACACCTTTTATCTTTCACTCTTTAGGTCAACTGTATATTATTCTCAGTATTAGCCCCGTCACTCTTGTGGGCTTTTTCTTCTCACCGCATCTCATGTAGTGAACAATTCTTTGCAGGCCTACATTTTCCTATATTGTCACGTGACTTCAGACTCTTTAATTCCCACTTTTCTTTCAAAGATCTTGAAAACGAGTTAACTCGAGCTTCCCATGTCACACCATAAAACCAACATTTCTAGTCGGGCCAGTCTTTTTGAATGTGGCGTATTAGGAGGTGTGGTATTAACCTGTATTCAATTTTGTACTTCCTAGACCAGCTATATTTAGACCCTACACCCCTTATTATCATTGGTTATCCTCTCTCGCATAGAATTAAAAAAAAAGAATGGCCGGGTTTAATTCTTGCAATAATGAAGCAAAAGCACAAACATGTCACAAGTGGTACAGGCTGAGGTTTGCTTGGAAAAGTAAACAATACATGAGATTTTATATCATTGCAGTGAAAGCTGTAGGAGGCGTATCTTTTATACACACTCCCCAGAACACGCTCCAGGTGCAGAAGTCCCGTGGAAATGTATGTCTACGGCTAGTCATGTCTAGTTCCTGCTTGGATTAGCATGAAGGAGATGACATAAACAGATTTAACATGACCTGAAGAGAACTATGAGCACCCAGTAACTATAAACAATAAGAAATTAAAAATTATTATAACATCAGCATTCACACCTGTGGATTGATCACCTTTAAATAGAGATAGCCAACCTGCGCTTTTACTATATGTAAATGTGTCACAATCCAAATAGTCCACTCCAGTCTTTCACTTCCTCTGCCACTTCATGTCTCCACCCCCGCAGCCCATCAAAATCACACTAGTATTCAAACAGCCACCACACAACTCTTCTCTGACAGATTGTTCAACTGACTGATCAAGAAAATGTCCAGCTATTTTCAAGCGCGTTTACTTGCTCCTTCCAGCGGAGTCCTGCCTGTTCTCCAGTCCAGTTCCTACCTGTCCAGCTCCGGTCCAGTGCTCCAACCCCGGTCCTGACCTCTGTTCATCTGCAGTTCTCCAGTTTACCAATAAAGCTTATTCTGAACCCTTTCTGTTTTGTGCGTTTGAGTCCTGTTTCCCATGTTACAAAATGTAAACTGAATGAGAGAGTGTGACCAGAAAATAAAATGGAAAGAAAATGTTGTGATATTATTGGTAAAAAATAAAAGCCACTTTTGAATCTTATAAATAAATTACGATCAAGGTTTAGGCTCTGTTATATCTGTTTTATTGCATTACTCTCGAGCCCTTATATCCTATTGTCTCAGTAAAAAGTTTATGTAAACTACGTTGAGAGCTCAAAAAACCGAGAGGACAGAGAGAGCAAGAGACAACACGGAAATATATATTTAAAAAAAATAATAATAAAGGAAAATATTAACAGACATTGAGAGTGGTATAGCAATGAAACACGCAACACAGCAGCTAAAGTTAGCTTAAAGCTCAGATAGAAACCGAAGGTTGGTCTGGGCTGGCGACGGACACACAAATGAGAAAGAGCTGAAGAGACTGTGGTGCTGCTCTTTCCACATTGTGTGATTAACATTAAATCTGACTGAAACAAACTGCTCCTGAACACACAGGGTTACATCAATTGTAAAAAAATCGATTGTAAAAATATAGATGTCTTCTGCTCATTGGTCCCCTATTCACCAATATTGTTCTCTCTCTAAAATAGGAAAATGTTGTGGAATTCTTCTAAGACCTGTTTTAGCAACGATTTTACTGTAAAATTCTAAATTATAATAGTAAATTGTAAATTCTACAGCACTAGAAAATATTGTGAAACGCTGTAGTACATCTGGACTGGCAGACCGGGTGGTGGTCCCTCTTTTTAAGAAAAGGGACAGAGGGTGTGTTCAAACTACAGAGCGATCATACTCCTCAGCCTCCCCGGGAAACCGGAGAGTACTGAAGGGGAGAATTCGGCCGATAGTCAAACTGAACCAGCTTTATACCCTGTTTTGTTTTTCAATTAATTTATCCAACCTTGTTACAAACACCTTCTCCAATATTTTTGAAAAATGTGGAAGCAACGAGAGTGACCTATATGCTTGTCACCATTTTTGTGAAGAAGTACTACTTTTGCTATTTTCATGTTTTCTGGAAAAAGGTTTTTACAGAGAGATTACAAATATAAGTGAATGGCTCAAAAACAGATTTGATTAAGTTTTGTTCAAGTATCATATTTAAATCTTTACAATCAGTTGATCTTTTGTTTCCACAGTTTTTTCGTTTTTATTTTTAATATTTTATCCTTTTCTACACTGTCAAGGAAAATGCAATCAATCAATGCAATGAATTATTGTATTTTGAATTGTTTCTTGAGCAAGACTGGGACCCACATTTGCAAAATATTTACAAAATTCATCAACATTTTTTTTTCTCATTATATCTGTCAGTATGTTCCTTTATAAAGTAGTTTGAATTAATAGTTTTAGCTTTGTTACGTTTAATCACACTGTTTGTTATGCATCATGTCGGCATTGTATTGTTCCTGTTTTCATTTAGCTTTGCACTATAATATATATATATATTTTTGTTTTCTTACAATCCATAATAATAATTTTTTATATTTTTTATACTTGTCTTCAGCTTCTTTTGTTTTTGTTTGTATAAAATACCCGTATAAATTGTTGTCGCAAAACAATTTATACAGGTATTTTAAACAGTTTCACCTTTTTCATGACCTTTCTCAACCTTTCTCAACATAAACTGCATGTTCATTTTACGCTTTCAGGGCTTTATTGAGCTGTTTTTTGTTTAACTTTACAGCATTATTTTGCTTTATCTTGTGATTGTATCTAAAAAAAGTAAAAAATTGGTAAATGATCACTAATATTCATCATTAAAATCCCACTCATTACAATTTCCTCATTTATATTTGTAAAGATGTTGTTTATTATAGTAGCACTTTGGGATGTAATTCTGGTTGGTTCAGTTATTAATGGATAGAAACACAAGCTATTCAATATTAGCTATATAGCTATTGGACTTGACAAAATGGCTTGCTCCATGACTACCCAAATGATCCAAATTAATGTTAAAATCATCACATATTATCTGCATCAAATAGTTCTGTTATTTTTTTTCAGTAAATGTTACAACACAGGAGCCCGGGGCTCTCTAACACAACTGATTAAGATGTTCTTTGTTGTTTCAGATATGAGTTTTACTGTCACCATCTCCATCACATTATTATATATAACATATATATGTTTATGTTTATATACATTATTATATTTTATTATTATATGTTATTATATTACTATTTTCATTTCCTTTACCTTCTTACTTTTCAAATTTGAATTTATGTATAAAGCAACACCTCCACCTCTTTTGTTTGCTCCATTTACAGAATAAAGCTCATATTCAATGTCCATTTATTTGGACTTTGTCCATGATGTCATCCCTAAAACATGTTTCTGTGACTGCTATTATACTAAATTATTTCTTAAAGTAAGGTTGTTAACTAAGGTTGTTTTGAGTTTTTGATAACTTACAATAGAAACTTCAACTGTTTATGTGGATGATTAATAAAGTGTCATCTTCAAAAGTTTGATTATTAAATGCTTCCACATTTTAATATTCACAGTTATTATTTACATTAAATATGTATTCATCTATTTTTCAATCTGTTTCATATATTTTATTTTCTAATTCCATATACAGTATTTATATTTAACTTTTCTGGCCTCTTATTGCTACTTGTCCCAACTTTTTGGGACTGTGTAGCTCTCATGAAATCCAAAATGAGCCAATATCTGACACTACATTTCAAAATGTCCACTTTACTAACTTTTACCCAAAGATTTATTTATCTCACTGTCTCTAGTCTTTGCTGTAAAACCATGTTGTTCTAATGGAATATATACCAGCTTAGGTTTTGTCTGTAAGAGGACAGAGTGATGATATTAGGAGGAAGTTACAGCAAGTGTCTCAAGGAAAATCCCTTTCATAGTCCTGGGTAATGTACGTAACATAAGAGTCCATTTTTTTCACAAGTATGCCATGGGAATATGCACATTAAAACACACATCAATGTCTGGAGTTAATTTAAGCATTCAGCTTTCGGACACAAAGGAAGAAACTGTCCAGAACTGATTGGACTGATTAGAAAGAGCATAGATGGCTTTTCTCCATTCTTCTTCCAATCTTTCTCCCTCGACTTGACGTGGACAGCACACAGAGTCTTTAGATCGAGTTGTGGTGAGTGCTGTTTGCTTTGAGGATGATTAATGAAGGCTTGTGCCTAAAAAAAAAAAAAAAAACAGAAGTGTTCTTCCTCATCAGACGAGCCGTACTGATTAAACTGCTCAAGTGTTCTCTGATTACAGCTTCACCTCACATTCCTCTCTCTTTCCCTGCCGCATTATGTCATTTGATTTCAGACCCTCCCTATATAAATATTGTATACATATATACGTATACATATATATATATATATATATATATATATATATTATATATATATATATATATATAATATATTATTGGTCCCCTATTCACCAATATTGTCATTACGAATGGGCAATAAAATGGCCGTTACATCCGGGCTTTTCGGGTTTTACTCCATAGTAAAACAATAGTTTTTAGATAGCATAAACCAAAGTAATTTTCAAAAATTCACCCCCCCCCAGAGTTGTCACGTAGTAAAAACTTAGCTCTAGAGACCAGAGCCATCTTTTGTACCAGGCTGTAAACATGATTTTTACACTTGATTTTTACACTTATATATATATATATATATATATATAGTGACAATTACTGATTGGTGACAAGCAGCCAGTTTGCTGCTGCACTCTGGGAAGTGTGGACCTTTTAGGCACATTCCTGAGAATTAGCTCAACACCTCCCACTTGAGCTTCTGGGTTTACCTAATCCAGAGAGGTCCCACAAGTCCTTCCTCCTTTACAAGTCCTTCCTCCTTTTCTTCTGCGGGAGGTAGAATGACAAGGCGTCTGACATCTCTATGAAGAATTGGGGCGGCAGTAGCTCAGTGGTAGAGCGGCCGTCCTTCAACCGGAAGGTAGTAGGTTCGATTCCCGCTCTCCCCACAGTTCATACTGTCGTTGTGTCCTTGGGCAAGACACTTAAACCACCTTGCCTCGTATGAATGTGTAAGAATGTTGAAGGTGTTGGTTGGAGAGTCCGTAGGCGCGGAATGGCTGCCACGTCTCTGTCAGTCTGCCCCAGGGCAGCTGTGGCTACAGATGTAGCTTACTACCACCAGTGTGTGACTGTGGAGTGAATGAATAATTGATATGTAAAGCGTCCTTGAGCTCTGGAAAGGCGCTATATAAATATAACAATTATTATTATTATTATTATAATTGTGCCTG
Source organism: Perccottus glenii (assembly GCA_024416835.2). Taxonomy (NCBI): domain Eukaryota; kingdom Metazoa; phylum Chordata; class Actinopteri; order Gobiiformes; family Odontobutidae; genus Perccottus; species Perccottus glenii. The sequence goes on along the minus strand of CM044564.2, from coordinate 24,105,257 downwards.
GGATTTTGTTTCTTTTACCATTTGCCCTTAAGGGCCCTTCTTTGCCATCTGCCTTAGTGATTTGAACAGGATAGCTGGGAAAAGTCTTCACAAGCACATCTCTTACAATGCCTTTGCTGTCATCATTGACACTGACTACTTTAGCCAGCTTGTACTGTCCTCTCAGGGCATTTTGGTCAGCTAACCAGACCACATCTCCAACTGCAACATTCCGCTAATTTATTTGCCATTTGTTTCTTATGAACAGATTAGGTACAGCTAATTGGCTTCAGTTCTCCCAGAAATTGTTTACCTCTGCTTGAATATGTTTAAGTCTTTTCTAAGGGTAGCCATCAAATTGGAAATCTCCAGGGTCTCCCTTTGGATTGGCACGTCCTAAAAGCAGAGAATTTGGGGTGATATACCCCACACAGTCTTCCCTGCTTTGAGTTCTTGCGTCGATGGGTCTCTCATTTGCAAGGTTGGCAGCCATGAAGAGAAAAGTTTGAAATTCTCCCCATGTAAAAACACCATCTCCACCAAGGTTACTCAACGCCTGCTTCACTACTTGTAATGCATTTCTGATTTATGTTTGACTTGTATAATGGAGATTTTTAAGAGGACCCCAGGAAGATTAGCGGCCATTAAATGGGCAGCAAATGGGGATCCTATTAAAACAATAAAACAATAAAACTTTAACAGCTGCCTCTGCTGCTCCATTCCTATGCGGAGAGTCTGCAGGGTGGATTTTCCATGACCATTCTGTACCATGCTTGGCAGCGCTGTCTTCAAGTTCAGATTTGTTTAGTTGGTCGAGAAATTTATGAAGCTTCTCTAGAGTAGGTTTGGCTCCCACAAGGTTAGTGCCAGGGTCTGACCAGAGTTTCCTGGGGTGTCCTCTCAGTGAAGTGAACCTTTGATAGGCTAGCAGAAATCCTTCAGACGACATGTCACTCAGCACTTCAGTGTGTATGCCTCGGGAAGCCATGCAGCAAAAGACTATTCCCCATACTCTGAGTCTAGTTCTCTTCTTGACCTCATCTTTCACTTTATAAGAGCCGAACAGGTCCATGGTGGTGAATTCAAAAGGTGTGGCTGGGAATGTTCGCTCTAGGGGAGGGTCAGCCATGATTTGTTGGCACAGCTTTGCCTTGTTTTTTCTGCATATCACACAGCTATCAACTATTTTCTTGGCAAATATTACCCAGGCTTTCTTCCTCATCCGGAGAAGAGTTCCTGCCACTCCCTCTTAGTTTATTTTGTGGGATTCCTGTGCCAGCAATGTAGAAACCCATGCCTCTAATGGCAAAACTGGTACTGCTGTTTTCTCTTCATTGAAACTCTGAATTCTGCCTCCACAAACTAGCAGTCCAGACTTCTCATCTTTGTATACTACAAGTCTGCTTAGAGTTGTGTCTAGAAAAATTGTATTTTCTTGAGCTGCGAGGAAGAGGTCTTTTAGTGCATTGTAGCTTATATAGTGTAATATACAAGGGTATGTTTGTATAAAAATATAGAAGATTAATTTTAATAATTTCAATAATTAATTTTGATATTAATTTTAATTCATTAAAATTAATTCGTGATCAAAAGGGGCACCACCCTGGTTTTAACAGGTCCAGAGAAACTGTTTAGCCTAGTCTCATTAATCTTAAAGGAAGAGAATTCTATTGTTTTCGAACATTTCTTAATTATAAACAGAGAAACATTAATGTCTTTTATGGGGTTTTATTAAAAATCACACAGATCTAACACAGGTATAAGGATAACTAACATTGGAACAGGGAAGGAATTGGAAACAATACACACGAACGAACAAAGGATTAAATACAGAGGTAAATATTTGCTTTCAGGTGGTTTGTGAACCAAAGGAATGTTTAGACATAATCTAACTGATGGCATTTAACCAAAGGGCTTTTAACGGAGAAAGGGGTGGCGATTTTGGGCAGAGGACATTCTAACGACGCCAAGGCTGTTGTGTCACGTGCGGACTTACTCTTGAGGTCAGCGGGGCTGGCACGATTAGGTGGGTCGCTATCAGCGGTCCGAGCGTCCTGAGCGTTGGAGCGTTCTGGACGCTTCCTGGAGCGTTCCACACCAAGGATGCCGTCGCGTCTCGTCTCCTCCAGAGGGTTTGCAGCCGGGATGTAGAAAGGGATGTCCGGTTGTTGCTCAGAGCGCCTGGGCCTCTGTGTACCGTTAAAAGTCTGTTGTACAGGTCATTGCAGTGTCCGTGAAAGGGGTTCTTAACTGTTTGCTGGTTAAAACTTGCTTCTGCGCGCGCTCCTTTGGGAAAGGAGCAGGCGCTTTTAGCAGGCACAGTCTTAGAACAAAGAGTTTACTCGCGCTAACACGAGGCTCAAAAGCTTAGGCCATGGTCGCCTTGGGGCAGGCTGGTCCGATGAGGCCGGAGGGGCCGGAGGCAGGAACAGAAGAGAGGGCCAGCAGCAAAAGAGGAAGAGTTTTGGCTCGCAGCCAGCTTTTATTGACTGAGCCGGGGGGCACTCTTCCGGCGGAAGAGGAAGTTGCTTGGGAAAGTCTAAACTAAAGTTTTAACTGAAGTTTTTAAAACATTCCTTTTGTTTCAACCCATTCTCATAACACATAACAAACACTTATATCTGTAGGATTATACAAAGAAAAGTCGAGTATTATGAATATGTAGAATATTGTTGAAACATTAATTACATTTCATTTAAAACAAAACGGAAACCATAAAGGGAGTTATTTGTTTGCAACTCCGTGTCCTGGAAAAGAACAGTATAAACAACACAATATCAAAAATACATTTTCCTGTAATGTAAGAATTACGAAATTGTCTTTTGATGATTGGATAGAGTCATTTGTTCATTTGACCACCAGGGGCGGTCTTTGATCGTTCTTGGACGTTAGGGTCAAAAGCATTCCAATTGTCACTCAGAATGGAGATGGAGCGCTCTCTGGTAAAGGGCACAGTTCTTGAATCCAGCTAACACAACAAACTTATCTTCAGTTTATGGTTAAAAAGACATGGCGCCAGGGGGGGGTGGCACTGGTCCTGAGCCACCTTTGATCCTGGTGCCTGGTGAACCCAGGTTCCACTGCTTGTAAAAGCAAGAGCAAAGTCATTAATAGCATTTCTTGTCCATAAAGCACTTTGGCCATGCTTTTATCTGAAAGAAAACAGTGTTAAGTTTGAGGCTTTCAGATACAGGCTTGTCTCTGAAGGCCTCTGGCAGGGGCAGTTAAGGCAGGACAGTTAATCCGTGGGGATTCCAATGGTGGTTCTGCTACAGCATCTTAAAGTTCTTTCACAGTCAGCACAGCTTGTTTGGGTGATGTTACCTCCCACTTTGAGGGACCTGGCACTTCCTCTTCAGCCATTGCTTGGCAGCTAGACAAACCCAGGCAATGACTCTTACCAATTTGGACAGACTACTATATCTTCTTACTTCAACAAGATCATTAACCCAGCCAGTGGGCTTCCTTCCTAGAGGAAGTGATGAGTTCACCACAGGTTTTTCCTCCCAGGTTTCACTCCTTGTGTCCAGAAGTTCTTTCTGCTGTCCCCTTCTTTCTTGAGCTCTTGTTAATGCACCAGAGAATGTTTTCCATTGGAGCTTTTGGTCCATTTTGCCATGTGAAATGTTCCTTTAAATCTTCAGGGGTGCCCCCTCTTGTTATGAGGGGCTATAGATGTTATGTCAGCTATAATCAGATCTCCACAAATCCACCACCAGTCTTGCACTGGTCCAGCCTTCTGGATTTCACCCACTCTATTTGCAAAAAAAGGTTTTGTATCCATAACTGACTCTTTAAATGGCTCCCAAGACCATTTGACTGTCAAGTAGGTGGAACCATCTCTCAATCTTCATTCGAGCATGCTTTTCCACATATTTTCTGATCCTGGTTGTTCCTCCAGAGGAACCTATGAAGATGCATCTCACTCTCCTCCAGCCATACAGAATTGTACATCTTTTTGATGTCTCCTAGAGCTGCATGCATCCCTTCTCTGAACCTCAGCAGGACAGCTCTGATAGGGTTAAGAATGTCTAGACCCTTCAAAAGAAGATCATTCATACGCACGCCTTTGTATTTTTGGCTACTATTCCATACAATATGAACAGGTGTTGTCACAGAATGGGAGTTTGGAGCCACCAGGTAGCTTACGTACCACACTGGTCCGTTCCACTTGTCCAGGACTTTGTTTGTGAGTTTTATGCCTGCTCCTCGTGCAACCATTTCATGGATCAGGGTAGTATATGCGCCTTTCCAATCTGGCTCTCTGCTTAATTTCTCTTCCATCCTTAAGGAACAAGCCTCGACTTCACCTTTGTTGTTTGGGAGAGAGCCTAGGATACTTTTCATCCCAATGTGGAGCTGGTGTGTGATCATCCCCCTTCTTGTAGGTGAGGCCTCCTTTAATGACCTCAAGCTCCTTCTTTTCCACCAGGGTCATTTCTTTTCCTCCTGGTGGAAAGTTTCCACATCGGGATCCTCCACATCTTGGCTCAAATACAGCTCCGATGCTGTCCCAGTGCTACCACTTAAGGTTACTAGCAGCTGTAATTTTGGCCTGAGCCACATCCTCCTGCAGTGGCTGGGTAGCTGTTAGTGATTTTCCTGTGGATTTCTTGATATTTGACAGCTGCTGTCCTCATGGAGCCAGCAAAGTGCGTTTTGGACTCATGTGCTGTAACCTCCACTTCTTCACCCAAGTCGGGATGTGCTCCACATTGTCTTGCCCAATGGACTCTCCCACAAGACGAGGTCTCCAATGATTTTAACCCTCAGGGGAGCGAGTCTTCCTTCTCGGTGGCTAATGACAAGTTCAACGTCTTCTGGTCTTTCCAAATCTTTAAGTTTGACTTCTGGGAAGAATTTCCTCAACTTTTCAGGTTCAATTACTTGATGCACTCTGGCGATTTCATCCAAGCCATAGCAAACCATTTCATGAGCCCTCTCTGTTCCTTTAGAAGTGACCCTGACCTTAAGGAGATACCTTTGTGTGTCTGACGCAAGGTCAATTAAAGTCCCAATCTTCTGCCCTGCTTCGCATGGTTTACAACGCCAAGTCCTCCTCTAGTTCATCATCCAAAGGACACAAGGATAACTCAAATTTCCAACAATAATCACTTTTATTTTTTTTGGGCAGTTGATTAGTGGAAAATTAGGTTGTAAACCTTTAAGACAAACAAAAATTTACATTTTAACTAAACATTTTAATTAAACATTTACAACAGTCTAAGTATTTATACTAAACAGAATTTAAACATTTTTAATTTGTAATATCCTTTTGTAGCTTTACATTTATTTATTTTAACACAAACTTTTTTAACACAAAATCAATGAGGTTAACGCTGTAATGCATTTCTTAACTAATTTACACAGCTGTTAAACATACATGAACATATTAAGCAGTATTTCAACATGAAATTAACTAAACATTTTCACAAACCATTGGTGTCTCTGGACTGAACCTATGAGGACACTTGATGTGTCTTCTCTGAAGTTTTATTCTGAATGAATGAGACCCTTCATGCTTTATGCAGGTGTTCTCAATCAGTGACAATTACTGATTGGTGACAAGGAGCCAGTCTCTTCTCATAAAAGTAATGCATGTTTTTAATTGATTATTCTTTATAAACATGAATTAATGAAAGTGTCTTTTAATGTGGGACAAAATGTTATTGTCTCATACTTGAAAAATGATGTTTAGGCTTTTTTTAACAAGACAATGGTATCAATTGTGACTAGGCCATGATGCAAGACTTAAAACACTGTGGCTCAAAACACTGTGGCTAGGGTCATCTTGAACATAACATTTACATTTAATGTAAATGTAAACTGGAAATGGCAACCAAAGATAAAATAAGAATAAAAAAATAGAATAAGAACTGTAACCCTATAATCATAAACAAAGAAAATATTTTCATAAATGTGAAAAACAGGTAACCACCTGTGTCGCACTGACCCAACCCGAATTATGAGAAACTTTCTGGCGGCTCTTGCAGTGTAGAGGTCCAGAGAAATGTAACTGCCTCTAAAATTTAAAGCATGCTGATGCATTAAGTATCAAGGAACATCCCGAGGGCTCTCCAAACAGTTTAGATGACACACATAATTCATATTTGTTTACCCACTTATGTGCTCCTATTGGAAAATGATGATCACTCAAAACAATATTAGCACGTCAAATATTGTACAAACTCATATGGTCCTCTCAGGAATGCAGTGTGCACAGCAAAACAAAGAGTGGATATTGATTGTTCACGTTTGAACAAACATCTGCTCAGCCCCAGTGTCAGTTGATGACTGTAAACAGGGCACCCTCATATGTGCTCTCATTTTATTGTGCTCTTTCTGGCTTTTCTTGTGTATTGGGAAATGGAATTGCAAATTTATGGTGACCATAATATCTATGTACATGCACAAAATAGATATGGTAAAAACTGTCCACACTGCAGGGTTTTTAATATTTGTATATCAGTGTACTTTGCTAATTAGATGCAGATGATGCTGTGAACATTTCATTTATCCCAAAGGAAAATTCTATTGCTTTGTCACAAAAATATTCTTCTGCATTTTTGCATACAACATTCATTCATCTTTATTCTTGTCCCAGCTGGCTTACTTTGGACAGTGACTAGTTGATAATTGCCAGTGTTAGACAACTAGTCACTTGTACATTCATTGATGTTGGCAATGTAGAGTCATCATGGTCGCACCATGACACTTTCCTGCTTACAATACTTTCCAAAATACAAATAGTCAATGTTGTATTTAGCATTGAGCTGCTGTTAAGTTGCAAACTTTTTTTTTTACTTTTATTATTTGAAATCATTACATATTTACATTTACATTTAGTCATTTAGCAGATGCTTTTATCCAAAGCAGTGTAACCTAATGAAAAGAGGAGTTTTGTGAACTCTCTTTGGTTCATTAAAGACCACTCTTGCCGCTGCATTCTGGATCAGCTGCAGAGGTTTGGTTGTGCAGACAGGGAGTCCAGCCAGTAGAGCATTGCAGTAATCCAGTTTGGACAAGACAAGAGCCTGGACTAGGATTTATGTAAAGTATTTCACTTGTACCACGCAAAACTCATAATAGTTAAGTAATGACCCTGCAAATCAAAGTGTAAAAATTTATGTTGGAATATAAGACATACATTTCTTAAAATTGGCTCTCTAAAGATTGTGTGTGAGAGCTCAGGGTTTACAGATGAGGTGACAGCAGGACTGATCCAGACAGACCCTGGCTGAGCTCTGTGAAGACGCTGTGAGGCAGGAAGGCTGCCATGCTTCACTTGTTTTGGTCACTATATTTTGCACCAATGTAACAGGACCAGCCCAACAGAGAGGATGATAATAAAACACTCTAATATATAAAACACACTCATATACAGCAAACATTCACTCACACAAGAAACAGAAAAACCGTGCTGCTGACTTTTGTGTCACAGAATGTAATGAATGAATGAATGTAATGTTTGTGTGATAAATATCAACTTAACCTTACCCTATTTACCCCTGTGGAATAACTTTATGTAATAACTGAATATCAACTGATAATCAAGAAGTGTATAATTTTTGATTCATTGCTCCTAAACGTAAAAAAACAGAACTGCACTTTTCAGAATATAGACCAATGGGCTCTTTATATAGAAGTATCAGCCATTACTCCGTGTTACATCAGTCAGACGCTCGCCATACGCAGCACACTGTGTCAGTTCTGACAGTTCTGCCTGACAGCTCAGAGCTTTTAACTGTTCTCTTAACCTGAAATGTGTCCTACCAGACAAATAACACCAGCATTCAGTTACATCTGCTGTCTGCAGAAAGGAACAAATCACAATAGTTTATAGAAATAGGCTAAGAAAAATGTGTTTTTGTTATTACCATTACTATTGGTTGTTGAATGAATGTCAGTTGATAGAGTTGTAATTCAGGAAGCCTAAGCTCATTTGGACATACAGCAGGCTCACTGACAGTTGATGCTGCATTAGGTTTAATGGCACATCAGCACTGTAATGGCACTCAATTATTTTAGTAATTGAGTAATCTATTGATTATTTGGTTTGATTAATCAAGTAAATAGCATAACTGCATATTTTTTTTAAAGTCAACAACAGTTCAAATAATTAGATATAAAAAGAAAAAAATTAAATTAACATGTATTTATTCTTGATTGCACATCCATCAGCATTGTAAAAGCACTTCCATTTCACATTATACAGTATTGTTCAATGTGACTAACCCGAATAATCCAGGTTTTTAGTATATTTTTTATTGCTAAATGGCAAACAAGTTACCAGTAGGTGCAGTAGATTCTCAGAAAACAAACAAGACCCAGCAATCATGATATGCACGCTCTTAAGGCTGTGCAATTGGGCAATTAGTTGAAAGGGGTGTGTTCACTATTGTACTATTTTGTACACACGTTTTTGTTTCTAGGATTTAGCAATCCTGTGAATCACTAAACGAATATTTAGTTGTATGACCTCACATCTGTGTGGCACCTCTCAGCTGTTATTCCACTCCATGATTCTTTAACAACACTCCACAATTCATTTACATTTCTTGATTTTGCTTCAGAAACAGCTTCTCAATTGTATGCAATAAATAGGCCCAACACCATAGTAGGAGAAACATGCCCATATCATGATGCTTGCTTTACTGTCTACACTGTGTACTGTGGCTTGAATTCAAAGTTCGGGGGTCGTCTCACAAACTGTCTGTGGCCCTTGGAACCAAAAATAACAATTTTACTCTCATCAGTCACAAAATGTTCCTCCATTTCTCATTAGACCAGTTGATATGTTTGTTGGCAAATTGTAACCTCTTCTGCACATGCCTTTTTTTTGAACAGAGGAACTTTGCGGGGGATTCTTGAAAATAGATTAGCTTCACACAGATGTCTTCTAACTGTCACAGTACTTACAGGTAACTCCAGACTGTCTTTGATCATCCTGGAGCTGATCATTGGTTTTGCTTTCCATTTTAAGGCATTGGAGATCATTTTAGCTGAACAGCCTATAATTTTTTGTACCTCTTTATAGGTTTTCTCCTACAATCAACTTTTTAATCAAAGTATGCTGTTCTTCTGAACAATATCTTGAATCAATTTCCTGATTTTGTGTTTAAAGCTTGGCACACACAAGCTTCGGTCAGAGTCTGGGCAGGGCAAAACATCTTCAGAACCAAAAATGGTTAACTGTTGGTGTTAAAATGTGAGTTCAAATAAATAATCACATTTTTCACTAAATTCCACCTTAAAAGAAAAACTGATATTGTTTCCTGTTAATCAAAATCAGCATTACACAGAGAAACACAGCAAACACACACATGGGCCACTGTCTTTAAAGTCAGTATTATATATTTTCTGGGTCATTAACCTCAACCTCCCCGGGAAAGTCTATGCCAGGGTACTGGAGAGGAGAATGCGGCCGATAGTTGAACCTCAGATTCAGGAGGAACAGTGCGGTTTTCGTCCCGGTCGTGGAACACTGGATTAGCTCTATACCCTCTCCAGGGTGCTGGAGGGTTTATGGGAGTTTGCCCAACCAGTCCACATGTGTTTTGTGGATCTGGAGAAGGCATTCGACTGTGTCCTTCGTGGCACCCTGTGGGGGGTGCTCTGGGTGTATGGGGTCCAGGGCCCTTTGCTAAGGCCTGTCCGGTCCCTGTACGACCGGAGCAGGAGCTTGGTTCGCATTGCCGGCAGTAAGTCAGACCTGTTCCCAGTGCATGTTGGACTCCGGCAGGACTGCCCTTGGTCACCGGTCCTGTTCATTATCTTTATGGACAGGATTTCTAGGTGCAGCCAGGGGCCGGAGGGAGTCTGGTTTGGGGACCACAGGATCTCGTCTCTGCTTTTTTCAGATGTGATTGTCCTGTTGGCTCCATCAAGCCAGGACCTTCAGTGTGCACTGGGACGGTTTGCAGCCGAGTGTGAAGCGGCTGGGATGAGGATCAGCACCTCCAAGTCTGAGACCATGGTTCTCAGTCGGAAAAGGGTGGCTTGTCCCCTTCAGGTTGGTGGAGAGCTCCTGCCTCAAGTGGAGGAGTTCAAGTATCTTGGGGTCTTGTTCACGAGTGAGGGAACGTGAGATTGACAGACGGATCGGTGCAGCTTCTGCAGTGATGCGGTCGATGTACAGGTCTGTCGTGGTGAAGAAGGAGCTGAGCTGTAAGGCAAAGCTCTCGATTTACCGGTCAATCTACGCCTTCTCACCTATGGTCATGAGCTTTGGGTCATGACCGAAAGAACAAGATCCCGGATACAAGCGGCCGAAACGAGCTTTATTCGCAGGGTGGCGGGGCGCTCCCTTAGAGATAAGGTGAGGAGCTCAATGTAGAGCCGCTGCTCCTCCACATCGAGAGGAGCCAGCTGAGGTGGCTCGGGCATCTGTTTCGGATGCCTCCTGGACGCCTCCCTAGGGAGGTGTTCCGGGCATGTTCCACCGGGAGGAGACCCTGGGGAAGACCTAGGACACGCTGGAGGGACTATGTCTCTCGGTTGGCCTGGGAACGCCTCGGTATCCCCTCGAAAGAGCTGGAGGAAGTGTCTGGGGAGAGGGAAGTCTGGGCGTCTCTGCTTAGACTGTTGCCCCCGCGACCCGGCCCCGGATAAGCGGTAGAAGATGGGTGGATGGATGGGTCATTAAATTAAAGTGCTATAAATTGCTTTTTATTTATTTATTTATTTATCATAAATAAATAAAATTCCTTGTCAGCAGCCACACCAGGGGGCACAAAGCGTCTTTTTTTTATGTTGATGGGGGAAACCATAGTACTTCTAGAAATCCATTAAAGCACGGAGAGAACATGCAAACTCCAACCTGGGAGTTGAATGTGCTAACCACTGCGCCACCGAGCCACCTAATCCAGACAGACCCTGGCTGAGCTCTGTGAAGACACCGTGAGGCAGGAAGGCTGCCATGCTTCACTTATTTTGGTCACTATATTTTGGCAGGCACCAATGTAACAGGACCTGCCCAACAGAGAGGATGATAATCAAACTCACTCATATACAGCAAATTTTCACACAACACTACAAGAAGATGTCATTTAAAGTGTACTCAAGTTAGTACATTGATAAAAAACACAAAAAAAACAACAACATGGCTCCTGTACCTGTTGCCACTTTTTAACAACCATGGGGGTGTAGATGTCGTTTGATACATAAGTTTAAGAGCAGTTTTTGATGACTAAATACTTGACACTAAATGGTGGATTCCATTCTGTTGCAGCCCTTTGTCTTTCTTTTCTTACATGCAGCACACAGCTGTCAAGCCAGGTCTGACTAAATCCTCCTGTTCACCTCTCTTGTCCCGCCCACATAAGTGCACTGCCTGGATGAGTTCTTTTGGCAGTAAAATGATCCATTTTTCTGAATCATCCTGAGTGTTTTGAATGATGCAGTTAGAGAATATAGTGCCAAGGAAGAGGGGGCGGAGTGAGAGATCACCCAGAGGTCACAGATGAAACTGGGAGCACAGTAAAACTTTGAGAGCTGTCAGAGGTAGATGTAGTCATGTACACCGGTCACCTTTAGTTTCCCTTTGGGTGCTGTTATCTGAAGCAGCTCCAGAGAAGAGGGCATTAACATAAGTTTGTACGAATGTAAGCACAGACTTTGCCACTTTTCTGACTCCAACTGAGGGATTGTTTTGGCAGATCTGGGGTGTATGCGTCATCGCTGATGAAAAAGCTGTAGTTTATCTGCCAATAATTTAGCACCTGAGCCTCTTAGTAAATTTATTAAAATACAGAACAACCAAAGAGTTACTAGATTTAGTACAAATCATAACTGTACAATACCATACTGTAGGACAAGCTTTGCACAGACTGCCTTTTCTGTTAAGAGCTGTAGGCTATGGAATGCATTACCATCTGATATTAAGGCCATATCTGACTTCAAAAAGTTCACTTCCAGGATTAAGCTGTGGCTAAAGACAAATCAAAAGTGTATACATTTTTAATTGTCGTTATAATTGTGTATGATTATGTATGTATGTATGTGTGTATGTGTATATCTATATATACATAGTTTGTAGTATTTCTTGTTTTTATGTATGTATTTGTTTTATAATGTTCTTAGAAATGCCCAACCAGTGACAGGAGTTGAAAATTAGCACTAGCTATAATCTCTATATGCTGCACATCAGTTACAGGCTTTGTATTGTAACTATGTTTGCTTGTATGGTCCCTGTTAAATAAACTTTAAATAAATAATAAAATAGATAAAATCACAACGGCAGTCATCAATAGTCTTTCAAAAAGCTGTCATTTGTTCATCTGGTCTGTGCGCATTTGGTGTGCACAAGACTTTAATGCACACCAAATGCTTAATGCCCTCACTGTTCCTTTAAAAAGTCCAAACTAATATTACAGTCAAAAGTTGTGCATTTGGCCCTGTCATTATAGTGCAGTGGGTTGTTTTACGAGGGAATATGAAGTAAAAAGACGGCTAAAGGAGGGACACTAACTCTAAGAAAACATGGACTACATGTGAATCTGGGGATGTCATTTGTTCTGCTTAAATTGAGCTGTGTTTCTTGTGTTCACAGTATTCAGTATTCAGCAAAGAACTTCAGCAAAAAATTTGGTCTGGTGCAACACGGCACTCTACGAACTCACTAGAGATACATGACACCCTGAACAAAAAGTCACATTACTGTTGTAAAACCAGAGGTGTAAAGTACTTAAGTAAATGTACTTTGTTACTGTACTTAAGTATTTTTTTGGCTACTTTGTACTTGTACTGAGTATCAAAAATATAAGCAACTTTTACTCTCTACTACATTTTTGATTGAATACTTGTACTCTTTACTCCACTACATTTGAACTGACACTTAGCGTTACTCGCTACATTGTGTTTGTGCACGTCAAGTCGACTTTGTCTGCCGTGGCTACAGTAGGCTAGCCTGGCTCCGCCCTCCTACGTACTTCCGCTCAATTTCATTTCGCTTCAGTACTACGTCTGGGATTGCTGTATATTCTTAGGTTTCCAGAAATCAATTTTTTGTAGGACCAATCAGCGAACAGAGGGAGTGGCTGAGAACGATGACGTTGATGTAGTGCGTCAGTTTGCGTTGGATCGACGTTAGCGATTGGCTATGGCAGATCCTGAGTGACTCTGGGCAGATCCAATAGTTTTAAACTTCAACAGAGTTCCCGCATACAAGGAAGTAAACGCTTGTCAATGGAGCGAGGCCAGACTCTCTGTACAAATGAAATGTACGAGAGTCTGGTAGAACCAGGCTAACAGTAGGCGCCCTCATTGGAATGGAATATCGCGTGTGGGCGTGGCTGGCGGGGGCGCCCTGAGCACGCAGAGCGCGCAGGTACGTACAGTTGTCACAGTACGCACACAGTTGTCTTTGAAAGATGGATAAAGCAAAAAAGCTGTCAGGGGCAACAAACAGAAAAAGAAAGAGGAAAAAGGAGATGGCGTGTAGGATTTAAAGTGTGACGTCTGTGCTTGGAGGCTTGCAATATTCATGTTAACAGACTAGCTAGCGTTTGTTAACACTGGAAATATAGCAGCCAAATGGGGTTTAAAATTAATGCTAGCTTAATGTGCAAAACCGAAGTTACTGAGCAGAAAACTGGAAAATATAAGGCAGCATGCCAGGTACAATAAATTACAATCATTTAAAAAACGAATGCAATATCTCTGGTTTACCAAGATATTATGCAAAGATTTGCTCCAAACTTGGAGGCTTAATGTTAACAGACTGGTTAGTGTTTGCTAACTTTATTAATTAAGTTAATGTTGCTACAAGCTACATTTAGATTTTTGTTAAACCTTATGGTACCAATCCCATGCATGACATATCTCAATTGTATTAAGGTAAAATACTGCTAAATATAAGGTAGCATGCACAATAAATGACTAGAAGCTGAAAAACATAACTTATGCAATAAGTCTGGTTTACCATGGAATCATTAATAGATTTTGTTTAAGCACTAGCTGTTGATGTTAGCTGTGCTGTCAGACATACAGTCTATAGTTACATCAGTTGGGTCTAATTACAGGCTCACATCTCTTTCTCTCTCTATAAAGGTCTGTGCTATATTTTCTAAATATATATTATTATTATATTTATATATGTATAATAATTTCACTTCTATCCAAATTAAGAGTTAGATCCAGCAAAAAAGTGTTATTATTATTTTTTTATTAATATTTAGATAACCCTTTAAAACTGAGCCTGTTTTTTGGTGTGTCTGCTCGAAAAGGACATGTCCACAGTAAATTGACTATATCTCTGCAACTACAAGGAGTATTTCAATAATTCTGGTGTCAAAATAAAGGGGGCACTTGTGAGATTTCTCAGAAGGGAAATGTGCATGTTACAGTTTCAGAATAAATCAAGATGGAAAACAGCAAAATAACCCCAAAAACAATATTTGGATTAATATCTCTTTAGATGAAGGCAGTTGCAGCTCAAACACTATTTTAAATTATAGCCACACATGTCAACATTACCTGCACCAAATATAATTCTTCTAACAAACAAACCAAAACTATTAAGATTATTTTATGAAAATGTCTCTATTATAAAGAATAGGGCCGAATTTGGCATATTTTGGTACCACCTGTTTTTGTTTGCTTGCTGTTCGGTCTGTGTTTTGAGAAAATGTAAATGGCTTATATGTGCTTGTAGCTGAGTCTCAGTGATGTGCTGACTTGTGAAAGCACCCCAGGTGAGGCCATGTTGAGATGTAAAGTAGAAAATGGATTAGTAGACATATTGAGACAAGATTCACAAACATTTTCCATCCTATAATATTCACACAAATTAGAGGCATTAAATGTTGAGTAAAAGTGCACATCTGGGTCAATTTCACTCCTATAGAAGTCAGCAGACTCAAAAAAAAATGAAAAATCCTAGACTGTTTGCCATCAGGGTGAAGTAGTAGTACTAGAATGTCAGATGTTATTCACATATCTAATGGATAAATCACATTTCACATTTGACATTTGGCCTGCCTTGCGGTGGATTTTGAGGTGGGTGAACAATAAGTTTGTCATTGTTTAAATATGCTATATCACGTCTGCTTTCAGAGCTGGAAGGAGTTCTTTTCTTTTTTGGCGGACGGCTTCAGGAAAATCCCTGTACCTTTTAGCTTCTTTGTCCTATCCAGGACAGCAAGTTTATCTTTCAGTTGCAGAAATCGCCACATAATAGGACGAGGCCTCTCAGAGTGTACAGACAGAAATTCCCCATCTCTGTATACCCTCCAGCTTAATTTTGAGATGATCCAGTTGTAGTTTCTCTGAAAAGAGTTTCCTCACAATATCCTCACATTCAACAATACTTTCTTTTCCTGATTGTTTGATGCCGTCAATAACAATAATGTTACGTTTAGAATGGCCTTCCAGAAGCTCAGTCTTGTCAGAGAATGCAAGAAGACTTTTGGCTCAGTGGTAGAGCGGTCGTCCTTCAACCGGAAGGTAGGTGGTTCGATTCCCGCTCTCCCCACAGTTCACACTGTCGTTGTGTAAAACGTTTTTCTTGTTGAACAAGTAAAGTTTTATAAAAGTATTTTTGTTGGTTCAACAATTCATGCACCTGGGAGATGGTGACGAACTCCTTCTGAGAATTTTACTGTGAGTACAAAAACAATGCATTATTAACTATTTGCACACAACGAGTTAAAACACCCCTCTGTTATTTTTAAAAGTAAAATGATAACCGTCCTTGTGTAAATAAAAAGACCAAAACGCACCAGAATCTTTTTAGTGGAAAGTTCTGCAATGTAAGTCTTTACAGACATTTTCCCCAATTTTAATTGTCCTTTTTTCATAATCGTAACTGTAAAAGATGCCCTGTTTATGGTCAAACATGTCTCCGGTATGTCACACTTATCCCATGTGGTCTCATACTTTATCTGTGTGCTGTTACTTCAATGACTATTTTTTACCGTTTCAACAGGGAAACTGAATAAACAGGTTGGCCTGGAGTCAACAGAGAACTGCTTTTTATTAATATGAAATGAGGAAATTATGTGCAGCAGCAGTAACCAGTGTTGTAGTCGAGTCACCAGTTTTCAAGTCCAAGTCACTTTCAAGATCTTAGTCTTTGAGTCCTAGTCACCAAAGACTATTCTGAGTCAAGTCCGAGTCGTGTCATCTTTAGTTAAACTGCATTTTTGAGTCGCATACAAATCACCAAAAATGAGTTACAAATCTGGAAACTGTGGAACCATACTGACACATTCATTGGAATTTTAGTTTTGTATAAGCCTATTTCATTAAACACATTTATTGGAGTTTAATTGAGTTAAGTATAAATTAAGGCTGCAATTTTCTCAATAACCCACAAAATAGGTTACTTACAAAAAAATACTCACAAAAATTGAAGCATAGGTTCTGCTTTTGATTAATGCAGTGTAGACAATGAATATGTTTAAAACGTTTAAATTCATGAAGCAAGAGCCGTATGTTGCTCTCTCTTTAAAATTTGAAACAGCTCTATCTAATGCTAGCTAGCTTTGCCGTACAACATTTTTTTCATGTTTTCTGTTGGAATATTTAATGTTTTTACTTCTGCTTCTCGTCTTTGCTCAAGTGAGGATTATCTCTCGTCCAATCAGCCGACTGCAGTGTTGAACTACACTCCTCCCAAAGCCAACCACAAAGCCGTACCTGGTAGGGTCCCTAAAGTGGAACGGTACGGCAGGCTTTTTGGGGGAGCTTCGGACCCCTTTTGGTGTTGGAAATGTGCCAGAATCAACCCGCAGCGTACAATCCCAGAAGAAACGAGGCTCATTATACCTCCCACACACTTTCTGTCCTCGTTTTTACAGAATTCTGCTGTGCTCCATAAAGACTCCCAGTTGGTCAAGTTTTTGTTTTCTCAATCCTTTGTGCAATGTTTAAATCACCCAGTGGTGTCTTACTTTTCATTTGCAAAAAAAAAAAAAAAAAAAAAGTTTACTGGTGTCTTTGATAAAAGTTTGCAACAACAACCAACTGTGATGGTCTTTAAGATATAAAAATGTGTTTGCCCTTACATTCTTCAACCATACATCTTAAATGCACTCTCTCTGCTGATTTCATGCCTTCAGATTGTAGCACAGTGGATCTCTATAGTGCACACTAATGGAGTCCTGCTCCTGGGAATCATCACGAGCTCAGGCCTGGTGCATGTGCTTGATGATTACTGCAGCAGATGGAAAGATCAAAAGGGACAGTGCTCTTTAGGCTCTGTCAAAGGAACTCCACATGTCACTTTCATTCTCTATGAACACGTCTTTTACAAGTCTAAATACTTTACAGGACATCCATTCCAGCAGCGGAATCTATGACAAAAAATTTGTTCATACAAGCCTCTGGTCTAAAGACAATTAAAATTGACCATTGTGACTGATACACAGGGACACACAGTACCTGACATATTGTATTCTGTAGTTAGTACTCTCCAACAAAGTGTTCCGTTAACACAATAAACAGTGTGTACACTTATTATGTGACTGTGAACAAGGGTTCATACACATACCGTTTATTACAAACCAGAAGTAAAGGCATTAGAGGGTAGTAGTAATTAAGTTTATAATATCTACAGATTACATATAAGCTTAAAAATATGAAAAGGTGTGCTCGTAATAGATGAGTGGGATGTTGGCCCCACATCCTGTTAACATGCAGGTCACACTTTGCTGAAGACAGTCATTCTGCTTCATTTAAACAAGTTTGATCCAGCAGTGCTTTTTCTGGCTGGCTTTGTTATATTAATAATTAATCTGCAATACTCCTCTGATTCACTTATCAATTTGAAGCAGAATATAGAATGGGTTGTTCTGCCAGTGTTTACCCCTAGGACCTGCTGAGGCTGGTGAAGGTAATAAAATGTCCTTGAAACAAGTTCATACAAAATGATGTCCCTATTATATTTACTACTGCAGAAAACAGAATGTGCTCTTGACGGCATGCTGTCATATTTTAAGCATTGTTGTTGACAAATTGGCATTTGGCATTATGTACAAAATAAAAACATAAATAAAATTGCAATCAAGATGGAATGTGAAGTAAAATAAACTTGTTAATTAACCTTCATAATGTGTTAGAAAGCTGCCCACATCTTTTGTGTTATTGGTCAAATCTTACCCATTACTTTGACCTAAAATGCTCAAAGAACAATATTTATTATCCAGTTTTGTGTTCCACCTCACAGCAAACTTGTTTTGCACTGATAACAATGTTTAAACCATTTCAAATGTTATTTTGTTGGCCACATGGCCATTTCATCTTGAAGTTCAAAGTTTCTTTATTGTCCCTCTTGGGGAAATTAATTTCGCAGCATCATGCTTCTTAAAAAACATTCATCATAGAAATACACATCAACAACTCAAGAGCAGGATTAACAATGGAAATCACTAAAAACCCAGAGATAAAAAAGTGCAACAATAGAATTAAAAACATGAATAAATACAATGTTCAAACAAACAGTTATTATTGTGCAAATGGTTGAAAAGTGCTAGGTGCCATTTAGAATATACCATGCATTTTTATTTTAAATTTATTTCAATTGAATCATTATGTTTGTTTAAGTCAAGGTTACATATGTTGTCAGACTATAATAGATTAGTATTAGAACATACCAAAGGGCATTTTTAGGAAAGTGATGCAGTTTATGGTATGCTGCTGTAACTGATTTTTTATTTTTTTTTCCCTCTCTTATAAAATGTTAAGCAGTTCTATATCTGCTCATGTTGCAATGCCTGAGACATTGATCAGGTGCTCATCACTGGGAAAAGGTAAGTTAGATAGCTGATTAGTTCAAGGACATGTAGTGAATATCTAAAGATTGTAATTCTGTGATTCTATCTTTGTGAAATCATCTTTTTCACACAATGCAATGCTTGGTTTTGTATTTCAAAAAGGATAAGGTACATTCATGTTAAAGGAAATGACAACCTATTTCATATTACTTGCAACACTATGCACAAAAGACACAAAAGTTAAGATTTGAAAATAATCCAATGACCACCCATTCAAAATAATAATCAAATATTAACAGTAGTTAGCAGCTGGAGTCCAGTGAGTTCGTGCTGTGGCAGTGGGCAGGGATGACACTAATGGGCTGACAATAACTCCAGCAGAGACATGAACATATAATTTCATCAGTCACGGAGCACACACTCTCAGGAGGTCGCACCGCACGCTCCGTGTCAAACCAGTGGAAAATCCACTCCTGCCTGTCATTTGGCAGATGACGGATGCTGGCTGATTTAAACCCGTGCTTTCTGACAGGATAATTAGAGCAGGCCGTGGTAATTGTCACTAATTGTCAGTGTGTGACAGATCAAGCAGGAAATCCAATGAGCACAATGAAATCATCAGCTGTGAGCATTTTGACAGAAATGTCAGCGGCAGAGTGAGTGTCAAGTCCACTTTCTTCTGAATTTTTCACTTTGTCTTTTAGATCACTTGATACTTGATAAATCTATGCATTTAGTTTAGTTGACAGAATCATAGTTATATAGTTGTTGAAATATATGCAGAGTAAATAAAAACAAACATGTTTCAATCTTTAGGGTCATCCATTTTTACATTAGACTTTACATTGTGGTACATCAGTAATATATTGTCCATACATGTTTTCACGTCAAGACAACAGTAACCAAGACCAAGATGAGACTAGAATACTACAAGAACAAGACTAGTGCTAACCTCCCCTTTTAGCAATTTTTAGAAAATAATACTAATTACCCAATACCAATACAGCTTTCTAATGTCAATATAAAATTTCCATTAACGTTTATAGAACAATCCAACAGGAAGGCTCTGTTTATTTATGAATCTATGATGAAAATGTAGATGTTATTCACAGTGATATGACACTGGGGAATTTGTCATGCACTGATCCTACAGAGAGACACAGTCCAATCCTTCATGTGCATTACTCTGGCAGCGCACCAGGAGTGACCCGTGGAGAACGTGCTTAAATTAAAATATGACTCAATTAAGACATAATGTCCACTTCCCAGAACCATCCCTGGCATTCAACTGCACTAAAACTGGGAGCATTCTGATAAATCCTATTAGCTTCTGTTCAATGCTAATCCATGAAACCAATAAGCAGCTATTAAAAGTTCAAAAATTCACTGGCCTCAAAAATAACAGGATTACTGATGATTAAACGGCCCCTCGCCACATGTTCACAGACATCCAGCGGTGTGGTGTTTACAGCCAAAAATGTATGCCAAAAGGTCACTGCATACGTTTAGAGAAGGGAAAATCAGAAATATCAAAGAACATAAATCACATCCAACAGCCTTTATCTGTCTGTCTTTCTAGAATTGCAAACCTAAACATTCACTGCTGTGCATTCACATTTTACTGTAATTATGTCAAGTCTTTGAATTTATATGCAATGGGTACAACAATCATGATAAGCTGATTATTGCTATAATAGTGTGATTGTTGCTTAAGTAAAAATGCTGATTTTTGCAAAAAAAAAAGTGAGAAAATCTATCACCAACCCTCCACCATCATGGGCGACCACGCTCGGCTCAGGCCCTGAAGCACAGTTAATAAAATAAACAATAACTAAGCATTCATTCATTCTCCCCTGCTTATTTCCGTAAGGGTAGACTATCCAAGCAATTTTGGACCTGAGGCGGAGTACACCCCGGACCCTGTCACTGACAGACAACCTCAATCACTACTTTATAAGAGTTGCCAATTGACCTACAGAGGAGTGCTAACCACTCAGCCATTGTTCACCCCTAACCTTTATTTCAGCCCAGAAACAAAGGGTCTGAAAAATTAAAGTGAAAATAATAAACACTAAAAAGTAGGCATGAAGCTGCAGTTGCGCAAAGTATATTGCGCAGAACAGAAGCTTACCTCTATGATAGAAGTTAAATGCATATTAAACTTTGGAGGTCTTTCAATGCCTTTACACGGTATAATTAGGATTTTTCTCATTTGCAGGTCCCCCTGAGACTGAAGTACCGGTGTCGATTTTCCCCGATAGGTCACAGCAACCTTCCTCGGCCAGGACAGTCAGTCCTGCCACCAGAGCACACCTCTCCATACCCTAGTTCAGAAACAGACGCATCGCTTAAGCCATTTCACGATGCACAAGATGAACTGATATGATGTTCGTCTCTAGAGGAAGAAATATCCCAATGCCACAAAGCATTGTGATAATTCACTTCTGGAGCCATTTTAGCACATTTTACATTATCAGAATGTAACGATTTGCAATGTCCATCTCTGGGTCCAGCGCACCAAGACAATTACAAAAGTAAGCCATGCATATCAGTCATGCATCGCCTTGAAACACAGCCTAGCCATTAGCACTCGTAATATGCACCCCAGGTAACCTGGTTTGGGAAAATTTAAACTTATTTATTACTCATCACAGCAACTCATTACAGAGCGGTGACATCTTTCATTTGGAAAAATCTCCATATTTTAATTTACCTCACACCACTTGATGAAGCTGAACAGGTGGTGAGGGGTCTGGGGATATTATGGACTTCTTCCTCATTTTATGCATGTTTCTTAAAATGAAGCAAAGATAACAGTGAGGCACACTGCAGCAGAATGCACATCTTTTTTTTTTAATCAATATACTGTATTGTACTCATTTGTTGTTCCTATTCTAAGCCTCTGCACTGAGCACACACATTAGGTAGTTCTGTTAAAATTATTTTTGTCTGTAAAAAAATCAGTATATGTGTGAATTAACTTAATATTTGACAAACTCAAAATGATTATATTTTCAGATTCATTCAAGCTACAGATATGTTTGTACAAAAGGTTACATAATATAGACTCTAGAGTCCTTTTTCCTGCAGTCACAAACATTTCACTTGCACAGGTCCACCTAGGTCTCATTAACATTATTAATATGATTGTAGATTTAAACCAATATTACTATTTTTATCTTTAAAGTTGTAATTATTTTTGGTCTTTTGTTAAGCAATGAAATAGTTAATATGTGTGAATTCCTTTAACACCTTGAATTTATTTACTTGTCAATATTGTAAAATTGTAAACTAATAACTGTATTATCATACAATTAAAAAAAAATTCCCACTTCCAGGATAGAAAGGAGAATAAGGAGTGTTTTCTGTCATCTCTTTGGGGCAGCCGTCCCAGGACAGAACTGGGCCTTCATGAGCCTGAAGCATCTCCAGGTTCAAAGATCTGGGAGCAGTCAATGAGCACCTCACTTCGAGCCTAATGAGGATTAATACTTCTACACAAAAGCACACAGCACAAATACCAGTGCCCAGGGGAGATGGACTACATCTGACAGGCCCACAGACTTCTGCTGCCCTCCACCATCATAGAGCTACTACACTCTGGCTGTGAAACAAGTCTGGCTCTGTATTACTTCCAATACTTTTCTATTAGATGCAAGTCATTGATAAGTGCCTCATGTAACATTCAAATGAGTACATTGAATCTGTGCAGGCAAATGATAATTAAAAGAACTTGATTTTAGCAAGGTCAACCAATGCAATGTTTTATAACACTAATATATAACATTGCATCGGTGAATGCCCTGGACCCCCCACCCCCAGTAACATCCACCTACATACCACCACTGCCCTGGACCCC
Source organism: Perccottus glenii (assembly GCA_024416835.2). Classification (NCBI taxonomy): domain Eukaryota; kingdom Metazoa; phylum Chordata; class Actinopteri; order Gobiiformes; family Odontobutidae; genus Perccottus; species Perccottus glenii. Next base: position 24,082,706 of record CM044564.2, on the reverse strand, counting down.
CCCTGCAGACTTCACCATCTCCATCCAATCCCTGGATTTACAAATGTAGATTTCCAGATCACCTGGAAATTTTGGTGTAATCTGGAATTAAAATGGTACCCCTTACACATAACTTGGCCAGGTCACGGGTACTATCATCATCCCTACAAACATCACCCCCAATACCACCCAGGAGTACCACTTCTCCCAACCTGTCCACCAAACTCCCACCAACTCTGCCACGTCGGCGAACACCTAGAGTCAGTCCTCTCCAAAGAACCCCTGTCAAAACTCCTCACCTCCTCCCAGACCTACTATCAGCGATAAGGACACTGAGGGCCTCTGCTCCAGGACTTTTCATCAAAATAAACCACTTATCAACCTGAGGCCCTGGGAGAGAACACTCCCCACTAGCTCCATAACTACAGTCAGAAGTCACAGATTGGAGAAGAGAATAAACAGTAAGATTGTCTAATCAGACAAATCTGATTCAAATCCCCTGCAAACAGTTAAGGCGGTTAGGGCGGTCCCCCCTTAACTGGAAGGTTGGTGGTTTTCCGCTCTTCCCACAGTTCATACACTTAACCCACCTTGCCTTCAGTGGTGTTCCAGCTGTGGATAAAAGCGTCAGCGAAATGAATAAATTTAAATGTCAATGTCATCATGAAGAAGTAAAAGGCATCGTGGAGCAATGCTCTTTCTGTCAGGGCACAGAAAAGGGAATGCTTAAATGCTGAGAGAAAATAGCGCAAATTGAAACTCTTAATTCATTATGAGGTATACAAAGAAAATTTGCATGTTTTCAATCAAACTTTGCAAAAATCTAAAGAAATATTCTTCTTAGAGATCATCAACAACAGCAGTAACAACTCTCATGTCCTGTTTGCTACAGTGAACAGATTAACAAACCCTCCAGCTCCATTTCCTCCAGAATTAGTTTCCATCACTAAATGCAATGAGTTTGCATTGTTTTTCAACGACAAGGTTCAAGGCATTAAACATGCTCCAGTTTACAGGGCATAAAACAACACTGCAACCACCTAGGAGGCACTTGGTTGGGTTAAGACATTTTACACAAATTAATGACAGAACAATTTAAAAAACTGTCTCCAGCCTGAGTTCATCCACCTGCTGCCTCGATGTTTTTTCTAAAATCAGTACTAAGCAGTTTGTTACCACAACTCACTGATATAGTCAATAATTCCTTACAGTCTGGAACATTTCCAAGGGCCTTAAAAACTGCTGTCATTAAGCCTCTCCTAAAGAAGAGCAGTCTTGATGCTACAGTGCTCAACAACTATCGGCCCATATCAAACCTGCCATTTTTAGGGAAAGTCATTGAAAAGGTTGTATATCATCAACTTAATGACTTTCTATTACTTAACAACTGCTTTGATCCTTTTCAGTCTGGATTCAGGCCCCATCACAGCACTGAGACTGCACTTATCAAAGTCACAAATGACATCCGTATGAACACTGACGCAGGCAAAGTCTCTGTCTTACTTCTGTTGGACTTGAGTGCTGCGTTTGATACAGTGGACCATGAAATCCTGACACAAAGATTAGAGGAATGGATAGGTATCACTGGAACTGCTCTTAAATGGTTTCAGTCCTATCTTGAAGACAGGAAGTACTTTGTTTCAGTTGGTAACTGTGTATCAGACCAAATGGCCCTGACATGTGGGGTTCCACAGGGGTCTATCTTGGTAGCCTGACTACGTCAGACTTCCTACTTCCGCTCAATTTCATTTCGCTTCTGTACTCAGTCTGATACAGCGTCAGAGCTTTCTGTTTGCCACCGGCCTGGAAACAGCCGGGCCAATCAACGAACAGAGGGCGGCCTGAGAGCCGCTAAGCTATGCTAAGCGCCGAGTTTTACATTGTAGGTTAGAGAAATCGAAAACCGAAACGGCCGCGGAAATGGGAAACGAGACACGGGATGCAATTCGCTCTGTTATGGAAAACATTCAACTCTTTTTCACACTGAAGCCAGAACAAGAAGAGTGTTTGATAAACATTTTAAATGGAGGTTTACAGTGGAAGTTCAATCATATATTTGAGTTCGATGCACGATGTCTGTACTTCAATGCGGCTGTACAGGCGCATAACATACGTCATAACTAAACGCATCTAATTGGCTTACGGGTAACCAATGATTTTAAACTTCAGACAAGCGCCCCCTAGTGAGAGAGAAAACACTTCTCTATTATGCCATTCCAGACTCTGTCTACGAAGCAAAGTGAAGTAGACGGAGTCTGGTATTACCAGGCTACTATCTTGGGACCTCTATTATTCAATCTCTACATGCTTGCTTTAGGCCAGTTAATACGCAGCTGTGACGTATCATACCATAATTATGCAGATGACACTCAGATTTACATTTCACTCACAGCAGGTGAAAATGGACCAATCCATTCACTGTGTCACTGCATCGAACAGAATGACACGTGGATGCAAAATAATGTTCTCCAACTGAACAGAACCAAGGCTGAACTAATCTTCGTTGGGCCACAGAAACAAAGAGAAAATGTCAGCAGCCACCTCGAGTCTCTTTCTCTAAAATCTAAAAAAATAGGCTAGAAATCTAGGGGTCATCATGGACTCAGACTTGAATTTTTATAAGTCAATTACATCATCTGCATTTTATCACCTTAAAAACATTTTTAAAGTAAAAAGGATAATGTCTAACGCAGACTTAAAGAAACGTATCCATTTTATCTCCAGCAGGTTAGATTACTGTAATGGCCTGCTCACTGGTCTCTCAAAACGAGGGTTAAGACATCTGCAGCTTATTCAGAACGCTGCTGCTCAGGTTCTAACCAAAACCAGGAAGTACAACCACATCATTATTTATTTTTTATTTCTGTTGCTCAGTAAACAGACTTTAAAACAGCACTGCAAGCCTCAACTTTAAGAATGTTCAAGGGTTAAAAACCTTCCTCTTTAGTTCATCTTACATTCAGTAAAGATAAGTCATTTTATTAGAATAAATCCCACAGAGGGGCCATGGTTGTCTCAACCAGCGATCCAACCCACAACGTAACTGGTCCTGTGGTGTAGGGGGTTCCTTCTGATCACATAGTCCCACCTGAGCAGCATACATTTGGCTCTTTCCTCCAGCTGATCAGGGCCAAACAGATGGTTTAAGAGAGATTTTTTACCATTCCCCGTCACATATTCAGAACCTGGCCGGGACCGAGCCTGGGAACAAACACTGACAACACTGGTGGAAGGACACTGTGTGCTTTGGCCTGGCTGTTGGCTGCTGATGCTCATTGACACAGCTGGACTGTTCTGGAGGACATCAGGTCCAGCCCAGGGTCAGCCAAAGAGTCCACCTCCAGCCTGGCATGTGCTCCCCACAGACTGGACTGCACTAAGGCCTGGACCCAGGCAGAGATCCAAGAGAGGGCTGAAGACATACTTTAAATGTGAGTGTAAACAAGGACAGAGCCACATTCAGCACAATAACACTGCTGTCACTCTATCTTTAATTATAGCAGGTCGCCTGAGAACACTTCGACTTTGCTTTACCCCTATACAATGACAAATATGTAGAAATATTGTTAGATCAATACCATTGACTATTTCCATCTATTTCAAGATGAAGTCTTGAAGCATTTTTGGACAAAATTGTAAGTTGTAAGATAAAACCATTATACTACTCAAGCTACATACATCACCCTCTGGAGTTATTTTATCACATTTTCCCCATGTACTAAATTTGACTGGTTCTTCTGAATGTACAGGTAAGCTTTTATAGGGCTTTGTTATTGTTTTGACATGAGTATAATACAGATAAATACAGACAAAATCGGACCTGGCTTTTGTTGAAAGTGCTTGTTAAAGTGTTTAAATATGACCTTGGTATATATTTGACTATACTGTATGGTTACCCCATTGCTTCAAATGCAACAACTTCTCTTCATCAATAAGAGAATAAAACTGTTATTTGCGATTATTTGTTTTGGGTTTAGTCCATTAGGTTTAGTGCCCTTTGTGTTCAAAGCCTTTAAGTGTGGATATGAGTATGGAAAGTTTGTGATGTCATCTGTTATCTTTATTTTGTGTGTTATTTTGCATAGTTGCCTGGTGCATACTCTCTGATTTTTAGAGTAAAATTTTAACAGTATTAATCTACAATAAGTAAAAGGCAGGCTAATGTACGTGGTTATGTTTGCTTTTACCAGTTTACTATAAAATATTCCCGGCTGACTTGTGAACAATAATAGACCTCTCCTGTCATAGGCACTGTTGGGTATTAATTGTCTACGACCCCCACACATGTTAATTCAACCCCCTTCCTGTTAGCGATTATGGGGTCCACTCTCCTTTTTCCTTGCACCATGTCACATTTCATTTTGCTGCACCAAACATTTAAATGGATGCCATGCTCATTGTCTTTGCAGCTTTGGATCACTGTCATTTTGCCAAAATGAGCCCAACAAACACACTCTCCCCACAGTCCTGACAAACTCAGGCAGTTTTTCTTCCACAAACTCAATTATTGTCAGTGATTACCTGTATCTGGGGGTGTTTGATTGGACAGTGGATTGCAAAAGCTACAAAACATGGATTTAATAAATTTGAGCCTATTTATTTTATATGCAGCTGCACTCTTGCCTGTCTTGGGATCACACCTACTGCTGAACAATCCTTTCAAACATAACAATTTGGGTTGGAGCTAATGGAATAGTCCAAGAGTCTAAACCAAAGATGATGACAACGTTCTTTGAATTTACAGCAAATATATAGTAGTGCTGAAATAAATGTTTATTTAATGCACTAAACACAGCAAATACAATCTTGTCTATCTTTTTGTTTTTGCCTGAGTGAGAAAGGTTTTTAACCTCCCCTTGAACATTGTTAAAGTTGAGGCTGTTCCAGGTTTTTGCTGCATGAAACTTAAACGCTGCTTCACCCTGTTTAGTTCTAACTCTGGGCACGAGCAGAAGGCCTGTCCCAGATGTTCTCAGAGTCCGAGGAGGTTCATAAGCAACTAGCATGTCAGAGATATATTCTGGTGCTAAACCATTAAGAGACTTGTAAACCAGCAGTGCTGTTTTAAAGTTTATTCTCTGAGCAACAGGAAGTTACTCCCCAAAATTCCAATTTGCAAACGTGGGATGAAAAAAAAAAATCAAAACAATTTTTTTTTTCATAAAAACACAAACAAAGAGACTTTAATTACTAAAACTGGTATTAAAGGGGGTTAAAAATTCAGAAAATTCTTAAACATTTGTTATGTATGTTGTGTTGACATAGTATTTATATGGAAAAATTTTGTGTATCTGAGGGAGCACAAAATGAAGAGACCCTAAGGGTTAACTATCACTCTCTCTCGGTCCCTTTGGAAAGATGACCCAAGTAGTATGGCAGTAATTTTTGACCTCTTTTGACAATGTAAATGCAACTATTCTGACCTGACCTATCACTCTGAAAACACAAGTCACATGCTTTTTGTTTTTGTTACTTTTTAGTTTAATGTTGTTTGGTCTTCTTCATACGTTTAATAGGCCTATGGGTCAGATAAAACATTCCTGAGCTCTCGCACTCTGGTCACCATCTGTTTGAAGGACCATCACTGTCATAATACCCCTCTGTGACTGAGCTAATTGCTTGACTGTCCACTCCCAGCTTTCCCCTTGGATCCCAACACTAACATTTTCTTCTTTCTACCATCTTGTTTGGCTTCAGTCTCCTTTCTTTTCACTCAAAAAGCTTCACCAACAAAATAAGAATAGCGATAATTAATGGCACAACATGTTTCTCATTTAAAATCTAATCTCAAAGAGGTGGACACAAATTATCCAACCTAATTGAAAAGCTAAAAGCAATAAAGCAGCTTTCCGTAAACCTTAATGTGCTCATTGAATGGGTAGGGAATGGAGTAAAGGATTCATAGTGGAGTAATATGAACGCTGCTAATGTAGCTTCAATAATGTGCCTTTTAGTGCTGCTTGTCTTCACAGCACTGCTAAATGAATGTCTGTGGACACTTTGTAGGAGCACAATTACACTGAGCGGTGTGTTGGAGTGTTTTAGTGATGATCTGGGTAAAGGGGATTCTGGTGTGAACTGCTAACTGCATCTCAAACCAAGAAATGACTAAAACAACTTAAGTGCAAGTCTATTGTGCTAAATTGTAAAAGCATGTGATTTCTTTTCAATCTCAGGCTAAAGACTTGAAGACTGCAAAATGGTTTCTCATCTCTTCTTCAATTGGATGAAACTGTACAACAGCAGTTCCATAAAACAAAATGGTAATAAATGAATTTGAATGTTGAACTAGGGGTAAAAAATATGTAATAACCCCTCAACTTTGTACTTTCAATAAAAAAAAACTAATAAAATGAGAGAGAGAGATTATGCCCTTTAACTGAAAAAAGTAAAATTGTCTGGAGTTATAGTTCAATGTAATAAACCCTGAATCAGCTGTCCTCCTTACCCTTGTAGTCTGAATCATTTCACTCACAAACGTTAGGTATAAATTAGTTTTTAAAAACACAGAGAAGATTAGATTTTGTTTTGCGCTTTTCAAGGCACCCATATCACTTCAAATGGATGGTGTGTTGGACAGTTGTGGTTTTCCAGGGGGGGATGTCGCACCTTGCTCCCTATTTGTATTTAGCATAGATTGTATAAATATGGATGATATCCGCCCATATGTCCCCTATTCACCAATATTGTCATTACGAATGGGAAATAAAATGGCCGTTACATCCTGGCTTTTTCCATAGTAAAACAATAGTTTTTAGATAGCATAAACAAACATATTAATCAAAAATTCACCCCCCCCCAGAGTTGTCATGTAGTAAAAACTTAGCTCTAGAGACCGGAGCCATCTTTTGTACCAGGCTGTAAACATGAGTTTTACTCTTGTAAAGTCGCCATTGGGTTTCTCCTTATATTTCCGCTTTTGGAGCCTGCCCTCTGGTGGACGGAGGTATATCGCTGTATTTCGCTGTAAAATCACTGTATGGCGGCGCCCTTGCACGAGGACCATTTTAGAGGTTCCATGGGAGAGGCTTGGTATTTAGATAGCTAGATAGCTAGCTAGATAGCTAGCTAGATGGATATATAAATAGAGAGATATTATTCATCATTCATTTATGAATATTTTAATACATTTTGAATTGAAAATTTTTAAATAAATAAAAAATCCCACATACTTGAAATAATAATGTATAATACTTATATACCACTTTTCAAGATCCCCAAAAAACGCTTTACATAGTCCATTATTCATTCACTCCACAGTCAGACACTGGTGGTGGTAAACGACCTTTGTAGCCACAGCTGCTCCATATTCCACCACCTCTGCACTGCACCCCATTCAAGCCTTGGGGCCTTCCCCTAATATTAACCTATATGTCTGTATTAACCTTTATGTCTAAACAGAAGGGCTCCTCCTTAGTGTAGTGTCCCTTTGTGCTGGTCCCAGGCCCAGATAAATGGAGAGGATTACGTCAGCAATAGGATCCAATGTAAAAATATCTGCCATAATAAATATGCTAATCACTTGATGGTTTGCTGTGGCAATCTCTGAAGGGAGTAGTCGAAAGAACAGTTAGTGGTGGTTATGTCTAAACAACTGTAATGTTACTGTAATGCAATATCAAGCTAAAAATGTTTTGTGCACAATTAACAAATTTTAAATTTGATATGCTCACATATAGATATTCAGCAAAGTTTTTCTTTTCTCTGAGAACATAATTTCTTTGTAGAAATTTGAATAACTGAATGTATTCAATTGGTCTTTGGTGTATGTATTGGTCTTTAATCAGGTCCAAAGAGATAACAAAACTGCAATAACAATATGTTATTATCATCAGAAAGAAAACAGAAAGAACAAAAAAAACTATTTATTCTCTGCACAATGCACCACAGATTCCCAGGTAAAAGAGACATGCCTGTATGGGGACAGCACACATCATCCTCCCGAAAGCCAGTGGGAGCCTGTTCAGATGTGTTCCCACTGCGGGTTAAGGTTGATCATCAGTGACCTGGGTGGCCCTAACGCACCTGCTGCTCTCCTCTGATTGGTTCTTTCCCACGTTGAGTCTGGGGTTAGTCTGAGCGATGGTGGAGGTGCAGTAAGCCTCTTTATCAGGCTTTAGGTGGAGAAACCTGCCGCACTAAATAAAGAAAAGTAGAATTGGTATTGTTGTTCAATAACTTTCAGACCAGTATCTGGATGCCACAAGTGTTTTCAGGTGAAATATAAAGTAAACAAAGTTTTCAGCAAAATCATTGTACAGTATGGTCAGCACTTGTGCCTCACTGTTCTGTGTGGAGTTTGTATTTACTGTTGTCTTTGCTCCTGTGGGTTCTCTACGGGCACTCTACTGAGCACTGAAGTGTCCAAAGTGAATGAATGTGTGTCTAGATCTCTGTCAGTAAATATCATGGACTCCGAACAGGACTCTGCCCCAGTCTTTGTGACCTTGGTCTTCCCACAGTGGTCACTGGGTCTCCATTAGCAGGTGACGATCCTCAGTTGAGGGGGGTCCAGTGAGGTCCAGCAGAGTATATTGGGGTCCAGAGGGGTCCAGAGGGGTCCAGAGAGTGTACCCTGGTGAACTGCAGGTTAATGTGTGCTCTGTGCCACGGTGGAGCTAATAGAGATGGGTCCACATCTGCCAGAGGCTGACATCAGGGGCCACAGAAGAAAGTGTCCCCCAAGGCCTGGTGCTGTCTGTGGAGAGAGCAGCTGACAGATAAAGCATTTGACAGTGACACATGGCTCTGGCCTGACAATAAAAAAGAGCAGAATTCAAAACCAAGCTTTTACTCCCAACTTTATTCCCAGTAAATTGTGCCACAGAAAACCACAGAGGAAAACACTGCCACAGGCCTCTCCACACTTTTCCCAGTAAATAATTTCAATCTCAGATTAGGACAATAACATCCCAAAGTGTTTTTCAAAAAATGATGTTTACAAATTTAGTTAAATGGAAGTTGTCTATTCAGTGTAGCCAAAGTAGCTAAAGATTAGACTCACAACTGCAGCTGTTAGTTTCAGTGACAACTATCTGGTAATATCTGGTCATTTGTTCAATGATGATAAGACAAAAATATAGAAAAGGAGGAAAAAATAAAAGAGACAGAAGTGTAACAGAAGTGCTTGATTAAAAAACAACAGCAAATGAACACCTTTATCATACAGTAATATATGGGTGCTGCCGCTGTGGTAGGCTCTACACCTGACCATGTCTATACAAAATTCCCCTGGGTGTATTTCGCTAATTCCCCTGGGTGTATGTGTGTATGTCAGTGTGTGTATGTGTGTATGGTTGTGTGTGTATGTGAGTATGGGAATGTCTGTGTGTACAGCTCTCCCGGTTTAATTCCCCTGCGTGTATGTGTGTATGGTTGTGAGTGTATGTGTGTATGGTTGTGTGTGTATGTGAGTGAGTGTGTGTATGTGTGCGGCGCGATGCGTGTGTATCACATTACATTTAGAGTACACATCCACCTGTAAATGCTGTTTATAGAAAAGAGACACCTGTAATTATATTTATGGCACACACTCACCTTTTTATAGTAATAACCATCTGTATATTTATATTCATTGTACATATTACCTGTAAATCCTGTACATCTCCATATCCTGCACGTACGCAACCATTGTATATATCCTGCACTTTACTGCTATTGCACTTCTGGTTAGACCTAAACTGCATTTCGTTGCCTTGTACCTGTACTTGTGTAATGACAATAAAGTTGAATCTAATCTAATCTAATCTAATCAAAAAAATTAGTCCGGTCTCTGTGGGTTTGAGTTGGATTTCCAGAGGGCAATACAAACGGACACTTGAAGTGAATAGACATGGTAAAAAGAGAAACTAAATTGCACAAAAACATCAAGCACTTATTCATCAAAAACAATAGTATATCCATATTTTCTCTAAAACAATAAGTCTCTGTTGTCATCACAAACAAGTTTATTTACTTCTCAGTGGTTGAATGAAACAGACTGTGACATTGTAAGATTTCACTTCAAAATTGGAGTATGGCTGTATATGGTCACTCTGCACTTTTCAGCCTCTCACTGGGCATTGGTACGAGCCACAAAGAGCAGGGGAGTCACACAGCGGCCTCTGGTAAATTGTGCTGAGCAGCAGAAGAAGGGCCGTCTTTGTGGCACCATTATCTTTCCATCTGACATGAGATGTGCCACATTATTCACACCCAATGAATAGATGAAAGATCCCAGAGGCTTGAGCAAACAAAACATTAGATGAGTATTTCTGCAGCCACTGCCTGGAGATTACTTGCATTCTGATAATGCTCACGATACAGCATCCCTTTAGGAACGATTCGACTGCACATTTTTTTAACATCTGTCTCTTCCCTCTTTTATGTTGCATAAACACAGATAATGTTAATGGATCTGGAATCAGCCGTGATTCACTGTGACTCTTGTGCTGAGTATACTGTATAATACACTGCCTCTCAGGAAACTTAACTGACAATAAACACAGCTCATAATAGAATATTGTTAATTGTGGTCTCTGTGATGTAACAGGATTGAGAGAGAGAGAGAGAGAGAGAGATAGAGAGAGAGAGCGAGTGAGAGAGAGAGAGAGAGAAAATGTTGCAGGGTCTATATGATATGAAGTAGCACTTTCATTGTTACTGCAATACAATTAAAATCTAATACAAAAAGTTCAGTTACAGCTTGTAAAATGCAGATTTAGCTTATTTTTAATTTAGATGGGCCCCTGTCAGGACAGACAGCAGCCTGTTTTCTGTAATGTGTATAAAGTTATTAATACCATCCAAAATGGGATCTGTAACTACAACTTGGACTGAAAGTTGATACAAAAGAAGAAAAATAAAGTCCACTCATCTGATGGTTGAACAGACAACATCACACACAGACCGTGGCCCTGAAAGCAACTTTTCTGGTCAGGATATAACTCCTGATGTCATATTTCCTCTTGTAACACTGAAGTACTGGACATTCAGACGCTGATATCACCATTCACCAAGTTTATGTACAATGTCTGCTTTTTAGATTATAATAAACAAAATATTACTATGTTCCTGTCGTGTGTCAAGTTTTTAATTTTGTTCACCAAGATTTGTAAATATTATTTCAGTAATAAATGCATTAATAAAAATAAGTTTCATGAGGTTCAAACACATTGAGTGAAGTTCTGTCCCTCTTCAGCCCAACATTGTACAATTACAACATTTCCCTAACAACTCACCAAAATATAAAAAAAAATATCTAAATAAAAAAATATATTTTCTAAATGTTAATCTAAACGTGGGTCTGTGTTAACCAAGGCTCCACTTTACCAATATGTATTATGTCTTTTATCAGGCCATTTTAAATACCTTTCCTAAAGTATTTTTCCATTACTCAAAATGCTACATAGCAGAGGCCTTGGACGTGAAAATATACAGCTGCATTATCCTTCTGCCCGGTGGACCCAAAGGGTTGGGTGGACGGGAAGCCAGACCCAATGGGGGTCCCTAATGGGGCCTGTATTGATTCCAGCCTGGTGTTCACCCTGGGGCCGTGAAGGAAAGAACCAGAGAAAAGGGAAAAGGGGCTCTTGGATGAGAATGTGGATCACGGAGTGGCTGTGGAGCTCACTTTGCTGTGCCCTTCAGATTGACAAAACAGTTGGATGATGTTTATTTGGATAGAGACTTAGCTCCGAGGAGAGACCACATAATAAACAGAAGAAGAAGAGGCTCATGCAGAGACCGCCCTTGAGATGAGTGTCCCCTGCTCAGATGTGTGTCTACAGCCACCACAGATGATGTATAGACTACACGTCGCCTAATGACCTTGATGTAGGCGACTGAATGTAAACCAGGCTCCAGTGCGTTCTCTAATGTTTGCAGTAATGCTATATTGTTTTCAAAGGTTATTGACAGTCACAGGCCAGATAAACAAAAACCTGCACTCTGATTGGGTTCAGCTCTGGGTGGCAAACATCCAGGCGCTTTTGTCTCTCTACATATTGTTCTATGGTTATGTCCAGACGGGGATGTCCAAATCAGATTTTTGTCCACATAGTACGACCCAGATTTGATTAGCCCTACAGAGTCCAAACTTTTCAAGTGAGGTTCAGACCATCTCCTGATTCAGGATCACGTTTGGTGATTTAGAATCCGTTCATTATTCTGGGGTCCACAATTCATGTTAAACAACAGCCCCTCCTACTTGCTGTAAATTCAAGTAAGGTAAGGTCAAGTAAATGACCATGTCTGACCCCAACCTCTCTCGCTCAGTTGGATAAACTGTGTCCCTCAGGTTGATATTATAAAGACTATATTTATTTTCATTTATCTGTATATCAGATGAATGTGAATGTAATGTATATAACTGTCCTGGACACATCCATTGCACAGCTTGTTCATCCTGGGACTGGATCCTCCTTCTCTAGTTCTTTTTTCCTATGTTTCCAAGTTAGTTTTTCCTCTAAACCTGATGGAGCGTCCAAGAGCGGGGGACGTTATCATGTAAAAGCCATTGATATAAATAAATATTGATCTTTAGCTAATCAAGGAGAACCAATTCATGACCAATGAGAAGAAGACATATGTGTTGGTATCAGTAAAGAAACATGTTTAATCTGGACTGGAATGATCCAGACACACAGCTGAAGACTAACCTATTTGTCATAACGTGACCCACTAGCATCTGATTTGGCAAACGCTACATAATTATTACAGATTTTAAAGCTCAGAGAGAGAGAGACACAGTGAGTTAGTGATAAATGTCTCCAGTTGCCATTCTCTATTGCAGCTATCGTTATCATTCTCTGATTACCAAATTAACCTTCAGATCAGTATTCAACTGTAATTGTTAGTGAATAATGTTTGCGATTGCTGGTTCTATTTCTGCCTGCAGCTGTCAGCTGGGTACACATCTGCAGCCAAAGGAATGTAACAGAGGGAAAATGCTCCCACTGCAAATACATACTCTGCTCTCTGTTCCAAACTTTCCAAAACTATGCATTACTTAGTTTTGATTTATGGCAAAGGTTATCCAAATGTGTGATTGCTCACGATTAAAATGCTGTTCCTCTAATATTTTCCAAATGTACACAAAGCCAGATGCACTCTCACGCTGGTTACAGGAAGAGGAAGAGCTACCTGACAATCCAGACCCCATTTTGTCAGCTTCTTACCTAGTGGCTGCAATTCTCTATGAGGTGGAGGAAAAAGTGAAGGCAGCACAAAAGACTCTACAGTTGGCCCAGTCCTCCCGTTTTACAAGTCAACCTGGTGTCGTCAGACTCTTGCCTTCCTGGACCAGAGGTTTTGGTGGCAAGCTCACAAATAAAATGTTTGTGCCTGTCCTTTCTCCAGCAGAAGCCATCCCATTAGGCTCCCTCTCTTTGGAGTAACGAGTATTCTAACAAGTTATTTTTGTGATCCAAGTAATCCTATGCCTGGTTACTTTTTCAAATCAGTAACGCGTTTATTTAGTTTATAAAAAAGTGGCTTGCGTCATAATCACTGTTGCAGCTAACATTCAATGCACATGGTGTTATGACTGCGTTGCTGTTGTTTTCATAAGAGAGTCTGATCATAGCAGCTGATTAGAGTCTGTCTCTGCTCCGTTTGAGGACAGTGTTGCACTGCTGCCTGTGACAGATCTCTATCAAACATTTTAATTGTTGTTTAGCTACAAAAGTGAGCCTGCAACATGCTACGTGTTAAACTCTTGTTCACTATATATATTATAAATGAATGAATTTTAGTGTTTGAAACCTTAAACAAGTCCAAGTGAAACCTGTCATGAGCAGTTGCAGTGAAATGGTGGAGGTAAAGACAACAGAAATAATGGACCATAAATGTCGCATTTATCAGACACAAAGGCTTGGCAATGATGGATGAGAGGTGGTGGCCCTGAAAGGAAACTGTCTTCTTCCTGATCTGAATGTCAGACCGTCACGAGAGGTGAGGGATGGAGGCAATTAACACAGTGCCATTGGTTGCATTATCATAAATATTGCAAGGTGAGTGGTAATTTGTGTGATTGATAGAAGAAGGGTCTGACAAACCCTCCTCCAAATATTAGGCTCATTTTTTTATATTTGTCAGATCTGTGGCAGAAGCCCCTTTGACATTGACATTTTGCTGACAGGGTAAACAACACAGGCAGGTAACAGGAAGGAACAATGGAACTTGGAACAATGGCGCTTCTAATAGAGAGTTAAATGGAAATTTAAGAAAGGTAACGTGTTCTGCTCCAAACCTTTTATAATTAAATGTCCAATCATCCCTTTGTAGGCATTTGTAATAACCATCCTAAAATGATATAAAATACACTTGCTGGTGTTTCTTCAGTAGATCATTTCACTGGTTATTCAGGAATAATAAATGAAAACATTCCTATCTGTGGCTAGGGGCGCAGTGTCGCCCTTCAACCAAAAGGTAGGGGGTTCGATTCCCACTCTCCACACAGTTCATACTGTCGTTGTGTCCTTGGGCAAGACACTTAACCCACCTTGCCTCCAGTGACTGTAACACTGGTAATTAGAAGCTCAGTGTAAGTCGCTTTGGATAAAAGCGTCAGCTAAATGAATAAATGTAAATGTAATGTAACTGTAAATGTAGTGTCTTTGGAGCAGGGGTCTCCAACATGTCGCTTGCAAGCTACCGGCTACTGACCACTTTCCAAGTTGCTCGCCTAAGACTTAATGAAGTAGTGATGGGTCCAGTCGCAAATGAGCCAGTTCAAAGAGCTGCTCTGATTGCATAAAACTGTGGTTAATAAATCCAATCACCAAACAGGAATTAATTTAAAGTACTTGCCCTTTTGCAAACACTTTCAACGGAAGCCCTCCCAAATGGTACTGAGGAGCAGATTAAAAAATAAATCAAATAAAGCAGAATAAACAGAAACTGGCCCAAAAAATTCAATAGAGGAAACTAATGCTATGTGATTTTTGTGATCTTGAAGCTCTTTATTGCTTATAGACATGAACTTTCTAGAATGTAGTAGCAATCATTGCATTTGTCCAAATGGGACATAACTGACTCTGAGTGACCTTGTGGAGAAATGAGAAAAAGAAGGAGGAACGCTCTACTTTAGATTTAAAGATGAAGGCACCAGCACCGATGCAGGTGGTCATGCTGACATTAAGCACTCAGCACATGTGGAGCATACTGGAGCGCACACTAACGTAATCGCTGAAGCAAATGTTGAAATAAAACGTGCAGGATTAATTGTTGTGTGAACAGGTGCAGTGCTGTCGTCAGAGTCAGATTTTGTCTGTGATGAAGGTGATGTCATTCCAAACATATCAATGTATAACCTTCACCAGAATTTGGATTATGATTACAAAGTGTATTACAATTTAATTCTGGTTCATTGCATTTATGAGATGAGGTCATGTGATTGAGGCTACCTGAGGTCACAGAAAAGTTTGAACCAATATCAACTCTTTTACAAAACATTTTGCTAATAAAAATTATGCATATGTAATAAAATCAGTAAACCTACAGTACTCTTTATAACCTTGTTCTACGTGTGTTCTTTTTCTAACTTCGCTCGGTGTTTCACTATGGGAATCGCTTTGGGCGTGACCAACTACGGAAGCTCTTATGACACCACGTCTGTCTTAGACAGACAGGTCGACCTGTGATCCAGGCTCCGCCCCCACCCATATCACTCAGGTCGACCTCCCCCAAACTCATTTCGCGCTTTCTTCCCGTGAGGGACTACTAGCTCTCTTAGCACTTCCAACATCCTTGCTGGTTTTCGCTAAACTGTTCATCAGGCGGACCGTCATTGGATTACGCCACCGAACGCGACATCAGTTGGATTGGATAGTGTTGAGTGACATCGTTTTCGGAATAGTGTTCACGTCAAGGTGAGCTATTCTGTTCCAAATATCGCGTATTATATTGCTATAAACGCGCTTCAGGCTTCACGCTGCTTAAGGCGAGCCTCCATAGGGCTTACTACCCTTCTAGATCCAGACTAACGTGTTGTGACGAGTCTACTTTTTCTACTCTTCAGCCATGTCGACGGTCATTACCCCGCCAAAGGGAATGATTCAAGAACAGGAGGTTGTATCCCGCGTCCATCTTCATGTGGAGCAACCATCTCGGCAGGGACCCTCACCCAATGTGCATCGTGTGTATGGGCCCAAAACACGCTCAAACGCCGCTATGGACCCACAGACGTGCGCCACTGTGCTGCCATACCAGTGAAAATTTTAGAAAGAAGGCTGAGAGTTGCGGTGGCTAACCGACAGGACCCATGTCTGTCAGGAGCTACCGAAACCTATGGCTACGGACCATCAACCGCGAGCTACCACTAGCTGGGCGGACATGATGGAAGCGAATCCTCGGACATGCCTCCTCTGTTTGAAGGCCTTCTTACACAGGAGGAGGAGAGACCGGGTGATGAGGACTCAGATGGCGATGCTAATTCTGACCTCCTCGACTTGGACATGGACGAAGAGGAGGAGGAAGACAACTCTCCTCCCCGTCCAACAGTATAGACCGCCAAGCACGACCGACTCTGCCTCGCAGGTAGACAGTAACCTGTACGAGGTGTGCAAACGAGCCGCGGCTAAGCTGGGCCTAGCTTGGCCGCGCGCGCAAGATGCGGAGGGATCTGAGAGGGACCTTTATGATGGAAAAAGGCTGCCGCCCGCTCAACCCACCGCTAAACAACTCCTGCCCGCTGTGCCTGCGTGCATGAAAGAGATGTCTCGCCATTGGTGCAGCCCCTTTAAGAGCAAGCTCCCGGCCAAGGGACATACGAAGCTGGAGATTCAGGGGATGGGAGAACTGGGGTTGACCGGACCCCCAGCGGTAGAGTCTTCAGTGGCCTATCATCTCCACCCGAATCGACGCTCTATTTCCGCCTCCTCGCAGATTTCGCTGCCAAACAAGATGGAACGTCTCACAGCGTCCGTCTATCAGCGCATGTATAAATACGCGCACAGTCAGTGTGCTCGCTAAATGCAGTGACTTTACTGTCAGCATATCAGGCAGAGATTCTGGAGGAGATGGGGCGACAGCTAGATACAGGAGTGCCGAACCCAGCACTTTGGGACGAAATATGTGTGGTCAATGATTTAATTCTCCGCTCTTCCCGTGGAGCGGTTCAGGGTGTGGCCGCGTGATGGGCCTGGCCGTCTCAGGTGAGAGAGCGTTATGGCTAAACCTGTCAGGACTGAGTGACGCTCAAAAAGCGGAGGTGATGGACGCTACGTACGACCCAACCAAAGGTCTGTTCGGTCCAGCTCTAAAAGATGAGAGAAACTAGCACCCTCAGAAAACAAGAGGATGAAGCTTTCAACCTCTGTTTACCTCGCAAGCTAGCACAACGCCCACCCGCTCAGCCAGCGCGACAGAGCTTTACAGCATCCGCTGCGGTGAGAGGAGACAGACGGGGCTAGAAACATGAGACCGCCCCAGCGGACAACAAACTGGCTAACGCCCGAGGTCGGATGGCTCCGGACCATGGGGAAAGCATTCATTTGCGTCGCGCGGCTAAAAACCGCCGCCCCACCGAGGAACGGAAGAAAAACGCAGACCTAACACACGCATGTTCCCTGCACTTCTCTCCGCCTATAAAGAGAAGGAGGGTTTCCAGCCCGGTTCTGAGTTCAGGAAGGGCTCTCATTGTAAGTTCTCCTCAGGTTCAGAAACAGGAGAAAATTGTTCAACAGTGTCACCAAGCACTCACAAGGTGTGTTCAAACGCCTGTCAGTTCAGGGGAATTCACAATAAAGAATGCACTATCGCATCCAAGCCACGAGCTAAGGGCGAGGTGCTCCCAATTTTAAAACACAAATCAATAAACGTTTCAATATCGCAGCCAGGCAGACAGCCGAGGGCGATATTTCACATAAACCCCAAAAGGGAAAATCGCACCTCCCTAGCGTCACCACTAGGGGGAGCGCACGCCCTTCCAGTGGGGGCAAGCACAGAGACGGTAATGACGCCATCAGGTGCGCCCGAGGAAGAAGTATACAAGGGACCTCTTGCGCCTGCATACTCAATTGGCGCGCATGCGCAGCACACCCGTGGGTTCTAAATACAATTTCACGGGGGTACAGACTTCAATTTGCCATGAAACCACCCAGATTCAATGGTATGATAGTCTCTGTGGCCGAGGGAGAGTCAGCTCGCGTCCTGGCAGCCGAGATCAACACGCTTTTAGACAAAAGAGCGATCAGAGTGGTGCCAGGGGAAGAATGCTGTCAGGTTTTTACTCCCTACTTTGTGATCCCAAAGAAGGAGAGCACGGCCCTGCGCCCAATCTTAGATCTTCGGTGTTAAACAAGCACCTAAGAAAGTACTCATTCAAAATGCTGTCACACAGATCGCTTTGTCGGGCAATCCGCAGAAACGACTGGTTCGTGACGATAGATCTGTCAGATGCGTATTTTCACATAGACGTTTACCCGCCTCACAGAAAATATCTCAGGTTTGCATACCGAGGCACTGCTTACGAGTATCAAACTATTCCGCTCGGGCTGTCTTTAGCTCCGAGGGTTTTCAGCAAATGCGTGAAGCGGCTCTATTCCCATTGAGAAACAACGGGATAAGAATATTGTCTTACATAGACGATTATCTGATATGCTCGCCAAAAGAGCAAGCAATCAGAGACACAGATACGGTGTTAATTCATCTCAGCAACCTGGGATTCAGAATAAACATGAAAAAGAGCCGCTTAGAGCCCTCTCAATACACAGAATACTTGGGGCTCAGTATAAACTCCCTCTCTCATCGAGTCACTCTGACAGAGGGGAGAATAAAATCTTTCACTCAGTGTCTCTCCGTTTTCAGACGGGAGAGTAGTCCTGTTCAGACTGTGCTTGCGGATGCTGGGTCTAATGGCCTCAGTGATTTCGGTAGTACAACTGGGACTTCTCATGATGAGAGATTTTCAGCGCTGGGTCGCGCACCTGCGTCTGTGCTCTCGGCGACATCTCAGTCGACCGGTGAGAATAACTCAGGTGTGCGTGAGGGCGCTCAGACAGTGGGAAAGCCCGCTGACGCTCAGAACGGGATTCCCTTGGGGGCAGTGACGTCAAGAGTTACTATGACGACGGACGCCTCACTGAAAGGCTGGGGAGCAACGCTGATGGGCAGAGTTGTAAATGGCGTGTGGGCTCCACATCTGATTCACAAACACATAAATTACTTGGAGCTGCTAGCTGTGTTTCTAGCTCTGAAACATTTTTTGGGCTTCATAAGGGGCCAGCACGTGTTGGTAAAGACAGACAATTCAACAGTAGTTGCCTATATCAATCGGCAGGGGGGCACACGCTCTCTTCAACTACATCAGTTAGCAAAAGAGCTAATCATGTGGTGCAACTCAAGGCTTTTATCCATCAGAGCAACCCATGTTCCAGGAATACTGAACAGGGCAGCAGATCTACTGTCCAGAGGAAATCCTCTGCACGGAGAGTGGAAACTTCATCCACAGGTGGTGAAGCAGATATGGCAGAGGTAATGGTCAGGCTGCCGAGATCTGTTCGCCTGCAGGAAAACGCCCAATGTCCTCTTTATTTCTCTCTAGCGGACGGAAAAGCACCATTGGGTATGGATGCACTAGCTCACCCATGGCCAAAGCGTCCTGCTGTACGCATTTCCTCCTCTGAGCCTGATTTCACCTACGCTAGCCAGAGTGAGGGAGGTGGGGTTGTCACTCATTCTGATAGCTCCACATTGGACATCCAGACATTGGGTGGCAGAGATAGTTCAACTGCTCTCAGGCCAGCCGTGGCCCCTTCCTCCTCGGAGGGACCTCTTGTCTCAAGCGGGGGGGGAAATTTACCATCCCCACCCAGACAGGATAGCTCTCTGGGCCTGGCCCGTGAGAGGGAATTTGAGTGCAGCAGGTCTGCCTCCATCTGTCATACACACTATACAGTGTGCCAGAGCTGCTTCTACTCGCTCACTTTATACCAATAAATGGCAAGTCTTTGAAGAATGGTGTGAGAAAAGCCATATTGTCCCCTGTCTATGCTCAGTAAGGGACATATTATGTTTTCTCAGGATTTGCTGGATAAAGGAAGGGCCTTTCGACTTTGAAGGTATATTTAGCAGCGATTTCTGCTTGTCATGTCGGGTTTGGTGACAAGACACCAGGCCAACACCCTCTAATAAGTCGTTTTATGAAGGGGCAAGACGTAAGAGGCCAGTGACCAGGAAGATGGTCCCTTTGTGGGATTTATCTACGGTTCTAGAGGCCCTTTGTCAACACCCTTTTGAGCCGTTAGAAGGCATAGGGTTGAAGTTTCTCTCTCAAAACTGCACTGCTTGTAGCGCTGGTGACAGCTAAGCGTGTGAGTGATTTACAGGCCCTGTCGGTCAGCCCGTCATGTTTGCAGTTTTCTCCAGGGTTCACAAAGGTTTCCTTTTGCCCTAACCCTGCTTTCATACCTAAGGTGGTAGATTCATCTTATAGATGTCATACTACGGAACTTACAGCCTTCCACCCTCCTCCGTTTCTTCTCCGGAGGATCGGAGATTGAATTCATTGTGTCCAGTACGTGCACTTCAGGCATATATGGAAAGGACAGCAGGTTTCAGAAAAGATGACCAGCTTTTTGTGTCTTGGGCTACTCCTCATAAAGGGAAGCCGTTGTCACGTCAGCGACTGTCCCACTGGATTGTAGATGCTATTTCT
This sequence comes from Perccottus glenii, assembly GCA_024416835.2. Lineage (NCBI taxonomy): Eukaryota > Metazoa > Chordata > Actinopteri > Gobiiformes > Odontobutidae > Perccottus > Perccottus glenii. Next base: position 24,062,089 of record CM044564.2, on the reverse strand, counting down.
CTAGCATATAAATGCAGAGGATCTCAGCCTCCTGAGGGCTTAAAGGCCCACTCCACCAGGGGCATGGCTACATCATGGGCCCTGCTTAAGGGAGTGTCGGTTCAGGATATCTGTGCTGCGGCAAGTTGGGCTACGCCGCACACTTTTATGCGGTTTTACAGACTAAATGTATCTGAGCCATCACTAGCACATGCTGTGCTAGGAGCCGACAGGTCAGGACCCTCGTAATTTGTACAACGAAATGGTGCAATCCGGGAGTGGTCTATATCTCCCATAGTGAAACACCGAGTTAGAAAAGAACGATGGGTTACTTAACGTAACCCCAGGTTCTTTGATAACAGAGTGAGGTGTTTCACCAACACTTCCCTCCTTGCACAGGAACGGGAAGAAATCTCTCTGTAATGAGTTTGGGGGAGGTCGACCTGAGTGATATGGGTGGGGGCGGAGCCTGGATCACAGGTCGACCTGTCTGTCTAAGACAGACGTGGTGTCATAAGAGCTTCCGTAGTTGGTCACGCCCAAAGCGATTCCCATAGTGAAACACCTCACTCTGTTATCAAAGAACCTGGGGTTACGTTAAGTAACCCATCGTTTTTGGCTCATCCCGTTGCTTTTATTCCGAGCCTGCTGTTTATCAGTGTGGTTGTATTGCATTTTAACATCTAATCTATAAAGAGATAATTATTGACCAATGGCTGATAGTGATTTGTCACAGATTAATGCACATACCAAAAACATGGTGGTTGTGTGTAGCTCAAGCAGCCTCATGAGGACCACTCTTCCCCAAATGATCGATTTGGGGAGGTGTGACTCAAAACATTGAGACATGTAGCTTTATTATACAAATAGTTTGGATAATGCACATAATACCTACATTAGAGCAAATTAGTTCACAAACAATTAAATAAAGTCATTATTTTAAACGTGATCCATAACTTATACTTGATCTATTTTACTAATTGCGATTGTTTATATTATAGTATCTAGTTCTCAAGCTGATAATATGCTGAAAACTTACATCTATGTTCCTTCCGAAGATAATAGCCATGTGAGGGTTGGTTATGCAAAAATGTTATCAATTGATGGGGTCATAAGGGTTTGGGGCAAGATAGACAATCTTTTTAACCCCTAGGGGCCTTCATTTTTTGCTCCACCTGAGTCCCTTTGACAGAAAAAAATGCTCTATTAGAGATTGCCACAGAAGTATTATGTGTCAACATATTTTTTCCAATTTATTTTATGTTATTATTAACTTCAGTTCTCATCATTAATAACAAATATTTATAAATTTTCACATTTTTTAACCACTTAAATGCCAGTTTTAGCAATGAAAACGGTGTCTGTGTTATAGCAAAAAAAACTAGGGCCGGGACTTTAACGCGTTAATTAAGATTAATTACGTAAAAAAATAAATAACATAATTTTAACCACACTTATTTTCGCACCGCGGAACGTTTTTCAATGAATGAGTTTCGACGGATCGATTATACTGGAGCACCAACTAGCGTTCTTGACTTCTGACGAGAAGCTGACGAGACCGCTTTGCTTGGCCCCGTGGATGGGAAATTTTGTTTTAAAAAAACGAAAGGATGGAAGGGTCGACAAGAGCATGGTTGTGTTCAAGCTATGCAACAAGGAATTTGTGTATCACCACAGCACATCGAGCCTCAAATATCACCTCAACACAAAACACATAGGAGTTAGCGTAAAACACATAGGAGTTAGCGTGGACGTTAGCCCAACTCCGAGTAAAGTTACAAGGACCCACACCGAACCCACACTCCACCAGATGATCAGGACCAGGTTAACTACACTGCTACACTTAATGGCAAACATTGCACTGGTCTGCTGGACTGAAATGAATAAACAATATTTTGTTGATTAAGCTTATGTATTCAGTCATTATTCAATGGTATACTATAAATCCATGTGAAAAATTACTTCTGACTGTTCTCAGGTCAAATATTTATATGCAATTAAAATGCGATTAATTTCGATTAATTAATTACAAAGCCTCTAATTAATTAGATTAATTTTTTTAATCGAGTCCTGGCCCTAAAAAAACCCACTCCTGCTTTTGTGGCTAAGTGGTATCTGAGATAGAGACAAAAAAAGAAAATTGGGTAATGGCGCTTTAATCTTTGTGACTTGAGGTTAACGTTGTTCACGGGGACAGCTTTAGAGGGAGTAGATAATAAAAGATATCTTCTATAAGATACATCATCTATCATGGAGTCTGTCACAGAAAACAGAAACAGAAACAAATATGCCACTTTTAGGTCTGACAGAATAAATGTTGCTATGCACTGTGTGTTGATTTAATCACAATGTGAATATTTAATGCTTCATTCTTTAAGTTTAGAGATGAAAACATGCCATAGTAGTGTTGTGCTTATTAATCATAAACCTTATTTACAAACTATTTTTTGTTTTGAAATCCTCTGCTGATAGACTTTTTACTTTAGTTTTTGATAAAAGCTGAAGATTGATTTATTCATTATGATTATATCATCTAGTACAGGGTAGTATTACAGTGTCCTTAAAAGATTATGTTTATATGAAATTAAACATTTATGCATGAACAATTTTCTTTAACATTTTCTCCTGAAATACCAGTCTGCTGTAAAGGTTTACATAAAATCTATCGTTTTTTCTGTCCTTATAAACTGTATGGGCCGGGCCACATTAACAAAATGACATAATAAAAATAATACATCTTTTCATATTTTTTGTAGCATTTTAACACAAAGCCTTAAATGTAGCCATGATTCAGATTCATTTGTGAGACATTTGTGCAACTGTTATTTTTCCAACAGTGCCCTTCTTAGAGCAAACCTTGTCTTCCATCCCTTGTCCACTTCCCACACACTGAGACCTGTTCTGCATTCTGATTGGCTGCAGTTTCACAGAGTTAACACTGCAGTCCAGATGCTTTTTAAAACCTGGCTTTGATCCACTGGTTGTCAGAAAAGCAGGAAGGTTGTCTCCAAGGGGCTGTGCTGGTGTCAATCAAACGGCGCACACGTGGGTCAAGTGCAGGTTAAGCTGTCAATGTTTCTCTGCCTACACCCGACGGGGAGAATTTAAGACAACACAAAGTCAAATCTATCACAAGGAACAGAAAATGGGCCCACATCAAAGACTTGGAAACTGCTTATGACAAGTCAACTCTGATTTTTCTAACATACATACCTGTGAGAAGCTGTACAATTAATGAAGGTCTTTGTGTTTTTATTATAATGGGAAGACAATAACCAAGTCTAATTACCATCACAGGTTAATTAATTGTCTATGATGTTATATAATCTCAGGTTTTCCTGTAACTATGCTCTGTACTCATACACAGCAAGTATTAATACATTTGTGGAGCAATCATCAGTAATGCACATTTTTAAACTACATGTTTGTATTCCACCCTCTTATTGATAACGTTGTTCTAGAAACAAAGACAATATCAGTGAGTATACAGCATAAGGTCTGGTGTGTTTATTGAAGATGGGGTGATGCATGTGACTATTTCTTCACAGTTGGTTGTTCTTTAGAGCTGCTTCACATGCCAGCTGCAGTCAGTGAAGATATGAGCCAACACCTACAGGGGAACACCTACATTTTAAAAATACTCTTCATATCTCACATTGTAACAGAGAAAAACCCCAGCACCACTGCTCTCTAAAACTTGCCCACTCGGCTGAACCATTAAAAAAGTCAATATATGTATAGCTTTAACAGACTCTCATTAAAGAAAATTCTCTTCATCTGAACTAAGTACTAAAATATAACCAGGCCAGTGGCAGGGTTTGCCGTTGAAGAAAGTCTCTGTCATTTTTTTCTCCTCTCAAAGTCCTTCATTGGATGCACACAGTTTGTTCTGGATACAGATGCTAATTGCATTTTAATGTGTCATTAAAAATAAACCCATAAATCAAATGGTAGCACAGTAATTGGGGTTTAGAGACTTAGCGGCCCCCGAGGAGACATAATCCTGCTTTCAGAGCTGAAGGGGGTGGGCACGATGTCGGGTTTCAGGGCAAACAGATAAATGGCCAGCCACACTGTGTACGATGAGGTGTTATTCTTCCACAGGCCGCCCTTCTGAAGGAAGTGGAAGAGCAGAGGCTCATTCAGTCTGATGCAGTGGGAATGTGTCTAACAGCTGAGAGGATGTACAAGGTGATGGGCTTTGGGCCTGTCTGAGAATAGGATCTGATAAACCAATGATGAGCGTAAACATTACTGCCTTTCACGTGTGTGTGGCTCAGTGGTAGAGAGATAGTCTTTCAATCGGAAGGTTGGTGGTTCAACTCCTGCTCTCCACACAGTTCATACTGTCATTCTGTCCTTGCCTCCAGTGGTCAGCTGTAATACTGGTAATTAGAAGCTTAATGTAAGTCGCTTTGAATAAAAGCGTCTGCTAAATGTAAATAAATGGCTAAACATTTATCTCACTCTATTTTGGTTGTTGGTATGGTTAGATATTCAGTTGGAAGACAGTGTGCAGTGTGGCCATGAGACACAGTAACATCCTTTCATTCAAGTTCATCAAGTTCAGAATGATTAAAGAAGACAGAAAAGAAAACAGATGATACTAGTATGCAAAATAAAAGCCGGTGTCCAACAATTTGTAAAATGACATAAATATATATATATATATATATATATATATATATATATATATATATATATATATATATATATATATATATAACTACAATGCCTTGCGAAAGTATTCGGCCCCCTTGAACTTTGCGACCTTTTTCCACATTTCAGGCTTCAAACATAAAGATATGAAACTGTAATTATTGTGAAAAATCAACAACAAGTGGGACACAATCATGAAGTGGAACAACATTTATTGGATATTTCAAACTTTTTTAACAAATAAAAAACTGAAAAACTGGGCGTGCAAAATGATTCAGCCCCTTTACTTTCAGTGCAGCAAACTCTCTCCAGAAGTTCAGTGAGGATCTTTGAATGATCCAATGTTGACCTAAATGACTAATGATGATAAATGGAATCCACCTGTGTGTAATCAAGTCTCCGTATAAATGCGGATTTGGATACAAAAAGATTTTCCAAGCTTTAAACATCCCAAGGAGCATTGTGCAAGCGATAATATTGAAATGGAAGAGTATCAGACCACTGCAAATCTACCAAGACCTGGCCGTCCCTCTAAACTTTCAGCTCATACAAGGAGAAGACTGATCAGAGATGCAGCCAAGAGGCCCATGATCACTCTGGATGAACTGCAGAGATCTACAGCTGAGGTGGGAGACTCTGTCCATAGGACAACAATCAGTCGTATACTGCACAAATATCTGGCCTTTATGGAAGAGTGGCTAGAAGAAAGCCATTTCTTAAAGATATCCATAAAAGGTGTTGTTTAAAGTTTGCCACAAGCCACCTGGGAGACACACCAAACATGTGGAAGAAGGTGCTCTGGTCAGATGAAACCAAAATCAAACTTTCTGGAAACAATGCAAAATGTTATGTTTGGTGTAAAAGCAACACAGCTCATCACCCTGAACACACCATCCCCACTGTCAAACATGGTGGTGGCAGCATCATGGTTTGGGCCTGCTTTTCTTCAGCAGGGACAGGGAAGATGGTTAAAATTGATGGGAAGATGGATGGAGCCAAATACAGAACCATTCTGGAAGAAAACCTGATGGAGTCTGCAAAAGACCTGAGACTGGGACATAGATTTGTCTTCCAACAAGACAATGATCCAAAACATAAAGCAAAATCTACAATGGAATGGTTCACAAATAAACATATCCAGGTGTTAGAATGGCCAAGTCAGAGTCCAGACCTGAATCCAATCGAGAATCTGTGGAAAGAACTGAAAACTGCTGTTCACAAATGCTCTCCATCTGACCTCACTGAGCTCGAGCTGTTTTGCAAAACTGAGAGAGACATACCCCAAGCGACTAACAGCTGTAATCGCAGCAAAAGGTGGCGCTACAAAGTATTAAGTTAAAGGGGCTGAATAATTTACCACACCCAATTTTTCAGTTTTTTATTTGTTAAAAAATATTGAAATATCCAATAAATTTCGTTCTACTTTATGATTGTGTCCCACTTGTTGTTGATTCTTCACAATAAATTACAGTTTCATATCTTTATGTTTGAAGCCTGAAATGTGGCAAAAGGTCGCAAAGTTCAAGGGGGCCGAATACTTTCACAAGGCACAGTATATATATATATATATATATATATATATATATATATATATATATATATATATATATATATATATATATTTATTTATTTTTTTTAAACGTGCATTGTAATAATTTTCTAACCATAATGCACAGACAGAGATAATCAGAAAAATATATTCTTTCTCAGAGTGAAAGGTGGCAAATAAGCTGCAGATGGGGCCGTCAGACGCGGCTGCTCAGATCTGTTGTTTTAACAGAATTAGGAGGATCTAAGGTGGATTATTGTCAGGCCTGAGCCAACACTGTGCTGTGCTTCCATGTTCCATGCATTTCTCTGTGTTGTCAGAGCGATGTGATGGGAATGAGAGGCTTTCATGTGCACACAGCCCAGACGTCGGACCAGGAATGCTATTGAACTCTGCTGGAGACACAATGATTAAGAAAAGAAGTATTACTGTTCACCCTATGAATCGGGATTAAATAAATTCCAAACTGATTACATTTTGGCAAAAGAAACTTTTTTCCTCAAAACTCACGTTGCTTTGGTGCCGTGTCAAACTAACCCTGTCACGCAGCTGTTGTTGAGTGATTTGTCATACAGCAGTTCTTTGGCAGCACTGCAATGGAATCAACACTAATCTGACAAGCAACTTCTATTTTACTGAGGCACCTGCACGCTGTACGCTGCAGGCTGAGGGGCTGAGGGGATGAGAGGATGAGGGGCTGAGGGATGAGGGGCAGAGGGATGAGGGGCTGAGGGCTGAGGGGATGAGAGGCTGAGGGCTGAGGGATGAGAGGCTGAGGATGAGGGCTGAGGATGAGGGGCAGAGGGGATGAGGGGCTGAGGGGATGAGAGGCTGAGGGCTGAGGGGATGAGAGGCTGAGGGGATGAGGGGATGAGGGCTGAGGAATGAGGAATGAGGGGATGAGAGGCTGAGGATGAGGAATGAGGGAATGAGGGGATGAGAGGCTGAGGGGATGAGAGGATGAGGGCAGAGGGGATGAGGGCTGAGGATGAGGGAATGAGGAATGAGGGGATGAGAGGCTGAGGGGATGAGAGGATGAGGGGCAGAGGGGATGAGGGGATGAGGGCTGAGGGGATGAGAGGATGAGGGCAGAGGGGATGAGGGGCTGAGGGGATGAGAGGCTGAGGGGATGAGGGAATGAGGGGATGAGAGGCTGAGGATGAGAGGATGAGGGCAGAGGGGATGAGGGGATGAGGGCTGAGGATGAGAGGATGAGGGGATGAGGGATGAGGGGCAGAGGGCTGAGGATGAGAGGCTGAGGGGATGAGGGGATGAGGGGCTGAGGGGATGAGGATGAGGGATGAGGGGCTGAGGGGATGAGGGGATGAGGGCTGAGGAGATGAGGGGATGAGGGGATGAGGGGCTGAGGAGATGAGGGGATGAGGGATGAGTGGATGAGGGATGAGGGGCTGAGGGATGAGGGGCTGAGGAGATGAGGGGATGAGGGGATGAGGGGCTGAGGGGATGAGGGCTGAGGAGATGAGGATGAGGGGATGAGGGCTGAGGGATGAGGATGAGGGGATGAAGATGGGGATGAGGAGATGAGGGGATGAGGGGCTGAGGATGAGGGCTGAGGAGATGAAGGGATGAGGAGATGAGGGGCTGAGGGGATGAGGGGATGAGGGGCTGAGGAGATGAGGGGATGAGGGGATGAGGGCTGAGGAGATGAAGGGATGAGGAGATGAGGGGCTGAGGAGATGAGGGATGAGGATGAGGGGATGAGGGCTGAGGGGATGAGGGCTGAGAGATGAGGATGAGGGGATGAGGGGCTGAGGGATGAGGGGATGAGGGGATGAGGAGATGAGGGGATGAGGGGATGAGGGATGAGGATGAGGGGATGAGGGGCTGAGGAGATGAGGGGATGAGGGGCAGAACCAGGAATGGGAAACCACTGAAGCAAATTGGGGATAGTTTAGGGACAAGACATAAGTGGAAGTAATAATAAGGATACTTTTTAAGGGCAGTTCACAAAGTGTCTTTCAGACATTGTTGAATCGGTAACATTTATTTATATATTTATTTATTTATTTATTTATTTATTATTATTTATGAAAGACAGAAAAAAATGGTTTAAACTGTAAATGCCAATAAATTACATGGACATGTCATTGTTCTAAAGCTATTGTGACCACTTCCAGGGCTTGTATTTTTGACAAACCTTTATTACAGTTTGAACGCCTCATCCTCAGACCTGAGCCAGGTTTCAGCTAAGATAAACTTTGTGAGTGTTGCATCAAATTTCTATGTGTCACCAAAACCAAGTAAACTCTCAATAACACTGTAACTGGATCAAGGCCTGGCATTGTAGAGGTGTGTATTTAGGCTCTGTGCACTCCAGGGAAAAACAAGCCACTTCTCCCACATTCAAGGGGCCATTTAAAAAAAGGTAACCTAAACTATTGCAAAGAACCAGTGTTAATTTTGACAAAAAATATTAATTTAGTTTTAGTCTTAGTCCTTTGACTAATATTATTTTTAGTTTTACTCTCATTTTTGTCATCTTATTTGTTTTAGTTTTAGTCTTGTTTTCGACTAAAATTAAAATAGATTTAGTCGACTAAAATAAAATAAAAAATCATGAGGTAATAATTGTAACCTTCTGTATCAGACATAAAACTATACTTTCCTAGAATTAAGATTTAAATGCAAACATATGTCACAGTGTTAATTTCAACACAACTGCCTTCATTGAAAAATGTTTTAATCAGTGATAAACAATACCAATAGTAAAAAATCTTGCTGTCTATTGTAATTTAAACAAAAAGACATCAATGTGTATCAAAGAGATGCAAAATACACATTCACAGCTTATTTTAAATTTAATTAAATAAATGTGCAATTATCAAAAGGCCCTTACAGCCCAAGAAAGCTAAAGAATAACAATAAACGTACCATCTTAACCATCTTTGAACTAAAAGTACATTGAACAGGAGAATATTCCTTATTAGATTAGATTAGATTAGATTCAACTTTATTGTCATTACACAAGTACAGGTACAAGGAAACGAAATGCAGTTTAGGTCTAACCAGAAGTGCAATAGCAGCAAAGTGCAGGATATATACAATGGTTGCATACGCAATGCTACATAAACATCAAATGCAAATATTTATTTTTGATTCATTTTCAGGAAAGTACTAATGAACGCTATTCTCTAGTGAGGTCACCTGTGACACTGAATACTCTTTCTGCAAAAGCTTAAGAAGCTGACATTGCCAACAAAATGACACAAGTTGTTTTCGTCTTATCTTTTATTCGTTGACAAAAATGTCAGTCTATTCAGTTATTGTTTAAGTCATTATGAAGTCTTTTTATTTAGTTTTTGGTTTGTTTTCGTCTGCAAAAAACTTTTGTTGACAAAATATTTTTGTCATAGTTTTCGTCAACGAAATTAACACTGCAAAAAACAAATAACAATTATTTTGCCTAGAGACACAGAAAGACTCCTCTAGGACTGGGGGCGGCAGTAGTTCAGTGGTAGAGCATCTGTCCTTTGACGGCGGGTGGGCGGTTCGATTCCCGCTCAAAACATTCCCAAAACATCATAACAGCCCGCTCTCCCCACAGTTCATACTGTCATTGTGTCCTTGGGCAAGACACTTAACCCCCCTTGCCTCCAGTGTTGTTCCAGCTGTAACACTGGTGAATGGAACCTTAATGTAAGTCGCTCTGAATGAAAGTGTCAACTAAAAATGTAAATGTAACATTGGTGAATGTAAGTCGCTTTGGATAAAAGCGTCTGCTAAATGACTAAATGTAAGTAAATACATGATGAGTGAGGGAAAGGATAAACCCAAAGGGGACTCCATTAAGTCCCATTGTAGGTGAATACTGTTGCTCTCTTGATTGTGTTTGTGGAAACTGATACTGCTGTAGTGTCACTACATCAGAGACAAGCCCTGCGGGAGCTGTCCCAAGTTATTCTGGAAAAGAGATTGTCAAATAAATGTCCTCTTTCACAGAGGTTTAAATGACCAGAGGTGACTGAAGAGTGTGTGATGTCTAACTGCTGCTTTTGTAAGCCACAGTGGCCAAGACATACCAAAAGCAGTGCAAGAAAGAGAAATAAGTGTGCAGGTAGCAGGCCATGTATTGGACTGAAGGCCTCACTTTACAATTGCCAAGAGTTAGCATCTTTGTGTTCACAGAGATCCAGGCCTTAATGGTTTGGGCCCATGGTGATCATACTGTTAGAGCTGAACAGTGTCTGTTGATGATGTCAGTTGTTCAATTGGGAACTGTGAATTGTGTTTTGTGATGTACAAGATAGTAAATGCACAAGGTATTGGCTTCACATAAAGAAGAAAAATGTATGTGAATGTTCTCATTAATCCAGGTCACATGGGGCACAGTGGCTCAGTGGTAGAGCGGCCGTCCTTCAAACGGAAGGTAGGTGGTTCGATTCCCGCTCTCCCCACAGTTCATACTGACGTTGTGTCCTTGGGCAAGACACTTAACCCACCTTGCCTCTAGTGTTGTTCCAGCTGTAACACTGGTGAATGGAACCTTAATGTAAGTCGCTTTGGATAAAAGCGTCAACTAAATGACTAAATGTAAATGTACATAATCTCCATCTGGCGTGTTCAAACCTTTGTCCGAGTTAAAGAAAGTAACTGTGTACTAATCCAAAGCAGTAAACATTTACACAAAGTGGAAAGTGGGAATTAGAAATAAATGTGCTTTAGGTTAATTTAAGATTGTTAGTTAATTTTGGGAGAAATGTGATGCAATACAAACCAATACTCACTGTAGGTGTGAAGATCCATGTAAAGCTAATGCTGCTTTTCCAATCTCTACTATTGTCACTGATGAGACTATCACCATCATTTTAAAAACAGGATATAACATTAATGAGGAGCACTCTGAGCTAATGTAATGATCAATAATTGTGAAATTTATGGAGGGTGGCTGAATAAAAGGAAGTTGTCCGTGAAAATCAGCCAAATGATTCACACACTGCTAATGTGGCTGTGCAATTCCTCCTTTTCTTCACTTAACACTCACAGATCAGTCTCAGAGATTTTCTGATCCAAGTTTCTTAGGGTCCACAAACCAATTCTGCTCAAAACCCAGGACTTCCTATAACTCCATTCATAATATTTTTGTTTGATGGTGAAAGATTTTTTGGTGAAACATAAGTATTTATACTTAAATATTTTACCTAGTTTATATTTATTATGCAAGTATGCCCTTTACTAAACTTCCTCCCACTGTCCAAAGACAGTATAGAGTGTACTAACTTTCCCTAAGCTAACTGGTACTACTGGTAAACTAATATAACATAATAACTAATATAATATAATATGTTGATTTTTGTACAAAAGCCACTAAGATTAAAGAGTCTGAGTTTAAAATGAAAAAGTGAGATGTGGCTCAGGATCATGATAACAGGTTTTAGATGGTAGTGTGTGGAGCAGAGGCAGAGCAGTCTGACAAACACTGGGTACACTGCAGCTCCTAGAAACACATAATGAGAGCTGTGGCCTGACTACTGTAGACCAGAGCAGCTCAATCAACTGCTACACTGTACAAGAAACATGTGTTTGAGTCCACCATAGCAGACAATACTAAACTCGAGCAATTTAAGCAGCTAATATCAAATTTGTCAAATAGTGAGTCCACATTAAAAACTAAAAAATGGTAAAGGTATGTGGGCCATGTCCCAAGCAATAATTTACCACTGCTGTGTTTTTTTTTTTTCCTCCTTGGTTGCTGGTACACATAAAGGTATTCCTCAATGTAGTCATTCTTTCCACAACACTAATATGGATGGATATACTTTTAACATTATTTGTCTTCTGAAATACCAATTGAGAAATACAAACCCAATTATGTGGATTTGGGAGGTTTCTCTAAAACTAATTCAATCCTCTTTGAATCAAACCAAACATGGCACTTCTCATTATAACTCCATCAACATAAAGCGTTCTCCAAATGTCAGTGCATCTTAGTGGATCTGTTGAACTTTCCTCAAACTCACTGCGTGTTATTACAAAAGTCAGTCATCAACACAGGCTGCTGCTCTGCAAGCTGTTAAACACTGCAGCGTACGCACCAACTGACACCACAATACTTTAGCATCATAAACAGCAATTATACATAGCAATCAATCATATTACCCAACTGTCTACTATTTTCAAGGCCATTCATTGTATACATTAATTCAACAGAAAGCTCTAACAAGAACCAGGAAAATGATCTGTGGATGTTAATTATAGACAATTGTATTGATGTGACACAGAGACATACTGTATAGACTTGCTTATTATTAGTTTAAAATGAGGGTTCAGATCAATAACAGTGATTTGATGATTTTTTTAAATAAACCATTTTTAAATAATATGAAATTATTTCATTTGAGTAATTGCTGTTTATTTTCTCACTAACTGACATCTCAAAGTATAGTAACATTATAGTCATATGTATGCCTGTATTTGTATAGGTTATTGAAGCAAAAAATTGGAGGTTATTGGAGCAAAAATGTGGCGCTTTTTTGTGATAATAATAATAATAATAATAATAATAATAATAATAATAATAATAATAATAATCAAATTTATTTATACAACAGATTTCATATGAAAGACAGTATGTAAATGCACATAAAAACACAACATTTTTTAAAACAGAATATGCAGTAAAAAGTAAGTAAAAAAAATTCTACAAAGCATTAAAAACAAATGAAAACACAAAACAATAAAATCTAAATATAAGTAATATTAAAATCAACCAAATGCTTATGAGAATAAATATGTTCTGAGTGTGGTTTTAAAAGAAGACACGGTAGAGGTACATTTTGGGGCTAAAAGCCCCCCTGAGCAGATCTGGACTGTACTTGGGGGACTGACTGGAAGATTGTTTTCAAATGTTACAAATATAGCTCAGGACAGAAAAACTTAAGTGTAAAATTAATACGAATTTGAAACTGGGGTCCTCTTTTGATTCACAAAATAAGGTTGTGTTGTGTCAGAAATATTTGCCTAACGCACCTTTTATTTCCCATTGTTCTCTTCCAGACACGCAGTATTAATGGTGTTGTATCATAGCCTCCATATGATTTGCAGATATGGATATGCTGTGTGTAGAGTATTCTCCTGAGCTGCGCTGAGAACTAATGGCCGCAGTGCTGTAACTCATTCCACTGCACCATGTCTTTGAAGGAACCATTGTATCTGTCAAATCCATCACGTTTCCCACAGAGGCATTGGCAGCCTGTGAAACTGATCTTCTGCTGTGGGGAGCCAGGGCAGCCATATTTTACTGCCTCCTTAAATACTTAATGCAGGAGGTGCCATGGGGCTTGCTCATAAAAGCACTGCATGAATCTTTGGCCAGTCCACTGTTCAATCTCATACTGCATACAGACTAAGAGTAACTCTGAGAACAATAATAACACTAAAGCAAGCCAGGTTGGAATGGAAAAGGAACGCAGTCATGACAGATGTCTTTTGAAGTGCTCCACTAACATAGTAAATGAGCATAATAAATGAGGTGGCTCAGTGGTAACCAGAAGGTTGGCAGTTTGATTCCCGCTCTCCTTAGTTCATACTGTTGTTGTGTCCTTGGGCAAGACACTTAACCCACCTTGCCTCCAGTGTCCGTAGCACTGGTGTATGCCTGTGTGTGACTGTAGAGGTGAGTTTGGTGGTGGTCGAGTGCTAGGGCAGTTCCCTTCTCTGTCTGCCCCAGCTGTGAATGGAACCATTATGTAAAGTGCTTTGGGTGCCGAGAAGGGTACAAAAAAAGCCCAATATAAATGCACAATTAAATTTACCATTTATTGATTGATACTCTGCAACCAATGTATATGCTGTAATGATTCTTTTCTTATCAGTTTTATGGAAGTTCCTGTTCTGTTGCCCTTCTTCCTGTCACTCAGCTTCTTAGTTACCTCTGCCATAATGCTTTATCTTGATTTGTCAATGCAGCATGCTTCCAGGGGCAATGGGTGCTTTGTGCTGGAAATACCATGTTTACCCTGCTAATGATGAAAGCAGAGAGAAGATTAAGCAGAGCGTTGCTGTTTGGTTTTCAGAGGATCCTGTCTGGGATGGGCCGACTGAGGGCTTTTATTCAGAATTACACAAACCAAGATTGGCCTGGCTGTTTTCCAACATGAACGGTGGTACTGCAAGTAAAATTCAACAAACCTGAGTTTAACACACTTTTGTTACCACAGTGTCTGAGGTTGGTTGCCCTTACAGACTAAAATGCCTCATGTTTATTTTGGTGCTCGGTCTCTTGGACCCGTAACACTGGGCAGACCAAAACTATTATTATTGCATTTGTCATTGTTATTAATAAAGTCATATCATACACAAAACAGGTTAAAGCAAAAGCATCTGGACTCAGTTGTTTTGTTTCTCCAACATAACTGTCACTGCACTCTTCACTGAACTGTATAAACTACATTACTCTGTTTGTGCGAGAGGATCTTGTTTTTAGGATGGACCAGTTTTTGACACAGAGTGTTCCCTGGTTTAAAGTGGACTGGAATGTTGTGTTTCTAGAAAATCCTTTTAAGTTTTTCAGATAAACCAGACAAATACTGTAAGGGATAACTACACCTTCCCTTTTGACTCTGGTTCCTGTCTGTTTGGTTTCTGTGTCTGCTTGGTTTCGTTGAAAGACCATCTGGGGTACCCACAATCTCTCAGGGCTTTACGGATGTGTCGTTCTTCTTTTCGTTTACCTCTGAGGTTGTGGGCACCTCTTGTGCTCTGTGCTGAAGAGTCCTGATGACTCCTAATTTGTGTTGAAGAGAGTGGTGGGAATCAAAAAGCAAATATATATATATATATATATATATATATAATCTCCTGTATCAAACAAACTGGGGAGACATGACCTAGAATAAAGGGCATAGAATAAAAATCATGTGAACCAAACTCATTTATGTAGAAATAATCAATGACCATCTTTGTGTATGTAAGTACAGTGCCTTGTGAAAGTATTCGGCCCCTTGAACTTTGTGACCTTTTGCCACATTTAAGGCTTCAAACATAAAGATATGAAACTGTAATTTTTTGTGAAGAATCAACAACAAGTGGGACACAATCATTTTATTGGATATTTCAACTAATTTTAACAAATAAAAAACTGAAAAATTGGGCGTGCTAAATTATTCAGCCCCTTTAACTTAATACTTTGTAGCGCCACCTTTTGCTGCGTTTACAGCTGTAAGTCACTTGGGGTATGTCTCTATCAGTTCTGCACATCGAGAGACTGAACGTTTTGACCATTCCTCCTAGAAACTGTCAAAAGGACAATGCATTTTAACACGTTAAAATAAACATAATAACTTCTTAATAAAAAAATAAAAACTTCTTAAGTCAACTTTTGATAAATTATTGTCTCTTTTTTAGGACAACTGGCTGATCTTCTAGAAATCCCCATCATTTTTCTTTGAGACACACTTACAGATCAGGCGTAAAGTGTGAAGAGTGTAGAATGTGTAAATACCACATTATAGTTCCACCTGAACAGCTTTTGTTTGTCTAAATGGGTCCTGATCTGTTTTCTCTGTGGAGTCCCACATCCAGCCATTAGTCAGGCCCCGTGCTGCCTCTAATCAATTTACACACTTTAGCACCATTCATCTTCATAGCCCTGCTTGACTTCTATATTAGATGCAAAATGTCAGATAGTGTAATAACGGTGAACAGGATTATTGCAGAATCAACAAACGCTAATGTTTTTCTTCTTCCTCTGGCAGTCAGCCATCTTGTTTTCTTTTTTGTGAACTGCCATCATATTGGAGAGAGGAGGGAGAAATATGTACACTGATATGAATGGGGTTATTGTTTTCAATTTGAGTCTATTGGAAATTTGTTCTATGTTTAAATCCGAACTCCTTAAGTAACTTTATAAGTTACAAGCAAATTCCTTTTTTCTTTGGGGCAACATCGAACCAGCTTGGAGTGATTTAGTGCATTTTATAAAATGCATCAGTGATGTGGCATTGCAGTAAAAGAACAGAAATGGGAAGACTGTGACAGAACGGTCAGCTGCACTGGACTTAGTAAAATCAACATTAGAGCTGTCCAAATCTACTGAAGCCTTGTGTGGTGGACTTTGTGGGGATTTCACAACAAAACAAAGAACATGGACTGTTGTCTGCCCAAAAGTGTTTTACAATATGTCTGGCTCAAAAACACATAAATCTAGTCATGACAAGATAAATCCTAGAAAAAACAGAAATGACAAACGTCATATTAATGTTGTCTTTATAGCATATTGTAATAATAATACTCTGTGATACAAATTAGACTTTTAGATGTAAGCTAGGCTTTATTATTGAGAATTTAAATAGATGAAAATATTCAGCACCTACCACGTTTGCATAGAGACAGGTCTCAAGTTGGGGATGCTCTTATTGGTCTGCATCCTTTTACAACAAAGAACTGACTCCAAAATATCTATATTATATATACTATAGACTATAAAACAGAGAGTGTCTATTCCGTTGGCTTAGAAACAGTACAAAAAAAGAAACAAACACAACTCACTGTGCTCCACACAAATGTAGTGTATCTCTAAATAAAATGGAAGAAAATACACCACTGCCATACTGTATGTCATGGTGGTGCAGAAATGTTTATGTTGTCTATGTGTTCAATTCAGAACTACTGAGAATATAAGGCTCTTGTGTACGGTCAATAAATATATGCTTTAACTGTCATTTAACACTTTAAGCAGTGATTTATAGTGTATAATCTAAACAAATCAAATCTTAGAGTGGAGCCACTCTAGTGTTTAGCCCCAGGACCAGAGGTGGGTAGTAACGAGTTACATTTACTGCCGGGGCGGCAGTGGCTCAGTGGTAGAGTGGTCATCCTTCAACCGGAAGGTAGGTGGTTCGATTCCCGCTCTCCCCACAGTTCATACTGTCGCTGTGTCCTTGGGCAAGACACTTAACCCACCTTGCCTTCAGTGGTGTTCCAGCTTTAACTCTGGTGAATGGAACCTTAATGTAAGTCGCTTTGGATAAAAGTGTCTGCTAAATTAACTTTAAAAACTTCTAAGAGTTGTTTTAATGCACAATACTTTTTACTTTTACTTGAGTAGATTTGTGAAGAAGTAGCGCTTCTCTTACTCAGTTACATTGGGCTACACTCAACAAGTTACTTACCACACATTACTACACATTCTATGCTTTATTTTTGCCTCCAGTGGATCTACCACATGACTGTGTTTCATCAATCAGACATAGTCATGCAGTCACATGACCACCACTGCAGTAAAACACTGCTTTGCACACATTTATTTACATTTGTGAGAAACTAAACGTAAGCCTTGTGGCTCATTTACATAAATCCACAACGACATTCACCATGTGTCATTAATGCCCACTAATAAATAAAAAGGACTTTTGGTTGGTCTTTGGTTGATTATTTGGCCAGACCCGGACCAGACCAAGACCAAGACCAGGACCAGGACCAGACCAGGACCAGATCAGTTCCAGGACCAGGACCAGACCAGGACCAGGACCAGACCAGGACCAGATCAGTTCCAGGACTATGGGTGGATTACAGCTGTTCACGATAATGCTGTTGGTGAGTCTTTTATGAGGCTACATGCACACACTTACTTTAAAAAAATATTCCACAGATGGAACTAATGCTACCTTTGCTTTTGAACAACATGTGTAACTTTAAATAAACAGTTTAACTGAGCATTGATAGCACTGACTTGGAATGTAGTTTGTTTATTATAAAAAACAAAAATAGGTTATATTTAGTAAACTACTTGATGCTGTAGATTAGCTTGCTACATTTCTCTGGGAGGATGCTTTAGTGTAGTGAAGCTTTATTTAACATAGAGTAACTGGTAGCTTAGCTCATAATATTTTTCAAATAGCTTACCTAAAACTGCTGTTCGCACATAGTGGACGCAACAAAAACATGAAAAATGACTGAAAAATGCCTATCTCTAGTGTTGAAAGTGAAAAAGATGATTTCAAAGGTTTTATGTTGTGAAAATAAATAAATCAGACATTTTGATCAAACAGTTACTCAGTACTTGAGTAGTCTTTTAACCAAAGACTTACTTTACTCTTACTTGAGTAAAATGATTCTGAACACTACTCTTACTTGAGTACAATTATTCTGAACACTACTCTTACTTGAGTACAATTATTCTGAACACTACTCTTACTTGAGTACAATTATTCTGAACACTACTCTTACTTGAGTACAATTATTCTGAACACTACTCTTACTTTAGTACAATTATTCTGAACAATACTCTTACTTGAGTACAATTATTCTGAACAATACTCTTACTTGAGTACAATTATTCTGAACACTACTCTTACTTGAGTACAATTATTCTGAACACTACTCTTACTTTAGTACAATTATTCTGAACACTACTCTTACTTGAGTACAATTATTCTGAACACTACTCTTACTTGAGTACAATTATTCTGAACACTACTCTTACTTGAGTACAATTATTCTGAACAATACTCTTACTTGAGTACAATTATTCTGAACACTACTCTTACTTGAGTACAATAATTCTGAACACTACTCTTACTTGAGTACAATTATTCTGAACAATACTCTTACTTGAGTACAATTTTTCTGAACACTACTCTTACTTGAGTACAATTATTCTGAACACTACTCTTAGTTTAGTACAATTATTCTGAACAATACTCTTACTTGAGTACAATTATTCTGAACACTACTCTTACTTGAGTACAATTATTCTGAACAATACTCTTACTTGAGTACAATTATTCTGAACACTACTCTTACTTGAGTACAATTATTCTGAACACTACTCTTACTTGAGTACAATTTTTCTGAACACTACTCTTACTTGAGTACAATTATTCTGAACACTACTCATACTTGAGTACAATTATTCTGAACACTACTCTTACTTGAGTACAATTATTCTGAACACTACTCTTACTTGAGTACAATTATTCTGAACACTACTCTTACTTGAGTACAATTATTCTGAACACTACTCTTACTTGAGTACAATTATTCTGAACAATACTCTTACTTGAGTACAGGTTCGGCTTCTCTTCCCACCTCGTCCCAGGACACAAACTGACAGGTCTCTCTCAGGTACCAAGTCTGGACTGGACAACACCGTATTTACTTGTGATTAAAAGAACACACGCCATAAAGAAATAACTACCATCCACTTTCTCAATCAGTTTTAGAATAGATCTTCTAACTCCTACGAGTCTCAGTGTTGTAGTTCAAACATGGCCACATTTTTTTTTAGAAAACCCAAATATCACTTTTATACGTAGATGTGAGTCATAAAATTTTAATAAGGCAGTCATAAACCCATGGGACCAAGATCGGAGGTAAGGGTTTACAAATTGTTACTAAGAGCTAAGAAGACGTAAAAAAATTAACTTTTAACTGAATTTAAATTTTACAAAAATGAGGTAGTAT
Organism: Perccottus glenii; assembly: GCA_024416835.2. Lineage (NCBI taxonomy): Eukaryota > Metazoa > Chordata > Actinopteri > Gobiiformes > Odontobutidae > Perccottus > Perccottus glenii. The sequence goes on along the minus strand of CM044564.2, from coordinate 24,042,480 downwards.
ATAACGAGTTTAGGGCAAAAAAGCTGGTTGGGATATGGGAACCACAATTCCATGACTCAGTGACAAGTCTGACATTTATCAGGACAGTCAGTGTAAGTGAAAAAAGTAATGTGGTATTAACTACAGTTTACCATCAGTTTGTCTTTAGTCATTTCTTTATACAGATGATTGGAAAAACAATCTTTCAGTTAGGAGTAAAGTGATTATTTTGTGCTTTTTGAAGAAGGCTTGTCTATAAGGTATTTGTACTGTACATAGTGTGGTACTTGTAGTAGATTTGCATCTGTGTGGATTGCACAGGCTCAGAGAGGCAGCTGTGTAGAAGCACTCAGGAAAAAGTAAATGAAAATCCATTCATCACAAATGGCTTTTGTACGGTGCATTCATTTACCATGAGTCAGTTGTTTTTGTGCTACTGCCATTGTGTCCCACATTGTGCCAGTCTGGAACCATTTATTCCTCCACCAATCAACTTAGAGCAAGAAGAGATAACAACTTGTCAGTTTTGTGTCTGTTCAAACAAGCAAATACACTTAATAGATTTCACAGTGGTTTCCTGTGGTGTCCGGGGATGATGTGCTGAGAAAGAGGCTCTCTTTATAAATGTCAATGCACCTCAACAGAGAAGCGTATTGTCCTGAACATCATTATCAAATCCTTATAGATGTATGTTTGCATTATAATACCAGTCAAGGCTTTCCATCCTACTTTATCCTATTCTAAAGGATGACTGATCTGAAGAAATATATATTTTTATTACTTTGATGAAAAACATTTGAGCATGTTAATAGAAATAATCAAACAGACACAGAGCTTCTATAGAGATTGTAATATATTTCCAAAAATATATGTACAGTCTAGTACAAAGGTTACAAAGCAAAAAGAATTGTCTATGTAACAAGTCTAATCAATGTTCGTACACTTCTGCAGCTGGGGAAAATACTTTTGACCAGTGAATTATCTCAACTTTCATCACAGAAAAATAAATAATAAATCAACACTTTGCATCACTGTACAGTCAACAAAAAGGCCAAAGAAAAGATGGAACTCCTAACAACTGTCTTTGGTCCTAAATGAAAAAGTATGTACAACTGAAGTCTGTGGGTGACAATAACTCGTCTGAAGATAGAAAAATATAGTGCATTTTAATGTATCCAGAGCTCTCTACTGAGTAAGAGGTGTAAAAAAACATAAATAAAATGTACAAGTTTTACAATTAGAACTATTCCCCTGGGTCCAGGTTTTTTCTGAAACCATCACCAATGCTGCACACTTTGGAACTATGGAATACTCCTGCCACTAAACACTGACATTTGAAAAATAACATGAAGCCCAGTTTCCACCAAACAGTACAATAGTTTGGTTGAGTATGGCATATTTTTAGCTGTGTACCATAGTGCCCCACTGTGGACACCCCTCCGTGAAACAGGAGCTAAACAGAACACAAACCAGTTTCTTAAACATTCAGTGTTGTTGTGATAAACTGTGTCGAGAAGGAAGAACTCAAAATACTGTTTTTAACACACTCAGCAGCTCTTTCTTTACTTGTTAAGTGTAATATGTAGGATTTTAATGAAAAATTAGATTAATGCATACACAATGGAAATCAACCTTCGTGAGTCGTGAGTTCAAAACCCGGCCGACTCAAAACATTCTCGGCCAACTCCGGTCTTTCTGTGAGGAGTCTGCATGTCCTCCACATGTTACCGTGGGTCCTCTCCGGGTACTCCGGCTTCCTCCCACCGTCCAAAGACATGCATGTACAGGTTAATTGGCAAATCTAAAGTGTCCCTAGTGAATGGATGTGAGCGTGAATGGTTGTTTGTCACTGTCTGTCTCTAAATGTCAGCCCTGCGACTAACTGGCCACTGTCCAGGGTGTACCCCGCCTCAGGCCCAAAGCTGCTGGGATAGGCTCCAGTCACCCGCGACCCCTAACGGGACTAAGCGGTAGAACAATGGAAATCCCCTTTATTCCACAGCTATGAAGGTAAACCAAGTTTATTCAAAGCTTGAAAGTAACCTGGACTTGACTTTTTTAATGAGCAATAAAAGAGAAGAACGTGGCCAGGTTTGGTTATAAACATTATCTTGGAAATTCTGCATATTGTTATTTATTTGGATATGGTTTATTTTAATACTGCTGAGCGGTACTCAATGACACCCAGGTTAGTGTGTGTATGGATACACAGCGGCAATTTAGTAAATTGCATTGCATCGCATCAATTTAAAATGTGTCTTATGCTTGTGTGCAGCTGGTGTGTTCATGTAGCTGATGCCAACACACACTACACAAGCCAAACTGTGCTGTACCAAACTAAAATATACCTCTTGGTGGAAACGAGATGGAAATTCTAGTCCTGATTCCACTGAAGTGTTTACTTCCTACCACCCTGTTATTTTATTTTTTTCATTTTTGTTTTTTTTGACTTTTTTTTTTTTTTTTTTGCTGACAGAGCCACAACACAAGCTCCTTCCTGAAGTTCAAACAGATGAAACAAGCTCAAAGACGTTGAAGAGACTGTCATTGGTGAAGGTTATGGATGATCGTGACACTCCATCGATTGTATCCTGGCCTTAATCTCAATTTGGCTCAAACTGCTGCCTCCCCAGCACAGCGAGAAGGGGCAGAGGTATTTCAGCTCGGGGTATGCAGGGGGCCTCCAGGGGCCGACCCTTACCAGTGGAAGCAGAGAGGGGGGGGTCGTGCAGCCTGTGAACTGGGGAGTTTTGTGCTGACTGAATGACTTTATGCCGGTATTCAATTCAAAGGTCTGGCTGTGGCCCAACTGCTGAGCTGGGCTGTGTGGATAAAAAGAGGCTGTGTCATACAGGGCTCAGAGCCGCTCAGGACCCACCGGATCTTTCACTAAGGTGAGGCCAGCCGTGCAATGCTCTGGCTCATTCTAGAATAGCAACAATGACAGAACAACAAGCTCAACCTTTTAGGATCAGAGTCAAGGCCCAAGACATGACGTCCAATAATGTAGTTACGTATATATTTAGCAGAAATTGAGTATGTTTCCAAATTGGTGGGACATGCACGTGACATATATTATGTTTGCTTTTGCATTCAAATACATAAAGCCATCACAGCTTTAATGAAAGCTGGAAAATCTAGAACTGCATTAGTGGAACATTTTAAATCAATATTGTCCATGATAGATGTATCTATCAGGCATCAGGTTTTTTACTCAATGCTGGGTTTGAGTTATAAGTTACGTGTTACTGTTAGCTGTGCAATAAAAAGTAACTGGATACAAAATAATTATGGCAATTGCCAACTTTAATTGAACTAACAAATCTGAAGGCAGTGTAGATCAAAATAGAGCACATACAAAATATATTTGCATTATTTATTGTAGTTGGATGCTGAGAGAGCATTTATTTAGAAATATGTAGACAGTAAAAGTTGCATGTCTGTCGTGTTACAGCAGCTGAAGAAGCAGTCAAATGGGCTTCTGTGATCGCCACTCCACTTTATGCATTGACTGTGTTCTCATCCTATTCAAAAACTACTCAGAACTAGACTTGACTATGCTTTTTTTATTGCTTTTGCCTTGAAAGAAGAAACAGATGGCACCAAATAGCTTGATTGGCTTTTAGCACGTCTTCAGAGAGGCTTCCATTCCAGGAAGCAATCTTAGAGACACTTTAGTGCATGTTCCGTCATATCTTGGTCTTTGAGGGATGAGCCGCTGAGACACATGAATAAACAAGCTGTCTATGAAGCTCGAGCGCATTGATTTCACGGACCGATCTGCGGCGTTTGGTTATTCCGAACCCTGAAGGCGCTCTTTGATTGTGTGTTTGATGTCAGAAGATGATTTCAGTGTGGCTAACCAGCACCTTTCTACGGTTTTCAAGCCGAGCCTCTCACATCTCAAAGCAGCTTCTGGCATGTTGTGTTAGAGTCTCATCAAATGCAGAGCCTATCATTGAAGCAAAATACGACATGATTATTTCATTTGATGACTTAGCGCGGCAGTTTGCAGGGCTCCTTAGAAAAGTTTCTGGACCAGCATTGTACATTCCTATTCTTTGCTTTACAGAGTGTTTGCCTCAGCGCAGCACACATGCATGAACACCTAGCACCGTAATAAACCATTTATGACTTTGTTATTATTGCTCTGTTTAATCTTTCGACGAACTCTTACTGTCTTGGCGTTATACTTTGTCCATGCACTTTATTTTCATTGCTCTATTAGGAGTCCTATCAAACAGCATTCATTGAATTGCCATTCAATGGCCTATATAGAGGCAATACTTCAAACACATTTAAGGCAGTATTACAACTTTCCATGAACCAAACATTGTAGGCAAAACAATGACAAGCCAGTTTGTGGTGCTTCCAATACAATCAAAATCTCTCTCTAAAAGTACACCTGTAGTGAACACTAAGACAATAGATATTGCTACTCAGATAGAAAAGTCTGGCCGATGCAATCTTCAGAAAATCCTCCCAAATCCTTGTCCTATTCAGGTAACATTGATTCTCTGTTTAGACAAGAGTTTACCCTGTGTCAAGTTCAACTAAAAAAGACAAAAAGTGCAGTGTCATTGTGGCCACAAACAAAGCAGACACTGCAGGTAAATCCATATCCATAATGTTTTGTAAAACTCTGTTCCAAAAGCACTGTTGATATGTAGTTGAGTTTATAAGCGCTCCCGTAAAAAAAAAAAAAAAAAAATCAAAATGAATATCATCCAGGTAGTTTCTTTGCTGTTGGAGATTTTTGCCCCTGTCCTTTTGTCAGTGCCCAAGGCAGAAACAACCCGCAGTCCTTCACAAAGGAACGGTGTCGCTCCAGAGCCAGCCGGAAGAGTCCTTGATCCTTGTGAGGTCCCAGGCACTGCTCCGGAAGCATGTTAGTTTGTGCCCCGCTCAATTGCGCAGCGGCCTGGTCATAGTGTGTCAAACTTGGACCCCGTGCCGTGAAGGTGCAGCATTTGGGCTCTGGTAGTCTGTATGCTGCTCATGATCTTCTTCTGATGGCCCACCAACGTGATTCCCAAACTCATCACATCCCTGAAAAAAAAAAAAAAAAAAAGAGAACATCCATTAAGAACTGGTTTGAGATTTACAGCTGTGACATTTCATTACTGGGAGTAAGAAGTTAATCAAAGGCCGAAGACTTGTTTGTAAGCCTCAGAAAATGTAGACTTTTAATATGATTGATTTTAGACATGTTCTTGGATGATCTTCTTTTTGGGGACATGGATCTTGGTGTTGACATTTTAAGTGATTTTAAGTGGGCCTTCTCAAGGACAAACTGCAGTGTAGGCTCATTCTCACTTTTTGGTTTGATTTAAAGATGTGTCTAACCCAAGTCACCTTTAACAAGCCATTCCCATCAGAGCTAAAGAAAAATACAAAACAAAATTGTTAATATAAATATATAGAGACAGGCTCTACGACTGGATCCATTCAAAGCCAAACTTAAATGCTATTATAATATTAGACCAAAATAATGTTAAGGCCACTTTGATGTTGTGCTAACAAAACATTCTGTGAAGACTGAGAGTATTATCACTTTTAAGTCTTAATCAGAGGTGGGTAGTAACTAGTTACACTTACTCCATTACACTTGAGTAACTTTTTGAACAAGAGTAGTTTTACTGCACCAAACTTTTTTATTTTACTTGAGTAGATTTGTGAAGCAGTAACACTACTCTTACTCAGTTACATTGGGCTACACTCAACAAGTTACTTTTTTTTAACCATTTATTCTACACATTCTATGCTTTATTTTTGCCTCCAGTGGATCTCCCACATGACTGTGTTTCACCAATCAGACATAGTCATGCAGTCACATGACCACCACAAACTGTGGAGGCATAGTGGCACAAACCCTTGTGCCGTTGCTGTTTTCTGAATGAAATAGTTTTTTGGTAGCAAAGCTTTGTGTTTATTAAGTAGTGCAGTAGCATCCATCCAAGCTACATTTTAATTACAAAAACATTTTTCCTGTGGAACACATATCACCGCAAGGTCCGTCTGCATCTTTTATAAATATCTGTATAAACCACAGTTTATAAAAGACGCTGCTCTAGACCATCAGCACCTTATACCTGACTTTTATTGTTCTCTGTTGTTGCTGCTGCAGTAAAACACAGCTTTGAGCACATTTGTATACATTTGTGAGAAACTAAACGTAAGCCTCGTGGCTCATTTACATAAATCCACAAAAACATTCACCATGTGTCGTTAATGCCCACTAATAAATGAAAAGGACATGTCTTTGGTTGATTATTTGGCCTGACCCGGACCAAAATAGCTTGCCCAACACTGCTCACACACAGGCCTACTGTAGGGATTGGTTTTACAAGGTGTATGTTGTTTGGATGACTTCTTTTTACTTCTACTTGAGTAAAATTACTTTAAAGTAACGCTACTCTTACTTGAGTAAAGCTTAAGGCTACTCTACCCACTTAGTCAGTCTACTCTACATAATTCTTCTGTTAAGTCTTTTTAATCTTAATCCAAGTAGTTTGGACACTACATTAAAATACAACATTTATGTTTCATAATGAATCATTTTAACAACTTGGAGCCTGAACTTGAAATCTGATTGTTGGGAGGTGAGACGAGTCTAGACATGTATAGCCTTAACATCCCTTTTGTAGCGTAAGTACTTACTCGATTGACATCCTGGCCACAGACTCCAGTGAAGTGTAGCCCGCTGCTGTGAAGTTGTCTTGGTATCGCTCCATCTTGATGGCTTCCAGCCACTCTCCCACCGAGTGGAAAGCGGTGAAGTCTGGTGTGCTCTGATCTAACAGCGGGCTAATCGGTCTGCGGGATGAGCACAACATGTTTAGATCTAACGTGAAAGGGAAGCCGTGCTTTTCAACTACAAGTGTGACACCAAGCAGCAACAGCCTGTTTAGGCCTTGACAATGGATAATATAATGGCCTTGGTTGGGACAGTAGGGTCAGAGGTCAGATGCTAGTGACACACGGTTTACTAAGTTATTAAATGTGCAGCATTTTGCATTCTTTCTACTTGACTGCTGCCACAAAAACAAGAACAACTATGTTTAAGTAAAATACTGCAACAGTCTGAGTGAGTGAAGGAGTGACCAAAGTGGGATGAAAACTTATTTTAAAAACCTTTGCACCACTTCTGACAATAGAAACACAAAAAGCATGCTGTACTGAATGGAACAATACCACTACTTGGTTGAAACACAACAAAGAAGCCACCAAATGCATGCAGCTGTGAGTGACATTGTGGGAAGTCAAAAACTTTTGAAGATGGGAGACATCAATCAATACAAAATTTAGCAACAAATGAAGCATGTCATCTTGTGAGAAATCATTCAGTCAATATCTTTTCTACCTGGATAGATATCTGTATAGCCTGCACGTATTAAACTTCTCTTTAACCAAATGTACCCTCAGAGTCTCAATCTCACATCAGAAAACTATGGTCTGAGTGGAAATTGAATTCATTTGACAAACGTCAGAGCGAGGCCTGGAGTTCCCACTGCACTTTCAAGTACCAAGACCTCATTACAGAGATTGATTTAAAAGGCCTGCTATTGACCATAAAGCCATAGAAGCGGCTTTGTGGAATCGATCTCTGGGGATTTATCTTTCATCTCTGAACTACAGGGTCTAAATCATCCACTGGACTCTTCGGATCAGCTACTAATGTGTTAAGGTTAAGTCCAAACTCCCTTTTGTGACAGCCCAAGTTTAAAGATACAGTTTAAGACTTTTGCCATGTACTTTTGAAAAATTCTGCAGCAGAGAAAGTGTTTTTTACACTCCCACATGCATTAGGACACTTCCAACCTATTTCAATATAAAAAAGAACAAGTCATGGAACCAGACTGAAACACCATACACTTGCTGTTTGTGAGCAACTCACAAGATCAGATGGCATTTAGAGATTTTCTATCTATGTTACTGAGCATTTATCTGTCTATAGGATGGTAAGAAGCCATCTTAATTATTTTTCTTTTCTATTCAAAGAACTAGTCTGGTCCTTCAGTTTGGGTTTGATTTCCAGAAGGAGGAGCAAATACACAAACAGCCAATCAGAATTGACATGGACCAACAAGATCTGAAGTCATTGTCAATAGGAGAGTATCCAGACCCTGACGTTGCAAAGAAAGAGCGATGCTTGCTGGCTTGCTCTCATTGGCTACAGTTATACTTCATAGGGGTGGGGGGGTAGTCTGACTTTATAATCACAGTCATTAAACATGTTTGATAGTCTTGGCTGCAACTTACTTTGGCTGATCTTATAATATTTGCACTGATATCATGCACTTGAGTATTTCGTCTTAAAACATTTGGCAAAACTCCTTCTAGTGTGTTCTATGTCTCAGGGTTCCACTGTATTATTATCCATATTAGTTCCATACTTTCTATTGTTGGCACAGGAAGATGCCACTGTGTAAAATACATGTGAATTTATTTTAAATTACTCCAGACTGCCCCCTTTACTGACTCCTTTTAAAAGCTTTAATAGGCTTATACAACTGTAATCTCTAAGACATTTCAAATGTCTGCCAAGCATGAGAGTTCTGCAGATTTAGGGGAACTTTTCTTACAGGTGTTTTCTTACTGGAACTTCTCGCTGTGAGGCGACAGTGCTTACCACTGTGCCACTGTTACAAACTAATGATAATGATAATGATAAAACTCCACCTGTCAAACCCAATGTAAATCATAAATGAAGCCACCACTCTTACCGTGTACATGTCCCCACTGGGGTTTTCAGAGTGTTGGGGTTACGGATCATCTTATCCAGGACGCCCACTACCTGTTCAAACTTGGGCCGCTCTGCTCGGTCTTTCTGCCAGCAGTCCAGCATGAGCTGATGCAGGCCTGGTGGGCAGTCCATGGGTGCAGGAAGACGGTAACCCTCCTCGATGGCCTTTATGACCTGGACAATGCAGAACACCATTAGAACAGGGCTGTACAAGAGCTCTGCACCCACCCACTCTTCCGATATTATAGAGCATCCTTTAATCATTAGCCGAATGACTACATATGAGCAGATGTGCTTTCGAAGAGGAATGATATAAAACCACAGGCTGGATCTGTGCCAATTGACTGCACAGAATCATGGGTAGTTAAATCAGCCATCTGCAAATGGCACTAATGAGCTTTAAGTAGTGATGTTCATCTTTATTCATACTTGCAAAACATGGCACTGCTAAAATGCTTTTTTATTAATAGTCATGTTGCATTTAATATATACAACATTTAATGGAACAAGTTTTGTGCTTTGCTATTTTTTATATTTTGAAGACCATCCAGACACTGCAGGCCAGTTCATGACACTTTGCTTTAACTCCCAACAAGTGACACTGACAAAATAGTGCCTTAAAACTGGTCTAATGTAATCCATTATTCAAATCTTTTCAATAAAGTTCCTGATGAAAGCTTGATACATTCAGTGCTGTTGAAACACTGAACAAATCAGAGTGTTTTGTGTCAGTTCCATTCTGCTTAGGTTTATGAAAGCCTCCCTTTGTCTGCTTTAAATAAAGAGCTGCTTAACACTGCAGTTAAGCTTTTAACTCCGGATATCATATTCCATTCCCTTCTCCTCAGATGAGTTTTACCATAAATCTGCCATTTTCATCATCTTTTTAAGGCACTGTTAGGTAAAGTTTTGTGGTAGCAGTTGACATATTCCACTTTTGTCTGAGCAGCCCAGACTTGGCAGCTATCCCACATTTCTTATTTACCTAAACAAAAGACTCTTATAAATAACAGAAAAGATTGTTGTCCATTGCTGGTAGAAAATGATTTACCTCTCACTTAGCATTGCCTAAATAGCACAGGGTTCATAAACAGTCAGACAACAGTCAAGACTAATTTGGTCCAAGTAAATGTCAGAGGTAAAGACATCTCTTGCGTAGTGAGGACAGCAGCAGTGAGTTATCAACTAATCCTTCATAGTGTTTAACTGTCCAGAGGATTTAAAGAGACAGCAGAATAAAATAACCAGCTCCTTTAAGTGTGGGAGTGGACACAGTAGGGTCCAGTATTGGGGTTCACAGAACCACTGTAGTGGGTTTGTGCCTGTTATGTTGCCATATAGAACACACAGCCATACATCATCAGTTTGAAGCTTATTACTGATTTCTTTTTTCCGTTATCACTCAGAGGAACTGCAGTGGCCATCTTTTAGTAGCTATACCACTCTCTCAGTATTAACATAAGGATGGTCCAATATGCTTATTTGGGATTTTTGTACCATTTTTGACAATGGAATTTCAATTTAAAATGCACAAACTCAATGGTGAATTAGCTGTTTTATTTTGTGAAGATGCTTTTACTGCACATATTCATCCTCTCTTCCTTTCAGGGCCTCTCCAAAAATGAGTCATGGAGGGAAAAAGTGTCAAAACAGCGAAACAGTTGGGAAAAATGCAAATATTGTTCCTCCTGCTTCCCCCGAAGGATATCTGCTGACGTCCTGACAAAGATTCTGACATTGATGTCTGTCAAGTAGCGGAGCATCAAAACACCACAAACGCCACTTTGCCGGCCAGCCATGTTGTTTAGCATTTCTAACGTCGGACTGTTGAATGAAAGGGCCTCTGCTCAGGGGCCGGTGGTGAATGTTAATAGTGTTTTTGCTGAGGCTGCGGCTGCTAAACCTTGTACAGGAATCTAAGGGCCACTGCAGAATCCATCATCAATCAAAATGTGTCAAAAGTTTGACAAAAAGAGCAGCTTGGAGTAGTCTGGCTCAGTGGGGCTCTCTCAGTGGGGGCCCACAGTGAAGTTAGCCCCACATTCACTGAATGGCGGGGAGTCAGTCATTATAGCAATTTGTGACATTTGTTAAAAAGATTTCAGGACTTTGTCAAATCAGTGTTTGTGGTTAAAAGACATACTTCCGTTTGACTGTGGCACCAAACCGAGCTGTGGGCGTGTGGGTTATCCCTCAAGTGCTTTGACTTTACGTCGTAAAAGAAAAATACTACAGCAGTTTTTCAGAAGCAGACGGTTTCCAAAACATAACATCTTCAGTAAAATAACACTACCATGTCCATAGATCATTAGAATGTATGTTAGTGCCAGCAAATCATTTATGAATTTATCATGTGTATCCGTGTCCCATGTCAGCTCTGTCCTCCTTCAAACTGCACCATTACTGGAATCATTTTGAACTAATTAAGTCCAAGGTCACAGGTTAAACTGTTCTCATGAGGCCAGTGTGAGGAAATTCTGTTTTGGGTTTTCAGTGATGACATTTGGAATACCATTTTACCAGTTTATACCAGTTACTTTGTGTTGCTTCCTTAGTTTTGCTTTTGGCACTGGTTTTGCTTTGTTCTGTTTTTTTTTTAATACACTTCCTGATTTATGTGAGTATGTAGTGCATTGGTTTAGAATTCAGTTCAAAAACAATTGCCGCTCAATGATTAAATGTAGTCTGAGGGAAAAAAATGGCATAAACTAATCCATACTGAAGAGATGAGTCCGGTAGGCACTTACATCCTGGTTGGACATGTCCCAGTAGGGCCTCTCCCCGTAGGACATGACCTCCCACATGACAATGCCGTAGCTCCACACGTCGCTGGCTGAGGTGAATTTTCGATACTGGATGGCCTCTGGAGCGGTCCATCGCACTGGGATTTTTCCTCCCTGTTCAGCAAAACGCAGGTCAGTGGCTGGAGTAAACAGCAAATGCATTACATCCTGCTTCTTTCCCTAAAACACCAATTGGAGAGAGGTGCACAATTACTCACACTCACAATATGTACAACGTTTACACCCAAAAACACACACATAATCAAATATACAAACATTGCTGATAAGATATAAATATGTAGAGAGAATGTTTTTGCATATAAAATTGGTGTTGTAAAATAAAAACACAATTTAAACAATCTCTTTTTTTGCTTTGCTTGAATTGTAATCATCCCAGTGAAAGTTATTTCTCAGAGCCATGGTTGCAAACAGTCTTTGTGATGGATTAGTCTCTCACATATAAAAGTGTTTCAGACTAAGGGAGGTCTAATTTCAGTGGAGAATGCAGACAGGGCTGTGGGCCGAGACAGCACTTTAATTGACTCACGGTTGTTGTGTAGACAGCCTCGGGGTCGTCGTCTATCACCCGTGACAGGCCGAAGTCCGACACTTTACATACGAGATTGCTGTTGACAAGGATGTTCCGAGCAGCCAGATCTCGATGGACATATCCCATATCGGAGAGGTATCTCATTCCCGCCGCTATGCCCCGCAGCATCCCCACCAACTGGATGACTGTGAACTGACCGTCGTGCTTCTGCCAGCGAGAAACACAAGCAGGTCAGCCATATCCACTGACCACGACGGAATGTAGGCCACTGCAGTACATTTGGATTTATGCAACTCTCATAAACTGCAGACTCTGTTGACCTCATTCCAACAAAAGGCACAACACCCTCATACAGTCTGCTTTTATTTCCATTGTCATTGGTGAAGCATACAGTTGTGCTCATAAGTTTACATACTCTGGCTGAATTTGTGATATTTTTTTTTGCCATTTTTCAGAGAATATGAATGATAACACAAAAACCTTTTTTCCCTCATGTTGTGTGTTTGGGTGAAGCCATTTATTGTAAAACAATTGTTTTTACTCTTTTTTAATCATAATGACAACAGAAACTACCCAATACACTACCTCATATTCTCTGCCAGGGTATGAGCACACCTGTATTAATATTACTCAGTCATACCCATACCACTTTTGGAACTCTACCAAACAAGACATCAAAAAAGTGTAAAGAGTGCTAAAGAGGAGCTGAACACACTCAACAGTCTTCAGCCTGCAGACTCGATGGAGACTGAAACAACTATGATCAAATGCCTCTAAGTCATAAATGCATTAAATAAGTTCAACAGGTCTTTTCTTTTTTTACAGAAGCTTTGTGAATGTGGCTCTTTGATCTTTCATTCGCAGTTGTAAATACAATTTATTTCAGCCTCTGACCTCACTACACAGAGCTATTCAAGGCAGTGTTGTTAAAGGCCATTTTTGGGACGTTTAAGTATTTTTTTTTAAATTACATACATTTTTTTAGTTTGCTTTGTAACAACCATACTGTTGTTGTAGCTATTGTTGGCACCCAGTCTACAGCAGTTGTACAAAATGTGGTGCTACTGTGACCTGAACCATACTGTGCCTCTTGGGACATTGATTGGGAATGTTAAATGTTATTTTTGTGAAGGTGTTACTTACCCTGAGGAAAGCGTCTAATGAGCCGTTCTCCATGTACTCGATGACAATCATCACCGGTTTACCTGAGACAAGACAAAAGACATGATTAATTGATTCCTCAATGGTGTTTGCTTACAATGCTGTGCCATAAATGCTGAGCCTGCTTCCAAGATATTTTTAGCTGCTGTTTTATTGGCTTTTAATTAAACGTTACCATCTGCTCCTTTTATTACAGTGTCCAAAACAGGCATTGTGGGTAATTTAATCAGATAAATTGTCACTTGAACTGCAGCACTTTTTACACACAGTACTCTTGTTACTCATAACAAAAATGGGAAACACTACACACTATTAAAAAATAGTTAAGTATTAAATAAGTGGTAACTACTTAATTGATCATTTATAAAGCATTACTCCTACATTAATAAGCACCATTAAGTTAGACACATTGTTATTAATATTTTTGCCTTGAATAAAAAGCTCATATACAATTATAAATGGCAACACTTTAGAGTAGGGGGCATATTTTATCATGAATTCATGCATAAAATCTCATCAATCACCAGGAATGATCATGTTTTCATCATATTTTCATCCCAACCTTTACCGAAAACCCCTAACACTAATCTTAAGCCTCTGCAGGAATTCAGGATTAAATGTGTCCCCTACTTTAAAGTGTTACCATCAATTCTTTTATTAGTGCATTACTACTGCTCAGTAGTGTGTAGTTATTACAAAGTCTTACCCAAGAATTTATTTATGAGCCGGACATAATGTATTTAATGACATCTTGCACATACACTTGTTAAAACGTATTAGTGGAATTAATCATATAATGACTGAATTACCAGACAAGGAAAAGTGCAGAATTAACAAGGAAAAGTCTCTCTCTCTCTGCCTACCTCTGGTGACAACCCCCTCCAGATGTACCACATTGGGGTGATCAAACTGGCCCATGATACTGGCTTCACACAAAAAGTCCCGCCTCTGTTTCTCTGTGTATCCCACTTTTAGGGTCTTGATGGCAACCGACACCTCCCTTTTTCCGGGCAGCTTTAGACGTCCGCTGCACACCTCGCCAAACTCTCCTGTGAGGGATGAACCAAGTCATGTATGGAGGAAAATCAAGCGCCTCACAATGACAAATTTATTAGAGAGACAAAGCAGCTGGAATACAAATTGGAGCGCGACATCTTGTTATACCCAGGGGAGTGTAACCGGGACCTATAATAAGACATGCTAGAGATGCATAGATACTGTGATACTGGCTTCACACAAAAAGTGGCAGCAATTTTTAGCTCTGGAAATATCCCAGACCACACTTAATTGCAATGAACTTTTTTCCCCATCTTTGCAATTGCCCTATCAATATCCAATGCATAGAGCTGTGTCCCTACTCAAGGTGTAAATATTTAGCTGTCACGGTGATATATGGTCTAAACAGCTCACCTGCTCCGATAACTCGCTCAATTTTTATACACGATGCATCAAGCTCCTTGGCAAATTGATGGACAGCCCTGTTGGGGTCCTCATAGGTTTCGGGGTCGATGTACGTCTTGGTGCCTGGAAATTTGACTAGAAAAGTAAGAGAATTATGGTTAAATACCTATACAACACAGCTGTGGTGCTAGAGAAGCCACGGGCAGTTCAGAGGGGAGGGCGTTTATGCTGCTGTCGGCCACCTTTCACCTTTAAGTGCACCGGCCTTATGCTCTTATCAAGCAATAACCACTGAGGCTGTGGGAACATGTCTGCTTCTTATTTAACAATCCAATAGTGTCTCACAAGACATTACACTTTAGTTTGACTCGCTCAATAAAATCCCATCTGAACCTTGGGTCAGACTACAAATGAGCTCCAAGCACACAGGCCTCACTAATGTGCTGCAACAACAGGCTTCATCCGCTCAGGAACATGCTTTAAGGAGTCATCAAATCAAACTTCTTCTTAAACATTTACAATAATAATCTCATATGCTAAAATGTGGTATTATTTTTACAAAATCAGTGATAATTATGATCAATAGTTGAATGTTATTCTGTGTTTTATTAATACTTTAGATCGTGCTGTTGAGGCTCTAAACCATTAAACCATAATCTGGTTGTATGATCTGAACTAGGGATGCTCATTTTGATTAATTTTCCCGACCGACAACCGCCGCTCCTTAATCGATTATTAACCGTTAACTGATAAGATTATAAGGTCAATAAACACGCTACAAAAGAAAGCCTGCGTTGTGCTTGCACGTCGTCATGCAAACCCCAACAATATATATATATACCAAATTAAAGCTTAAAGTCTCATCTTTCAGACGATATAAACCATTTTAACACGTTACAACCACAGACATCTTCAGGCATGTGTCAGGTGTGTGGTTGCGCCTGCCGACGTGCTCTGTGAGTTAATAAATATAAGCTATATAGTAGGCTATTTTATTTTTAAACCATGCAGCAAACAAACAAAAAAAAAAAAAACTTAAAAAAACTTTTAAACCGCTTAACTGATAGTATTAATCGGTCAAAATATTTACTATAGGTTAACGGTTAAACGGTCAATATGAGCATCCCTAATCTGAACACACTGAAATGTGGACGTTCTGTTTGTTTCTATTTTCTTTTGCATTGTATAGAATTAATTGTTTCTGCAAGTGCAATGCATTCTTGAGAAAGATAAGACTTGAATTAGACTAAATACATTTGTATTGATGGATTTTAAAATAAGAATGTTATACTATTAACTTGTGAAGTTGAACATTGCAGGTGTGTTTTTGAGTCCAGATGCTTTTCTTTAAGATGACCTGGATGACTGAGAACCTCTACAGACCTCTGTGTGTTTTTTTGTTGGAATATCTTTATTTGAAGATTAAAATTGTGAGTGTTGCAGGTAATTGTGCTGATATTGCTCTTGGCTGACAAATACAAACATAATGTAGCTCACTGTGGCTACATGTTCACTATAATTAGTTTGCAGCTGACAATGTGTAATTATTATATCTAACAGAGATTAGGCGTGTGTTTTTAGTTTGGTTGTAAAATTGTTAAGTCGTCTGACTATAAATGAGATTTTGCTCAAAAGCAGGGGGCAGCGTTTTTAATAGCTGTAGGGAAGGGGCTTGGGGTTTTTTAAATACTCCGTGCAATTTTAAATTACCATGATACAAGTTTATGAATTTTCATGAGGTAGGAGCCAGACATTTAGTTGGAAATAACCAAAACAAACAAGGTCATATGGGGGCCAGGGCAGGAGTAGGGGGCCACACTTCTGCACAGTGCTCCGAATTAACAGCAATTTACTGCATTGTGTGTCATTAAGTTAACAGAGCACTCAGGGGACTATTACAGTATGAATTTTACATCCCACTGATAACAATATAACCTGTCAATGTTAAAGTTTAATGAGCTCTTACACACTTCATAAAGTGCATAAAGTACATTGTACAACAAGCAGCCACTTACAGGACTAAAAACTGGTTAAAAACTGCACAAGCACTGGTATCTCTGCTAAAACACATACAAATGAATTCATATATGGTAAAAATATTGGACCAGCCTGAGTTTATGAAGCAAAAAAGTTTGTAAAACACAAATGGAGGTCAAGAAAAAAAAGAACAGATAGCTCGTAATGCTAATGATAGTGTTCCTCAAGGTCAAATATAATTAGTGGAAAACACTGTAAGAAAATATTCTACATATTTGAAACTAGTAAACAGTTTATACTTTATATTATTTTATATAACTTAATATATTTTTTCTTTTGTTTATTTAGCGTCTTGAGTAATCAGAGCAAATCCCGGTGCTTTACATCTTAAATGGTTCATTTTGGATGTTTACAGAGACAGGTTTACTGTGCATAATTACAGGAATATGAGATTCCATTCAACATAAATCATTTGAATAACCACAGATGCAAAGGTTTGACTGTATTGTGTGAATTTATCTGCTCAGGCGTTTACTTTTGTGGTTGTAATATGTGTTTTGATTATAGCTCCACGTTAGTGTGACGGTGAACCCTCCTTTTGTCATTTGGGAGAGTGAGCTGACAAACACAAGCACTAACATCTGTGCCGGTCCCAAGCCCGGATAAAGGGAGAGGGTTGTGTCAGGAAGAACATCTGGTGTAAAGTCTGTGTCAGACTAAATATGTGAATGATCGACTGTGGAGAACCCTGAAGAGAGTAGCCGAGAGAAACTACTATGGTCTCACTTTTTTTATCATAATCATCTCATTTTTATTCTTTCTTTTTTATGAAAAAACATAGCAAAAGCCCCTACAACTCAGTTATGATGGGAATTTGAAAATGATCCTAGATTTGCACTATCCGTAGAACTATAACAATGTAAGAACCTATTGCAATCTAATAGAGCTGTACAATCATGTGACATTTATCCATAATACACTGAGCAGTGTAAATACAGCACTCGCTCTAGTTCCCTTTCACTCACTCTGTAATTGCTTTGTCCATCGAGCGTCAGTGGATCTGACCGGAGCTGTCTTATCACCACTTCCTCGATGCTACACACTGGGCAAATTGGGTTTCTACACTAACTCCTGGCACTATCTGGACCTCGCATGGTCTTATATTGCGCGTTGGATGCCTCCATTAAGTCCTGACACTGTCTTGTTTGTGTTTTGTGTCTTTGAGTGCGGCAGGTGTGGGATCCTGAGGTGGATCTGTCAGATACTTAGCACTAGCCAAACCTGTGCCTGTGCTCGGTGACACCCCTGACCCTTTGTTTCCATATCAGCAGTTTGCCTACAGCACGGATCATTATAGCTCCACTCGGGGAAGCTGTCGGCGGCTCCATCTCCAGGGGCATCATTAGGGGTGCTGCCTCGCTGCTGGAGAAAATACAAAAACACCACTCGGGCTGTGTGTACACTAGAAGCCAGTGTGTTACGCAGTAAAGTGTCTGGCTTTTGCATTTTTTAAAGAGTACTGCTTGCTTTTGGGTCAAGTCTAGATGTCTTTCCTACAGCTGTCACAGGCCAACGTTTGTAGTCCTCTGACTTCTTCATCTGGGCTCGGTACTTCAGCCAATCAAAAGCAGAGGTGCCAGCAGAGGTATGATGAGGAGTATGATGAATTAATCATTATTACTTACATGATATCTTGATATATTAGTTTAGATGGATTTAGGCTTTGTTTGGTGTTGTTTTTGACAAACTGTGAGTTGAGAACATGCAAACTTAACATAGGAAGGCCCTGACCAGGCTCAGGATTAAACTCAGAAACGTTTGTGAGACTCACACTGGAAGTAGAGCTCCTCGTCGCCCTCCTGGTCGGCTTTACTGTAGCCACAGTGCCTGCACACAAAGAGAGCCACACTGTATCAACTGACCACACTCCCCCAACATACAAGAGTTTAATACTGGCACAAAGCTGCACATGACAAATGTAAACCCAGCTGAGCCTCCTGGGAACACAGCTCAGGTTTAATCGTATCAAATAATACATGCACTGTACAGAATGTATTTTTAATATTAACGTGTTGAAGGTTACCCTGAGCAGGTGATGAGGCTTTAGGTTGATGAAGCAATGACATGGAGCAGTGAGTAATCCACAGTGATGGACATGCACTTACTGAAGAAAAAGAAACCCTTCGAAGGATGTGAGTTAACCCACTAAATGCTTAAAGTAAGAGCTAATTTAGACCTTTGCTCCGGTCATAAGGATGGATATGTGATATATGATTTTTAAAAGCCTAGGGAAGCTTAGAGACACATTTCAGATCACTACATAATATTAATAAATTGCTTGGACAAAGTTTTCTTGGGATTTATGGTATGATTATGAAGAATATGTGAAGATTTAGCTTTCATAGTCACTAGATCTCACCTTTTTGATCACATGTGAGTCTTATACTTTGAGAATTAATGCCACAGTGCATGGGAAATGATTAATTAATTGATTTCTAAATAACCTCTTTGTATTTATATATATTAGTCTGGGACAGAGAGGGACTTTCTGCATGCCAGACCTACACCACCACTCAATTAGTCAATGTTATAAGATAAACCATAAAAGTGAGTGCACATGAAGTGATGGGACAGTGGCACCTTTGGTCAGGTGTTCAGTGAGGATGATTATGCACAAAGACACTGCTCAGGGGCACACACTCATATTAGCTTTAAAAAAACATCCTCAGATTTGGTTGGAGGGTGTGTGAGATGGGTCACAAGCCATTAGCACAGCAGCATGCCACAGGTGTGTGTGGGACGACTCCAGTGACACAAAGCTGAAATGTCAAGCGGAGACTCACAGGAGCGGCGAGTCAATGGAGCCCGCGAGAGCGTACCTTCTCCCGATGATGAAGCCGAACACCATGAAGACCAGGATGATGGTCCCTGCCACAGCCACCACCGCAATGATGATGACCGGGTTCTGCTCGCTCGACACCACTGTGGCTGAGGGACGACACAAACGCACAGGGTAACATCAGCACCAGCGGGACAAGGTGAGGACACAACACTGGGTTAGAACATGTGGTTGTTTTGACTTACATTTGTTTTTGAATCTGTTGTACCATATCATTTTCTGAATCATATTTTTCACTTTGCACTCACTGCCAATTCTCAAATAACAACAAATTTAACACTAAACTCAAAACATATTCCAGACTACAACATAATAGGCAACATCATTTATTTATTAACCTACTTGTTCTAGAGATAATTCAACAATGCATTGTTTTCATTGCATAGTGTAATATTGCACATGAGCATGGTTCAAATACCATACTTTTTATTAATATTAAACGTGGGCTCAAATGTAGACTGTCACAGCAGAGAGGATAATGAACAGCCCATTGGATCATGAGGTCTTGTGCTTATGGCTTATAGCACGTGTTTATTAATATATATATATATATATATATATATATATATATATATAATAGTAAAAAAATAGTTTTATTAATTTTTTTTCTTTGTCTGTTTTTAGAATACTGCTGTTTGTTAAAATGCAATTGCCCCCAGTTTGTGTGTGAATCCACATTGTATATTTACATATTTTCTATGGAATGTGTTTATATTTCTAACATGTTTATTTTGATGTTAATTAATGCTATAGATATTCTAACTACTTAGTCAGCCTTGAGTGATGAATGACATGCCTGCTCCTTGGGTCAACAGTATTTCTACTCAAGTACAGATGACATTTGGACATAACTGAGGCCATTGAGCAGTCTTTAGATTGGGGGGGAGAAAATGCTATTTTTGTGTTGTCCTCACACACGGCTCTGTTTCAGAAAGTGGGCTTAATAGTCCCAGACGGCGACAGCGATGCCCTTCATCTTCAGCAAAGACACATTCAGGTTGGATTGTTTCCCGTTCGGAGCGACTCACCACTTTTCGTTGACAAACTACTGATTGCTCCGAAGAATAGCAGCAAATAAAGTCAATGAAAGTGCTGTACGAGCCTGGCTTTCATACATTTTAAATGAAGTGAAGGAAGACTGGATAAATACAGCAACAACAGTGATGTTTGAAGAGGGTTAGAATCAGAATGGTTCAACACATAATCAGCTTTTCCATAAATTTAGAAATGATTTATTTCATAAAACTACATAAAATAGAGTCATATTTTCAATATAATGAAGATGTTTAGGTTTTATGACAGCAGTGTTTGGTCTTCTGTTCACAGGCAGTACACTGGTCACAGACACAGGGCTGAGCTAATGTAACAGATTAGATTTCATTGAATTCTGACTCTACAGCCACTTGTCCTTGTGCTGACTGCTGAGTGAGTCTCCCTTGACGTTTTGTCAGCAGAAAGTTAAAGCAATTGCTTGTTGCTTTGCTTGAAAGCAATAATTTCCCTGGGCCATTACACAGAGCGGGGACATTAACAGGTTGTGCATAAATAAATGTGCAGAGCACGTTCTAACTAAAATGATGCCAGTGATGAGACGCTGGTCAATCCTAGCCGCTTGGTGCAGAGTGAGGTCTACAAATATTCCTGTGGGCTAAAAGGATGATGCAGTAAGAAATGAAATGCAATTGTAACACAAACAGAAAATCAAAACCTAATAATGGTTGTGTTTTCTCATCACTCTGGTGGTTGTCTGAGACTACAGTTAGTATCTTTATTGAGCAAAAATACATTATTGCAGATATTTTGGGGGGGCAAAACACTAATCCCTAAATGTAGTAAAGTAATTACACTGACTTAATCCTGACACAAAATAATATGAAATTGAAATAATAATAATAATAAGGATCATACTCAATGATGAATGTGGCAAAGGAGCTCATTTTACTAAGGCAGTCAGTCTCAGTGATGTTTGTAGTAAAAGGTTCTTACAGGGGATGGTTTTACTATGGGTGCTAAAAAGTATGAATATGACCCAAGTAAGCATTAGTAGAATGAAATTTGAGAATAAAAACAGTGTAAGAAAGAGGTGTGTCACTGCTGTGTTAGTGCTTTGTATTTCTTATTTTAGCTGAAGATCGTTTAAAATGCTCCAGTCCACACTGCGACTGCAGCTATCAAGAAAAATGGAACAATGCTAATGATGGTCCAGTGTTGGGCCTACCTGCGCTCTCTTCTTTGGTGGTGATCTCCACTCTGGGCCCATAGGTGCCATAGCCCGCCTCGGTAAAGGCTCGGATCTGGAACACGTAGGCCGTACTGGGCTTCAGGTTGTTCACTGTGGCTGACGTAGACTTGGACCTGACTGTGGAGATCTTGTCCTTTTGATCCTGGAATAAATGACATTTTTACACTATTATTTTCAGCATATGGCTTTTAAAAAGAGCTGGCGGTGTTGTGTGAGAATCATACCCATAATTGAGTCCTATTGAAGTGTGGTTATCTAAATGGCTCTGCTGCTAAAATACTGCAGATAGACTTCACAGGATGTAATTACCTGCACTTTGTGAATAGACTGAATGGATTTAACCACTTTACAGCAAATGACTGCAGATAAAACCCAAGAATAAAAAATGTTATATTCATACCATGTGCCATACTCCTCCAAACAATGGAACTATTACCACTTATTTTACCTCAGTTTAACTTGTTTTTAAAGCTTCAAATAAATGAATGCATTATTTTCAAAAGAATGCTGAAAATGAAACACAGCTTTGGTTATCAAAATATATTTTCAAATGTATTTTCAGATGTATTGAAAAGGTCTTTAATTGTCAGTCCTCATTTTACACTGCTTTTCCATTTAACACACACAGTTCAGTCAGATAGAAATTTGCTGATGTATGTCATCTACTGAACCGTCACAAATGGCTGATACGACTACAGTCTGGGATGTTTGATAATAATAATAATAATAAAAAGAACTTCTCCCATAAGAGTTCATTGTGATGCACATGGTTCCTTACACCGTGTGCTTTGTTGTAGACGTGAGTGTTGGCTGGCTCAAGCCTAATGGAATGCCAGGGATTGTTAGTGAAGTCGTTGTTGTTTCCAATTTTGCACTTTTACAGCTGGCCAGAGCACAGCCACAGTACGTGACACTAAAGACTGATGTGCTGGTGTGCCCTGGAGGCTGAGGCCAGCGCTGGCATCACGGCTCCGTTCCCCCGCCTTTGATTTGCCTGGGTTAAACTCGACTCGTTCCATTACACCCTGCTGTAAAACGCTGATGTGACTTGAAACACAGGGAAGCACTGTGTAATCTGTGTGGAGGCAGATAACGGTAACAGATTCCTTATTCGAGCTGCAGCCATGGAGGTTGGTGTGTATGCTAACATGTGTGGGGGTGGCTGAGAAGGACTGATTAAAATCTTATGAGCCTCTCATTCATTATTGCAATTATGAGACAAAGTAGGTACTTGCAGTATTGCGTGGATCCCACTCAGCTGTATGCAACATAGAATACTTAATGAAGAAGTGAAATGGACATTTTCTGATTATCTAGGAATACAGCTTCAAATGTAGCAATCAACAAAGTCCTAAATGCCTTGGACTTGGGCAATGAGAATAAATTAGGCTTAAGGTGGAACCATTCAGACCTGAAGTGTCTGGCCTTGAGCAATTCCTCTCAATTCCAAGTGTGCAAAAATATAATGGGAGCCTACGCTGGTATCATTCATACAGAGTTCACCCCGTCTTTACAGTTGCCTGGCATGGGTCACTGGCTCACTTCTTTCCCATATTTCCTCTCGAGTTTCTGTGTAAACGGAAACACCTTGTTCATCTTTTTTCCCAGAGTGCCAATTCATTTTTTTAAATGCTGTTCTAAATACATAAATAAAGACTTCCTAAAAGGAAAAACATTTCACTTTAGATTTTACAGAGACGGTCCTCTGCTCTTTCAGGCCAGAATTGTAAGTCGAGGAGGTTTGTAACATCAAAAAGGCAACAACAGCTGCCATGAATACAAAACACATGCCAGTGCAAGCTCACCTTTTCATAATATTTGATCTCATATTCGGTGATGACTCCATTGGGGTGGTGTGGCTCCTGCCAGGAGAGCTGTACACTTCGCTGCTGCACTTTTTCTTTGATGACCTCGCTGACCTGGGACGGTGCTGTTTGGACAAGAACATGTCAATAAACAGAGGTCACGTACAAGCACAGACCCAGAGAAAACCCACCCGCCCCTCTGAGAGCCCCCTAATGAATATTCACAGGGGCACCTCCACATGTTTACACCTGATCAAAATTCCAATTACACTCAAACAGCGGAAGATATTGAAAAGTGAAGATTATGAATGACAATTGAGTTTAATTAATTCTAACATTTCCTCAGAGCTCCTCAGAAAGCCTCTTAGTGGGCTTAAAGGGCTATACCTGTCGCCCTTGGACGCCAGACGCATACATGCCAATTATTCCTGGCTCCTTCCATGACTCACTAAAGTGTCTGACTGCTGGGATTAAGTGCTAACACACTCACATTTGCAAAACAGGGATGCACACTTTAATTTTACTGACACTGTCTACTCTTAATTTATAAAAATAAGATGGAGGGGAAAAAAACGTGAGACTATGGGGGGCAAAATAAGCTTGGCCACTATATGTCTGTGAAGGTTCTCAGTCATCCAGGACATCTTTGAAAAAAGGTTGAAGTAAAAGCATCTGTTTTCAAGGAGAAGACGTTTTGTCTCTAATTCCAAGAGACTTTATCAATTCCTCCCTCTAGAGATATGAGCTCAGCTCTCTTACCAGTGGATCTCAGAATTGATAAAGTCTCTTGGAATTAGAGACAAAACGTCTTCACCTTGAATTAATGTTAGTGCGCCCTGCGGGTTTTATATGAATGGCACGTTAACACGTTGTGTGTGGAAGGTTCCTTTTTGTGCAAGCTGGAACTGAACCAACCTACCATCCCAGTGGAGTATATGGGTCCTGGGGGATTTGTTTGAAATTTGATCGCCACTATCCATGCGTATTTGTTATCATGACGAATCTGCAAATTAACGCCGATGTTCTGTTGACAATATCACCGAGGGGAGTGGACATCCAATGGGGCCACTCAGCCAGCTCATTCATGTTCTTCAATATTCCATTTAAGTTCAGGATAGCTCAGGTTCAGAAGAACCCATTGAAGTTAAAGAACTGTTAGTAATGACGTTTGAAAGATTTTAACAAATCTTTTTTTGGTGAATACCTGATCCGGCCCAGCCTCAACCACACTCTGCCTCCTGCGGCCCCCAAGTAATTTGAGTTTGAGACCCCTAATACTTGCCTTTCTGGTAACCACAACAAGTGAATATCAGAGACTGGAGGTTACAAAACAGTTGCTTTGCCTGCTTTATGTGCAACACTTTTCACCTACACATGTGTGGAACATGTTCTTGAACAAATGCCACCGACTGCAATACTTCCAATGCATGGGTGGATCTGAACGAGTCTACTGCGAACACTTCAGCTGCTTATTCTGCTTACTTTAGATCATCATCATATAATCACCATCATTACGGCTGTTACCTAAAGACTCAAGTCGGACAACGCCTCGCCCAGTGGAGATAAGACTCTAAAAACTTGCTTACGACAGATCTGCACTTATCCCCTAAACTACCTGTAAACATATGGTGAAAAGTGATGACTCATGCTGCTTTGGGAGCATAATATATTAATTAACATGCCTTTGCAAGTTTGAAAGGCTGTCCTGGGAAAGGCTTTGGTTTGGAAGAGCATTTGCCAGGAGCTTTGCCTGCTCAGATTTAATAAAAATAAAAAGTCTTTAACATATCATGTATTTCTGGTGCACAGTCCTTCTGTGGTCAAGCTGTCCAAGTGTAAGTGCCATGCTCATTGACCCAGAGGTAGTTGACCTAATAGCCCAGAGTAACCCTGACCCTCAACTGTTTTTGATGACCTTCTGCTAATGACTGTGGCTGGATTAAAAGCTCATTAGGCCTCATCGGCATTCCCGTTAGTATTGCGCACGACAGCAGAGAGCTGAGACCCCATCAACAACCTGCTGTTGTGACATGTCTCCTCATAATCCACCCAAAACATGGGAACAATGTAGCCTTTCTCTGGCGCAGTTGGCCGCTCAAAGGACGATTGAGTTTTCTCTCCCGAGTCACAACAAGCAGTTAGTGCAGCTTAACTTCATCCAATTTGGCTGCTTTCTCTGCCCTCATCCAGACGGCTGCACTGAAATGAAGACCTTTCTCGTTTCTACTTGGACTGCTTTTAGCCGTGGGGTGTACGAGCACTAAATGATGCTTCTTGTCTGAGTTTTGGCTCAATTTGTCATTAGCTTTCATCCCTTGCAGATGTCTTTCTTGTTGTCACATGTATGGATAACCATTGTTTACTAAATCTGTATTATTGTGATAGTATACATTTTCTTATATTTGCTCAAAGGATTGAAATGTACTAAAATATTTCTTGACAAATATTTCCCATACAGTCATTATTTGTATGTTGTGTACTATGTTGTGTCAAAGGGTCACTATAACTCCAATCCCTAGATGTTTCTCCAATAATGCCACAAAGCAACAAAGAGCAGTTCAGGTTTATTATGAGTGTGCAGAAAGTTATTTATTAGTTGCAAAATGGCATTGCCAAAATGGCGCCATGCATTTTCATGCATGGCGGTAGTGTCTCCATTATGTGTCTGAAAAATAGCTCAAGTGGGGCATTTGCATTTTTTTTTCTCCAAACTTCTAAAAATAAATGTCCTGCTTTTTAAATCAGTTTAGCATAAAAGAACAATTGTGTGCATGCTAGTTACGTCACTGTACTAATTACAAATCAGCTCTTCCTGAGAGAAGAAGCACTCTCCACTTGTTAGACCACAGACTTAACACAGATCTGTGCTAAGTGGCAGCTAGATATTTTCTGCCGCACATGGGGGGCCGGAGCAAAGTGATGAGCCACCTTCCCTCACCGAGTCTTCACCCTTCAGAGTGTCAGAATGTCAGCCTCCAAATCTGTCCTGTTCACTCCCTGTGGCCTATGTCTGTGGGACCAATGACTCACATAGCACAGCTCATCCTGAGGTCAGTGTGGTATTAGCAGACAGGCTAAAGGTGACTGGTCTAAGAAATCAGAGGAAAACAGCACACGTCAGACTCCTGCTCTGGAAGTATTAGTAAAGAAAGAGTCACTGGTCATATTTATATTTACATTATTATGTTGTGGTAAGACCATAAGAATTACTGCCCTCAGTCTAGAAGCTGAGTATATCTGACTCCACTATGACTGTTCATTTTGATGGTATTTTGTCCTGGTTCTATGCCACAAACTAAATCATTGACAAACCTTTGCTCATTTTCAGGACATCTATAACAGAACATTGCAAAATTTTAAAGGGCTTAAAGTAAGATTAGTCAAATGAACACAGTTTAATTCTTCTGTGAGATCTTGTCTGGGATTGCTACTGTTGTTATCACAACACACTGTGTCTGGTCTGGGTCTAGTCCTATTGACTAGTAATATTGCAATTATCCAAAGCTGGCCTAGTGTATCCCGGCCTGACTGAGTCATTAACAATGTCAATAATACATGTGGTCACATGTACGGTATAATCTTGCCAGCTTTAAGTTTCTTAAATGTTGGGGCTGGCATTTTGACCAATATCAGAAAACCAGCTATGGACCGGAACTCCTCCTGTAACACTCACTGATCAGTCGACCAGTGCATGTGCTCTGTATCTGAATAGATCTTGAATGTGGTTTTAATATCCTCTTTCACTCAGCTGATTTGGAGGTACTTCATTATATCAGGATCTTTCTCTGCCTCTCTGCTCGCTTTATTAACTGTACCCAATGTTATAAATTACTGCTGTTTTCAAGACATGTATACGGATTTAGACGCATACAACACCATCTGTGTTCAGACAGATTGGATTGCTAATGCTTGAGAGTGTTTTAACCTGTTTTTAATTTAGGATTATCAATATTTTCTTGGTAGAATGCACCTGATATAAGAACTTATGACTTAGACTATGTAATCACTGGCTGATATTGGTCAGCTCAGAATAACAGCTTAGAACAGAAAGACCTGATCTGTCTTGTGTTTCCATCCCCTAAAAAAAAAGAACAAAATGCATGGATATTGTTATTTTATATAAGTTACAGATCCTTGGCTGAAAACAATTATGAAGTATTCACATATTGACAGCTACTTATGCATCTCACATACCAGAGTCCTTCTAACTCATCATCTCGGCCTGTCTGTGGAACTAAAACCACGTGACAGTGCAGTCTCGCCAGTCTGATGATAACTAGCTCTGACATAATCAAGATTACATCCACTCTACATTCAGCGTGCCATAACAGAGAAGAAGCTGTGGAATGCAGCAGTTCGGAGGAATGCACCTTTAAAATGGTGGTGGACAGTCTAATTGTGGATGTAGATGTAGACCCTCACCAGTCCATGGATTGGTTTGAAGGCCATTTATCCACAGTGGACAATGCACTTTCAGCCCACTCTGCTTTAGACACTGGAAGAATTTTCCTCCCAGTGTGCAGATCCAGAGTCAGCAGCTCTCACACCTGCACTAATGCATTCCACTAGTGGATGCAACTACTCATAGAAGTAATACTTAACTGCACTGACACTGTACGTAGGGGTCAATGGATCCATTTTAAATAACAGGTTTGAGAATTTTGTCTTAGGTCCCAAAGCCTTTTAGTAAATGATAGCCTGTCTGTTTCCATCAAGCAAATGCTCTATGTGCTTGTTGTGGTGAATCTTTCATCAGAACTTTAAGCCTTTGTGATTTATGTAATGAATGATTTTGCTCTTTACATTATATCCAGTGCATATTAAAGCTTTATAGTTAAATTGTATGCTGCAAAGGTGTTGTGTTGGGAATATAAACAGTGTGCAATGTTGTGGGAGGAAGCTGTACATTCCCGACTTTGCCTCCATGTATTTCTAAAACCCTGAGCTTGGCACTATCCATTTTAGCACTCTAATTTCACTAAAGTCTCTCCATTAGGAAGATCAGCTGGATTCTGGTCTGACATTGTGGCTGAAGCCGCTGTCCCCCCATCAAAGCTATCATTTCTGGAACATTTTGATGTTGCAATGATTCCTATTTAGTGCCAACACCAGCAGCTAGAGGTGTATGAAATACCCTTGAACCAAGTGTGTTTGAAAAGAGAGTTTTAAAAAAATGTGGCAGAGGACGGAGTGCTGGCTGCATCACAATGGCCGCCGAGGCAGGGGCACCTTTAGCAACCATGTGAAGAGGTCAAAGGCTGCTCTGTTTCAAAGCAATTAACCTGTTCTAAGTTAAAGAGATGGGCCTGACTCTTTTATGTGCTATGGGCTGACAGCTGCACAGGTAATGGAATAATTATGAATACATATATGACAGCTGACAGCCCCACACCTATCAGATTTCTCTTCATTATTACCTACCATCATACACTGTATTACCCCTGTGGATCAATATGAAAATGTCAAAACTCCTGTGGTTTTCCACACTCTCACTATTTTTAAGATGTGTGACTAGAACACATTAACTTGAAGCTGGACATGACCACATAAAACTGTCTTATATGATATTTCAAAGGTTACTTCAGTGTGCACAGGTTCAAACAGATACAGTAGGTATTCACAAGAGTTTCATACATTTACAGATCATCAGTGGACTGTAGCTATCAAAATGTAATCACAACAACACCCAACATTCATGGTCTTGGTTGGGTGAAGCCATTTATTGTCAAACAATTGTCTTTACTCTTTTTAAAAAGTTTACATACATTTTGGTCTGATAACATGCACAAGTGACACAAATAGGTTTGAATGACTACTAAAGGTAACCATCCTCACCTGTGATCTGTTTGTAATCAGTGTGTGTGAATAAAAGGTCAGTGAGTTTCTGGGCTCCTGACAGACCCTAGCATCTCTCATTAGCCAGTGCTGCACTGATGTTTCTGTCTGAGTCATGGGAAAAGCAAAGGAATTGTCAAAGGATCTCTGGGAAAAGGTAATTGAGCTGTATAAAACAGGAAAGGGATATAGAAAGACATCCAAGGAATTGAGAATGCCGATCAGCAGTGTTCAAAGTGAGGGATTCTGTGTAAACCAAGGTCAGGTGGACCAACAAAGATTTCAGCCACAAATGCCAGGACAAATGTTCAGGATGCAAAGAAAAACACAAATAACTTCAGCTGAAGATGAATGCAGCATGTTATTAGAAAATACTGGAGGAAAATTTCATCATCATTCATCAGCACGAAAGCTGCGCATGGGACGTACTTAGATGTTCCAACATGACATTGATCCAAAGCACAAGGCCAAGTCGACCTGTCATTGGCTACAGCAGCATCAAAGGGAAAGTTCTGGACTGGCCATCAGTCTCCTGACCTCAGTATCATTGAGCCACTCTGGGGAGATATCCAGAGGTGTAAAGAATACCTGAAAGCCATACTTGAGTAAAAGTACAGATACCTTACTGTAAAAATGACTCCACTACAAGTTACAAGTCACAAATTTAAATTCTTTAAAGTCTTAAAGTATCCCATTTTAAAAGTACTTAAGTATTTTACTCGTACTGAATGTTGGCTCAGATGCACTAGTCCTCAAAACAAAGAGATATTGTAAGTCAGTGAAAAACAAGACAATTTGGAAAGAAAAGAAATTGAACACCTCAATATTTCGACACGGCAGAACAAAAACACAGATTAAACAAGTCTGTCCAAGTCAAACTCAAGTGCTCAAAAAAGGCATAAGGAAAACATTTTCAAAAAAGGCATAATTAAAATATTTTCAAAAAAGGTATTTTCAATAAAATGGACAAACAAAAACAAAACAAAAAAAGTCAAATCAGTGCTGGCACTGCATGAAGTGCTGGCTTCGGCTTCAGTGGCTGCAGCTATCGCGAACCTGGCGTTCAACAGGCTGCTAATTCACCTTCACAACGGAGTTATGCATATAGGCAAATAGCATCCAGTACCTTCAATAGCCTGCAGATGGCAATATCGCCTCTTACACCCAAGAAACAAACCACGGCAGACAAAGTTGACTTGACGCGCACAAACACAAAGAAGCGAATATCGTTAAGTGTCAGTTCAAAAGTAGTGGAGTAAAGAGTACAAGTATTAAATCAAAAATGTAGTTGAGTAGAGAGTAAAAGTTGCTTATATTTTTGATACTCAGTACAAGTACAAAGTAGCCAAAAAAATACTTAAGTACAGTAACAAAGTAAATTTACTCAAGTACTTTACACCTCTGGAGATCTCAAACGTGCAGTTCATGCAAGACAGCCCAAGAATTTACAGGAACTGTAAATTCCAAAAAGAATGTGCAGCTTTACCATCTGAGAAAATAAAGAGCCTCATCCACAACTACCACAAAAGACTTCCAGCTGTCACTGATGTTAATACACAGAACTGGGGAATGTAAACTTTTGATCAGGATCATTTGGGTAGATTCTGTTGTCGTTATGATTTAAAACGAGTAAACATTGTTGTTTTACAATAAATGGCTTCAAAGAAATGTTTTTGTGTTTTTTTTTGTGAAAAATCAAAAAAATCACAAATTCTTGTGAGCACAACTGTACTTCTAGAATTTGTTGGCTTATCATAACATATAACAACCCATATAATGTAGATACATATAATGTATCTTGTTCCAAAGATACCTCATGTACCATGCTTCATTGCATCACTGCAGATATGTGCTGTTGGGCAGTGGCCAATGCTAAAAGTTTAAGTATAGGCTTGTTTGGGACTGAGAGGCAGGAATGAGAATCTCATTGGAAGGTCAATGGGGAAATTGCCTTTATGCTCCTGACATGCTCACAGCAAGCACAGTGCATGATTGGCCCTCCACTGGCCCCTGACAGGGACTCCATTTTACCCCACAGAGCTGTACCCTGCAGCACTCGCAGCCTCATATCAAAATGCCATTCAGCGTTGGAACAGACGCACAAATCATGGGTCAGCTTTGTTACATAATTGTTAAAGCAGCAGGGACCCACTTATGGAAGCAGCACTGGGCTTTTCCTGTGTCAGTGTCCAAATGAGGGCCGCGATGACAGCCTATCATCAGCGGCTCTTAGCACATCGCCGCACTTCTCCCAGACAGCTGCAATTTTGTCTGCAATTGCCATGTTTATTTTACCTTAAGTCAGTAGAATTAAAGCTTCCCTGACTGCTTCTCCACGGCTAAGATTTAAATAATGATTCAGCAGCAATGTTTATGTTAAAATAGGAAATTATAGTCTGTTTAGGGTGGGCAGATAGGAATACCCTGCCCTCAAAATACAACTATGACCAAAGAGAGTTAATACTGAACTGAAAGTCTGTCAAATGGCTACAGACTTTCAGTTCAGTTACTAAACTGAGTTGAACAGATGTTTTAGTAACTTCTAACACAGCATGTGCTCATATCACTTTCATAAACAGATGAACATTAAATAGATATGGACTTTATTCTTTCAGGAATATTGTTAAGTATTAATTGAATGGTTTCTTCACTGTGTGTCTGTTGCTGTGATTGATCCAAAGCTTTTTCATTTTAAACGTATGTGTTATAAACTATTGCCTCCAATAAACATCCACACTACCAAATCAGAACATTAGCTGACTTATAGTTAATATATATTGTGACAGCCCACAACAGGCCAACCACAGCTATTTACAGTTTGTAAATCTTTGCTTTAGAGAGCATTTTCCATCTGAAGCCACTTAATCTAATCCAGTCCTCATCCATTGGCTGGGCTCTATGATCTTAAGCTTGATATCCAGCTCTTCATAGCAGAATTCTTGACATCTGCACTTTTGATTGCATAGGCCTGTTGAAGCCATAAGAATAATGTTACACTTGTCACAAAAATAGCTGGCAAGCTGTGGTATAATGATCTTATTACTGCTTAGCACATGCACTGTCACAGAGAATACACTGTGAAACAAACAAGCCGGGCCCAGATGAGGAATGAAAGCGCTGGTACTTGTTCTAATGCCTGTGCTTGGCTTTGCTTATTTGCTGTCTCCCTGACCTTTCTGTTATAAGCAGCTGTGAGGCATGTCTTTTTAAATCTGCAGCAGCAGCGAAATACCAGTGCATATGCAGTGTTTTTCATTTAGCTTCATAAAACAGAAAGTGAAAAAATGGATAAATGAATGGTTCATGCCGTTCACTGAGTTAGTAATGTGTGCAGTGACACTTTAAGTTAAAGGCTGTTTAGTTAATTGTTTGTTTAAGGGGCCTGTCATCTGCCTGTGAAAGTCCCATAAACATCAGGGTTCTTCCAGTCTAAGGCCCAGTCTGATGCAGATTGGACAGTGAACACTACAAGCACTGATCAGTCGAATAATTTACCGAGTGCAGTGAAGGAGCACACAGGGTCACATCCTGAGGCACTGCTATTATTCAGGGCCCGGGCCCCTCAGTCACACTTATCAGCAGCGTCACATGGAGCCAGCTGCTCTCATTGCCTTATTATCAGCACACATCTCCTCAGCTCAATATTTGGCATCAGAAATCATGGTAATTCAGACTGAAGCAGCAGCAGTGTTTTTGCAGAATGTGGAGAGA
Organism: Perccottus glenii; assembly: GCA_024416835.2. Lineage (NCBI taxonomy): Eukaryota > Metazoa > Chordata > Actinopteri > Gobiiformes > Odontobutidae > Perccottus > Perccottus glenii. The sequence goes on along the minus strand of CM044564.2, from coordinate 24,009,391 downwards.
AAAAGATATGTGGCATTATGTTTCAGACATGACATGACAGCGGTACAGTCATATTACTGAAATCCACAGGCCTCTGTTGGATTTTAGGGAAAACAGTCCCAAATGTGTCTCATTTACAAATATGTCTTGATCAGTGTGAATGTCTATTAGACTTGTAACAGAGGAAAAAATGTAAATGTGTTGAATGGTTTGTGCAACTAGTAGTATTGTGAATCCACACATTAATGATGGGTAAAAGTTAAGTTGTATAAATGCATGGAACTATAAAAAACAGACAGAAACAAAAAGGCTGTCAAAAAACTAAGTTTGTGTTTGTGTTACAAAGTTTGTAACACTTTCCACACAAATTTCACAAATCTCCAAGAACAACATTGTATTTGTCCTTGGATTAAGTATTAATTAAACTAGACACTATTTTCAATTTTCTACAGATTTGCTGTGACAAAATACACTATTGTTACTCCAACTGCTGTCACAATTCTCACAGGCTATATCAGTAAATTTGTATATGTATATTTTTTATTTTATTTTAATATGTTACAGTGATACATCATACATACATTTAACTTCAGACTGGACTGAGGTGATATTCCAGAGTTGTGCTGTTCGACTGGCCACAGCTGGGCTTATCAACATTCATTTATGAAGGAAATATGTGTGTCATCAAAAATGATCATATTAATCAGTGCTCATATGCTCTTTAATCACCGACTGGACAGACTCCATCTCCAGGAGCTGCTCACAGCTGTGTGTGGCTGATCTAAACCAGGCCTTCGAGCTGCATCAGGGACAGGCTCCGAGTGTCATCTGCTTTGGACAGAAAACCTGTAGGAATTCTCTCCTATGCATCAATTATTACGTCAATCATGTCACAAAATAGCACACAACTCTTCAATTTGTTGAGTCTTGTGGCGGAATACTTCACTTTTATCTCAGTTATATCATGAGTTTAGAATTATAGCAAAAGAAACAGACTCACTTCTCCGTTGCTCTTTGAGATGCACAACTATTGTCCAGACTTGTTTATGAACAATAGGATTTTGATTCTCACTGAAACCCGGTGTGATACTACGTAGTGTTGACTGTCAGACAGATGTTGGTCCCTGATTCATGGGGCTGTGATGTGTTCAAAACTCTGCTAAAGGAACAGTGTGGTTATTTTTTTATTTTTTATTTATGCGACCACTACAATCAAAGAGAGAGGTTGTCATCATATGAAAAAAAGCCAAATGGTAATAGGAAGGGATAGGCCACAGTGGCAGCAGCGTTGGGGATGAGTAACCCTGGCAAAGACTCCAGACAGATGTGGGCGGAGAGCTTGGTCGGGAGGATATGGCACAAAAACCTACATAAGAGTCTGGCTGTAGATTGGAGATAGTCTTTTTGCGTCTGTCATCCGCACTGAGCTTTTCCATCAGTCATCTGCCTGCTATGAGCTTGCTGATGTCTTCTTTATGTGAACACACAAAGCATGTGATGCGACATGAAGTGAAGCCGACAGCAGCTTACGGCTGGGTGTGCCGCCGCGTCATGTTTGGAAATGTTTTACTAAAGACAGCCCTCACCCGCCACTTACGTTCTTTTTGTTTAGTTAACTCACTCAGACGGCTAAATGATGAAGATGAATGAGTGCATAGACAGAGACAGACAAGCAGTGACTTGATCTAAAGGGCTCTGAAAGATTTTTAGAAGAAAACATTTAGTGCTTTTGAGGCAGTTTTAGTGTGCAGTGGCTAAATGTGTGATAAATTCATTGGCCCAAGCTGCTAGACTAAACTGTAGAGCTGATAAAAACTGTAAAACAAGATTTTGAAAGTAAATGGTCAATCTACTGTCACTTTTCTCTTTGTGTTCAGTTAATTATTACGTTTAGTTGCTATTAGCATCACAAGCTACATAGCTTCAGATGACATGACAATCTGCAGACCACTACTTTACTGACAGCTGAACACATTAGTCTAATAATTCTACTTCACGCACAGTATTTATAAAATACCTGTGCGTGCCAAGCCAATCAAAGCGCATGCACAACCTGATGTTTATAAATCGGGCTGAAAAGGTATGATTTGAATGAAATGCCTAAATATTTACTGTTTCACTTTTCTCTTTGTTTTCAGTTAATTATTACGTTTAGTTGCTATTAGCATCACAAGCTACATAGCTTCAGATGACATGACAATCTGCAGACCACTACTTTACTGACAGCTGAACACATTAGTCTAATAATTCTACTTCAAATACATTACAAGGATTTATTACAACGCGGATTTATGTAAAAGCTGGTTCCAGTTCAACTACTACAGTCCAGTACTCCGGAGTACGCACAGTATTTATAAAATACCTGTGCGTGCCAAGCCAATCAAAGCGCATGCACAACCTGATGTTTATAAATCGGGCTGAAAAGGTATGATTTGAATGAAATGCCCCTAAATATTTACTGTTCAGCTGATCTGATCCATAAACTCACAAATAAATACTCCAAGAACAAGATTATTTTGTTTGTCGTATAAAACGTGACTGGAGCCCTGAACTGTCCCGGACCAAGCCCCAGACCAAGCCCCGGACCAAGCCCCGGACCAAGGCCAGGACCAAGGCCCGGACCAAGCCCCGGACCAAGGCCAGGACCAAGGCCAGGACCAAGCCCGGACCAAGCCCGGACCAAGCTCCGGACCAAGGCCAGGACCAAGCCCCAGACCAAGGCCAGGACCAAGGCCAGGACCAAGCCCGGACCAAGCCCCGGACCAAGCCCCGGACCAAGGCCAGGACCAAGGCCAGGACCAAGCCCCGGACCAAGCCCCGGACCAAGCTCCGGACCAAGGCCAGGACCAAGCCTCGGACCAAGCCCCGGACCAAGCCCCGGACCAAGCTCCGGACCAAGCCCCGGACCAAGGCCAGGACCAAGGCCAGGACCAAGCCTCGGACCAAGCCCCGGACCAAGCCCTGGACCAAGCCCCGGACCAAGGCCAGGACCAAGGCCAGGACCAAGCCTCGGACCAAGCCCCGGACCAAGCCCCGGACCAAGGCCAGGACCAAGGCCAGGACCAAGCCTCGGACCAAGCCCCGGACCAAGCCCCGGACCAAGCCCCAGACCAAGCCCCGGACCAAGGCCAGGACCAAGCCTCGGACCAAGCCCCAGACCAAGCCCCGGACCAAGGCCAGGACCAAGCCTCGGACCAAGCCCCGGACCAAGCCTCGGACCAAGCCCCGGACCAAGGCCAGGACCAAGCCTCGGACCAAGCCCCGGACCAAGCCCCGGACCAAGCCTCGGACCAAGCCCCGGACCAAGGCCAGGACCAAGGCCAGGACCAAGCCCCGGACCAAGCCCCGGACCAAGCCCGGACCAAGCCCCAGACCAAGTCCCAGACCAGACCCAGCTGTGAGTGGCTGAGGAGTTCAGTGGCTGAGGTGGGAACATCTCATCAAAGGAAATGCTGAATGGTTTTAATTTTGCCATTTTCAAGTTATAGCTTAAAACATAAAATCATCTGAAAACTCCCGCTGCTCATACATATATCCCTAATTAAACATTATACAGCTATTGTTACAAGGGACTGGACTACATAATATTTTTGTGACAATGCGTTCTATGATCTTAATAATTGTTTTCCTGCACAGCTCAGCACTAATTTAAAACTATAGTGTAAATTTACACCAGCTCTGACCTGGCGAATGGTACGCACTCTTATGTGAAAACGTTTGACTAAATATGGCACATTGAAGTCTGGGTATTCAATATGGCCTTACAATCCAGATCCACTGTATGTTCCAGAGGCTGATCTAGGCCTGGACCAGTGTCTGTAAATCTGTACAACCTGCCCGGTAAACAACAGGACCCCAGTGAACAGCACAATTCCTCTTTCACCTCTGTCTGTTCTGTGAGAGCAGGATAACAATGAGGCCAGTGTGTGAGCCGGACAGGACTGACCTTTGGCTCAGGACAGAGCTGCAGGGCGTTCTGTTGTGGGGGGACACTGGGCTCGTTATGAAATGATGAATTTATTTAGCCTCAACGGGAAAAACCTACAACATGTGTGTAACATTTGGACTCTGTGGTTAACAAAACTGCACACGTTCGTCTGAAACATACAGAACATAAATGATTTCAGGCTCAGTTATGTTGTGACATTCTTTTGTTGATTCAAATGAGAATTTTAGGTTTTCTGGCATAAACTCATTTAACAGAATGGTAGCTGTTTGTTGTTTGAGTTAGCCTACAGCTGTTATATCGCCAATCTCTCATGTCAATTTAAACGGAGACAACCCAAAAATGATCAATAAAAATAAAATAGTATATCTATTAGTCCTCTAATAGTCCTCTTTTTAAAAATCACTGTTTTCAAAATTGCTTTTTGGGAAAAAACTGTCCAAGAGTTAGTCATTTATTTTGTTCATGTTTGTACATTTGTGGGGAGTTATATCAATTTAAGCTGATTTTCACTTTCTTACAATTTAACAAATACCTATAATCCCTGTAATATAACTTGGTATTCTGTTCTGTTTGCTGTTTTTGATATTTTTAATCAAACTAAACCATTCTGGACTAAGGTTCTAATAGGGACTTGAGGAACGTGGTGTGAACGCTGCTCCAGCCTTGGCTCTATCTTTATAATGATGTCATTATTAGGAGATAATTAGCCTTGAAAATGTATCTCGGGAAACAATCTCCGAGCTTCTCCTGTGAGCGAGGAGTGTGTGTTTTTCTGCCATGTATTGGACTTGATAATGACTCTTTTCTTCTTGGGCTGGTTACAGGAATTTGCTTCACTATATCCAGCGTGATCACTCGGCTCGGTGCGGGTAATACGAATAACAGACGCTCTAATGAGATGTCAGAGAGCATCAGCCAAACCGCGCTGAAAAATAGCAGCGATATTGAAAAGGACATCAGAACAGCCGCGTGAGCCGTGCAACATAATAACACCTATAGTAACTAAGAACTCCAGCTCTGTTAATGCTCAAATGTTTAGTTGTTCGTCCCGTTTCATGGCTCTGTGGTGAGCTCTTAGTAGGCTGTTTTAAAATAGGATAGAAGCGGGCTGTGGGCAAATAAAAGTGTGTGCCGAGCCAATGCTGAGTGAGAAAACAGACTATGGAAAACAGAACCACTGCTTCAAGTTGGACAGTGATTACAGCCAGAAACAAGACAAAGATTCTCAAACTTTTTTCTTTTTTTCAGCTAAGAATTATATTTTAACGTTCTGTATTATATGTCACGCACTGATATACCTTTATTACAAATAATAAATAGGACTCAAGGCTGAAAGAAAGGAGGTATTAATGGGACAATTTAACTCCAATGTCACAAAAAGGAGCTTATTTATTTTTGCACATACAAGGAACTACTAATGCAACAGAAGAATTCTGGCACTTCACGCAGCAACACCCCGGTCCAAACAGCAGGGAACGCCGTACAGTACACGGCTGATGAATGACTTTTAGCACCAGGCTGATTCTCTGATAAACCTGCCTGTGTGTGTTTGTGTGCAGCGCTGTTCTCTGCTGGTGGTCCTGCTCCTCTCAGGGAATCTGCATCACAAACTCACCCCCCACCAGCACACTCACCCCCTGCTGCTGCGGCGCTCTGAGCCTCACTATACTTCAGCCACAGCCTATACAAGTGAATGGTCTGTGCAGTTTAATAGTGAAGGATTAGGCAATTCACACAGATTTACAAAGCACAGACTTTTTTAATTGTCTGGGTGAGTAATGGTCGTTGTGATCGGAGAACACAATGCAACCCAACCAAATGATTTCCTGGTAAGCTTTGGTCCCATCTGTCCCGAAACAAGCATACAACATAAAACCTGTAGTCAAGTGTCCATAAGACAAAAACATACTTTTATTTACAACTAAAAACAAACAGTGCTACAAATTGGTTTTCAATGCTGCTCATCATCAGTGATGGATTTACTGACCATCAGTAGTCAGTGTGTAGACCTCTATAAAAGCAGATGTTTTGTCAGTCTGCTGGTCTGGAGCATTCAGGTGAGTGAACACAAGGCCCCACACACAGAAAGTCCAGTGATGAGACCAAGAGACAGGCCACTTGTTTTTGTGTGTTTGTCTAAGTCTGCTGAAGGTAGCCTGCTTTAAACCTTGTGACAATGTCTGGCATTAGCATCAGAATACGTCAGGGCTCTCCAATTAACTCCTGACAAAGTGGAGTGGAGATACACTAAGTAAACACAACGGACGTGGGACACAAAGGCACAAGCCGTTGTCGCATCATTGTTCCAGCAGTAATTGGGACAAGATTTGGAGAAAGTGCAGTGAAGTCTTGTCCAGCTGCACTCCCACTGACTCTTCAGACAAATCACCAATTACTGCAATGGCAAATCCGTCCGACAATAGCTCACGGTGCTGTTGGTAATCAGGATGTCAGCCTTCATCTCTCTATTTGTCACTGGCTTTTCTTTAAGCTGCTTTAGCCCAGTTTGGCTGCATCCATTAACTTTACATAACTTATAACTTTTTGTGACATACTCTCCTTCTGATTTGGTTTGACTTTTTAATGAAAAGTAAGTTTGACAGGTTTTGAACAAATAAAGAAGTCAGTTGAATAATTCTGCAAAACAGAAGCCAGTGGTGACAGTGAACCTTTTGGCCCCAATGTCTGTATAAGCATTTGACATAATGCCAATTAAAAAAAACAAAAAACTTCTGTCAGTAAAATGGATCTTCATGAATCCACATCACTGATTTATAGGCCTACATTTGTAAAATTCTCTTTTTAGGCCAATATTTAAAGAAAGTTGTCGTGCTAACATAACATGCCATTCCTGGTTAGGTTTGGGCACACACTACAAAGATAAGGATGAGGAAAGATAACAGGGCTTTGTGTGATTGAAAAGAAAAGTGTATATAATTCAATTAATGGCCAACTTGCAGTATTAATATTAGAGTTTACACATTGTTTCAGATGTTGTTACTCATTGAAACACTACCAGAAACTCTTCCTACAGCGAGGATTTTCTGGATCGGGTTTGAGGGGGCTGTTTGCACTCTCAGCTCTGTGGACATCCAGGCTAAATCTCTCTGGTCTTATCAGCTTTGATTTCATTTGAGCCAACGGATGTTATCATTAATATGTCAGATTAACAAGCACATACCAATGAAATACATCCAGCCACAGCATTAAACTCCACCAAGATGTAATTGAATTTTCCCATCAACTCAAATAACGTCATGACATTAATAAGTGATTATCTCGTCTACTGGAGGGCTGTTTTTACTTGGATAAAAAGCTGATGAGAAGTGCCTGGCCGTTTGTTTCGACTCCCATCTACACGGACACTGCCAAAGTAAACTGGTTTTAGAACATTGTGACATACTTTTTCTCAGTAACAGGGAGACATTTGGGAGGAATTTACAGATTTAATTAGCTGGGTCTCTGAGGATCCAGGCTCGTCCAACTTTCATTTCGATGTAATCTTACTTCAGAGAATACTTTTGGCTCAAAAGGAATGTGACGTGTTTTGTGGACAGTGTCTGTGGGCTTCTGCAGGAGTCTCAGAAATGACATCAGACAAAGTGTTTTATGAAAGTAATAACCAGAAAAAGCACATTTCAATCAGAAGTGGCTTTTGCTGCTCCAGTGGATGGTTCTCAGATTCTAATGGTGATGATTAAAAGTCCTGAGCTGCTGACCTTATCTCCAAGGCACCCCAATGACAATAATAGAAAATATGTTTCCATTTTTCTTTTCATTATTTTACCAGATGTAACATTAAGTAGGTGGAAACGTAGAAAAAAAATCTATAAACCATAAATGCCCTATTGTGGAAATATTGAGCTTTGAATCAGCCTAATGTAATTGCATCCTGACAAAACTATCTTATTATATTTAAAAATCAATACTAAAAATACATTTGTTAATTAATTCTAAAATATTGTGTAAGCAGCATTTATTGTAAATGAACCAAAAGAACCAGTTTATTTATGGCACCAGTGTAATGGGTACTGCACTACCTCACTTTACTACTTTACTCTTTTGCCCTTTTATATTTTTTATATATTTGCTCTTTTATTACTTATATATTTATTTTATTTTTATTTTTACTTACTTGTGTGACATTTTACTGTGGACGGCAAAGTAAGAATTTCATTGTACAGGGAAACGTGCTTTCTGTCTGTACACATGACAATAAACACTTTGAATCTTGAATCTTGAATTTTTGAATCTTGAATTTTGATGGGTAATCATTGTGCAATCATTTTCAGATCTATTTCTACAAAAGCTTGCATGCTATGCAATGTTAATTAGACCTGAAATATAAAAATGATCTTCTTCAAGAGAGTATGGGCTCTCCTGCCTCTGTCCCGTACTCATGGGTTCGATCAGGAATTTCAGTTAAAATGGGACACTCTTTGTTTTGTAGCTTCACAGTCGTGGATACAAATACTTTTTGAACATTTTATTTAAAACAAGTTTAACATTTTTTTTATAAGCTGACCATCTTAAAATACACCCAAGAGTATTAAGAATGACCTAAGAAAGTAATAAAATACATAAAACCCCAGATAAAAGTTACCAGTAAGTACCAATAAGTTAGTTTCCCCGTTTAGCAGCTGTCTTTTAAAATGCACTTAGTATGTTGCCAACAGTGTTTGGAGTCACAAAGTTAGTGCTCACATCAGGTCTTACTGCTTCAGAAAACACCGGTAGAGGACACCAGAGAAAGAAAGACTTGTCACAGCAGCCCTCCAGCCCTCACTAACTCCCTGAAGCCCAGATGTGGAGCCCATCTGCTCCAGTGGCCGCTCACGTCCTGGCTGCCGTCACGTCTTTACTGTTGGTTTAGAGCAGATCATTGAAGGGGCCTTCCAGATGGCTGTTTAGACTCTCTGTGCTTTGATAACACAAAGCTTTGGGGTTTGAAGCACAACAAGTACGGCAGGTGTGCACTGTTAAACTATGCCTTGGTTACGATTTAAAACAACAGCTTTTAGGGGTCAAAGGTCGCCTGTAATTGCCAGCGGACGTTTGAGCGGTGCCAAATGGACTTTCTGCTTTTTTCTATAGCTTTTCACGAATGCCAAAGTGGTCGTCCACAAACTCATTATGATTTCCATGTGTGATGATCTGAATAAAAGAGGCGGGGGCAGAGGCGGGGGGTTGAAGACATAATTAGTTTCCCTCACTGCAGGAGACAGTATGTTGATGAGACAAAGAACGACGGAAAAAGCCATGCTGTCAATCTCTCACCGTTCTTTTATCTCTTGAAGCTCCAGTGTGTGATGCTAAGAGGCGCTCACATTTCCCCACGCAGCCGTCTGCACCACAAACGCCTTGGTTATGCGCCTCTGCCAATCCGCTATCACCACCATTTCATCCACCTCTGCAGTGAGAACAGCGGGCTTTGTGCTAACACAATCCAGGTCAGGTTTGATCCCAAATATTTGTTCATCATTACTGAAGAACCGCTTACAATCAAGAGCACATTCTGCCTTTGATTGTGAAAGTCTTCAATTGGAGACATTGAGACTTATTATACTGTTCTCATGTTCATAAAGGAGAGGTTTTAAATAGTAGTCAAAGACAGCCAGGTGTTTTGGATACAGTCTTCGCTTTTACATGATACTCTCACCTCCCCCCAATTAGGATCAGCTCTATCCATTGTTTTATATGCATTCTCTAGCTAGTTATTAGTATATTAGCCACTTTACTGAAACACATGCAATACAAAGATACCTCATACAACATGTACAGTTTGAGAAAGTACCTGCAATTATGCTGACTGAAACAGTTCTCTTTGCACCTCTATTTCCCCAACGGATGAAGTATTTTATAGCCATCTGTACTTTTTCTGTTTATAGCAGTTGGCGCAGTCTGGGACTGATCTAGTGGCTCCCCTGTGAGTTAAAGATGAAATGTGCCCTTTGCTGCGAGGATGCTAATACTCTGTGGACTCCCAACAATCCCAGTTCTCCCCCAAACAAGAAACCAGCCAGCGCCTTCAGGAAGCAGCAATCAAACTTTAGCTTTAGACTGGGGAATGCAGGAGTGTGAGTGTGTGTGTGAGTGTGAGTGTGTGTGTGTGTGTGTGTGTGTGTGTGTGTCAGTGTCAGTGTGTGTGTGTGTGTGTGTGTGTGTCAGTGTCAGTGTGTGTGTGTGTGTGTGTGTGTCCAGCAGGGAGAATTCACCACTGCTGGGCACCTACGGCATGCACTGCTTGGCTTTTATTACCCTTGGAAGTTCTTTTAACTCCTTCGGCAGGAAATGAAACACTCTGATGGCTCTAAAGCAGAGTGCGGGAGCCATTTGCAGCCTGGGCCGTGACATTGGCGAGCATGTGTTCCATATAAAGAGGAGCTGGTGGGGCACAGGTGCGCCCTGGATGTATATGAGTGAAAAGGAGAAAGTGTGTTGGTGTTTACTGAGGCCTTACAATCACCCAGAGGCAGTAAACCAACAGACTGCATTCCACTGAACGGTCAGCTCATGAAAATGCATGAAGCATTTAAACCTGGAAGTTTGCTGCGATTTTAAACTTTTGGGCATTAACTATTTTGATATGTAACTCTATTTATCTGAGATATTTTTTGGTTTATATAATGCATTTAATAAATAAATGAAAATGTGCTCTGGGTGCCACAGTTTGCAATACATTATTCACTTCACAAGTACAAGTGTTGACCTCTGACCTGGATATGACTTATAATGTTATATTTTTCTAAATGCAGTGTATGACATTTAGGCCACAGCTTCGTCCTACACAGACCACAGGCATCCCCAGTTGTCTGTAGACTGACAATATTCAAACAGTGAACCTGGGGTTGTTCTCACACTATCTGCCTTATAACTGCCTCACAATAACTCAAACACTTCCCAAATTATTGACACATTTTCTGCACATTAACTATTGGATTAATTAGATTGTGTCAGACTGATTTATAGCAGCATTCACGGCGTGTTCTGCCTGTCAAAGCCTTTGTTGATTACTATACAAACAGCCGCAGTGCTACAACAACACTATTGGAGTCTGCCGTGTGTTAGGAAAGACAAACAGGAAGAAAAGAACTATACTCCATCATTTCAGTGTTTTTGACCAGATCTGAACATTTCTGCAAAATAGAATTAAATATTCCTAACATTGCCATAAGACAATGGGAAAATATATTTTCATTTATTACATTTTTTTCTTAAAGTATGAATTTTCTAAAACAACACACAAAATGCACAAAATTATAAACTACATAGTTTGAGGGGAGTGATCGAGAAGCTCCTCTGTTCTGTTGTGTATTCATTGAATATTATTCTAACGATATTTAAAGTATACTGGGGGTGTTTTATAGGTGCAGTAGAAAGAAGTGCAGTGTCCAAAAGTGTCAAAACCAAAGAAACATGAAACACAGCCAGTTCTTTCTCATACATTGTTTAAAATGTTGAACTTTATGAAGTATCTGAATTCAAATACCGTGGTGTAATTTGGGATTCAACATTATTGTTCAAAAGTCATATAAAAAAGTGACACTAAAAAACTTTCACCATATCTGTAATAATTGAACTGAGAGGGCCGTAAAGATGTTCCTTCATTCTTTGATCATTTCCCAAATTGAATATTGTTTGAGTAGCTGGTCACTTGCTGGTTCCACAAACTTTTAATAAAAAAGCATTAAAATACTCAATAAAAGCCATCACACCATCACTGCCTTGTTTTAAAAAAGCACAAGTTACTGGACTTTTAAAACATGATTAACATAAAAACAGTTTGATCTATAAGGTACTACACTAAACAGAACATTAATCCAGAAAAGACTAAGCGAGCTACCACCAGAGGAACAGTGATGATACCTCACAGGTGCATCACGTTGGGTCAGACTGTACTGTCAGTTCGAGGTGGGAACCTGTGGAAACGTTTACCAATGACATTGAAAGAATGCCTCATGTAACTCTTTTAAAGCCCAAACAAAAAACTGGTGCTGATCGGATAGGACTTGTACTCACGTATAATCAATGTGCATGTATTCCAGTATGAATCCCATTATTGTATGTTTTAATGTGTGTATGAGCAGGTTGTGACAGCGTAGGCTGTGCAGTAGGCTATTGTGAGTATTGTTTGTGTAGGTTACATTTACATTTAGTCATTTAGCTGACGCTTTTATCCAAAACGACTTACATTAGGGTTCCTGTAGGCAAGGTGGGTTAAGTGTCTTGCCCAAGGACACAACGACAGTATGAACTGTGGGAAGAGGGGGAATCGAACCGCCTACCTTCCGGTTGAAGGACGACCGCTCTACCACTGAGCCACTGCCCCTGTCCACTGTGTCCCCTTTTTTATAGTTATTATCCAGCAGGTTTACATTCATGTTTCATGTATGTACATTAAAATGCATTGTCCCAATCAAATAAATTATTATTAGTATTTGTGTGAAAATGAACCTAGTCATGTCATTATTTTTAAACAAAGCACACAATACACATGCTTCTCAAAATGTTATTTAAATTCTCACAGTCTAAACAAATCCAATGTTATAGCTCTGAAATGATGTCACACATGTATAATTATGATTCCTGCCCAGCTCAATAAAAAATAAAAAACACTCAACATGCTCATTAAAGGTCAAAGGGTCCAACAAACTTAACTTAACAAACTTAATGTGCATATAACTTCCCTCGTTTTCTATTTTCAATTTTGTTAGAAATGGGTCTTGCTGGAAATAAAAGCCAGCAGCAGCAGCAGCTTTTAAAGAAAGATTAGGAGTAATCTGGGGCATCTCTGCTACAGCGAGGGCTTTGTCTGTCGACTGGAGAACAGTGTGTGCAGCGCTAAATATGTACATTCTCATTGCAGCTCCTTTGTTCTTGGGTCGCAGCGATATTTGTCCCGCTCTCCACTGACGGCCTTCATTAGTGGCACTCATTCTACATTAATAAGTGTCCAACAAACCTGAGACAGAATATATTACACTTCCATTTTGGGTCGACACTGACATTTCTCATCAAGCCGCCCTCAGGTAAGTCGTCTCTGTGAATGAGCACTCTGTCACAACGGCCCAGGCTCACGCTAAATCTACTGCTGCTGCTCTTTATATGAACAGTGCAATCACAGTTACTCCTGCGTTCAAAGGACTGTCAATTTTTCACCTGGATCTAGAACAATATAAATCCAGCAGTAGTAGAGGTTTAAGGTAAAGTTTGTCCTGAGTTTTATAAATGTCTACATGCACAAATAGAACAAAAGTCTCTTGTGTGTAGAGACCACACACAGGAGGTACAGAAGCCACCATGTACTGCTGCAACAACTGAAGAGGATACATTCTTTGGACTGGTTTTGTAACAGTCAAAACATGTCAACTGGAACCTTCTAGTTTCTACAGTTTGTACATCTCACTCTTTGCCTGCCACTAAGTGTTGGTTGTGTTTGTACAAAAATCTTCTTCGAGGTGACATTGACCTAACAGCCACCTTATTGGACAATCAATGTAAGCACTAGTCCCACTGTCTCCTGTAAACATGCTCTAGGAACATTCTCCTACGCTGACTTCCTCTTGTTTAAATGCCTGTATTTATTTACAGATAGCATGAAATCTCATGCACCGCATACTAATATCCAAGAATATGTTGATAGGTGCAACAACGCTTGAGGAAACACTGTTTTCAGGCCAAATTCTGCTAAAATGAGTTGTCAAATGCGGGTGCTGATAAATGAGTACTGCTGACGTTTGTGGAGCATGATGTGATTCCTGAAAGGTCTAAAGCAGAGGTAAACAGCCGCTGACTGACTGCCAAAAGAATCTGGCCTCAATCTCTTTCTGCTGCCGCGCAGAGGTGTGAATAATTAAAGCCTTTCGGTGGGAGCTCCGAGGAACACAGCCCATCACAATCTCCACGCTTTTAACTTTCACAAATTCTATATATTCCACAGCCTCAATGCATCAAAACTCCTACACTGGTTCACAATGGAAAAATATGTTCCAGATTAATAAGACACACACAAACAGGGCTGAAGACAGAGCGACTGTGGAAACAAACCAGAAAATCTATGCCTTTTTTAACAGCTAGGACAAATTATAACATCTGCTCCTCCTGCAGTGGCTCTGGAAATAAAGGAAGGACTGGGGCAATTAAAATGACTGCAAATCGTTAATATGCAACTAAAAGGTCCCTAATACCATTGGTTCCAAATATGATACATCCATCTAATAATAAATTTGGTACATTCTATTTTGATTGAAAAACGTACTGATGGGTTATAAATATACGGCATATATTCACAATTATGCATAAAATTCAGTTAATTGGCCAGGTCTTGTCCTTTTTTCCAGAAAGAGCTTGTGTGACCAGCTCAGACAAAACAAGAGACAAATTTGTCTTATATATATATTCAGATATGAAGGAAGTCTATTGTGCACTGACAAAGTTAATCGTACATGCATCTTTTGATTTTTGTAAACAACAAATCAAAACTACATTTTTACCATTCCTCTTGGTAAACATGAATCCAAATGTAATTCAACCAAAGGCTTTCTGAAGCCAGTTGTCTGCTGCCTCAACAAACTGATGGTGTAGTTTTCTTTAAGAAAAGAGTTGGAAGAGAAAGTGCATGATCGATTGTTGTAAAAATAACTACAGTGTATTGATGCTTATCCTTGTGTTCTCCTTTGAAGATGTGAGATTTGAGCTCGCCAAAGCCACACTGTGAGGCCCGCTGTTGACTGGAGCCCTGTTTCCTTTCCAAAGGCATTGAAACACACCGCTGCTCTGACAGACTGCCTGCGCCCGGAGAAAGGCCCGTCCAAGCGCTGCCATTGGGACCAAGTGGAGGGGAAAGAGCCAGCTTCTATTCGACGAGGAGGGGCTCACTCAAGCACATCCATTCGGGGGGATTTAGGGAGCTCGTCTGCCAGCAATAAAAGGCTGAAACAGGATACTTGGTAAGATTAATTACCTTGATAGGCCACGATAATGCCATTTAAATGGGAAAGTAATTAAAGTGCACCTTCCATGAAAATTATTCATTGCTGACGGATTGTGTGACAGACAAATCAGCAGGCATTTACAGAAAGCTACAGGTTAAGTGCTCTGAGACCACTGCAGTTTTATTGCAGCTGTTGGATCTTCCTGCTTTGCCCAGTTCTCATCAAACTACTGCAAAGATGTGGAGCAGGATGCAGGTAACGTTAAACCCCAGCTACAAAAGAGAATCCGCTTAACTAGAAAGTGACACTGGAACTGGTCATCTGGGGACGCCACAAAATCAATCAGCCCTTTCTTTATGAGGCCACCATGGGAGATCAGAACACAAGTGTTGGTTTCACAAATGCTTTCCCTCAACAATATACATTTTTCAATGACAAAGTGTCAATAAAGTGGCTCTAAGGATTAGCAAAGACAGGCTAAAATTTCAGCTGTCACTGGTGAACTTCAGCAGGTCACGGAGCAGAATGCACATCCGTCTCAGATTAGCTGTAGTCAGAAGCAGCAGGGACGAAGAGGCTCTAAAGGAACTCAGTGCTTCGCCACAGGAGCCAGGTTTAAATTTAGTTTAAGTTTAAATGGTGTAACAACAGGTTCGGTATATGTTTTTCTTATATATATATATATATATATATATATAAAGAAAAACATGACAAATGGCTGGCATGTTGAATGCTAGTTTGGGTCAGTTACATTTACAAATAACTTTAATATTTCCCCTGTTTAACAAGATGGTTCAGGTATGTTCAAATTGAAAAGTAGCAACTGACTGCAAAGTAACTGTGTTGTAATGGTGTTATTTATTAAAGACCGCAGGCATTGTTTCAGGAATATGTTGTGCATATCATTGTACAGACTGGCTCAATATTTAGCTGCATTTACACAACAAGCTACAAGTGACTGTATTTTATACAGGGTTTGTACAGACGGTTTTAGGACCTGTGCTTCCTCATCAAAGGCTGTTAAACTGAGAGCTGTTTGAAGAGATTCGCACTTAAACTTACATTTAAGACATGCATTCAGCTTGAGGGTTAAATATGTAGAAATATGTAAAACTTTAGCTTTAGCTCAAATAATGCTCATTTGAATGAATAAAAACATTGCTACTGGGCACGTGTCGTTTTGATGATGTCCTTTGTTGAAGTTTTTAAAAACTAATTTAGATATAGATATGGCATTAAGTTATGCATACATGTTTGTTTTTAAATTGCTCTAGAAATATTTAATGATATTTGTGTACGTTTTACTGCTTGTTGTTGTTGAGACAGATCCTTGATGGTGCAGCCCAGACTTGGAATGATAAATATAAATATCCAGATGGATAGTGCTGTAAGACACAATGGCTGACTATGACTCCAAACAAAACCGCAATATTTGCTTCTCACGCGACGCAAGGACAGAGAAGCTTTTCAGATCAAAGTCAAATGCTTAGCTCACATTCCTGACTGCCTCGATACATTCTCCTCTCCTTTTCCGCACAGAGGGATGGGACAAAGGGGAATAGCCGGTTGTTCCCTTTGAATGTTTAAGTAGGTTTGTACTTGAGGGGACTATAACATCATCCTACACAGCGCTGCACAACAAATGAACCCGACTAAAAATAAACTCGGCAGTACAGCACCATTTGCTGTTTTCTAAAGGTCTATGATGTAAAAATGTGAAACTCTGACAAAGACTGTCTCACTGTGACATCTCTGTCTTCCTTTTATCAGATGATTCAGAATGACGCCCACAGACTCATGGGACGCCATTAGGGGGAAGCATTTGTATTTTAGGCTTGTGTCAGAAAACACAACTGGTCTCATCCAAATCAATAAAGTCATGAACAAGAAAAAACATTTGCTCATATTATTTTTAAGAGTGGGAATATTATATTGGAAGAAAAACAAAAAAAGTAATAAATTAGAAAGAAATCATTTGCAATAGTAATTAAATGTTTCGATAATACATAATTATAATAAATTATAATTTTACATCTAATTGCAACATTTATGCTAATAAGTTAAATGTGTTTTTTCTTTATCTTTGAATAAAAAAATAATAATACACACACACACACACATTATATATATATATATATATCCTGTTTCACAAATTATACAAAAGAGAGGTAATAAGATAAGTAACACAATGACTCTATCAAATGTTTGTGTTGGACAGTCATGACATTCCCAGCATACCACAACATCCTAGTCTACCTCAGCGCAGTCTAAATAAGTAATGCACTGCCGGTGTCATAGCCCTGTTTCTGGCCTGGCTCCCCCGGTGCATCCTGGGAATCCTTTGGCTCAGCTTGACCATTGTACAAGTGCTATCTGAGAGTCACAGGCTTTATGCTGCTGCCTAATGCGAGCTTTCGACATTCAAATCAATTTCCACAGCTTCTCAGTTGTTGCATTGTTTCTGCCTCTCGCTGCTCACATCGAAACCTACTCCACCAGCCTGCAGCTCCATGTGAACGTCACCTTTCCCACAACCAATCCCAAATCCTGGTGCCCTTCTCCACACTGAGTTTGCAAAGTGTGCAACATCAACTCCCGCTTGAATAAATATGAACAGAGATTGCATGATCATGATTCTGAGGCTAGATTAAAAGGCCTTGTTGTTTATGAGTGAGCTCGAGGAAAACAAAGGCCTTGTCTTGTTTTTGTATTTTTCAGAATTGTTCTGTGTCTGTTCTTAACTCTTAGCAAATGGAAAGATAGACAAATCCACAATGAAACGCAAAACTATTGAAATGTTGCAAAACAAGAGTGTAAGCCGTGAGATGAAGCTGGATACAATACACCTGTAAATGTTGCAGTGCTTAGCTCAATGACTGATAAGACCAAGGTCTACCAGAGTTGTTAACTTGAATAATCTCTTTCTGCATGTAGGGCCAACATAAACAGTAACATTTCCAAACTTTCATTTATTTATTTATTTTGAACATTCTAAACCACTGCAGAAATTATCAAATAGTAATGTTTAGTTATTGTTAAGTAGTTATTGTAATAGTAATTATTACATAATGCATTGGTAATAATGTGGTACAACTCTCAGATGTACAACTCACAAGATTAGGTTTAAATAAATAAATATATAAAAGTAATTTGTTACCAAGGAACAGACCAAAGAACACATTCATTAGGTTATAATTTACTATGTGCATATATTTAGAATACATTTGATATATGCTATGCCAAAAACATGTCTCTGTCATGTAACCCTGGTCAGTAAGAGTGATGGTGTACAACTCTATATGACTCAATAAAACTCAAACACACTCAGAACATTCTCATTTTTCCAGTTTCATCATGATTAGATATCCATTCAACTATATCCAAGGTTTTGGTGGAAGCGTGGGAACCCTATTCATTTACATTATGCCCTTCACTTCCCAACATCATGGCTTTGTTGCTTCCAGTCCAGTGATTGGTCATTAGGCGCTGGACTCAGTGACTGTCTCGCTGTGTCCTTACTGGCTCTGCAGGATGTAACAGGACGCTTCAGTGCTTTGTAATTGGACCTTCCTAAAACAATTTCTGAGCAGGCCACTCATTAGAGAGGGACTGCATTATTAAAGCTTTTATAGCTCATCATTCAGAATTGATTAACCTTTTGGTGGCAAACCAGCGGAGCCCCAAAGCTCTCAAAGAAACTTAAAAAGCAGAGCTCTATCTATCTCCCCCCCTCCCCTCCTTCCTCACTTGGTGCATGGTAATGAGCATGTGCACAGGCTCGGTGCAAGGGGCTATGGGAACTGAACATGCAGCCTGTGAATGCAGATGGTGATCCATGTGATGAGGAATTCACACCTCCACTAATTACACCAAAGGAAGTGTCTGTAGTGAGGCAGGAGCTGCAAGGTGCTGAGCGCTTATTGTTCCAGGAAATCTAATTACCTCTCAGCTATGTCTTAAATGAGTCTAAGTACAGACTGGAGTTGGAAGCATGATTTCTTCGGGCAAGAACAGAGCATATTACATGGGAACAGATACCAGACAGTAGTAAAATCCAAACTGTACAAGTCCACAGCGAAATGATTCAAGTTCTTTGTTGTATTTGAAGATGGACATTTTCAAAAATAAATGTGAATAAATCAGTTTTGGTCTTGACTTATAATTCTAGTGGATTTTAAACTATCAAACCATCAAAACAAAGACTGCTATTGAGTACTATGCAATAAGACAGCACTATGCAATGTGTGTAACCGTGGGTTCTCTCCGGGTACTCCGGCTTCCTCCCATCGTCCAAACACATGCATGTACAGGTTAATCGGCAAATCTAAAGTGTCCCTAGTGAATGAATGTGAGAGTGAATGGTTTTCTGTTACTGTCTGTCTCTAAATGTTAGCCCTGCGACTAACTGGCCACTGTCCAGGGTGTACCCCGCCTCAGGCCCAAAGATGCTGGGATAGGCTCCAGTCACTCACGATCCCTAACAGGACAAAGCGGTAGAAAATAAATGAATGAATGAATAAGGTATTGCCTTATTATGTAATAATTATATATATTGTTTTACAAGATGATTAGATAAAGATTTATTACATTAATTCATTAACACATTGATTTTCTACTGTTTTTCCTGCTTTAGGCTTGAGGCAAAGGGATCCAGACTTAGAACCACAGACTGTCACAATCATTGAATGCATTATTGTGTCTCCAGCCTGAACAGATGGAGTGGGTCGCTCTGCCTTAAAGAGCTGCTAACCCCAAAGGAATTTGATTAGTCTGGTTTCAGTAATGCACAATGGCCTAAAAACATTGCTCAAATAAAACCATGAAGTATGTAAGGTAAAGTGTACAAACCTTTTTCAGAATAAACGTTAGCACAGCTTCTAACAGCATTTATCAAAACCCATGCAGATATAAACACTGCCACTTGCTCAAGCAATTAGAGCATGACACTTTCTTGGCTAAGCATGGCAGTGTCTTACACAATGACTCATGGCTAAATATTCAGCCATGTTAACTGAGAAATGGTATAAGTCAACATTTCTGACATAATTATTAGTGACTTCAAAAGGACTCGGGTTAATGGCTTCTTTCTGCAGGTGGTTCTTGGTCTGACATGAATTTGTCCTTGGCCAAGCAGGGCCCAGGTTGAGTCCAGCACATTTCTCTGTCAAGGAACAGGCCTCACAATACATCACTCTCTGTGCTGTGTGCTTGAACCATCTGACGTACTGTCTTCTACCAGAATCTGGAGTAGACACAGAAAAGTATTTTTGTGCTGCACTAAGCAGAAAAAAAAGCAACTTTGTGAGATTTTCTACCACTGGTGAGAAAACTTTATTGTCAAGAAGAAGAAAAGATTCTAATAGTTTAAATGTGTGGAAAATAAATGTTGAGAGCGTGTACTTAGGATAAATCAATGTTGGATGTTTAGTTGTTTGAGTCTGTTTGTGGTCATCTTATACATTATATTTAATTGATCAATCTAAAAAAACATACAGTGATAGAAAATGCAACAAAACAAAAGGACAACTCTTGTCCTTTGTGTCTAATTTGTTAACTTAAATTCATAGATTGTAAAAATATGGATGTTATCCGCCCATTGGTCCCCTCTTCACCGATATTGTCGTTATGACAGGGCAATAAAATGGCGGTTACATCCGGGCTTTTCCGGATTTTACTCCATAGTAAAACAATACTTTTCAGTTAGCATAAACTGACATATTAATCAAAAATTCACCCCCCCCAGAGTTGTCATGTAGTAAAAACTTAGCTCTAGAGACTGGAGCCATCTTTTGTACCAGGCTGTAAACATGAGTTTTACACCAAAGTTGTCATTGGGTTTCTCCTTATATTTCTGCTTTTGGAGCCTGCCCTCTGGTGGACGGAGGTATATCGCTGTATTTTGCCGTTAATCGCCGTATGGCGGCGCCCTTACTCGAGGACTGTTTAAGAGGTTCCATGGGAGAGGCTTGCTTTAATTATACTATACATAAATACTTTGCAGAAGGGGTCATTTAATCACTGCAGGCAGACCACTGTGTTTTATGGATGCTCAATCATGAAAGAGAAATCTTGTTAGATAAATCCATACAAATAATGAATAAAAGCAGTAGAGACAGTCACCACACGTTATAGCATTTTAATTACACTGGATTAGCCTCCGACCTAGATGCAAATGTTTCACCAGCACTTACAACTCCAATGGTAGACTGCATCAGAGCTAAGCTTACAGTGTTTACCACTTCACTGCTGATATACTTATGTTATGAATCTGGAAATACAGAAAAATAATACAGATTCTGATCATAAATGGAAAAATGTATTGTGTCATGTATTTTTGTTAAAATGATTCATATGATGATGAAGCAGGTGAAAAGTGTCCATCTCAAACTAATGTTTGACATAAAAATGTATGTTGGCTCAAAATGCTAGTTGCCAGTGGCTGGTTTTATGGGATGTAATTGTTTAAAAATAAATATGTGATATTTATTAAATATTAATAAATGTGATACTGTCCGAGCCGGCTCACCAATATAGGCAAATGCTAAGGGAGCCGTGGCCTCCAATGTCACCACGAAACCGGGAATAAAATTCACCTTCAATATAATCAGTTAAATGCTCAGGACTCCAGATATACGTACGGCGCTGGTGAACTACTGTCACAACAGCTAGAGCTCTGAGAGGAGACGACAGCAGCACGGAGCTGCTCACAGAGACGTGCCCAGTAGCTGCGCTCACAGACACAGAGCACACAGACCTGTGGGGTCACGCACGTAAAAACTGACACAGAATATATTCAGCCGTTTGCCTCGATTAAAGTTATTCAAAAAGCAACCTGTTGTTAGCTGCAAAAAAAGAAAGGCTAACTTCAGTTTATTGGAGTTTCATAAACCCCTCCCTCTGGGAGTTACCATGGAGATCCAAGCTCTTCCCTCTAGTAATATAAGCTTAGCTCTCTTACCAGTTGAACTCAGAACTGACAGTGTCAGAAGTGTCTTGGAGAAGAGACAAAACGTCTTCCCCTTGAAAAAACTCCAGCTGTTTTTACTTCAACCTTTTCTTTAAATGTGATACTGCTCTCTATTTCTGCTTTGGGTTCTGACAACCATCACTGAAAACCTGTTGTGTGAATGTCTGACGGTTCCGCTCACTGCAGACAGCACACTTTCCCACTCCTCTGCACATGCGTGTTTGTATCAGGAAATGGAAAAGGAGCGCCTAGACATGCCTGAAGCTGCATTTATGTGGCATTTGTATTTAACAGAATTATTATTAAATATATATATTATTAAATGCTAATTAGCTTAGCTAATTCGCTCAGTTATAATTGAGTCATTTATAAATATCAAGTATAACACTCTGACTTTACGAGTTAAAAACACAACAGTAAGAATAACAGGTTCCTAACTCGACAACAGCTCCGGCCGAAAGCTCCTACCGTATTCTCTGTGGTGCTGTTACTGTTCAATGTTTACATCCCTAGCCCTAAATCCAGTCTGTAATCCGGTCTGTTAGGTCATTAATAGGACAAGTTAAATAAATAAAACTTGTTGGTAGTATTATTAATAGTTATATCACTGAAGTCTTCCCAGAGTCTTGCCATTGACAAAAGTCCATTATCAGTGGAGTTCTGCAAACCTTTTTTTTTTTACATGTACATGAGTCATGTGACCACTGGCGACAGAAAACAAACGTGTAGTGTCCAAAATTGTTCACTAATTCAGTGCACTATATAATTCTCTTTCTATATATTGAGTGAGAGGCAGGGGCTCGGGAGGGGGACTTGTCTTTCCTCTTCCATGGCTCACACTGTCCTCTGCATCCTGTGCGCACAAACTCTCGCGGTTCCGTCTTTTTAGCACATTTGTATTTAATAAATAACATTTAAAAAAATATTTGAATCGTAAGAAAGTGTTATAGTGACCACTAATATTGTGTATTGCTTAAAAATATCACAAATAAGTATTTTTTCTATATTGCCCAGCCCTACTCTGTGCTATGTTTAAAACAACTTCTTTATTCTACAGTTCAAGTTCAGGAAACACTTATTCCATATTTACACACACATTTCATAAAACCTGATAGATCAGGTGATGTTCTTACCTGCTTGGCCAGTAGCAATGCTAACTGCAGCAAACAGTCTCTGTGTGCGGCTCAGGTCGGACACTCCATTGACCGCCTCCACTTCAAAGGTGTAGTTAGCGTGGGCCAGCAGGTCTATGATGCTCACATAAGTGTCCACTAATCCAGACTGGGCAGGGGAGTACCCCACATTGGGCCCACATGTCACACACTCCTCAGGCTCCCAGCTGCAGCGCCGGCAGATCACACGGTACGTGACGTCATTGCGGCCGCCAGTGTCAGCCGGCGGGCTCCACTCCAGGCTCACGGTGGTCTGGTTGATGTTGTAGACCAGGTTCTGTGGCGCTGAGGGAGGTCCTGTCAGAGGTGGACACAGAGGAAGTTGGAATTAAATAAGCAGTGCCAAGGAAAGTGACAGCCAAGAGTGTGCATTGACTGGATCTGTGCTTTGAGAAAAAAGGAACACTATGGGACAAGCAAGCTCCAGCCTAGAGCCAAACACTGACACTCAATTATAATAAGATTCAGGTCCAGGAAAAAAAGCCAGTACATGGAAAAGGGAAGCTAGTTCTGCCAGGTAGCAAGGTCAGAGTTAGAGGCTGTGAATTCAGAATGGGCAGCTTTTCAAAGGGACAATGTCACAGCAGAACACAGGTTTATAGCAGAGTCATTAAAAGGACAGGCTGCTCTTAACACCTCAGCAGCTCCACCAATCAAACCACATTACTTTTATTGTTAATGAGCTTTTTACAACACTGCTTTATAGTAAGGTAGTCAGGTAGGGCTGCTTTCAGGTTGTGAGAACATAAATATATACAATGTTTTGTGTTGCTTGCGCTGGGGCTTGGGCAGAAAATTGGCGATATTTCTGTCATAATAATGTCAACAAAATAGCCATTGCACTAGATTGTGCTGCTTGTTAGTATCCAAGGTGCCAGGCATTTATATGAGTCCAGGCAGAGGAAGGGGCATATTTACATGACCAAAAACACAAGGTGCCTGGCAGGTGGCGCAGTCATTTTAAGGGCGTGTCCAGAGCTGGAGCATCATTTAAAATTTAAAACCAGAGATGAAATCAAAGAGCAGTTATTTGGTCATTTTAGAGTTTTGATGGCTAATTTCACCTGTGAACTGTAATAATTAACCCTTTAAGCCCGAGTCTGTTTTTGGTGTGTCTGCTCAAAAAGGACATGTCCAAAGTAAATTGTTGACATGTGAAACTTTATCTCTGCAACTACAAGGTGTATTTCAATACTTCTGGTGTCAAAATGAAGGGGCACTTGAATGTGCAATGGGATATCTTCAGAATAAATCAAGATGGAAAACAGCAAAATAACCCCAAAAACATTTCCGCCTAAAAAACAAAACAATATTTGGATGAATATTCTCTTTAGATGAAGGCAGTTGCAGCTCAAACACTATTTTAAATTACAGCCACACATGTCGACATTACCTGCACCAAATATAATTGTTCTAATGTGAAACATAGCAAAACTATTAAGATTCTCCATTAAAAAGAATAGGGCAGAATATTGTTTTTGTTTGCTTGCTGTTTGGTCTGTGTTTGGAGAAAAATGTAAATGGCTCATATGTGCTTGTAGCTGAGTCTCAGTGATATGCTGCTTTGCCATCATTTTCTGAGGGTCTGAATCCCTATAGCCCCCCAATTGGGGACCATGTGCAAAGGCCCAGAGAGCCCCCCAGTTAATTAATTAATTAGTTATTCATTGACCCTGTTTAACACATGGGTGTCAATGATGTGCGTAATATTTGAAAAATGTAAACCCTTGTCAATCAGACTCACACGTGGAATACATGAATAGAAACTCGGCTTGGTCTGGCTGCGTGTTTTTCTGTTATTGTGCTTAAAGTCTGCACACTCGTTACACCTGAGCTGAGCTGACACACAGTTAGAATCCTGCAGGAATTAGATGTTTGAGTGGATGGGCCTGAAGAGAAAGACTGTCAGGACTCACTGAAAGCTCCAGTACCGGAGACGGGCTATTCTCTGACTTGACCAGAACCAGGTCTCGAGTTACCGCTGTCAGGTCTGTGTCTTTCTTTTTTTCCACTTCTCTTTTTTACTTTTTTACTTTTTTTGTACTCTTTTTTAAAGTAAATAATTTTATAATGTTGACAAATTAAAATTATGATTTTTTTATGTATTACACAATATTATAAACATTTTAATTTATTGTATTTTCAAATTTAACAATAGCTATCAATATCCCAATTATTATAACTATTATTATATATAACTACATTATGATTATATTTTCAAATTTAGGCTACATTATTTTTTGTGCATTTTGTGCATTGTTAATATTTTGTGCATTGTTAATATTTTTGTGAAAATTGTGTGTGTGTGTGTGTGTGTGTGTATATATATATATATATATATATATATATATATATATATATATATATATATATATATATATATATATATAAATTAAATATTGACAAAAAAGACATGGGTAAAGTAAGAAGAGTATTTAATAAACAATATCCGACATTGTTAGCACTGACCACATGTTTTGAAGCTAGTATTTACTCTTGGCTCCAGTGTTAAGCTCCTTGTGTCCCTATTGGCTACACAGTGCCAGACAGTCTATGATGAGAAAACAGGTTAGAAAAGGAAATTACACAAAACCTAGGACTTTAGTGATACCTTTGTCTGAATAAGGTTTCCTTACTGTTTCCACTGACACTTTCTGGACACCTTGCGTCCTGCTAATGGTTTGTAAATGGTGTTTTAGAAAAATCTGTGACTGTCTATAGTTAAAAACAGAAATAAAAACACCAAAGTAGCATGGTGGTTTTCATTAGCTCAAAAACATTAAAACTTTATACAGTTATTTTATTGTTATTTTAGAATATGAATGATAACACAAAAAAACATTTCTTTCACTCGTAGTTAGTGTTTGGGTGAAGCCATTTATTGTTCAACTGTGTGAACTCTTTTTAAAATCATAATGACAACAGAAACTACCAAAACAACCCTGATCAAAACTTTACATACCCTGGTGATTTTGGCCTGATAAAATGCACACGAGTTGACACAAACAGGTTTGAATGGCTACTAAAGTTAACATCCTCACCTGTTTGACAATAAATGGCTTCACCCAAACACTAACTATGAGTGAAAGAAAAAGTTTTTGTGTTATCATTCATATTTTCTGAAAAATGGCCCAAAGAAATCACATATTCTGCCAGAGTTTGTAAACTTATGAGACCAACTGTATATGATAAACTTTAAAAACCAGTTTGTCTACATGTTACAGAACAGGCTCTCAACTGAGCAACAGAGGCAGACAGTGAAAAACGTGCTTTCCCTCAAACTTGAAACATTGCCTCTATTCCATAGCTACCAACTTTGTAAATGTAACACTTGGACTTTCCTGAAGCCTTGTGGCTGCATGGTGCACTAATCTTTACGAGCTTGTGTATTACAGTCTATACAGGCAAGGCAAATATAGCCAGTGATTCATCCAGTCTGACTAAAGCTCTGTTTACACAGCATTTGTGAACAGTGTGAATGTGCAGCTGTTATGGATATGATCGAGACATGGTTACATGGAAGCTACACACACCCATCCTTACTCTTGTCCAAAAATAAACCACACTGCCAGCTGGAGACTTTAGCATGTCTTTGCAGATGTATATCATAGAGACAGCGGGATGTTAAAGTTAATGTCTGCTGAAAAAGGCCTCGCACTATTTACGATTGTGATTTAAGGCTGAATTATCACTGCTCTTAACTGCCATATACAATAACACTTGACAAATTAGTTTCAGGTTTTCAATCTGCATGGGACCACAGTCCATTTCCCTTTAGAAGCTAACTTAATGGCAAACAGATTAGCACACCTCATAAAAGAATGAGTAACAAATGGCTGCTATAATCTCTCAAACTTCAGACTGTTGGCTTTTATGGCCCAGCTGCTGATAAATAAACTCCTGCAAATGCAGTAAAGATTATATGACTTGTTTTCTTTTGTTTATGAATGTTTTAAAAGGATGCTTCAAATGGAAATTTGAGGGATTTTCAATGAGGGATCACTAATCTCTCTGAATTTGTCAAACCAAAAAGATCATCCATATGCATCAAACTCAAACCTCTGACATTTTTTCCAATTCATTAAAAGCACGTCGTTTTTTTTCAGCTTTGCAGCCATTAGAAGTGCAGGCTCAGTGGAGGCATCCATATTCATGGCTGTGAGCAGAGATAAGAGTGCTGTGCAGCTATGAAAGGAGAACCTGTGGCTGATAAAGTGGAGAAGACTGATTGTCCATGGGCACTGACCCTCGACCCACCGCCAAAAACCTCCAGGAAAAAGGGAAATTGTGCCCAAACACAAACACAAATATGCTCCATTGCAAAGATTTTAGGAATAGTGTCTTTATTTACACTCTTTACCTTAAGATTAAAGATTGGTAGTGACCCATGTGAGGTTAGATTGTGTCTGTGTAAATAAAACTCAAAGTGAGAAGCATATTTACAGAACAAACTCTTTGGACAATAAGAAAAGAATAGCCACAAATAGTTGTATCACCCCATGTCAAGAGACACATGAAGAATAGCAGCACAGACCCTGAACATGGGGAAGAAAAACTGAGTCAAGTGTCTCAGTCAATAACACTGGGTGAAATCATTAATACATCTCATAATGAAGGGCCCCAATCAAGGACTCTAAGTGTGTATGCACATAAACGTTTCATTACTGTTTCTTTGTGAAATAACTGAATGAGGTCAACAAAAGATTTTTGCTATCCGGCATTGCTTTATCAGTCAGATGTGAAACAGATTTGTTGTTTCATGGATTCACGTTTGCTACCCTCAAGCCCATAATTTACCCAACCATTATGTTAATATTGCTCATAGTTTCTGTATATATCGACAAAGGGGCCTCTCTCATACGGCCCCTCCATCTCCAGGGTCCCAAGGCCACTTTTTGAGAATCAAAATGCTAGCACCAGGGTGTTCTAAACTGTCATAACAGAATTATTTTTTTTATTAACTCAATAAAAGCAAGACCTAAACACTTCAATATAAAAGGTGGACCAAACAACAGCTTGTTATTTAGACATATCCACACACTCGTTCCAGTGTTTCTATTTGTAAGTGATGCTAACATCTCATTTGCTTGTGCCACTCTCACTTGGGTCCCAGGTGCTGCAGATCAAAGTGAGCAAAGGTTTAAGGAAATGAGATTAGAGCAACCGTGCTGTGTTTGACCTGAGTCTTGTCAATGCTGTATTGCTTGTTTTTCTGAAAATGGGGCTAATGCATCATCGTTTGAGATTGTCATTAATGTTATTTTGAAATTCTTTAGCAGTATGTCTGGCTATTATAAAATAAGATGTGATCCAACACAGTACAACGGACATAATGATAGCTTTAGGCACTTTCCATTTGCTTGCAGTGATTGAGATGAATGCGACTTTGCTAATCACAGATACTGACAGATCACAGATACAGATACTAATCACTGATATTACTAGATAGATACTACTGATATTTTGTTTTCCTTCTATTGTTAATAACTTAATTGTTATGATCTGTATCTCTTAAACATGTGGGACTACTCAGACTAGTTTAAAATGACGTTACAGTAGATTTATACAGACATAACTCTAAGGGCCAGAAAGATCTACTGATCATTCCTGGATTCCCAACATGCATCAGCTGAGGACAGTGGATGCTAAATAAGATGCAATAGCATTGGTTTTATCTTTTTTTATTATTATTCTGTCATGAGAGATACCAAAGTAGAGTAGCATGAATTGTGTCTCCTGTGTCAGTTTACAAATGAGGCTCTGGTCTTTTTTCAAATCTGTTGACTTCTGCCACAGTTTTGTGCAGAGCTTGATCCAGCTCCAGTCCACTAAGTTTTATAGATAAAACAGTAACATTTGTCCTGGTGCTTTCTGCACTTAGAGATGCAGTTACATTCTAAACCTGATTCTCTATCCACATTTATAAACAGTTTATGATAAGGATCATGTATGTCCTGTTGTTTAAAGGTGGTCAGATTTTTCAAAGTGAAGCCATCTCTTCTATGTTCCTGTCTAAACTGAGCATTCTAAAGCCGCTGTCCCCATTCACCTGCCTCATCCCGGCTCTGTGCTGTCTGTCTGCTGCCTGCTCATCCCTGCAGCTCAAGGGCTTGTCGCTCTTCCTCTTGTGCACTTTTTTGCTCTCCATCTCTCACCCAGCAGCCCCACATAGCCCCACTCTGTCTTATCTCTCCTTTCCTCTCACCCCTCCTCCCAGTTTCATTTCACGGATTAGTCTGGCCGAGCCCCACAGCCTCAAACGTCTCAATCACTCGCTGACTTCCACTGTGAGCGAGCTTTATGTGAGGGTATTTGGCTGTGGATAAATATTCACTATATGCATGCACACTTTGTTTCCTGATGAAATATTGTGTATGTTTATGTAAGGCCGTCGCTTTACATGACACAACACAGCTCGTAATTTCATGGTCGTATTCAAATCATGTAATGGATGGACTTTTCCATCTCATCCTCATAAAAATGTGGCTGTTGATTTTGTTGCAGTAACTTTGCAAGATAAATGCAACTTACTGTTGTTGGTATGTCCAAAATTTGTATGTAAAATTTAGTAAATACAATAAGAGGTCTCATTGACAGTTTTTTAATGCCTCGTTCACCAAGATTCCCCATGAGTTTGTCCTCGGTCTCAAACTTGGTTGTAGGTCCCAAATAAAACATAAAGCCAACAAGAAAATAATTTGTTTGCATAAATAAAAACTAAATAAATAAATAAAAACAGGGTGACATTACACACTAATGCCTGTGTGTTTACACATATAGGGGTTGTTTCCTCGACAACGCTGATCAGAAAAACACAACATTCATGCCGGTGCTGACTTGTACATATCCAGTCCAGAAGGGGGGTGAGTTTTCTTTTGCTGCTGCTGCTACTCCCTTTTCTGTAGAGACGTTGGCTGCGTATGGGTGTTGCGTCTATGATGTCATCCTTTTCAAAGAGGACACACAGAGGGCTTCACAGTTTACACTAAACTAAAAACTAGGTTAAAAAGTTTGTGTTTTCAACAGAATCTGTCTGGATTCCGTTGTGTAAATGGCCACAAAGATTACATCTTCTTCAGAAACTGAAAATTATATTCTAGAAACCCTAGCATTATGTTAAATAAAAAACAAATTCTGTCTCAAAATGTGCAAGCAAATGTCCAGCTGCAAAACCTACTGTGTTCCTATGACTGTATGGTATCTTTATCTTTAGTTTAGGGGCATTAGTTCAGTGTTGGAAGAGGTGTGAACGCCTATTCTCAAGTATACATTTAATGATCTTCTATCACAGACAGTATAGGAGCTGATCATTTTAAGGTCATGTTTCAAAGCCCATCTCAAGACCATGTGGAGTTGTGAGAGCTGAGTAAATCCGTGCTTAGAGAGAAGAATCTGGCGCTTATCGGCCTTGAGAGGAGCTTGCGGCTGCCTTAACCCTGTGCAGCCTATTAGCCGGCCAGGCTCTAATTGGGGAGCAGTGGGAGAGGGGCATCAAGGGTGAGTGCTATTCAAATGGCCTATATGAGGTAATCCTCACTCTACAAATGTGTGGAGTGACCTTGTGACCCGGCCTCTAATGATGTAGCTACAGCAAAAACCTGGGAGAGCCAATCCAAGCTGGGCAAAAGAAGAGCTGAGGTTTTGTAGCTGAAGGGCCCTTGGCTGCTGCTGCTGTAGCAATAACCAAATTTTCAATACTACTTCAATACTACACTGAATTCAATATTGGATTTGCTACTTGCACAAAATGTGTGCTGCAAGCTAAAATGAGTCGCATCTCTGGAGAGAGTGTGATGGCAAGTGGACAGGAATAAAACACTGCAGTAGAGAAGCGCCAAGACAGCATAAGGACAATATAATACACATTTCTTTCTTTGCTGCAACTAATGCTTTCACTGAGAGATTTATGCAAAAAAATATATACAACGGAAGGCATGACGCTCAGAAGATTTTCGCAGATGCCCAGTGGAATTACTGAGATTCTCCTGTTGTATCTGCCAAAGCAAACATTCAGAGGTGGAACAATAAGAGTTTAACGTTCTTGTGGTTAATTTCTATTGCAAACCGTCAGCTATTCTGCTCATATTTTTGCAAGATTTAGATGTAAATGATTAGAAATGAAGGAACAGCCCACCACTGGTCCTCATGTCAGTGGTCAGTAGTATGTTGCACAGTATGTAAGTTTTATTCTGGCTCTAAACAAGCCACTGCCATGAATTTAAAATGCAACTCTATTTGTGATACTATTCTTTTAAAAACAATTACCTTGACCAGCTTTAAAAGTTCATCTAATGTGTGAGCCTTAGCCTTGATTAAAATGGATGCTATACTCACTTAGATTACTTTTAACACGTACTGGCAAGTCAGGCTTCTCTGAAGCCTTCCCGAGTCCCTTAGCAACTCCAGAGTGGCTTTCTGACAACCATCTACTTGTCGAGGTGGCACATTTTTATGGAGGTCAGCATGGGGCGGGGTAAAGAGACCACTGCTCACAACTGCCCTCTCAGCCCTGAGCTTCCACCAGCCCCGCTCACAGCTGTTACCTGACTGATGCCCGGTTCATGAGCTGTCAACGGCTCTGCTTTCTGCCAGGCCTCCAGAGACTACTCCTGGATTTGATCTGTCTCAGGACTTTGCATATAGCCTGGACAAACAAACAAAAAATAATGTCTTTACATTACCTTTAGGACTTGAGACTCTTTACTGAGGGAAGTCAAGTCTGGATTCATTCAAAAACATGTCAGTATCAAAAATCCTTTTCAGGCTATGATTGGTTATATTATAAAAGTCTCTCCTCCCTCTTCTCCGAGTCATGTTACTGCCCAACTTTAAGCTGGTTCCACAAAATCTCATGCACATCTTCATTTGCTACATAGGCTGTACCTAACTATTTTTTAACAATTTTCATCAGCTTTTCCTAATTGTCTAACTCTATAGAAGAGTTGACTGGCAGACAGTGTGAGACATAAAGGTTTTCATTATTTATAAAAAGTGATCTTATTTGTCTAATTTTACTAGTTCATTGTCTGCAACTGTGAACAGGTATCGATACAAAAAGGTGGTTGGTGAATGTCTATTAGGAGTCCATATGGGATACATGTCAGTCCCAGGGTTAACAGGCACTATCTATCTTTCTAATCTCATATCAGGATCAGGATCCTCCAGTAACATTATCATTTGGAACTAATTTTATTTGTGTTGTACTTTAGTTTGTCCTTCTTAGTCACTGCACAGCATTTCTTTCATTCTCAAATCGTCTCCAGCACATCCTTAATCTCTACGTGCCAGAGATCCATCGAAAAGTTTTGCTAAGGCTTACAAAATAGTTGCTTAAAAAAAAACATTGAAAAAAGTGTCAATCAAGCTATTTATTCAGCCAGCGCAAATTCATTTTCAATTACTATTCACTCCTGCTCTGCATACAAGTTAAAAAAGGAGAAAAGCACAGTCACTTCTGGTCACATTGACTTAATCCAGCGCTGAATGAGAGAATGCACGTACAGAGAAGCCGTGCACAAAATGAGCTCAGTGATTGAGGAGGTGGGCAAAGCTATTCATACAAGTTAAAAATACATATTTACATATAACGGTATAGGGGTCATCAAGTGTAGGCCCTGAGTTAATGAAAATGAATAATGGGAAAGTGTGCATTAGGCAACTTCAGTAATTACTCGCAACTTTGGCCAAGGTGATTATCAGAATGGAACAGCCAGAGGACAACGCAAAGGAACAGCAACTCTCTGGGTTTGTGTTGTGCCCTTGATCAGAAGGAGATGTTGAACCTCTGATTAGGCTGGTTGGAGAAGTGAGTAATGGAGCTGTCTGAGGAACAGGACCTGTAGAGCTGCCCCTGTGCCGCTCTGAAAGATTGGTGGTTTGTGGTCACCGGCCTCTCTCAGATTTGCTTAGTTCTGTCGTCGTCTGTGTCACTGATAATGAAAGGAAGTTAGGGAGTTAAAGAGCTGGACTGCCTCGGTCTTTTCCTTGTCAACTCTTGAATAAGATCTAAAAGAAATGACCAATCTGCCATCGTCACGTCACATCAGCTGGACACAACACGCAACAAGCACAGTTCATACCATACTTCAGTTGATTTGATGCTACCTTATTTTGTTTTTATCTCAATATCAATTGGTATTTTCTGGCACTCTTGAATTCATCAGTAAGGTGGTTAATGAGCTTTGTTTTGACTAGAATGTCCTTGGTGGGTTGCATGTTACTTATCGGCCAAGAGCTGATGGTTGTATAATCAAAATTAAATAACTGATAACTCTCTCTGCCCTGATTTTGTTTGTGTACATTTAAGTACATAAGAGTAGCTTTAGGGTTGTATTATCAAACTGTCTGAGAGTTTTTGGTGAAATAACAAGGGACATCTGTGTTATAAAACTCAAATCATGTCATTAACCATTAGTAAACTGATTAATAGGAAAGCTGGCTTTATGGTTGACAACATCCTACTCATTCGGGGTTTTAAATCCCTGTTAGAAGCTCCGAGCCATCCAGGCTCTAGCAGACCTCTCTTGAATTGATCACTGGTCTCAAACCAAATTATGAAAATTCTTCACTTGGATCTATTCAAGGTGTCTTTAGCTAGAGTTTTAGATACAGTCTATACACAGAACTAATGCAAGTGCGAGAAAAGCTCTTGAGTTCAGAACTTAGCAGAAGACTGTTGTTAGTAATTAATCCAAGCCTACATCTTTGACAAATGGCCTACACTTTAGCCTTAGTCTTAGACTATACATTATACACCACAGTTGTGCTTTGACAAGCTAAAATGAGCAACACGAGTGCAACCTTACTGTGAAGCACACCTTACTGTGTGTCAGCGGCATTTATCTACAGTTAGATAAAAATAACTAGCAATAGCACAGTGTTCTACTGATGCCTTTGTGCTGAACTGCACTGCTTAACCATTACATTTACATTTAGTCATTTAACAGATGTTTTTATCCAAAGCGACTTACATTAAGCTTCCATTCACCAGTGTTACAGCTGGAACACCACTGGAGGCAAGGTGGGTTAAGTGTCTTGTCCAAGGACACAACGACAGTATGAACTGTGGGGAGAGCGGGAATCAAACCACCAACCTTCCGGTTGAAGGGCAACCACTCTACCACTGAGCCCCTCATTAATACTTTCAACCTTTTAGTTTAAACTTTTTTTTTCTAGAATAAAAAAAGATGCAATAAGTGATACAAGAGTGTAAGGATTTATTAATATAGGCTTTCTGCAAAATAATATTCCATTACTACCAAAGGACACGGTAACAATACAGCTGCAGAATTATCTGCACAGTGCTGGGATCTACAGAAGTTGCAAACTTTCCAGACTTGTGCCAAATTATTCATGAGTACAGCTTGGCAGCAGTGAAAAACACACCCACACAGGTAAAAAGTAGAGATTTGAAAATAAACGGAGAGAAAGTGTAGGGCAGACAGAGACAGAGCGGTGTTAGCAGCCTTATAAATGACAAAGAATCATATCTCATCTGAAACATACAGCAGTAAATCCAAACGCCAATCCGCATAATCCTGTTTTTGATTCTCTGATTTAATGCAAAGACAAGCCAATGCTGCAGTATAAATTCCATTATTTGCATAATATCACTCGCACTTTCTCCACACACTCATACATGAGGGATTCTGACTTGGCCTACTTTGTGCGTACAGACAAAAGCACCACTGTTACCAATGTGTTCTATGTCTGCATACACGTACATTAAACTAATGTTTTAAACTAATGAAAAATGTACAAAATGAATAATAACAATGTGAAATGTTTAATGATCCATGCAGTTTAATAAATCTGTCAGGAGAATGACTGCATTACCGCTTTAGAATCAAACTGTGGAATGAGGGACGAGCTAAAAGCAACAAACGCTCCATGTAATGTATCCATAGAATGTTTCCAAAAGCAAAAATAAAATAAGTGAATTATAAAGGGAAGTATAGGAGCATAAAACACCAGATGGAAAATAATTCTGCATTTTGTGTCCTTGTCTTATTATGGCCCATCAAAGACGTAAAAAAATTTGAAACACACCATGTCATTTTGAGTCATGGGACTGAAAATGACATGGTGTGTTTCGAAATGCACACACTACTAAAAACATGAAAACCTGCATGTGTTTGTCTTAAGCAAATTAACAACCATCATGGAAGGGTAGAGTTGGAACCAAACTGAAATGCACCGTGCAGTCGACTCCGGATGTGTCCTCACTGCTGCCCTTTTGCCCCTCTGTTCTAATTACGTTTGCAGGCCTGCATGTCTGTTTTGTGTCACAGCCGTTTGTTAATGATGAGAGCAGCAATTTGCCATTTCACATCAGAACGATTGCATTCCCAGTCAGAAGCAGCAGCCGAGTCTTCTCCAGGCCTGGCCAGTGTGAGGGTTCTGTAACGACCGCTAAAGGCTTATTTACTCAGGCCAAAAGGCTGCAGGGCTAAGGGTGGGGCTCCTTTGCTCTCAAATCCATTTCAAACATGTTTATTTTAAGGTGCTCCTCATGCTGCCTTCGGCTCTGTGCTACAGGAGAGGCACACCCTCCAGGAGCTGAGCTAGTGCTAGTGGCTTTATCTGCCGACGTAAACAGGGACACTTATCTAAACCGAGCTGTCAGAATTCTAGTCACTGATTTACATTTTCAGTATTTCCCTGGACACACAACGTAATGCTATCACAATGGTTACACTCAAGACCCTGTGGGACTGTGCACAGTTAAAGCCACACTGTGTAACTTTTAGCCAGTAGAGGGCGCAGCGCCTGCTACAGACTGTCTGTGTTGTTACAACGTTTGATAGGCGTCATTCTACAGACGTCATTTGTTTTCAAGAGAAGATTATCCAATCAGTAAGTTTGGAAGAAAAAAAAAACATGTCTTCTGAGACAGTAGTTCATTTAGTGCATTTTGTACAAAGGTTCAGTCTATAGGCCCTTTTCTGCTCCCTCTATTTGTGAGCCGTAAAGCGTGTCACTCAGGTAATCTCTTTCTATGAGTACTCGTCACAGGACAGGAAACTTTAATCTGAGATTTCTGTCCTCTGAGGGTACTGTGATCTCATGTCAAAGAAGCATCAAAAAGATTTGGAGAATATATACGTGTGTGCTTAAAGTTACGCAGAGCTGCTTTAAATTAACAGTTAAGTTCTAATTTGCATTTGTGGTCCCAAAAAATGTATTCATCCATCTGTAATATGAACATGATACATACATTTTCTTCTTTATAATTTACTTAATCCATGTTTCTGAAAACTTTACATAGACAACTTCTTGGAAGATGTTGTGATTAAATGTAAAAGATCACTGGGTGACTTACTGGTGCAGGCAACAGAAGGGGGGTCGGACAGCGCTCGGTAATAGCCGTCCTCACAGTCACACCTCCACGAGCCCTCACGGTCGTTAAAACTGTGAGCTGGACAGCGAGAGCACTGCAGATCCTGGGACGAGGACTTGTAGAATCCACGACCACACGCTGAGCATAGGACAGGACACACATGGTCAGCATTTTGTTTCACAGTGTCGTACATTCTGTAAATGTCAGAACCTAGGACTAAAGATTGTCTTTTTCAAACAATAAAACCAATATCAAATGAACAACCTCTTCCTTTTAAGTCACTTACACCAATTCTTTTTTAGCAATTTATAAACTACGATTTGTAGTAAATTGAAAAATAGAGAAGTTAGTGGTATATTATTTCAGTTCTGTTTTTACTCTTATTTTCAGCTTGATTTTAATTAAGTAAGCATTACTGTTAATTTGCATCACTTATCATGAGGTGTTGTATGAAACAATATTTTTAAACTAATTAGATTAAATATAAGCAGGTCACGTGAAGGTGTTTTTTGGCACTACATTATTCTAATTTTGTTTCAGGTTGGAGTCAAAGTGGCTTCAAAATACATCATAAAAGCAACATAAAAGCTGCTGAGCTGATCCCTGCTTATGTCACCCTTACCATGTCCCCAAATAATAAAATTGATAGAGAGCGAAAACCCTACCCACAGATTTGGAAGTGCTATTCTAGCATTCACCAAAACGAGTGACTTCAGCGGGACTTTGATTTGGCACAGCCAGGTTCACACAGGTTCATTTCCACAGATGATCTCCGATAGAGTCATTACCAGAGACTGGATGACTGCAGGAGCTTTAGTCCTGTGCAAACACAGTCTTAGCTTCAGACCTGAGTTCTCATCACAGGGAGGGCAAGACAGAACAAACGCTCATCTCTGAAGCCGCCGCTGTTCCTTCAAATGAAAGGAACCTCCCGCGGCCCTGGGGCGCTATCAACAGGTTCAAACCACATTTAAAACCTACCTCAGAGAAAAATAATAACAAAAAATACACAATCTTACTACCCTTCTGATAAACATATACATTTTTCCCAAGGCACCAAATCTTTAATCAAAATGGACTTATCTCTTCATGTGTGGCACTTTGTGGCTCTGCACAGTGCCACACATGAAGAGCCCCAAAAGTGAAGGTCGAAACAGCATTAAAGTGTCTACTCTGGGCAGCCGCTTTTACCTTTAAGTCAACTAATCCGCAACAACCGACCGTGTGTGCAAACAAGAACTAAAGCTGGCAACAGACAGGAAATGCCTGTGAACAGCCATGCATGCAAAATCTAAATATACCAAAAATACAGCATTTAACACATATTTTCCACAAATATTAATCCCATGACCACCCCAGGCTGATTGGACTTATTTTATCAACAATCTTTTTTTACAGACTAATTTATGTAATATTTCTAAAATATATGTTACTAACATATAAACATACTACATATTTTTTTTGACATTACATCTTACATTTATTAAACTGAGAGTAGAACATCACCTGATTAAGTCCTGAGTGTAATGAAAGAGTAGTGCTGCATGATTTTCTTTTGTTTGGATCATTAGAGCGGCCGTCCTTCGACCGGCGGGTGGGCGGTTTGATCCCTGCTCGAAACATCCCAAAACATCATAACATCCCTCTCTCCCCCACATACTGTCGTGTGTCCTTGGGCAAGACACTTAACCTATATTGCCTTCAGTGTGTGTTCTGTAACACTGGTAAATAGTTTAATGTATGTAAAGTACTTTGAGTGCCTACTACAGTAGGTGGAAAAGCGCTATATAAAAATAAAGATTATTATTATAGTTACTATTGGGTGCTATGGTGTTTTTAAATCTAATGCATCAACTTTGCACTAATAACTCAGTGAGTATTTCCTGATCTGAGGTAAATTATGCAAAGCGGGGAATGGACGGCAGTTGACTCAATATTTCATGTATTTTCTGGAATCCCTTTGTCATGTAAATAAAAATAGAGAAGTGGAGCTGCCCTGTTTCTGCAACATGAAAGAACTGCCATATTCCATTTGTCAGACAGCTTCAGACCTATGAAAGGATTTATCACCATCGATCTATACGTTTTTCATTTGTTAATTGAAAACATAGCCAATAGGAGACTGTAGACTGCGGGCACTAACTGCTGACCAACCTTATCCTATCGCCTCTAAATGCTTGTATATACACACAAAAAGGAGTCTGCTGGCAGATAACATTAGTCAAACAGCAGGCTCTGATAGACTGTGTACACACTCCTATCATGTCTGCAGTGCACGGGAGAGGCTTCTGTGTCCGTTAAAGATTGGACACGCGCTGTTTAAATCATGCATGGTCCAGCCTGGTTAAACATTCTGATAAGGAAGACTGTGTTTACCTAACAGTTTGGGAGAACTCCTGTGCGAGGTAGCCACTGGAGGATATTCATACGACAAGCATGCCCAGACAAGAGGACATGCAAACAGGTTATTACTGGTACAAGCAATGGCAAACACTTTGGAAATCTACTCATTAGATTTGTTAATATATCAACGCATCCAGTATTCCATTGCTATGTATCTGCTGATTGATAGGAGAGTCATGATCTAAAACATTCTGTCACACAGTGTTGACTGAACAACACGAGGCCTTTTGTTCAGGAAATGTTTTAAGAGCCACATAAAACACATTGTGGAAAATGTCTTAATCATTCAGAGACATGTCTGAGGACTTACTCTAAGTACACTGGCTCACTGTCTATCTTATAATATGTATTGCAGAGTTTGAAAAATGTATTTCAGAGATACATTTCTACATTATACAAAGTTCAGCTAAGCCTCTTATATCTTCATAATATTATCATAATACTGAGACTTTTTCTGCTTTTCTGGGTATTCTGGCTGTGGAGTAATCTGCACAATTGTATTTGGCTCAGCCTACACCCCATTAGAAAATCAATGGCTCACCAGTCTGGACCATGTGGTGACAGGGACACTGTGACTGTGTGGGAATCTGTCATCAGTGGGATGGACACACTGGCAGCAAAGACCATCATCAAGTCAACAAAAGACAAAGACTAATCCCCACATCTGAGCAACAACTGAGTAACATCAGTTACATGATGCAGAGGCAGGCCTGTTCTAGAGGTTATGAGAGGGATCAGTTAAAGCTAACCAGCCTGAGGAAATACTGACCACAACATCATGTAGTGGGCTGCACGCTGCTCAGGGGCTGCTGCTTTTAACAAGTTGCCACTGGATGATGGATGAGTCAAAGGTTGAGAAAAGTCTAACTTCTAGTCTAACCTGAACTAAAACATTGTAGACATATCCTTATATTTCAGGACATGTCTGTGATGTCCTGAAATATAAGGACATTATAATTTAGGACTGA
Organism: Perccottus glenii; assembly: GCA_024416835.2. Classification (NCBI taxonomy): domain Eukaryota; kingdom Metazoa; phylum Chordata; class Actinopteri; order Gobiiformes; family Odontobutidae; genus Perccottus; species Perccottus glenii. The sequence continues at coordinate 23,969,680 of CM044564.2, read as the reverse complement.
ATTATAATGTGCTGAAATATAATGTCCTGAATTACACATAATACTGTGTAATATTATGTACACATAATACACAGTATTATTTTTACAGGCTTTTCTTACAACAGATGATACGTGTATGCACATGTCTGTTAACCCTATTGCACACTAAAGTTCCTTCAACACTGAGCTATGAAGGATCAGTGACCACATGTCATCATATCAACTCATTATAAGAAAGCGTTTGATGATATTGAGTGATCCCAGTCTGACCTGTGTTTACTGCTGACTGCTCAAAGCTCTTGACCTGGATTTAAAGTTACATTTTAGTTCAGCAAACAAACATGCTTCATTTTCCATTCTGTTAGCGACAGCCGTTGTGTTTATCGGTGCGCCTGACAGTGTTTACAGAGGCAACAAGGCGTCAAACAAGGCCTCAAAATCCGCTGGCTGCATGACGCAGACTGGAAATGTTTGAGCAGCTCTCCTCACCACTGGCAGAGCGCTGAGTGACAAGTAAAAACACAGCCGTCCTGGGCCTGCATTCCTGTCCCAGCAGCAGCACCGGCGGCTGCTGCTCAGGCCTCGCACTGCACCAGATGCACCAGACACACTTGCTCTAATATGCTACAGTCAACAGGGTTATGAGGGAGAACATTTATACACATAATTGTTAGACTTCAGTTGGACTAATAAAATACTTCATAGTTCTACATGGATTGTAGTTAATAGATTTTTGTAGGAGTCTGATGTTCTCTCTATACCATGCCATGGGTTCTCTCTGCTTCCATGCATGTAGGTAAATTAGTGACTGTTCACTGATTGTATCTGAGTGCCCTGTTGTATGAACAAAATCCCCCCAACCTTCACACCTGGACCTGATCCTCCAGGGTTAGGGTTAGTGTCATGTCCAGGGGCGCCCCGTAGTGCAAACATTTACAGTGTAGTCTCCGCGGTGAGCTGATGACGAGAACACTGTGCGTCTGGAGCTGAACCCTCGTTCTCTCTGCAGCTTTACTTTAAACCTTTACCTTCGAATAACTGTAGTTTCAATATTAGCACAATAATCACCGTCTCCGAAGGACTAGGCTCATTTGTTTGTTAGCTTTGTTTTAGCCCCTTTAAGCTAGTTAAGCATCACCCCAAATTTGGGATTTGGACCAGAATCAAAACACAGTTAATTGTTGACACTAACAAATTGTTGTTTTTATTATAGTGTTTGTGATGTAAAAAGGTCAAAGGGACTACGTCTACCTGATGTACTAATGTCTATGAACATAACAAAGCATGTTCTAGGGACCAGTTAAATGTTCTAATGGTGCCTCAGGTGTAGCTTGACTCAGCAGAGCATGTAAATGGGAAGTGACACTTTAGGTTAACTGGGAAATGGTCTTGATCGCCTCTGACTGTAGTTTAGTCTGATAAATAAGTCAATAATCAATAAACCAATCAACGTTTCTATTGGAACATTTAGGCTACCTGGGCAATCTGATGACCTCATTTTAAAATCAATCTTTTAGAATATGATCAGTTTCTTCAGGTGTCATCGTATCGGGTCAGGGAGAGACCTCTCTCTAAACTTGCCATTGATTCAACACTTTATGTAATATATTTAAGGTTTTTAGACCACATTAGTTTGTGAAAGTAAGTAGCTGGCAAACATGGAGGAGATGAGTGATGACATGGAGCAAAGCAATCCAAGACAAGAATTAAACCGAGGTCATTCTCTAAATATTCCATTTGTTTCACCAGGCTGCCAACAACTTAAGAAATCAAGTCTGACACAAACTGACATAGAGCAAGTTCAAACACTGTGCGAAAACATTCCAAGCTTGACTTTAACAAGAGGACTTACAGCTGTACCTGCAATTATATTTGTACGGATCAAGTGTCTGAGGCCTGCTCTTCTTCTGGCACAGATAAGCAGTTGCTAATGGTTTGTGCTTGCTGACACAGGGCTGCTACAAAAAAGCTCACAAAGGCAGGTTTATTTACGACATTGAAGAATTAGTCGGTCGTCAGACAAGCGGGTTGAGGTTAAAGAGGGAGAAAAAATATGAGTTTGACATTCCAGCAGCTCCTCAGCAGGCTACAGCGCTGCCATTTGTAATTTCCCTTTCACCATCAAGCACTTTCAGGCCACAGTCAGCATCTTGTACAGAGGAGTCTGACAACAACTCTGTTTATCATAAAGTAGAGTAGATTGATTCTAGAATTAAAATATAAATGTTGGAAAAATAAAAAAATATATATATATATATATATATATATATTTATATATATATTTTTTTTATTTATTATATTATTATATATATAGTATATATATATATATATATATACTATTCCCTTTTAACCCTTTTAACAAGCACACTTAGATTTTCATGCATACCCACTGACACTGCTTTAGCCAACAAAAAATGTGACCCAAGCTATACCAAAACTATTGTATACAATGTAAAAAACAAACTACAAGAATCACACTGGAACAGTAGAAGTCACGAAGTCCAAAAATGCTTACAATGTTTTTCATTGTTTTAAACAAAAACAAATTGACATGTCAAATCTCAAGGCATGTTATCAGTGTGATATTCAGTCACAACTTTGCATGATGTTGCATGTAGTCTTCATTGTAAAAAATAATGTCTAGGCCAGAAAAACACCCAGTTAACTAGGATATTCAGGGAGATTAGCTTTTTTGTCCCATTCATTTGTTTGAATTTACCTCTTACTTTTCCATAAATCTTCTTAAAGGAGGAAAGGGGAACTGGTGTAACCTAAATCAAAGGCAATGATTCTTGCTAAAATAGTCCACATAGAAGTGGGATAGATAGAGCGTCTCAATCCCAGCACTCTGCCCCAAACACAGCCTCCTTATCTTACTAAGACATGCATACAAAAAAAGAAAGAGATTTTATTTATTATTTTTGCAAGAACAGTTTATTTCTCTGTTTCCTCGGAGCTGAGCTTTTAACCTTCTTGAATGTCATCCAGCTTCTCTCAGGCTTTGGCAGAGTCTTAAAGACGAAGGGGGGGTAGACCCAAACTTCAGCTTTGACAAATCCCCTATTGGTCAAGAATTATTCTGTATGTATGGGTTTACATTAGTACTGCTCTAGATTCTGCTGACAGACTGGATTGTCTATCTAACCTTTGTGTTTCTGTGTAATTTACTTCCTTTCAGGAAGAAAAAATATTGTTGTGTCATTATCTCTGAGTAATAATGCTAAGATGTCAATATCCTAAACTCAAGACCAGGCCCACAGCCTTCTGTGGACATATTTAAAGAAGTAACCAACCCTTCCAACCCACAAATCCACTCATGGCTACTGTCCTCATTAAAGGCACAGAGCAGCCCAGTACTGACCATCTATATACACTGTTTATACATATATATATATATATATATATATATATATATATAAAACACGATATATATACATATATATATATAAAACACGACTACATATCGTAGCATCAAGGTAACAGCAGGCAGCTTTTTTGCCAAGAGGAAGGTTTTAAAGTAAAATATACGATGATCACCTACAACTGCACTTTCTTTGTATAGATTTTAATATTATTTGTATTTCTTTGTATAGATGTTAATATTACTGTTAATGTGACCCCAGGATATTTCTGAAAATTCTCTGATATCTTTATAAACACTCTCTGGATAACCTACTTGAACGTCTAAACTGTGCTGATGTTTTCTAGTCCTGGTCACTGTGAGGTTGGCTACCCTTGATTAAACACACATTTTTACTTTATTTTCTTAATGTCAACAGTCAATGTGCAAATAATTCAAAGAAATAATTGGCTTTGAGTAAATAATGTAAAATCATATGCAGTTGGAAACAGGGATCCAGTCGTAACATTGTTACTTCAACACTACTGCATTTTTAATCAAACACTACACAGGATGTTTAAGGTGCGCCGCATTTTTAATAATTCATATGTTTAAACTCTATTAAACTCCATAGGAGGTGACTGATCAACATATTCACAGCATGCTTCTTAGGCTTTTATACCAGTGCATGAGATGCCCTGTGAGTGTCTAGTACTGTCTCTGTCTCTGCGGTCCCACCCTGATGGGTCCTGTCAGAGCAGGGCCTCCCCCTCTTCTCCAGTCCAGTCTGATTATGTGTTAAATCCGCCCCTGTGCCGCTGGATGTGGAAAGAATGCGTGCTGATGGAAGCAGAGCAGGCTGTGGAGAACCAGGGCGGGAAGGCTGGAGATAGCACCCCATTAGAGTGATAAAAGAGGCAGAGGGAGGAGAGCAGCCGACAGGACCAACATGTAAGGCCCGCCGTGACGAGTGCCAGGTGGGACTGGTCAGCCACAATAAAGGAAACTGTTTTTAAGTTTTTTTTTTAGTGGACTGCATTGTGTGAGGCTTCAGCTGCTGCTCCAGTAATGATGTCCATGTGTGTCTAAACATGATGTAAACACAAGTGCACTGAGATAGAGCTGTCGCTGGGGTTTATATCCACTCCCAAACTGTGTAAAATGATGATAGGCAGGATTTGGAAAAAGTCCTAACAGTATAAGCCAAGACCAGTAATAGTTTAAAATAACCAATCAAAAACTGACTATTAATTTATCACACTGCATTATTAATAAATTAAAGATTTAAGGCAGCAAAAAAGGGCAACAATGTATTTTTGAGGTGCTGAATGTGCACTCAAAGTGTCACAGCTGGAACACCACTGGAGGCAAGGTGGGTTAAGTGTGTTGCCCAAGGACACAACGGCAGTATGAACTGTGGGGAGAGTGGGATGTTATGATGTTTTGGGATGTTTCGAGCGGGGATCGAACCGCCCACCCGCCGGTTCAAAGGATGGCCGCTCTACCCACTGAGCTACTGCCGCACTGTTTAAAGACCAGATTATTAAAAAGTTTAAAAACTAAGGAAACATACCAATAAAGAGCTGAAGTGCTGCAACTTTCTATATTAAATGTACGGTATATTGACACATGGAGCCAGCGAGTGTGTGATGTCTGCCAGAAGACAGCAGTTTCTCAACCAATCACTGAACTGCAGTGTGCAGCAATGTAAACTATTGTTACAGTGTATCAACAATAAAACATAACACACTGAATGTTATGTCTTATCTACTTAAAGACATACCGTTTATATAAAGAGAAACAATAACCAGTACAGATTTAGTACAAATACTTTTTCTTACTTTTTCTTTTTCATTTAACTAAAGTTCCCAAAATGTGCACAAATATGAGGCTAGATGAGAGACTAAGCAAACATAGTCTGGCGCCAAAAAAAAAAATCCTGAGCACAAAGAATGCTTGCTGGGAGCAAAATGATTTTCTATTGAAGTTGTAAATAGCTTTGTAAACCATAATAATCTAAGGCAGGAATAAGACAGTTCCACTGTATTGGCAACAACAAAGGGGTGAGCAGAGTTATACGGTACAATAACAGTGACCTGAGGACTGGTTGGTAACGTCTACACAATAAGCAGCTGAGAAAGAAATGACACGTCACTCTATAACTCATTCCTATTCAGCCACAATTCAACGCTAATATGGCATAACCATTCTGGGCGAGCCTTTGTAAAAGCAGTGTGTCTTGGATGTTTAGACAACCATGAAATTCTATTTAAAAAACCCATTCCTGCTTTATATTTGTTGCACTTTACTTTGGGGAAGGGGGCGTGCAGTGCGGACCATGACGGTGTGTTATGACTATAAAGCAAAATGTCAATATCTACCGCGCAGCTTATTTCTTGTGCATTAATGTGGCCCAGGGCTGGAGTGTGTGGCTCTGATTAGATGTGACTTATGTTCTTTGCTTCAGTGTCGACATTTATCAAGCTGTGTTTGTGTAATATGCTGGACGTCTGCATTATTTGGATGGGCTTACGCATAAGTGTCAAATACAAAGGCTATGGAAGTTGTCATCAAATGTTGAAGGAGTTTTATCAGTCAATACACATTAAAATAAAACAGAAAACAGATGTGTAGCTAATGACAGTTCTGTAATGGAGGAAAAGTAAAAAAAAAAAACACAATTATACCAAACCTTGAATTTAAATATATAAATAAATCCAGGTCTGTAGACGGACATTAACAGGTTGCCACCAACCTTTGCATTTGCTTATCTTGCTGTGGAGGACTGCTCTTCATAAATACAACAGCAATACTGGTCTTGGCTGTTTTGTCCGTCATGACATAAAGGACTGGTGTTTGAAGTTTGTATAGGGCAAATAAATAAATAAATTATTGGCATTCCATTGTGTTCAGATCATTCATTGGGTCTGACTAAATCCGACAATGTTTGAGAGCGTTAGGGGATGTTAACGAGACACAAAACAAAATTCACAGCTATGATTTGGGAAAATAGTAAGACTTTTTGTTTTTTAATTTGGAATTAGATCCAAACTGTAAACAATGCTGAGCAAATGTAAGCTTAGTGTTCAGAGTTATACATCCTGTGATATCTCTCGGCCCAGTCAAAGAATGGATTAGCATTGTACACAGTACGAGCACAAAACACACATATGTGTAAGTATTTATCTGACCTAAAATTACCAATAACTTTAACCCCTGGTGTAATTATTTTTTATTTTCTAGTGTTCCCTTTTCTCAGTTTGAGTTTCAGACTGCTGTAGTTTGGGTCTGTTGTGTTTTCCTTCAATGCAAGAGGCAGAACATTGTGTGGATTGTTTTGAAGCAGTAAGAAAAAGTCTAGCTGAGTCTATTTTTCTCAAAGCTAAAGAACAGCTCAATTGATCTCCTCTCGCGGCTGAAGTGTGGACTATTGTAGCTGCAAAGGTTCAGACAAATCAAGTGCACCTTGAAGGAAGAAGGCCTAAGTTATTTATGAAGGTTGCTGTAGAGCACTTGGACATTTTGTTTCAAGCGTTGCAAAGATTTTTTTCAACACAGATAAAGTAATCCTTATTTGTAGACAATAGTTTCATTTAGTTTTAGCCTGACCACAAGAGCAACAGAGGAAGAAGAGGGTGAAATATTCATTCTTGTGCACAACAGACCCAAATCTCCATTTGGTTGATTAAAGCTGGGTTTTTGCCCAAAGTCATGTTAATCTCCAGCAGTAAAAGAAAGAGGGGAGATGCACTGATAAATGTTACTACACAAAGAAGTGGGAAAACGTATATGCTACAAATAGGTTTTATTCTCCAAACCACAAACTTGAGAATATTTTTTTTATTTTACTGTTTTTTTTTTTTTTATTCGTTTTTGTCAGATCTGGTCATTAATGAAAATAATGTTGGCGTGGTGGATGGTGCATCGGTTCTTGGTCATGGGTGTTCATATGTATGTCCACACTACTGAGTCACCATGTCATAATGTAAAAAACATAAACAAGATAAGACAAGAGCTGGGCACTATGGCTAAAAGATTTAATAGAGTTTTTACAATTGTAATAGTTTTTTTTTTTTCCATCTTGCTTTTGACCTAAAAGGGTAAGGCGTTTTCTGTTCAATGCTAACACAAAACAAAGCTCAGCAGCAGCAGTGAGCATTTCCCTCGGAGGAAGATAAAGTAGTTTAGACCCCTCTCTGTCTCCATAGAGCTAATTTAAACAGCAAAAAGCCTTTGTTAAAAGATGCTAAAAGTGCTCCGACCACATGGCTCATTTGCATAAACGAACAAAGTGTTGTTCCTTTTTATCAATTTCCTGCCACCACTAAAGCCATGCATCACAAAGATGATATCAGTCATTTCTCTGGAGATAAACAGTCTCTTTAGTGTCTGCAGTCATTATGGCCCTAACAGCAGCTACTACAGTGTACAGCGCAGGGTTAGAAGAAACATTTTTTCTGTTTTATTAGATTTAGCGATATGGCTATTTTGAACATCATCCAAAACTAAAAACTTGAATTATCACCCAGAGGAGACCCAATAAAACAATACAGCTTGCTTTCAGTTGTTTTGTACAAAATTGATTTTCATGTGTCGACTAAGGTTTTTAAGAATAAGTTGAAGAAAATGTTATATGTTTCATAAATGTTACACATCCATATAAAGAATACAGAGCAGGGGCAGGCAACCGTTCTGTCTTAAGGTTCCACCTTAAAAAATCATCAGTATGCCACTATCATCAAATTACAAAATGTGGTCAGGTGCATGTGCTGTCATAAGTGGATAATGTTTGGATAAGAACCTGTCTCAAGAACCGACTCAAATCCAGATCTGTACCTGCTGTTGGTTTTCACCGGCTCCACGGTGTTTCAACCCTGGAAACACAGCTCACACAGACTATTTACTGGATTCTCTCTGACCATTAGATAAAAAGACACATACTAGATACCTAGTCTCTGTTTGTTCTACAGCTGAGGGACTCAAGACTACAACAGTGATAAATGTTTTATTGTACAGCTATTCAATACATATAATGACTTACTTCCCCTAAAATCTTCTAAAGCAAGCATCTAAACTACACTCTGTACTCCCAGAGCCTGGGCATCATAAAACACTGATGCCAGCTCACATTAACTGAACAGTTACAGAACCTGATCTGGTAGGTCCAGCCCACACATATTTGAAATGACTGTGTCTGGCTGCCGCTGCACTCGGCACACACAGACAACCGCTCCATTCATCCGAGGTACCTGTGCTTAGCGGGAGATAAGTAGCTTTCCAGCAGAAACAAAGAGAAGATTAGCATTCCCTTACAGAGTGTTGGAGGGCATGGCTCTGCCCTCTGAGCTGGGGAAGCCCAAAGGAAGTGCCTGCTCCCTTCAACACTGCACAGATCAAAGCCCACTCTGATTGAGTTATACTCTCTTTAAATAATGCTCTTGCTATGGCTCCCAAAGTGGGACATTGCAGAATTTAAGACACAAGGTGGGCAATATGTCCAGTCCTGATCAAGAAATTGGAGTAAGGATCATTTTTATTTTCACATCTATAGATGTTAGACTGAGAACTAGGATCAAACAAAGAATGCAAACATTTAGAAGCTGAGGACACTTTCCATCCTAACATGAGCTCACCACAAATAATTTCTCCTCCTGCTTTGTTACTGGTCCAGAATTAGTGACTTGGGGTGACACAGTCTGGTCTTTTCACAGTCTAGTCACAGTCTTTCTTTTGAGCATCGTACCAGGTCTGTTCCAGGTCTGTACCTGCGTTGTAAAAGATGAGCTATGGCACTTATTATTTGTGAAGCAGTGTGTGATTCAGTGGAACATTTTCAGGAGATGAGTAGAGTCCTGGCAAAGGAACAGCTCTGACATTTCGAAAAAATCCCACAGAAGAGAGCAGATCTGATGATTGCACCATCCGACACTTTGTCACGACTTGTGTTCTCTGCAAGCAGTCACTGGCCTCAAAGTTGTTATTTCAGTCAAGCAGTTTTAAAGATGAAGGCCACAACACTACCACAGGCAATGTCATTGCAAGGTATTTTTTATTTTTATTTCTAAATTCAATGTTTGTGCTCACATTTGTCCATATTGCCTTTTGCTGTGTGGCCCCGATAACTACTGTGGCCAGATGGTGAGTTTAAATGTATAATGTAAGAAAAGAAATATGATTAGGCTCATATAATAGCTTTAATTCTGAATTTTAAAGAGAACTAATAATGCCCAGACCATACTAGCATTCTGAGCACACAGCCAGTATTTCCTTAGCTTGAGATTTGTCAGAACTGTATAAATTACAAACAACATTTAAACACCATCTCTCTCACTGCTTTACATGGATTGCTTTAACAGAACTGAGTAAAGTCCAGTACAAGCTGTGGGCTTCTATCAGTTATGTGGAAGGAGCTTGTCCCACCTAAATCGTCTTTAGTTTAGTCCAGTTAACTCACGTTGAAACACAAGCAGGACAGACAGCTTTAATATGTGACCTGGTCATGTCTGAAAGAGAGCTGGAAACGTCTGATAAATGAGACTGATACTTTGCCATTTCTTTCCGCACCAAACCCACAGTTTAAAAGTTTCATAACAATAATGTGAACAGAGAATTATATTGTTTTTGTTTCAAAAGAAAAAGCCTGAAAGTACAAGGTCAGAGCTGTGAAGCTGAGGGTCCAAAGGTCGGACAGATTCTAAAGCTCCCAGCACTCAAAGTGACACCAGCACTGAAAATGTCCCTCGTCAGCAGCAAAGCATTATCTGTGAACTGTACCAGTGCTTCTGCCCCAGTCCCCTCAGTCCCCCTCAGTCTTCTCAGTCCTCTCGGTCCCCTCAGTCCTCTCAGTCCTCTCAGTTCCCTCGGTCCCCCTCAGTCCTCTCAGTCCTCTCAGTCCTCTCAGTTCCCTCGGTCCTCTCAGTCCCCTCAGTCCTCTCAGTCCTCTCAGTCCTCTCAGTCCCCCTCGGTCCTCTCAGTCCCCTCAGTCCTCTCAGTCCTCTCAGTCCCCCTCGGTCCTCTCAGTCCCCTCAGTCCTCTCAGTCCTCTCAGTCCTCTCAGTCCCCCTCGGTCCTCTCAGTCCCCTCAGTCCTCTCAGTCCTCTCAGTCCCCTCAGTCCTCTCGGTCCCCCTCAGTCCTCTCAGTCCTCTCAGTCCTCTCAGTCCCCCTCAGTCCCCCTCAGTCCTCTCAGTCCTCTCAGTCCTCTCGGTCCCCCTCAGTCCTCTCTGTCCTCTCAGTCCTCTCAGTCCCCCTCGGCCCCCTCAGTCCTCTCAGTCCTCTCAGTCCCCCTCAGTCTTCTCAGTCTCTCAGTCCCCTCGGTCCCCTCAGTCCCCCTCAGTTCTCTCAGTTCCCTCGGTCCCCTCGGTCCCCTCAGTCCTCTCAGTCCCCCTCAGTCTTCTCAGTCTCTCAGTCCCCTCGGTCCCCTCAGTCCCCCTCAGTCCTCTCAGTCCCCTCGGTCCCCTCGGTCCCCTCAGTCCTCTCAGTCCCCCCAGTCTTCTCAGTCCTCTCGGTCCCCTCAGTCCCTCTCAGTCCTCTCAGTCCCCCTCATTCCCCCTCGGTCCTCTCAGTCCCCTCAGTCCCCCTCAGTCCTCTCAGTCCCCCTCAGTCCCCCTCAGTCCTCTCAGTCCCCCTCAGTCCCCTCAGTCCCTCTCAGTCCTTCAGTCCCCCCTCAGTCCCCTCAGTCCCCTCAGTCCCCTCAGTCCCCCTCAGTCCCCTCAGTCCCCTCAGTCCTCAGTCCCCTCAGTCCCCTCAGTCCCCTCAGTCCCCTCAGTCCCCCTCAGTCCTCCCCTCAGTCCCTCTCGGTCCCCTCAGTCCCCTCAGTCCCCTCAGTCCTCTCAGTCCCTCTCGGTCCCCTCAGTCCCCTCAGTCCTCTCAGTCCTCTCAGTCCCCTCGGTCCTCTCAGTCCTCTCAGTCCTCTCGGTCCCCTCGGTCCTTTCAGTCCCTCTCGGTCCTCTCAGTCCCCCTCGGTCCTTTCAGTCCCTCTCGGTCCTCTCAGTCCCCCTCGGTCCTCTCGGTCCCCCTCAGTCCTCTCAGTCCCTCTCGGTCCCCTCAGTCCCCCTCAGTCCTCTCAGTCCTCTCAGTCCCCCTCAGTCCCCCTCAGTCCTCTCAGTCCTCTCAGTCCCCCTCAGTCCTCTCAGTCTCCCTCGGTCCTCTCAGTCCCCCTCGGTCCTCTCAGTCCTCTCGGTCCCCCTCGGTCCTTTCAGTCCCTCTCGGTCCTCTCAGTCCCCCTCGGTCCTCTCAGTCCTCTCAGTCCTCTCAGTCCTCTCAGTCCCCCTCAGTCCTCTCAGTCCTCTCAGTCCCCCTCAGTCCTCTCAGTCCTCTCAGTCCCTCTCGGTCCTCTCGGTGCCCTCAGTCCTCTCAGTCCCCTCTGCACACAGTAACTGCTTGTTTTGCTGGGCTTGGGAAAACTGCAACATTCATACAATTTGCTCACTCTTTGAAATGTTACTATTAAGTAGTGTTTCTCTACTGCACATAGCAGGAGGGTCATTAAATCTGGAAGTATGGGCCTATTTTATTCATTTTGTCTCATGGTGATTTACCTTGAATCGTTTCTAAAGAGTTTAGTAATTCAAATAATGCTTACATTTAGCCATTTTTCTGAATTAAACTACATATACAAACAAGATAAGAGACATTTGTATGGTTACAATCTGCAACCCTGTTCCAACCCTTTCAACTTATAAACAAGCACAGTTTTTCCTTTCAACACAACCATTCCAAGCACGTTTTAACTTGTGCGTCCTGTGCTCTGGTGTGGAGCTGGGGAAGGTTAAGTATAAGCTCTTGATTTTTTCTCTCAAAGACAGATATAATTCAGTAGAATAATTATATATATATATATATATATATATATATATATATATATATATATATATATATATATATATATATATATATATATATATATATACTATAGTATAGTATATAAAAACGCCTTGGTTTACTATATAAATAAATATAGTATGTGCGTCTCATGCCACAAAAGTTGGCCAAATAAAACCTTTGCAAGCTATTTACAATCCATCCTCCTGTCTTTGATAAAGTCACAGGACGTATTTTACTCATATTTAGTTTGATTTCTTTTTCCAACTTTCAGTTACTTTTACATGGAATTTAATTTTTTTTTTGTTATCACTTTTACCACAAAAGGGTCTTTGAATTTGGCTTGTCTCATCACATCTCTCTTAACCAACTGGACAATCACAAAAACATTTGTGCCACCATTTAGATATGTAAAAAGGCCAGAAAGCTTAGAATAGATTTAGCTTTAGAAGCAAGGATCGAAGGAGCCGTCTGAACCTGTTAGTGCAAGCGGGTCTGGGGGAGCGCACTGCAGGAGGAGGTCCTTTTGTCATGTGGGAGCAGGGGCCGGAGAGGTGACTCTAGTGAGCAGAGGTCAACTGCCGCCATCATCCATCTTCCTTGTTGACAGTGTCTTGTCAGAAGGGCAGCTCATGTTCCTAAACACACCAGGCAGGGCTCCATTGTGGCTCCACGCCGCGCTGCAGCCATGTGTAAATGAAGTTAATATTCACTGACCCAGCGTCACCTTGGAAATAACGCTATCTGACCAGAGTCATGGAGGTCTTGAATCTTAGAGGATCAACTCTTAAGGCTACAGCTGACCATATGCCTTTGTTTGCATGAGAATGTTTACTCAGATTCTAGCTATTCATGCAGTGCAACGTAGGGGCTCAAATTGAACCTGGCAGGTCAGATTACCAAAACCTGGAAACTGATAAGTCATCAGTTGCATTTTGTTCCTTTTGACCTGAGTGAACATTAGTCCTGGCTTCAGTAGAACAGCTCTTATAGATGCAACTCAAGCTTGAACGAACAGATGTGGTGTGTTTCAGCAAATACCATGAAGACTAAACTGGTTTCTAGGCAAAACATTATTTTGATAGTTGTGTCATGTCATTTTCTTCACAAACTTTTCAGAGGCAAAAAATTATAACATATACAGTATTTGTGTATATGTGAGAATAGTTTTATGGTTATGCTGAAAAAAAAAAGACGAGGCTATGTGAAATTTGACCTTCTTTCAAAGATATTCAAAATAAAATATGCAACTGTCCCCTAAACATAACCAAAGTACTAGTTTAGTTTGAAATGTAGCATGTTTAGGACATTTATTAATCTTTATGTTCAAGTCATTTTTCTAGTTTAGTCATGTAAAGTTTTGTTTTGGGCCTTATTATGATCCTGGTAACACACATGTATAAAACATGGCTGATGGTACAGAGCACTGAGGTCTGGGTTTCGATCTTGAATTGTCTCAGTTGAAAGTAACTTTCGGGTGAAATTGGACTTTGGTTTGTTATGGTTCTGCATTTACCGTCTCACACACCACCTCAAGTTCCCACATCACCGACAGAAAAGGGAAATATATACTGCTGTTGATCTTCAACAGTAGAAAGGCTTGAACTTTCCCTCGCACTGCTTGATATTCATGTATGCATGAGTCAGCGCTGTAGCTTATCAGCAGAGGTGAAAGACAAACCTATTAGTACCAGAGACCAGCCCAGGCCTTTTTTAAATCAACCATGTTTACTTAGAGGGCCTTTTTAAAGATCCCAAAACACTTTATACCTCTTTCTTTGGCTAATTCAAATGATTTTAATTCAATATTTACAATCCAATGTTTATGGAACCCAGCATCCAGAATGGACCATTTGTATTAAATATTATGTGTTGACAATAGACAGGAGTGCACCGAAAGCTCTCACCAATTGTTCTTATATTCTCTGGAAACAGCCTGTGCTTTACTCAACATTTAGTCTTTATTTAAAAATAATCAACCTTTGCAGAGTGTGGCATCAATAACTTTCCTTTTTTAAAACAATTCTATTGCAGTGTAATATATTTATATTTAATGATTACACTGCTAGGTAATCCACAGTGCACAAGCATGGTTCACTTTAGGGGCTCTGGTTCATGAATAATCTGAGGTCAAATATGAAGTCTAACGATTGTCAGACAGCAGTGATTACATGCAGTCAAAAAAAATTATGGTAGCCCTGTTGCAATATTGACAGCTGTTAAACAAAAGGATTGTTCAGGTTGTTTTCTGAAAGAAGCAGTCTCAGACCTGGTCCTGAGCAGTGTGACAACAGAAGACCATATTCTTAAAGCTCCAAACATGAACTTATCAAAGTGACACAGAACTAATAAAATTGAATTAGCACATACAGACAAATGACAAGATATATTCCTTTGATTTGGATGTGTTTTTACATTTTTATGTTATGTTAAGTTTACATTTTGAGCCTCTGAATGTTCTTATGAAGGGTTTTATTTATTTATTTACATGACAAATGACATAACTGAAGATGTCCACTAAGTCACCACATTAACATTAACAGTAGCAGTAGCAGTAGCATGGGCAAACACTGCTACCTACCAGACCAAGACAATAAGTGTGGACTGTGCCAGAACACTGCTATTTACAGGACCATCCATCACCAATTTATTTCAATCTTGAGTGATTTAGCTCCTTTGGGCTCACTGTGCATCTGAGCACACCTGTCATTTGCATAATGATGCTCTGGAGCTGTTGTAAAGGATTGTCATCTGGTGCATTAAATCCACACCTTATCAATCAGGGCTCTGTCAGTTTGTATGAAGACCTGCTGACACTTGGCTTCCTGGCTTCATTTGAAATGCTAAGTCCAGGCCTGGAGCTGGACCGTGTGGACCGCCTGGTGGCTTTAGAGTTATGGTGGTCAGACCCAAGCTGCTCAGCCCCTTCCCTCAGGGGGCTCCATCATCAATCAGTCTACAACTAACTTGTGTCCAACTCACTGACAGCTAAGATGGATGGTGCCAGTGCTTACAAGATCCTGTATCCTCATTAATTCTCTTGTTAGCATAGGCTGATAGCAGCTAGATGCTGCCTGGGTTTATCGCGTGTACTAGGGGCCTCGCTGGGTGAGGGTCAACAGTTAATCATTTCTGAGACTGGTTACTTAGTGCCACAATGATGCGATGTGTCAAAACAGGACAACATACATTCCCGGGATTGAGTGGGACAAAGACAGCACTGTCCCACCACAAGGGCCCTCTCTCTGGCAAAACGACTCAAAGGCTCCATTGCAGCCAGTAGCCAGTGCTAAACAGCCATTAAGAATGAATGGGCACTCTTTTCCTACCACGCACTTCTTCCCAAAATGAAGGCCTGGTCGGGCTGCGGGGACACTTCAGCTGGGTCTTTTTCAACACCCATTACACTGAGTGACATTTACCGCAACACAAAGAGTTAATGCAGGGGAAGGCTGGTGAAAGTGAAAGACAAGGGGTCCCTCATCGCTGACGGTGATGAATGAGAGGATCACAACACAGTTTGTCGTCCACAGAAGGGGTCTGCTCAGATGACATGACTGACAGCTCCAGTCTTACTCCAACTGCACCCCCACTCTGGTTGAATGTTAACTCCGAGGACATGCTCTACATGCATGTTAGAAAGACAAGGTTAGATAATTAGACATGGCTGACGGGAAATAAGGGCATCAAGTATTTTTTACACTTGATCCATCAATGAGATGAGAATTAAATTGTGAAACAAAAGTTTCATTTAATTCAAAAATATTTACTAAAGACAATAATATTAATTGTAATATTCAACCGTTCTGTGTATTACTTATTTTCTTTGAAATGTGCGGGCCTAAACATATTCTCAAGTACCGTAGGTCAATTTTCCTTGCAACACAGTTTGGATTAGTATTTCTATGTGTATTGTGTGAATGCTAATGTTTTAATATAGATGACAAATGATTAAAGAAATTGAATCCACAATGATAAAACGTAATGTTAGTATTTGTCCAGGAATAAAACTGACATTTCACTTTCTTAAAGAAACTTTTAGCCACAGCCAGAGTGCCTAAGCTAAAACTCAACCAAAGACACTACACTACAGCCTCTCTCTCACAGGGTGTGCTGACCTAAATGAGTCGAGGTTAAGAAATGAAAGTAGATCTAAAAATTCCCAGTAGGCTCATGTCTATCTCACTGACACAGTACCGGACAGAAACCTCCTGTCCCGGGACGAGGACATATATTTTATGAGATTATGTGAGTGAGGCTCTACCACACGACACATACAATCACTTACGACTAACAGACATTATTCTCCACAGATTATAAACATGTATCTATGAAACAGCTGACAGGATATAAGTAACTGACAAAAATCAACATACTCAACACTGAAAGTAAAATCCCAGTACTCAGTGTTGGCCTGTCATTAGTCAACAATACATTGCAGTGGTATGAGATCATGTCAATCCTCAACCAGCCAAAAGTGTACATTCTATAATACACAAGCCCTCACCATCCTTTGAACATGGAAACTATGACCTCCATGTCTCAGGACAGCTCTGTGTGTGACTCTCACTTTTCATGTGCTTCTTAAAAACCTTTTTCCGACATCACCGAGCCTCTATTACAACAAATGGCCTCACTTGAAATATATATACTGACCACAGGCAGACTAGACCCACTACGGAAGGCTAGATCCCATCTTTATTGGTCACATCCACTTGGACTGTGCTGTTGAGCTGATAGAAATACTTTGAATAGCTCTTAGATTGTTCTTGGGAAAACTCCTGAATGGACAATTTAATGTCAGTGGAGCGGCTGGAAGAAGTGCTGATGGTGCACCGTGTTCTCATTTTATTTAGATTAACTACCCCTTAATACAAAGGCCTCTTAAGCCTCAGTGGAGATGAATCTCATAAAGGTGCAGTGTCAAGAATCTGATGTAAATCCTCTTTACAGAGTAACATTATCCATAGGTATTTGTTTAAGTCGACAGAAGAACAATTAATTAATAGAAATGCAGCAAGCTTGTGGCTGGCAACAATAAGAAACAGAGGGAAGAATTATTTTTGACGAGGCAAGCTTACTGGCTGATATTCCGCTCGGGCCATCCCTGTGGAAATAAACACCGAGCTTTCTACCTGAGGGCAACTATGCATATTAAAACAACAATAAAGGTAACTCTGTGGGTTTGAATGAGTGAGCCCAGCTAACATTAGCACAACTTGAGGCAGACAGGGCTGTTGTAAATTACTTGGCCTAATTTATTTCATTAACACACCTCCCTCAGCGGTGTACCTAATGGAAGACAGCGTGGCATAAAAGCTTGTCGATCGTTTGTTCTTAGATGCATTCCGCTCAATTATGACTGGCTCGCTGCTGCTGCTCATAAGCTGCTTATATTGAGGTTGCCCACTTTGGACATAAGGAAAAAAAAAAAACTGGGCTGACTAGGCAGGCCACTTAAGTGTGACCTAAGTGACCCCTGTTTAAGCCATAGAGGTTTGTATCTTTCAAGTCGGGTGGCCACTGAAAATAATCCTCTGGAGCATTAGAACATTGTCAAACCCAAACTGATGAAAGTGCGGATTGGTAAAAAAAAAAATAATAATAATAGGAGCAAAAAATAGTGACTGATAATTGACTGTTTTTTATTACAGGCATAATAAGCAGGATATCCATTCAAATTAAATTAACACACACACAGGATTTCCCGACGCTATAACCTTCTGAAACCAGGTGGAGATGAATGCAAATATAATATACTGCTCACTGCATGTATTCCATATTTTCTCGTTTGTTTTAATGTTACAGTATTCCGTTTGCAGGCATTTACTCTTTTCATGACAGTCATGTCCAGACACAAATCTAGCCTTTTGTAACTGAGAAAGAGCTCATATTCAACAAGTTTCAATAACATATTACTAGGTTAAAGTACAGAAATAAACCAGGTTATTTTTTAAGTAAAAACTGCAAAACAATAAAGTGAACAAGAATGAATCCAGAGCAAGTGGCTGGCCGCCGTACGAGCCCTTCCTCTGACTCCTTCATGAATTTCCTGAGACCAAATGCCAAGCTGTTTGTTTTCCTGCTCCATCAGGGTCATTTGGCCTGACCGCACACACACTTACACACACTCTCACACACACACACACACACACACACACACACACACACACACACACACACACACACACACACACACACACACACACACACACACACACACACACACACACACATACACACACACACACACACACACACTCTCACACACACACACACACACACACACACACACACACACACACACACTCACACTCTCACACTCTCACACACACACACACACACACACACACACACACACACACACACACACACACACACACACACACACACACACACACACACACACACACACACACACACACACACACACACACACACACACACACACACACACACACACTCTCACACTCACACACACACACACACACACACACACACACACACACACACACACACACACTCACACACTCACACACTCACACACACACACACACACACACACACACACACACACACACACACACACACACACACTCTCACACACACTCACACTGGAGCCACTAACCGGACTCACTCCAGACTGGTGTATTCTGCTGCTGATTGTCTTGGCACACAGCCAGCTCACAATGAGAGGCTAAACTCCAGTTATTATTTAATCCCAGTGTCAACAGTGTCAGGCCTGGAAATTAAGAGTCCAGCAATCAATTAACAGGGATTTTAATTATTACGCCGCACAAGTGTCCCTCCATACTTCAGCCATCTTTGTGCTGTCAGATCATCTGCTTTAATCCCATTTGCCAACAACACTAGTGAGTCAGTGGTGTCTAATTGTCATCGAGCCACTTTGCATAATCAAATCAGAACTACACCCCACTTGTGCTCATCTCTCCTTTAGGTATTATGGCCTTTTTAAGGCAAGACAGATGCTATGTTTCTATAGTTAACAGATATTTGGTTGTCCTTGATATTCATATCTGTAAAGTGAAGGTCAAAACTGCATTATAATACATTCATAACTTTTAGATTTGGGGCACGTTAAAGATTATTATTGTATTTAACATAGATTTATTTTAATCATAATAGTTGATAACTGATAATAAATATCCTTGTGTTTGGATTGAGCTACAGTTCAGTTTAGTGAAACCAAAACAATATAATGTGTCTTTTAAATCAAATGAAAGAAGTGATTTTCCGACAGGTATTTTCATAATATTACTTACTCTTTTGTTTTGTGTACTTTTTCTAACACATCATTTTTGCTTTTCATTTAGGAATGCTGTTTATTTATAATCCCAATACTTCTCTTTCTATAATTGCACTCTTACACGCAGCTAGTGACGTCGATGGGAAAGAAAGGATGACAGAGCATGCAGGAGAATAGAAACCTGAGACACTCACGTTCACAGGCGTCCCCCTTCTGATGAAATCCCGCTTTGCAAATACATTTCCCAATGGGCACCAGCCACTCCCCTTCAGCGCTGCAGTGCATCTTGGGGGAATTGTCCGCCTCTTCCTCGGCATCGCTCACGCACATGCCCTCCACTTCCACCAGCGAGGAGAACTCCGAGCCCGTCACCGTATCTGGGAACGTGGCCAGGTTCTCGATGATAGACCAGCACTTCTTGTAGTAGACTTTAACTGAAACCAGAGCGATGCAAGCGCCTACGTCCTGGAAGGCCAAGTAGAATCCTCGCCGGGACAGGGGGCCGATTATACGCAGCTCTGTGTTCAGTTTCATCTTCCTCTCGCCCAAGTCACCCTGAGTAAAACTTTCATCTGCAGCAATGGTGTCAATTTTAACATACTGGGTCTCACGTAAACTCCGGCCCACCTCTGAATCTGTTTCTTGGTAATACAAGTTGAATGTCTCCTTGCACGTGCCCACCACTCCAGGCAGACTGTTACAATCCCTCAAGGTGAACTTCAACTCCACAAATATTCTCTGAGCATTGCCCTTCTCTATCCAGTTAGTCCGGAGCCAGTTGTTTTGATTGGGTTCCATGACTTGGCACACCTGGTAGGTTCGGATGGGCGTGTAGTTCTCATCCAGACCGCTGATCTCCTCCCACTGCAACAGAACACAGATAGTTTTAGTACCGAGATGCAGATTTAAGGAAGAGGGCCAAGTAGAAATGTGGAAGAACACTGTCACGTCTCTGCTGTCAATCAGGACATTGGGTAAACAAACAGGAGAATAAATATGCACTGTAAAATAAAAACAGATATAAGAAAGTTGAAAAGTGACCATTTTAATACAAGAAAAGACTGAAAGTTAAAATTCACGTCTAAGCCTTTAACTAGTGACAGTATGAGGTATATAATGGCATTAGGGTTGACTAAGTCTATCACGCACCATTTAGCAGACGTCTCCATAAGTCGTGATCTTTATATTTAGATGTCAGATAAAGTTGAAATATTTTTGAATATTTTTTTTATGAAACACACTCTTGCCCAGTATAAAAAAAAAAAAAAAAAAGAAAAACTTTGCGAACACTTGTTACACTATTGTTACAGATAGTATTGCATGTAGCATGTTTCTTGCAAAGTGACTGTGAACGATAATGACACAAAGCACTGTGGGCAGTGACAGTGGGCTGTAGTATTGATTTGTGTTGCCCATTTACATCAGTTACAAAGTCCAGAAGCATGTTTGTAACAATCCAGAATTTACTAAACAATTGCTATTACTTTTATACAATTGAATGACATAAAAAGAGTCAAAGGAAATTATTTCTTAGAACTAAGCATATATGTAAAATAAATAAAAGAAAAAAAAAAAGAAAAAAAAAAGAGCCACAATTCTTTTTGACATTTGGACTCTGGGTCCAAACCAGCGATGAGCCAGTGTTACTTTGACCTACCACTGAACACTATCAACATAAAGCCATCCAATCAGTGCAATGGAAGCAGAGTGAGATCTTTAATGAATATATGAAGTGCAGCCGTCGCAGACAGAGGGCTACATAATAATACATAATCCAGGAGCAGTGAATGGAGTGGAGATTAGTCGCCGTTATCGCGCACAAACATCTCTAAAGAATGATTGTGTTTCGTTTTAACTGCTCCTGCTCACATTATTTATTTAAAGTTTCTCAGGCTGCTTTTAATCAGAGTGGACACAGTGGTTTGCTTCTGGCCTGCCTTTGTGCGGTGAATGCTGAAACATCTCCAGCACTTTTTACGAACGTGCCTTATTAGACTCTCTTTCGGTGATTCAAGATGTGGGCCATGAGACAGCTGGGACTAAGACTGGGACTTACCCCGTTGGGAGGATAGGAGATCCACTCCAGTTCTGTCTGCTGGGCCTTGGAGTCCAGCAAAATCACTGGTGACAGGAAACCGAGCGGGAAAACAGAGAGAGGCAGGTGGTTAAATCTCACAGGAATACTGACACATTTAGGTACTGCTTTAAAATTAGGCCCTTTTAGGAAAATCTGCCTTTAGGTTATCAATGAAGCAGGTTTAACCAATTTAATCCCAGTGGTTACAATATTCACCTTATGCACCAGTGCACTATGCAATTCTGCACATTAGACATTTCAACATTTTTGAACTACAGATTAGAAGAAATCTTACTAAATTAGTATTTGTTCTAATATACTGTATCGTCTACTTTTAAACCAAGGATTTGAAAAACACACAAAAAGCAGCACAGAACTGTATTTGCTGTCGAGGCTTATAGGAATGAGTTTGTGTTTCAGCATTTTTTTCTTTAAAGAATTGTTTGGTATTTTCTTCCGACTCATGCACTCCACATTTAAACTAAAGTGTCAGTATTTTCCTGTTCAGTCCCATGTGTGGAGCGTGCATCTAATAGAAAATGTGTTCACTGTTAAAACTCAAGCTCTTTTTTATCGTCATACAAGACATCATTTCATAAACTTCTCCAGATAACTCACTCATTAACGGACTCCTTATTTGATACAGTTGCATAATTGATATAAATATGAACAATGAACAACTGTTGATTCTCAGTTCTGGCTAAAGTGACCCGTCCCCTGACAAACTGTGAGCCTTGACCCTTCTTACTCCTTGTGATAGGATTATATTGTATTATTGCCAGTGTAAGGGGCAATAACTCTCAGTTAAATTGCATATGGAGTGTATGATTTGACTTTGACTCTCAGCTCACAGACGGTCTTAGGTGTGTTGATCTTCCAAAGTTGAAGAAGGCAGAGCACGCAGGTGAGACAACTTCATCTTAAAATGATCTGTTTGTAGCCATTTGTTTTTATAGCTAAATATGAATGTAACAGCCAAGTGGAAAATCAGTTAGGAGCAGTTATAGCCTTATTGTAAAGTGGTAGCCACATAGTTTAGTACATATACCCGTGACCTCATTTCAGCGGCTGCAAACACGCAATAAGTAATGCACTGCAGCACAAGGCAACTTTGACTGACGTTTACGCATCGCTCTCGCTTTTACTCGACGTTAATTCAACTCGTATCAGAGGACGTTCAGCGCTGTTAAGGTCAAAGAGGATTTAGGTTGATTCTAATTTTTCAAGCGCCAAATAAAAAAACGGATGAAATGCGGGGGTTTGTTGCAAAATGTAGCAGGTTGTTGTAGACGAGAGCGCAAGCGTCTGTGATGAAGTTGTTTTATTGTGTCAGCAGCCCGTTGTATCACAGAGAGACGTGGACAGCGCCGGGCACGAATCATGAACTAAAGACTCATATGTTATGAATTATGTGTTAGAGTAAAAGTGTGATGAATTGACGATCATTTTTTCAGGCAGCTCTTTGATGTAGCTTTGCGATAGATCAGTCGAGAGCGTTGTGTCTTTTCTATATTGTTTGAGATCATTTGTAGAATAACGCAGGGAAAGTATTAAAGGAGGAAGTTTAAACAAATCCCAAATTGATCCAAATGAGGTCAATCAAACGTTGCATTTGCAAAGCAGGCTAACGCTCTGGATCCTCGCTTATGTTCCAGACCGGACAGTACGCCTCCAATCCCGGGACACCCCAAGGCAATGAACCCTGGCTGCGCGCTCACACGGACGGCTCCGGTCACCTCCAGCAGCCCGCTGCTGATGCTGCCTCGGT
Source organism: Perccottus glenii (assembly GCA_024416835.2). Lineage (NCBI taxonomy): Eukaryota > Metazoa > Chordata > Actinopteri > Gobiiformes > Odontobutidae > Perccottus > Perccottus glenii. The sequence continues at coordinate 23,946,429 of CM044564.2, read as the reverse complement.
ATCGATCCGCTGATGGATTGTTAATCTACAGGCTAGTTACGCGGAGAGACTTGAGATAAAAGCGGTGTCTTGTGCGTAATCCCAACAACATTTTGTGCGTAATCCGACTTGTGTAAAATTGAAGTAAAATAGACAAGGTCCTTAGTCGCGCTGCGTCTCAAGAGGCGGATATTCCAGGTACAGTGACTGCCCGTCGGACTCGGACACCTCGCTGTTCCAAACTTTCGGAACTTACCTTCTTTTGCGTTTTGTGCTTCTCCGCTTTGGACGTGACAACACGCGTAAAGGCATAGAGTAATAATCCACGAACACGGCTGGGACCCGGACAGCATGGTGGTGTTAGAGGTGTTTTTTTACTGTAGAACGTGCGTCGCGTTGCCACCGTCTCGTGTGTTTCCCATTGACGAGAGTACAGCGGCTCTATGTATAACACTCGGCTGCTCTCTACTCAAATAGCGACTGAGCACAGAGGAGGAGACTCCGAACAGTGCTGTGTCAGTCAAACGGAGGGGCGGAAAGTGGGGCCACTCACTGTACAGAGAAAGGAGACGTCACAGAAGGACTTGGCCAATAGGAGGAGAACAGGTTGGATGAGGTTTTTTGAAGCGTTGGCACAAGTTGGAGCAGATATTTCTGGGTTGTTAAGAAAAAGGCCAAGGGATGCTCCAGTAGAGTTTCAATAAACACACACCACCCACAGCGCTGTGGCAACAGGACTGTGGTCTAACTCAAGAGTCTCCACAGGAAAAAACAGCAGCTGCACACACTTGAATGTTCTCTATGATTCTATGAATATGACTCTTATGAAGAATGTGTTTAATTAGAAACTGGAGAGGCATTTTAAAATCACTGCTCTTGTCCTCACTGCATACATCCTGTGATGAGGAATATTTAACAAACATTCAAGAATAATGCCACAGAATAAGAACATGTTGTGAATGTTCTCACTTTATATTTTAACTGCCTACATCTCCATAAATATTTCTTCTATTATTATTGTTTTTATTAAAGGCAGTTAGGGCTCTGACACAGACCTACACTGGTATTTGCATATCTTAGGTGTTTTTAAATAAAGTGCGTGCTGAACATTCCAAATGAACCTCCTCATTCTTCTTTAATGTGCCGCTTCAGAGACTTGATGGTCTAGAGTGCATTAAAATCATAAACAAACAAGACAATTAAAGGTCCACTCTCTCACATGACTTGGCCCATCACTCGTTATCCTTTCAGACATACAGCACTCGGTGCAGGTCACTAATTAATCTGCATCACTCCAACAGACAGAACAGCTGTAATTATGGCCCACAAATATTGATGAATAAAGTTTGTACATACAAACAGACAGCATTAGACAAGGTTTATTTGCTCTGCTTGTGGCGTTCTGTGTTTGTTTGTGACCTGTTCAATCTGTTTATTATGCCGATTGGTGCTAATCTGTTGTGCCCTTGGTGCAGGGTGTGTTGGTGAGATCGGTGCACTGGTCTGGAGGGATGATACCGTCACAGTCCACTATGGGTCTGGGTCAGGTCAGAACAGAAGGTTCTCTATTTGAGAAACAAAATGTATTTAAAGCAGACTTTTTGAAACTTAGAAGAATTGTTAATAATTAATCTACAGCAAGAAGGTGGAGGTAGTGTTACAGCTGCTGAAGTAAACCTTTTAAAACTGTTTCTGGTTTATTCCCATCTTTCTAAACATTAAATTCACAGAGCTGCACAAACTTCTTATCATTTAGGGACTCAATATTTGACTTGATATTTAACTTGACTTGAGTATTTGACTGAATGCAGTGTAGACAATAAATACAGTGTTTAAATTCTTTTTAAAACCGGAAACAGCTGGTAATAATTAGCTAGTTGGCTTCTAACTTTAGCTTTAACTGGAGTGAGGATTATTTATTGTCCATTTAGCTGACTGCATTGTTTACCTTCGCTCCTTCTAAAGCCAACCCACAAAGCCATTTGCCGCTCGGGCCCCTTAGCCCACCGTTTGGTGATGAAAACACGCCACAAACCGCCTCGTACCATCTCAGTGGATACAGGGCTGGAAGAACCTGTCAGTGACTGCAATTCTATCTGATCAGTGCAAAGTTCATACCTGTAACTATAAAAGAGTCTCTTCACAGTCAACATGGCTTCCTTTACTGCCACACCATTGGTCCAAACAGCTGTGGGTCGGGAGAACTCTTTTTTCCCATAAGCTGCTGCATAACATTAAGTTCTTTGCAGCCAAGATAATGGGTCCTGTCAAAATAAAATATTCATACAGTCAAACCACTGTTGAGAATTGTCTCAAAAATCTCAGATCTGACATCCGATAAACGAAGACTCAGGTGTAAGAACACTTAGGAATCTATGTAAAAACAATAACAATTTATTGGGCATTATTTTCAAAAATGTAGCAACCTAAGCTTCTTCTTAATATTCATAGGAGCACTTTTCACTTTTCTACCAAGTCAGGTGGAGCCCCAGGACCGCAGAGGCCACCAACCGGCAGCAAGTACAAAGATTCACACAAGTCCACTGTCCTGTAGGAGTTAAAACTCCAAACTCAGAAATGAACAAGGAAATGATTAAATTTCTCACTGTATAAAAAGACCTTAGAGCTAATCATTATAAATAAATGCATTAGTGTTTGATACATAGCGGTTAAAAGCAACCACTTCTTCATATATTTGTTCTTTTTTTCTAATTAGCTTTTATTGTGACTGGGCTTCTCTCAGTTGTTAGGAAATCCCATCAAACATCCTTACTGTCACTGTCAACTTAATAAATGTCTTCACAATGGCTCTAACACTTAGCTAATGAGAAGTATCGTACTAAATTGGAAGCTGTCTGTTTCCGCTCTTTGTGGCTAACCCAAACATGTTCACTGTTGCCATGGCGTCCGCTAATTAAAGCTTTCCTGTTATCCTCATATGGGAGTGACACTAAGCATTAGAGGTAGGGCACTGACAGTAATGAAGCTGCCACTGTCATTAGAGCCACTTGGACGACTGTGTTTGTCGAGCTTTTTCTGCTTCTGTAGGCTGTGTGCCATTACAGGACTGCATGGGTTTAACTTGTATCAACAGAACATAAGAAAACTTGTTGAGCACAGTCTACATTCACTGAACAGAGTTTGCTCTAACAGTCCAATTAGATACAGATTATGTCATAATGTTTACTGAACAAAAAAGTAAGAGGTTTGTTTATTTTGTTTGTTTGTTTGTTTGTTTGTTTGTTTGTTTGTTTGTTTGTTTGTTTGTTTGTTTGTTTGTTAATCTGGGGGAGCAACTCCAGCCACAGTCCTTGTCTGTGCCTGTCCCAAGTTCGAGTGTCCAGTGTAAAAACATTGCCAAGCTATCCATGTGAACTGCTTTGCTGTGGGTACCCATGAAGAGATGAACCAAACTGACTTTTAATAAACTCCACAATGGCACTGCTGTGAACACAAACAGGACTTTTATTTGAATACTTATCTTTATGTAGAAGATGTGCGGGAAGTTGTGTTCAGCAAAATATGTTTTCCAGTTTAATGGAGGCATGCCCAAACAGTCAATGTGTTACAGAACGATTGAAGTGATTCAAGACTAAATTTTCTATCTCAAAGTTAAAAAAAATGTACATTGTGTTTCATTGGGCCTGTGTACAGCTGGTTTACAGCACAACAAAGCCTTTTACGTTACCAAAGGCTTCTAAACATGACTCTGTGGACAATTATGTTGGTCTGACTTTGATGCTTGCTGTATTTGTTTTTACTCACATTGCAAAATCAAGAAGAACATACAAGTGGTACTGGAGCTGCCATCATTGAATAAAGGTCTTTTCTGTCAGTGGAAACAATGGAACAATGGAAACCACTAGCTTCCTGCGCTAATGTGATTCAGCGTTCAGTCTCAACTGCCTCCTCCTTTCTTTGATTTCCTTTCTCTAAATGAACTCCTCATCTGTGCTGTCTGCTGTAGAAAAATGGAACAAGCCAAATAAGCAATCTACAGTGTAATATAACATTATAAGGAGAGTTTTAAATTCAAACAAAGTGTACATCCGAACAGGGTAAATACCACTGGCCTGTTATGTAATGATGATCTACACTGAAGGGCCAGTGGCTCTTTTAGATGGATGGTACAATGGATGGTATGGAGGAAGATTCCGCCATGTTAGCTGCAAGAGGTAAAGGAGCTCAGGCCCAGATCAGTTTGTGGCAGTGTAAGTGCAGATAGTGGGGGTGCTTTGGCACAGCACACAGTGTGATTCCACTCTAGGTAACTTCATAAAGCACTGCAGCAGTGGAACACATTATAGAGGCTTTTGGGCAGAAAAGACCTGTACCTCAGTCAACCTGGTCAGTCTTCTCTCATGTGGGGTAATGTGACATTTGAAGTTAAAAAATGTTTGTCTTCTCAAAACCTTGTGAAACTGAAAAGAAATATTGACCTAGTGTGATGTTTGTTTGCTGCAAACAAGCAACTAATGAGTTGTTATAAAATAGTTATTGGAGATCATAGTCTCACAACCAAAAAATTAACTACTATAATCAAAAACAGACAGTGTCAGCAATTTATTTGAGTGCAATTCAAAAAAGTTTGAAAACTGTATTTGTCCTAAATTTTAATAATTAAACAGTGGATTCTCTGATCATGTGACTGGCATCAAAACGATTATAGCCGATTCCTACTGGGGCTACGTCCGTATATGCTATCTAAAATCTATTGTTTTACTATGGAGTAAAAGCCGAAAAGCCCGAGTGTAACTGCCATTTCATTGCCCTGTCGTAATGACAATATCGGTGAAGAAGGGACCAATGGGCGGATTACATCCATATTTTTACAATCTATGGTATCATCCCTGCCCTGTCATTTTTATTCTCCGCTGTAAAAGTGAGTGTGTCAGTATCTAATTAGACATTTAGAGTCATGATACAAAACATATTTTTGGTTCAGAATCATTCTTGTGGTTTCCAGAAAAATGCAGTGGCAACATTTCCTTCTGGTGACTGGGCGTCTAATTAGACTTCCCCGTGAGGCTGACATACAATTTGTCTTGTGTTCAGAAGAGAACAGCTGTGTGAGCGCTCCGAGAGTTTATGACCTGGTGATATGTATACATGACATGACCACATGGAACGAATGGAGCTTTGTAAGGGAAATTTAAGGCTGTTTTGTTCCCTACAGAAAACAGTAAGTCAAAAAACATACGGATAACACTCACAGTTTCAAGTAAGATGTCGTTCCGGAGAAGTGTTCAACAGTCTGTGTCCTCATCAGCAGGCAGCAGTTAGCTCCTGTCCCAGCGTCTCTGTCCCTGAGGCTCGAATTACACATCCTCCACAGTCCCACACACAAAGAGCGCTGAGATGTCAGAGGAGTTGAAAATGCTTATGTCCACAGTGCAGAGCTCTGAGGTTGTGGCAGGAACAAGTGGTCCACAGCTGGCAGTCCTGGCCGGGCTCATCCCAGAGTCCTCCGTAGGCAACGATGGAATTATAAAGAAAAAACGCAGGGGGACACCAGAATCTCAACACAGATACTCACTGTACTTCTGTGCTCTCTGTTAAATATAAGTCTAATATTTTAAACCAGGACCAAACCCAGGGATTATCCCAGAACTAAACAGAACTAAATACATCACTAAACCTATTTAAAATTTGGGAATAAACAAGGACAAAAAAAGTATACCATCATTAGGCCAAGACAAAAACTAGACTACACGACCACATGGAACGGCCCAGATGTTTTGGTTGGACTAAACCAAAGACTAAACAAAGTCCAAGTAGGTTCTAAAACAGAACTAAGCTGAGAACTATGTCTGGACTGAGCAACAGTAAAATACTAGACCTATGCAAAGACTCCGCCAGCTAAATACAAAGTACTAAATCAGAATAAACCCAGGGCTAAACCAGCACTAGACCAAAGGTAAACTGGACTTACTCAACGCACATTTTTGAGCTAATTATTCTCATCATGTTTTAAAGGACTTAATCAGAATCAGATCTAACCCAATAACTAAACAAGAACTGAACACATAATGACAACTAACCCAAAGAAACCTTTCCAACGGAACTCCCCAGTTCTATCCCCATGACTAGTTCCTCTCTGTGGGGGTGTGGGGCTCTAATAGTGGTCCTGGGAGTCCGCCCAAGACCTAGTCCAGTGGCACTGTGGCTACAGAGGCAATTTGCTTCCTTTTATAGACGTTAATGTGGCCAGCCGCTCTCAGAGGAAATCTTGAGTGTGGAAAATTCAACTGGTATTGTTGTGGGGCAGCTCACAGCTATTTGCACCTGACACCATTTTGTTGATATAATCACATTCCTGATGGAGAGTGTCTGCAACGCTGGAGAAGTTTGAAAATGCAAAGCAGTGAAGAAAGAGTAATCATTCCATACCAAATTTCCCTTGTGCTTAAACTCACATATGCCTTAGGATACAATTATAACGATTGGTTCGTCTGGAGCGAAAGAAGTACAGTGGAAATCTACATTTCGATGTGATCCAATTAGGCCATTTACAGAAGGACATTTCCTGGTGTTTTTGTCTGTAGTGCTTTATTGAAGTCTTCACTAAAACAGAGCTCACAGTACATAATAATTGAGTCAGTTTGGAAACAATTTTTGTACAGCTTTATACACATGTTCTGGAAAAGACTCTTGTGTAGTGTGTGCTATGATTGAGCCACTCAGAAGAACATTGATGTCATAAGGGGAACACATCATTTAGATCAGAAATTCAGTTCTGTGGTCAGTCGGAGAACGGACTAGCTCACTCTATTTGGATTGTTGCTTGGTAGTACTTGTAAATAATAGCTTTCAAATGTGGCACAATTACACAAAACAAGGAGATTGTTTTGTGTGCAGTGTTTATGGCAGCATCTTGTGGTGATGTTAAGAACTATATCACACCTTACAGCCCCTCCTTCAAGACCCTCTGAACACCTAGAGTAGCCCTGAAACAACATGTTTGTTTATAAACAACGCCAGCAAAAATTGGTCAGATGATCAATTTGTTTAAAAATAAACGATGATGTGCTTCTTCCAGTTCGTCTGCTCTGGGCTCAGTTCGTCTGCTCGGGGCTCAGTTCGTCTGCTCTGAGCTCAGTTTGTCTGCTCTGGGCTCAGTTCGTCTGCTCTGGGCTCAGTTCGTCTGCTCTGGGCTCAGTTCGTCTGCTCTGGGCTCAGTTCGTCTGCTCTGGGCTCAGTTCGTCTGCTCTGAGCTCAGTTCGTCTGCTCTGAGATCAGTTCGTCTGCTCTGGGCTCAGTTCGTCTGCTCTGGGCTCAGTTTGTCTGCTCTTGGCTCAGTTCGTCTGCTCTGGGCTCAGTTTGTCAGTTTTGGGAACCCTTAGGAACAGGAACATGAAATAATGAAACTTCTACTGGGTTTTATGGAGCATTTAATATTTTTTAAGATACTACATATTTTAATGAGGGCTAGGACTTGATAGTTACCATCTTAACCACGATCAGACTTTTATGAGCCCTTCTATCATATGTTTATCTCAATAAGTGCATTACCTTTTGGGGATTATTACAGTAACATCAGAGTAAAAAACACCAGCACTAACTGCTTTTTAACAGCCCAAAAAGAGAATTTTTCTGTTTGTAACTCCAGGAGGGGCAGCTGCCAGACTCAAAATGAGACTCAAACAGAACAGCCACAGTCTCAACACTCTCACTGTTCAAAGTGTTGTCATTGATGTAGAAAGACCAAACACAGTTTGATATTTCTTAGCAAATGAATATGAATTGAAACACTAATTAGATATCTGTGGAACAAACTGCACTGCTTTTATCAAATGATGACACTTTATTCTAGGATCACATCTGCTCATTCTGCATTTAATATCATACACACGCAGTAGTATTCCCATGAGTGTATTTTATTTAGCTTTAGCATGTACCAAAGTCAAACACATATGTAATTGGATACATTCTGTAAACAGCTGTTTGTGTTTATTTGTGACTCTGTGTCAGGTCGTATTGTCTCCTCTCTTATTTATTGAAATCAAGTATCAAGTAATCAAGTAATCAAGTATTAAAGTATTAAAATTCATTTAAATCAAAATCAAATGGGTTAATAGCACTCATGTCATTTACTACATTTGATTAAACAAAGCCAACACTAATAACATGAAAGAGTCCATAAGATTTTCAAAGATGTTGCAGCTTGATTCTTTCTGTTTCTGAGTTTAGCTGAGAAGAAAAAAAAATGGAATTCTCTTCTACTGTTGATTGCAGAAGTTCATGCATTCTCAACCTTCAGCCTCTTTCAGTTTAGTTTGATTCTTGCACCTTTAAGATTTTGCTATAAATACGTTTTATCTTACTGCATTCTTCACAATAGTCCCTTTTTCGGAGCCAAATGTCAGCAAGTTGCAAAACGCTGATTTGACATTGGCTTCTGCTTCTGTTCAACATGTCTGTGGGATTGCACAAATAACTGTTGACAAATGATGGGAAACATGTGCCCCCCGACTCCACCATCCTACCCCCGTCTCGACCATGCACATCCACCAGACCACTTCCACTGTCACTCTGTTTGTTTATAGCAGCCTTCAGAGGCCCACAGTGGAGAGTGAAACCCGAGCTGTAGAGGAAGTCATGGGTCTTTAATGCAAATGTGTCAGTCACAATCAGCCAGCGACACAGGGAATGACAAGATTGTACGGAACAAATAGCAGAACAGAGTGTGTGCAGGCGGCTGGGACGGCGGCTTGTCATGGATATGAATAGACTGCATATGACATGTCACCAGAGCTTTTCAATGTAACAGTGCTGGTGCAGAGGATCAGTGTACAACAACATGAGACCATATATCATTCATTATATCATTTATTTCAGATACAATTATATAAGGCAAAGACTGTATAAGATAACACAAGTACATTTCATGCATAATCAGCCTAGTCTCATTCAACCGTCCTGTTATGAGCAGTATCTTTTGTGTAGAAAGATAAGGGAGACCAAGAAATGTTGTGAATTGTCATTAATTTATCATACTGTTATTAGATTGTAATTTATGAGCCAGAAAATGGGTGACTCTGTGCCGGAGGAATTAGTTGAAAATGACTGCTTATGATTTCAAAGGTAGTTTATTCAACAATAAGCATTTGGATGTTTGATTTAGCAGGTTATCGGTGCTGTGAAACAGATGTTGAACACATCAATTATGTTTATTGTGCTTTCTTTAAAAAAGACAAGATAAATATACTAAACTTATTTATATCTATTTTATATTTATATATCTCAGAATAAATATGTAAAATGCTATGCTAAAATCTGTTTATAACAATAGATCTAAAGTCTGCATCAGAGTGAGAGGTCTACGGCGGTGTTTTAAGGCCAAAGGAATAACAAAAAAATACAACCTTTTCTGACAAAACCTTTCTGGTAAAATTTTGAAATTTTCAAGTCTCCATCATAATCTCTTTTTCTCAAACTTAGGTGGCACAAGTTAGTATTACAGGACACAATAGTATGTATTACAAAGATATGATCCAGCTTATAGGGTGTAGCACAGCAACATAATAGCACACAGCACTGTCTATGCTCTTTTATTCTGCTCGTTACGGTAACGGTAGCGTTGATGTTGAGATGGAATAAAAGGCATCGTTCAATAATAACAATAAAAGTCATACCATTTTACATTTCCTGAATGTCTGCATGCTTGGGTTAAGCTGCACTCTTCATGGTTCTCAATAGTTTTTTTGAGTTTGACAGTTTAAAAGAGAGTGAAAAGGCAACTTTGTGAAACTCATGCTTGTGCTCAGTGTCGTCTCTCACACTTTTGCCCTGGTAAATATTTGTTTGTAAGTAATAGGCTACATGTACATAAGCAATTACATGAGAATAAATGAGTGTATGTATTGTAGCTGAGCTAGTAGCAGACTGAGAGTGCATTTGTGTGATAAGCATTTTACAAGCACATTTCTCAAAGAACTAAATGGTAATGGTAAATGCCATGCATTTATATAGCGCTTTTTTGCACCCTTCTCGGGCACCCAAAGCGCTTTACATCGTGCTTCCACTCATTCACACACATTCACACCTGGGGGAAGACAGAGATGGGGGCTGCTCTACCACTGAGCCACTCCGTCCCTAAAACGATTCATTTTCTACTGGTTGGTCCTGTTAGCGGTTACAGGTGACTGGAGCCTATCCCAGCAGTTTTAATAATAATAATAATAATAATCTTTATTTTCATAAGGCGCTTTTCCACCTACTGTAGTAGGCACTCAAAGCGCTTTACACAGATTAAGCTATTTACCAGTGTTACAGAACACTCACTGGAGGTTAAGTGTCTTGCCCAAGGACACAACGACAGTATGTGGGGGAGAGCGGGATGTTATGATGTTTTGGGATGTTTCGAGCGGGGATCGAACCACTAACCCGTAGGGATGGGTACCGAAACCCGGTATCAAACTGGCCCCGGGGCTAAATTATGAAAGACCGTAGTATCAATAAGATCTGACGCTATCGGTTCTGCTTTCGGTACTGGAGGGAAAAAATGAATGTACTATGTATTTTCGCTTAATAATATGTTATCGTGCACATTTTATCTCACCAAACATTTCTAATGTGCGATCATATTAAGACGTTTGTCTGTGAGGTCTGTGAGATCTCTCATGTGCGCCGCGGAGGCTGTCTGTCACAGCGCTCTGTCACACACACAACACAACGAGCGCGGCGCACACACACACACAACATTACGAAAACCTCCGCTTAATACAAAGAGTGACGATGGCAGAGGGAGCATAACGTTCCAAAGTGTGGTTACACTTCTCTAGAGTTAATGCAGACAACGCTCGTTGTCATAAGTGCAACACAATGTTTGCATGTAAGGGTGGAAACACAAGCAATCTGTCTAAGCACCTTTCAAAAGTGCATTATGTGCAGACAGAGAAATGCAAAGTTTTCAACTGGCTAGCTAGCTTGTCTCTGGTTGTTGCCCCATCTACGTCTGGTATGTACGCTAAAATCATGTTGAATCAACGTTGTTCACGTCATTTAAAAAAAAATGTAAAATCTCCCTGGTTTGTTAACCTTATGTAGAAATTCTGTTGATTTCTTTTGTTTTTAAAATTCCAAATAAAGAAAAATCAGTATGTAAATGTAAACATTTATTTGGCTAACTTAATGCAAAATGCACAGCACTTTAAGTTAGTTTACTATATATATGTATATATATATATATATATATATATATATATATATATATATATACATATATATATATATATATATATATATAAATATATATATATATATAAATAAATGTGTGTGTGTTTTATTTAATAGCTATTTGTTCAAACATGGCTGTTTCTTGCACTACAAATAATTGTTTTATTAATTAAAAAAAATAAAGAAATGTTAATTCTGTTCTCAACTTGTTCTTAAAAAAAAAAACACACACACAAGACAAAGTACCGATAAGAATACCGTTAAAGTACCAGACTGTTAAGCAGTATCGGTAAGAGTAGTAATACCTTTAAAACCTTAACGATACCCATCCCTACTCACCCGCCGGTCGAAGGACGGCCGCTCTACCCACTGAGCTACTGCCGCCCCGTTTTGGGCCTGAGGCGGGGTTCATCCTGGACACATTTATATTTTTCCGTGGTTGTATGGTATGTTGATTTCTATTCTTTCTTATTCTTTTTACAAGCATTTAAACACATTTCTTTTGATCATATATAGATTCATTAACTGACTTATTTGAGTTATGGTATAATCATACTTTTTTTTTTTCCAATGGCTAATTTTAGATGAAATATAAAAACAATGGCACTTCTCAGTATTCAACATTAAATCCTGCCTTATTTCATTTAATATAAAATACAAAGCTTAAACAGTTGTTACTAATGTGTGCAACCATTAGTAATCTAATCCAGTTTAAAAATCTATGAGTGTGTGGGATGATTTTGAGTGACAGGCTTGCTCAGCTGCTCTTTTGGCTCTAAATCCTGTGGAGTGGACTGGGATTAGCAGGCCTCTGTGGGTTGTGGGCTGTTCAGGTACTGCACACATCAGTTAGTGTATATCAGCAGCTCCGAATATGGCAGCAGTGTCTTGTTACGCGGTTGTCTTCCATAAATGCCATGAATGGAGGGGAGCTCCGTGCTGAGGGTGAGGAGTGAACTCAGGGTTTGAGTGTCATGCAAAAGAAGAAGGTGCCTCTTGAATCTAAAAGATGCCTTGCAGAAAGGTGTTTGATTTCAGTGTTTCTGCAGCTGCCAGGGCTAAAATGCTGCCAGGGCCATTTTTGTGAAGTTTGGCTTGTGTTTCCCTACATTAGGGTGTCCAGAACATTGACAGTACTATAGACAGTATCGTCCTTACCCTGATGGACTTTCTATGCTTGATAAATTTAATAATCAGCACGCTGGAGGCACTTTCAGGACTTTGTCTCATTATGTTTTTTCTTTTTATGATGTTGATTTATATTTATCACTGTATCTTTGCTTATTGGTCTTTATAAGGATGGAAGGAACTCTGACTGCACACGATTCTACAAAGGAGTATAAATAAAGTAACCTGAACCTGAGAGGAGCCGAGGCTAACACAGAATATTAGGCAGAAGAAAACGCTCCATCTTCATCAAAAAAGTATTATTCTGAGATAGGAGTTGAATAGCAAGTCATTCCACCTTTATGCTACAAAGAGATGTCGAATCAGAGTAATAAGGTAAGGTAAGGTAAATAAGGAAAAGTGTAATAAGTCCAGGTGGTATAAGCACAGCTATGAAGGTGAGCCCCTCGGCTTAACAAACTTTAAAAACACATGTCATATTTCTGTAGTTTTCAATAAATAAGCCATGTGCAATTTTTGAGTTCATGCAGTGTTGTTCACAGAGGTTAAAATAAATCCTCTTGTGGATGTGTACAGTTTTTCTGCCCTGCTCAATAAAGACCTTTTATTAGTTTACATAGAGACCGGTCAACTTTTTTTGCACAACACCAGAATTACTATGAAAGGTCACAATGACTTCTTTTTGCTGTGATGGATGCTCCGACCAATGCTTTTTAAATTTCTTTGTTTCTTTACAAGCTGTTAGCATTAGTAGAAATATGCGTATAAGTGTTTAATACAATGGCTTATACCACACTTTGTTAATATATTCTCCTGTTTTGTGGCAGTGGTCCAGCGGCTGTCCTTGGTCCAGACCAGCCCTTGGCCCCGCTGCCCGAGATTTTCCCAGGCTCTTGAGAAATAGATGTCCTCTTTTTACAATTGCTTTTTAATCTGCTGCCTACACAATGGCTGCCCATTTTAACATGCAGCTGGAGTCGGAGGTAAGGGAAAATTAAATTCTGTGTTTGGCAATCCAGCTGCAGTGTGCCACCAGAGAGAAGTTCATTTAAGCCTGTTTGTCTACTTTGTGACAACATCTAATGGGCAAAGGTTACTTTCAAATGACTTCATTGATGTAAAAAGCTAATATTCTGCTGCCCTGCCCGAGCATATCATCTGACCATAAAAATGTGGATGACTGTGCACTCCATGTACTTTCCAGAATTGCAAACTTTTGCATTAGTGTAGAATCCATGTAGTGTTGCGAGGGTGATCGCAACAGTGTAACCGTCTTTTTATTTTTTACACAGATTTATGTTGTTTTGAGTTGTTGATTGAGATGTTTTGAGTGTTTTTCAATATTTTCAGTTTCCCATGTTCAATGTTGTTCTTGAACAGTAAACTGTAAAATTGCTTTTTCCTATTTTACAGTTTACTGTTTAATTTTATGCAACAGCCATTGCAGCCAAAGGTACCTGCTCCAATCTTTCATTTATTTTACTATAAAAAGAAATATGGACTTTACAGAATGAACAATCACTGAGCTTTATTCCTGCAGCTCATTCCCAGCCCTTCATTGTCGTAGTTCACTTCTGCTTGATTTGACCCCATATCCCACAGTTGTTATACCATTAGAGCTATAAAAATATTCTGCCAATGCACAAACAGACAAAGGTGGGAATAAAAGTGAGTACTTGGGTTAAATGTAGCCTACTTTATGGATGTAACTGCTACTAACTGTTTGGGACACACTAGAGAGTACACACAGTAGTACACACACATCACACAATCTCCTTTTGTGTGAATGTTTAACCACACACATTATTATTATTATTATTATTATTATTATTATTATTATTATAAAAACTGAATTTTGTAATGGCAATGGAATCACTTATTTGATTCCATTGCCTTTTGAAGAGTAGAATTTGTATCTTACTTTGTGTTCTGCACACCCTCGACCTGTGTGACGGGGGTCAGTTCACAGTTCACTAGTGGTCACAGAAGATGTTGCTAATGCTAGTGTGAACTGACTTAGTGAGCAGCAGTATCAGATGTCCCTGGAGGCGTGCTCATTTAAGCTGTCAAATATACTGTAGACCGTCAGTGTCATAGATCTGTGTGCAATCAGTGATAATCTGTCAGAGATTTATTTTTTACTCCAACAATTAAAGGGATAATGGTTTTAACATGAAACCATTTGTCAAAGCAGATGGCAGTTGGCACGTCAGTTGATATCCCCAAAGTGAATTGGGGATCCCCGTATTAGTACAGCCTGCCAAAGCCAAGTGACTTTATTTCTACCGTACAATTAGGTACAACCCTTGGTGCCTGTCCCAGATGATCTGAGTGGTGTGGCTGAACCAGTACTGGAAATTATATAAGTATAAGTTGCAACAATATATCTATTTTTTTGTGTAAAGTTCAGTGTTAGTGAACCTGCTGTCAGTGGTCTGGACTGTCTCTGTGGTTCATAGTTTCATCTTAAAAGTCAATGACACTTCCATTAAACCAGCATTAAGTTGTTTTCTGATTAAAAAGCCCTACAACAGGCCTTCCCTGGGAGAACCATGGAGGGAAATATGCCCATGGTGTCAGCTGTTCATCAGACAATATGGGCCCTATTGTGCACTTTTATACATTTACATTTAGTCATTTAGCAGACACTTTTATCCAAAGTGACTTACATTAAGGTTCCATTCACCAGAGTTACAGCTGGAACACCACTGGAGGCAAGGTGGGTTAAGTGTCTTGCCCAAGGACACAATGACAGTATGAACTGACAGTATGAAAAGACCACTGCAATTTTTTCGAGCAATCAGCATCTCTACAAGTCTGGAAGCCATTCCATTCCAATGTCTGTTAAATCCCAACACATACTGATTAGATATATCACCTGAACCAAATCTTTAATTTGATATTTAATAAGGAATCACTATCCTCTTGCAAATAAATGCTCTAAGTTACAATATTTTTATTTGGAATTTGGGAAAAATATTGTCAGTAGTTTATAGAATGAAACAAAAATGTTAATTTTACCCAAACACATAACTATAAATAGTAAAACCAGAGAAACTGGTCATTTTGAAGGGGTCTCTTAATTCTTAATCCAGAGCTGTACGTACAATCAAGGTAGTTTTCAAGCAAAGGTGAATATTACAAATAATTTTAACCTTTCATCTAATAGGCAGTTTGAAGCACTTTTTTTTACTAAAATTTCCGCACTTTTCAAACCTAGAAAAACAGTCTTCAGGATTTCTAAAACAAGTTGGAACTTTCAGTTTTCCTAAGAAAATGTCTTCATCAAGCTGTTTAGCATGTCTGAGAGCGAGTGTAAATCCTCAGCAGATTTGAGAGGGGCGCAGCTCTCCAGCAGCGAGGCAGCAGCCGCAGAGAAGCCTGCTATCATTAGAACATCATAAACTCCCTCCTTACCAGCGCCACTCCATCAGCGCAGAATGAGGCGAATCTGGAGCAGGTAGTCCTCCTCCAGCAGCTGTAGCCCGTGTGCATGTATTAATGAGATGCCACTAGCCAGCTCCAAACTTTCCAGCCCGGCTCCGTCATTAAAACAGCCCTTCTGACTCAGGATTCAGTTCCCAGCCCCTTGAGGGGAACAAAGGGGATTATGTAAGATTTAAGGGATCTGCCCACATCTCGCTGACCCACTGCTCCTTTTATCTGCTGATAGAGACACAAGCACGAGCTACAGACCGCTTTGAGGTCTCAGTCAGTGAGGACTTAGATACGGTAAGCTTTGTTAATTAGTATAACGAGAGGAAGTGCGATAACTGCTAGCAAGAGTTAAATATACTGCAACCAAAAAATAGGCAAGTATTTGGTTTGGTAATTAAATATTGCTATTAGGTTATTATTAATGGATTTGTTTTCAAAATCTTTTGAACATAAAAACAATACAAATACAAAGTAGTAACAGTTGTGCTCATAAGTTTACAGACCCTGGCAGAATTAGTAATTTTCTGGCCAAATTTCAGAGAATATGAATGATAACACAAAAACCTTTTTCTCACTCATAGTTTGTTGTTGGGTGAAGCCATTTATTGTAAAACAACTATGTTTACTCTTTTTAAATCATAATGACAGCAGAACCTGCCCAAATGATCCTGATCAAAAGTTTACATTCCCCAGTTCTAATTACCGTGCATCACCATCTTTAACATCAATGACACTTGAAGTCTTTTGTGGTAGTTGTGGATGAGGCTCTTTATTTTCTCAGATGGTAAAGCTGCACATTCTTTTTGGAAAAAAAGCCTCCAGTTCCTGTAAATTCTTTGGCTGTCTTGCATAAACTGCACGTTTGAGATCTCCCCAGAGAGGCTCAATGATACTGAGGTCAGGAGACTGAGGTCAGTCCAGAGCCTTCACTTTATGCTGCTGTAATGACAATAACAACCAATGACAGTTCGACTTGGCCTTGTGCTTTGGATCGTTGTCATGTTGAAACGTCCAAGTACGTCCCAAGCACAACTTTTGGGCTGATGAGTGCAGATTTTACTCCAGTAAAACATCTGTACTGTTGGGGGTATTTTAAGCCGGATTATTTATGCATAGTAATGGATGCCTCAACCATGCAGCCCATTTTTCTTCAAGTGCCTCCTTATTGTGCATCTTGAAACAGCCACAACACTTTTTACAGAGACTCCTGTCTTTCAGCTGAAGTTATTTGTGGGTTTTTCTTTGAATCCCAAACAATTTTTCTGGCAATTGTGGCTGAAATTTGTGTTGGTCTACCTGACCTTGGTTTGGTTTCAACAGAATCCCTCATTTTTGACTTCTTAATTAGAGTTGCTGATTGGCATTCTCAATTCATTGAATATATTTTTTTATTTCCTGTTTTATACAGTTCAATTACCTTTTCCGCAGATCCCTTGACAATTCTTTTGCTTTTCCCATGACTCATAATACAGAAACATCAGTGCAGCACTGAATGAGAGATGCTAGGGTCTGTCAGGAGCTGTCACTGACCTTTTTACACACACACTGATTACAAACAGATCACAGGTGAGGATGGTTACCTTTAGTAGCCATTCAAACCTGTTTGTGTCAACTTGTGTTGGGTTTGAGGTGTGGCTGTTTGCCCTGACAAGTCCTATGTAGCTACCAAGCTTTGTTTTTCTATGTTGGAAAAAAAATATTTTCACTTCCAATAAACCACATTTTGGTTTTCCGGGGGTCACCTCTGAGTAATTTTTTAAGTTAAGTTTCCTGACTTTTTGTGCATGTCTAGGAGGTCAAATTTATACTCAAAGAGCAGTAAAAAGTGGAATAATAACAGACGCTAACAGATGCAATAGGCAGATACAATGAATACTTCTGTGAGTGACAGACGTGTTGACCAGAAAGTGATAACTTTCCTTACCTCAAACAAACTGACCTCCCAATATGGCAAACTAGTAATAATTATACTAGAATAATAATTCTAGTATAATACAACTTGATGTGCTCCACTGTTTAACATTTATCATTCTGCTTATACAATGCTAAACATTTCTGACAGATTTAAAAGAAGTGCCCTTACACATGTTTTGCAAGTATAGCGTGGATTGACCACAGTGACCTTTGGGATGTGGAAAATGCACAACTGAAAACAAATACAGCACAGTGACAGTATATCATTTAGATTAAAATGTAGAGGATGTGGTCGACGGGTGTAATTCAGCCTCGGAGTATGTTTACAATGCATTAATATGCCAGTGGCGTGCAGCAGCTAAGAGAGGTCAGAGTTGCATGGCTACTTCTCAAAGTGGCTACATTTGCATGAGGAAATATGCCACTAGTTCTCTGTGTGACTTTGGGGTTGTATCACTGTCACAAGCACAAGAAAAGCTTTGAGGTTGTTCTCTGATGTAGATACAAACTGTGTGTACAGAATAAGGAAATGCCAACAGTAAGAAAAAAAAAGTTTATCCAAAGTGTGAATGGCATGGTGAAGTTCAGAACAGCAGCTCCTCCTCTGCCTTTTTCACAGTTTGGGATCTTGGTGGAAATAGCAGTGTCCGCTATGCAAACAATGACATCATACCAGTGCCACTTCTACATATGTTGTTTCTACACCACTTCTGAAATTAAAATGTGGCTGGATTACCATTATATGTCAGAAGTAAAAATGTTGGTGTATGTGGACATGTCACTTTCTTTGTGTTTTGCAATAAACAATAGAGGAAGAAGATGGTTTCTTGTTATTTGACTTCTGTGCCCTGTGTCAAGTCCTGGTTGTAGCTAAATAATACAGTGGTATTAAATCCTGGAGGTTGAGTTGCTGGAGGGATGTTGGTGTTTATTTAAAATAAAGGTGGAAACATTCCATGTTCTTTCTCTTTGGCATATGACAATCCCATTAATGATAGCAATGTTTAGTTTTCAATTCCAGGTTTTGACCAAATGAGAATTCTCTGACGTCCAATTAACAGACTGCAATGTTTAGCACCAGTGTGTACGGCAAGTGTCTCTGGGGCTCAGTTTTATGACTGCATTTCTCCTCTGTCAGTGTAAATGAATTTGCATTTACACTAAGAAATGAACGTGAAAGTACAGTATTATGCAAACCCCCAATTTACACCAAAGCAGCAGCGGCGCGTAAGCACAGCGTAGCAGCATACACTGTGAAACACTTTCTATTTTAATCAACGCATATTACAAGCAGCACGCTGCTACGCGCCGCTCAAGATACGCTGGAGTTCAATTTTTCAAGCGTATACGCATCACTGTACAGAGCTATAGCGGAAAAACACAGGAAGTAGACACAAAAGCGGAAATATAAGGAGAAACCCAATGGCGACTGTACAAGTGTAAAACTCATGTTTACAGCCTGGTACAAAAAAATGGCTCCGGTCTCTAGAGCTAAACTTTTACTACGTGACAACTGTTTATGCTATCTGAAAACAATTGTTTTACTATGTAGTAAAAGCCGAAAAGCCTGGATGTAACCGTCATTTCGTTACATCATACATACACACATAATGACAATATCAGTGAATGGGTGGATTACATCCATATTTTTTTTAAATCTATGGTAACAACAAACAAGCCATGTAGCAGCAGCTGACGTCCTTTGTGTAAATCTATGCTTTTATGCAAAGTCCCGAGTATGCTCTCGGTATAAATTGGGCGTAATAATGTGTAATAATAAAATATTGTTAGAGTCATTTTAAGTACATTTTATTAAAAAGGCAGTCAATTTTTGTGACTGACAACAAAATTAAAATTTTATTTTTAAAAGGCAACTTAGTAAATGGGTGAAAATATTAACATGTCTCCATCTCACATTTCCATTTGAACCAAAGCCAAAGGAAACTTCATTTTCAGGATGCAGGGTAGGGTCACAATCCCAGACCTCCCACAACACATCCAACATGTTTTAATATCTCCCTGTAGTAAACCCATATGGATTCACACCCTACAATCCATTACAGCGGCTGTCACCAAACATCTCCAGTGTAAATGGTGTGAAGCCCAGAACCTCCTTTTTATGCATAAATCCCAGCGCTGGAGCCAATAAGATTCTTGGACAGGATGCTGTAATAGCTTTATTAACAACTTTGAGCAAACGCTGAGGAAAAGAGACAGTTGGAGACAATGGGGTGTCAAAGTAAGTGTCCTGTCATCCTTTTACCACCACATCATAGAGTTTAGTTCTTTGCTCTTATGTGGCTGCGCAGATTGAACAGATTGAATTCTAAAGTATGCAATAAACTCTTCTATACTCAACTAAGAAAGAAATAAGAAAAAGAAAACAGTATGTGGCAGCCTGCCAACATATTAATCACATATCAAGTAAAGGTAGACACACTTTGAAGAAGATTCTTGGTTATTTCTTTTTTTGTTGGTGCTGTTCATCCAGTCTACAGTGTGACTGAAGAGTCAAGAACTGATTTTGATGACGAGTTTAGTGTAGTTTTGTGTTAGTTTACCATCTAAAGTGTATTTGTAATTGGTGCAGAGCAGAGGTAGCCTGAGTAACGTGCACTGCTCAATGTATTGGGCTTTGAGTTCCAGTACATGTAGGCTATTGGTAAACTAGCTAAACTAACTTGGTGTCAGTTTGTGTAATAGTTTATCACATAGTACAAAGCATATTGATTTTAGTAAGTGAGTAAATTTCACACAGATATTCAAAATATATGTTAGTAAAATAAATTAAAAAACAATAATTTTTAGATCCCAGCTCACAACCATTAGACCAGAAGCATTTCTGTTCACTTTAAAGGCACTTATGTAGACATGAAGATCTTTTCTTACAACCTGAGGGCAGCTGACCCTGCACAATCAAAAGGCTTGAAGATGAAATATATAACTGACAGTATGATTAGTGACTGAGGGGATAAACAGAGCAAGGCAGAGATAATGTCAGCCATCATTTTATGATCTATGAGATTCTCCCAAAGCTTTGATTAGAGTCCATATTGACAAGACAGGTCACATCTATGAATTTACACTCATCGCCAAAGCTATGCTTCATTCAATGTTATCAGATAATTAAATCTCAAAACAATTGTGGCTCCAATGGCAGATGGAGCACGTGGAATGGGAAATGCTACTCCAATCTGCTTTATGTCCACACAACAGGAGAGAGTTATAGAACAAAAACAGCTCTTATTCCTTTATTTTAAAAGCTAGGTTTAATATTAGCTGCTATGTAACAAAGGGAGAGTGAAAAATGCACTTTATGAGCCAGAACATTGTAAAGTTATATTTGCCGTTAAATTGAAATCCTTTTCCCTTGACATAATAGATAAGGCTTCTGAAATCATAATAAGTCACTTTAACAGCTCATCAGCTTTACAGCAGCCACGGGCCAACACTGTTCTACAGGTTTGGAGCTACATGGATACGGGTTTTCTGGAGAGTTTTATTGTGACAGGCTTCTGCTGTTAGCAATGACCCAAAGAACGAGAAGGCTGAGTTACAAAGTTGATCTTCTGACTTCAGTGTGTTCATGCGATTTCAGCTCGGAAAGTCAGAACATGCTGTATATATATATATATATATATATATATATATATATATATATATATATATATATATATATATATATATATATATATATACACACTGTATATAAATATACTGTATATTCATAACTATTTCAAGATACATTTCCACATAGTACAGGTTGGTTCTACTGGATCATTGAGAGTACAGCAAGTGTGAATTTAACTCAAAGAAAGAAAGTGCTGCTCACCTAAACAAACTGCCTTGTTGGCATTTTGATAAAAATATTTTCTATCACAACACACAATTGCTCAAAGATTTTTCCAAGCATTTTTTCTACCATTCCCATAACTGAGAAAAATATTTTATTTTGAGGACCTATGGGAGCCGTGGATAATAGTGGTCTTGTCAAAAGCGTGCTGATATGACTGACGCCCCAGTGACAGATATTAAAACACATTTTCTCGCATGAGTTATGGAAATGAGAGGCGGAAAATACATGGCTTCTTCTTTCCCCTCGGTGGTTTTGCACAGTAATTGTTTTTCCACACCCTTGGGCTAGTCATCAGTGTAGCTGCTACATTACCACACCACATTCATGATAATCACATTAGTCTAAACTTTAGCGACGCAGCACAGAGAGGGTGAACGAATAATTGCCTCAACAGTCGCTTGTCAGTGCCTGATGATCTTTTCTCTCTCTCTGTCTGAGACTGTGTCCAAGGCCTGCACAGACATGCTTATCAGAGAGCCTGGCGCTGCAAACATGTTTTTCAGATCTCTGTATGCAGGTCACATCCATGCACACAGCCCTGCGCAGCAGTCCACTGGGGCAATGTTCACTATAGTCACACTGCACAGGCTTTACGGCAGGAAAATGTATTAGCTGTACAGAACACTGTTAATTGAGACACGAGTGAATGCACAGTTGTGTTATTATGACTACACTGCAGTAAAAGGGTCTGCGCTGACCACAGCTGCTACCGGCACTTTTGCCTGTAATTCACATTATATCCCAAAAATCTGCTTTCTCTGGTTTCAGAGAAGGTAATGGTACAAATATTTAAGTTAAAGACCAGAAACTATACAAAACTACAAAGAAAATCCAATTTGATCTTTTTAAATCAAGTTTACTGTTTTATCCTTTGGATATATAATTTAACAGAGAAATTTAAAAATGGTGACAGTGGTGGGATTTTTTCACACCAGATAATAATAATTTAAAAAAAAATGTTTCGTTCTCTCCTAAATTTAATTTAGCTCATTATCCAAACGGTATACTACTACTGCTCAATATTACCCTGATCTTTGGCGTGTGAGTTTTACGCCTCATCCACCTCAACAAGCCTCCTGAGTCGAATGGTCACAAATCCAATGTCAACATAGATGCTCACTCCATTCATCCATCTGTCCATCTTCTACCGCTTATCCGGGGCCGGGTCGCGAGGGCAGCAGTCTAAGCTGAGACGCCCAGACTCTCCACTCCCCAGACACTTCCTCCAGCTCTACCGGGGGGACACCGAGGTGTTCCCAGGCCAGCCGAAAGACCTTGTGTCCTCGGTCTTCCCCGGGGCCTCCTCCTGGTGGGACATACCCAAAACACCTCCCCGGAAAGGTGTCCAGGAGGCATCCAGAACAGATGCCCGAGCCACCTCAGTGGAGGAGCAGCGGCTCTACTTTGAGCTCCTCACCTTATCTCTAATGGAGCGCCCCGCCACCCTGCGGAGGAAACTCATTTCGGTCACCTGTATCCGGGATCTTTTCATTTCGGTCATGACCCAAAGCTCATGACCTTGCTCATAAATGCTCACTGATATATAAAAATCAACTGGACTGTAGAATGAAGACATTGGATCTGGATACCTTTACATATTAAATCTGACACTACAACAAGCTGCTCTTTACTGCAAATCCTGCCAAGGCAGCAGCATTAATTGAGTATTTATTTTACTATTGCTTTACTGGAGCTTTGTGTCCTAGTGGTGCAACAGCTAAACCCATATAACAGGCCTATCTTTACATTGATCTCATATAGATAAACAAGTGTTACATAATAGTACAATAACACACATACTATAGACTCTTATTAGAAAATGCCAACAGCTTAGAGCCAACATTTTGTAACCTGCCCTTGACCAGGTTAGTCCCAGACAGTTTCAATCAGAGAAAAACTAATGAGCAAGTGTGTTGAAAGTAAACTTCTAGAGATCATTGTTAAGTTGTTAACAACCATTGACCTATTTTTTTCAAAATGGTTGATGTAATTATTGATAATTAGTAAAGGACCAATCAGATACCTCAAGTAAAATTATTATTCTTTTTTTACAGCGCACTGTGAATGTTGATAATGTAAACATATAGAAAAGTTATTTATATGCTCCCGTTCATCTGTAACAGTTGGCTTATAGTAACTCTTACAGGCATTTCACCCTAAACGTAAGCATAATAACTTAAATAGAAAAGAAGAGAAGTCCAGGAACGGGGAAGAAAGCACCACCACCCACAAAGCTTTCTAAGTGCTGAAGAAACAGTGTAGAGAGGGGTCAGAGGTCAGTGCCATCATTAGTACTCACCCTCAGGGACTGTTAAAAGCATGATTGGATTTCACAGCAATCTGCTGGAGTCTGAAGTCAGTCTAGGACAGTCCCAGACTGTCAGAACTGACCTGATCCCCGTCCCAGAGCTGTGGCCTTTTAAAGACCATGTCAAGACATTTTATTGGACACTTTGCACTTTATAGTTTCGCAAAGAAATGGAAATAGTAATGTAATGTTTATATTTTAAATACTTTGTACTTCAAATAGTATTTATTCATTCATTTCAGGTTTAAATGCCTGTTGTCTCAGAGTTGGTCATCTCTCTGTGTCAAAATACATTGAATATTGAATTGGAATATTGGAAAATAAAATGTATACCAGTCCAAGAATTACCTGTTAATACCTCAGTGTTAACAGGTTTTATTTATAATTTAGTCCTGATTTAACTCTGGTTAGTCCTGGGATTAGAGCTTTTTGTATGGGTTATGGGTGCCAAGGAAGAATTAGGAGTGTAACTTATCGGTGTCCTGGTTTAGTCCTGGGCCAACAGAGCAGGTGTAGTAGCACCTCTCCCTTTCACTCCAGCTTCTGACTCACTATGCTTATGTGTATATTAAAAAGAGTTCCTACAGATGACTTTAGAATTTAGGCCGCTACATTAGTAAAAACTACACTTTTACTAAACTGTAGAATACTTTTCACAATCTATAAGTAGACTTATAGCAAATAAAACAAGCAGCTAAGCTAATAAAGCCTATGTGTGATCAGTCTAGACTTTTTTAATAAATACTCGCCTGCTGAAGGATAGGGGTCGGGATATCGATCAAACTGTGGTATTAATGTGCTAAATTAATTCGCCTTTTCCTGCCATTATGGTCTATAGAACGCAATTAGTCACATAACGTCCGGAGCTCTATTGAACTACCAATTATTAGTCTATTTTCAGTCTCTAAAGTCTTAC
This sequence comes from Perccottus glenii, assembly GCA_024416835.2. NCBI lineage: Eukaryota > Metazoa > Chordata > Actinopteri > Gobiiformes > Odontobutidae > Perccottus > Perccottus glenii. Next base: position 23,921,712 of record CM044564.2, on the reverse strand, counting down.
AGACACTTACGGCACCTTTCTTCCAAAAGTTTTGATAGATTTTCTACAAAGTATTATCATGTTTGTAACACTAATAAATAATGCTTCACAAGTCCTTTCACCTGCGTCACTTACTGTAGATAGTCTGTGTATCAGGAAGTACGAATGGAAAATGACTAGATCTTTTTGGGGCAGCACTGTCAGTGTCCAGCTGTTTCCATAGATTATTATTTTCCATTATAGCTATTCCTCATATTATTAAAGTGGGCAGTTGTCAGGCACTGCTCTCCTCTCCTAGCTGCTTCCTGCTCCACAGGTTTCTGTTCAATCGGGTCTTGCATGCATCTACTGACCAACAGATTTATAAATCACCCAGGAAATGTTCCACTGTACCTTTTCAGCACAAATACATGACACCTATTAAACATTCATACCATCAATACACTTCACACAGAAAAAGAAGAAAACAGCCATTAGATTTGTACTGGGCAGCACTCTCGCCTTTGAATCAACCAGTTATTTTTCTACATTTCATTACACTGGAATTGTACCAGACTCCTGAGTTAGTTTATCTCTGACACTGAGACACTGTCCACAGTGCAGCTGATGATTCTGTGCGTCCAGTGGCACAGTGGCTGGCTAGAGGACGTGTCTTTGCTGGGCTCATAGATTGTAAAAAAATGGATGTAATCCGCCCATTGGTCCCCTATTCATCGATATTGTCGTTATGAAATGGCAATGAAATGGCAATAAAATGTCCGTTACATCCGGGCTTTTTGGCTTTTACTCCGTAGTAAAACAATAGTTTTCAGTTAGCATAAACGGACATATTAATCAAAAATCCCAGAGTTGTCACGTAGTAAAAAATTAACTCTAGAGACTGGAGCAATCTTTTGTACCAGGCTGTAAACATGAGTTTTACACTTGTAAAGTCGCCATTGGGTTTCTCCTTATATTTCCACTTTTGGAGCCTGCCCTCTGGTGGACGGAGGTATATAGATCTATTACGCTGTAAATCGCCGTATGGCGGCGCCCTTACAAGAGCTAGTAACGAGTTAGTATTGCGAGCTAGCTAGCTTGGAATGAATGAATATGCACCGTGTAAAAACAAGTAATGTGTTCTTGTTCCTGAGAGTAAGAACAAGAACAAAGTTAGTTCTGACCAGGACTTTCCATACTTCACAAGAAACTCAAGTGCAGAACTCCCCACTTTTCTGCATTAACCACACCCACTTCAGATTTCTGACCAATCACACAAACGTTCTGCTCAGACAATGTGAAGAACAAGCTGCAAGAACCCTCAAACCAGGGCTGCAAGAACAAACTTATGTTATTTTGTTCTTGCAGCCCTCAAGAACAAGAAAACATTCTTGTTTTTGCAGATAATGTATTGGCCTTAAGTGGGATGTGGTCATGCCGCTACTTAATCTTCAGTAAGTAGTGATGGGACA